>OX463761.1:1200963-1820173 GCA_949825005.1 Gasteruption jaculator
ATTTTCGCCAAAATCTTTGGAAGATAAAAAAAATGAAGTTTAAAAAATCAAGAAACGTCATTTAATTTTATTATTTTTTAAATACGATAATAAATATTATGAGCAATAAAAAAAATACTAAATTTCGATTATTAATTATGAAAAAAATTATTGAATTATTAATTATAGATTTTAATTAACCTTATGTTTCCGCTATTTTCACAAATTCTAAAAATTCTATTTACAAAAATAAACTCGAGATTTTCAACGAAATTCTCAAATTTTTTTCTAAGTAAAAAAATTTGAAACTTTTGGAGATTCTTACCCTTTTAATTCTAGTTGTTTCATTAAAATGTAAATAAGGTAAAAAATGTATTAAAAAAAATCGCAAAAGTAAACTCAAAAAAAAAAATAAATTAAAATAATAAATTTTTATTTTATTTGACAATGCTTATAAATAATAGCTCTCTCTCTCTCTCTCTTTCGTTCTAGTATCTTTGAAAAATTTTTTAATATCTTATAACAAAAAAAAACATATCGTCTTCCTTATTTTACCTTCAAGTATACAATATATATATATATATATTTATTTATATAAATCTACTTAGGGCTCTGTACAGATTCTGTGTAAATAAAAAAAAAAAGACAGAAATTACAATGTAAAGGGAATTAAATGAAAAACAAACACGAAATTTCGTGCTCGACTAAGACATCTACCCAAAATCCACGATCGCGTGAATTTTCATCGATTTTGGAAATCATCGAAATTCTGAAATCGGTGATTTTGGAAATTCCCCAATTTTCTCGTTTTTCTTTTTCTTTAACGAGACAATTTTCCAAAATTGCCGATAAGAAAATTTTCGGTGAAACCTCCTTTTTACTTTTTGAGTAAATTTCCAATTTCACGAATTTTGGAAATTTGCCTACTAGCAACAATTTTCAGGGCAAGATTGTAGCATTTGATTGCCATTTACATAATTTATGGAACTTTTGTGTAACATAAAAGTCTTATTTTCCTTTATTTTGGGCTTTTACAAGAAAAAATTGTGTTTTTTTTTAATTATTATTTATTATTTCTTTTTTTTTTCTTCCATTTTTTTCCTTTCAAATTCGAAAAATCATATGAGGAGAAATTCCTTCTTTTCCTCAAATTTTATTTAAATCTAACTTGGTCCCAAAAATGAAGGGGAAACTCTCGTTTTCGAAAACTACAATTTCCAGCTTCCAGAATTTCACGCGATTCCGGAAAAAAATCGGCAACAAATCGTTGCCGATTTTCGCTAGGCCTCGATTGCAGTTTCCTTCGGATTCATTGCATTTAATTGAGTTTCCAGATGATACTCGGGGTCGGCGTGAAACTCCTTGACTTTCTACTCGCAAGAAATTTCATTTTCAGAATCTCAAAAGAAAAAAAAAGGAGAACTCGGGATTGAGAAAACTGCTGGAAATAAATAATCAATTAGAAAACTCGGAGTTTCACTTTAATGCAAGTCCTTCCGCGAATTTCTCAGCACTTTTGCTCTCACCTTTCTCCATTCGTCAGAACCTTCATCGGGGATCTCGCGAACACCCAGGCTCCTCCTGGGACCTCTCCATTTTCCGGCGAAAAATCACCGTCGCTCCGGTGACGTTTCATTTCCAGGAGGGAAATAAATAAAGGGGAAATGGAAATTCACGAGAGACTTCGAGTCATCAACGCGTCGAAAGCGCGTCAAATTTACGTGACTCCCTGTTCCGGCCGCGTGGGTCGCGATGGTATACGTTTTCCCACTTGTTGCAACCGCGCGCGGCCCGAACGGAAAGTTTCGTGGTTAACCTTCGGTCCATTTGGTATCTATGCGCTTCGGATGCTGAGGCTGCTCCCGACGAGACGCTATAAGCCGAGATGACGTCATAAAGGTACTCGGCAGTTTCGTTACGTGACGTTTTTCAGGATCCAAGGGACGAACTTGGAGATCCTCGTGCAGACTCCGGGTAGATTGGCCTCGGCGCATCCTATCCCCCAGGAGATGATCCCCGCGAGGAAGTACCTCCCGTCCTTGCCGCGCACTTGCAAGGGCCCGCCCGAATCTCCCTAAAAAAAAATTTAAAAAATCACCAAAGTGCCAGAATTGCACCAAAAGTCCCGGACCCGCGAGCAATCGCGGAGCAAAACCCGGGAATCGCGACTCCCGAGGCTCCGGGGGCCCTACCTGGCAGGAATCGCGGCCTCCGGTCTCGTGGCCCGCGCAGAGGAAGATGTCCGGGATGAACTCCTGGCGGCCGGCCTGGAGGAACATCGACTTGCACTTGTCGTTGCTCACTATCGGCACCGAGACCTGCGAGGGACGAGAGATGGATGAAAATTTCAGGGGGGGGGGGGGTCAACGAATGGACACGGGGTCCATTACACGGACGCTGCATGAAATCACCTCTTGCAGGACGGAGGGCAGAGTGCCGCCCTCGCTGAGCCTGCCCCAGCCGGTGACGGTGGCGTTCTCGCCGATGAGGAGCTCGTCCGCGGCCGGCAGGCAGATGGGCGAGATGTGGGGCGCGAAGGTCAGGGGGCTCTCCAGCCGCACCAGGGCCAGGTCGTACTCGTACGTGAAGAAGTTGTACTTGGGATGGACCACCTTCTTGGCCACGCTGCGCTCCACGTATGGCAGCCGTTCCTGGACGGACGAGAAGTCGTACTCGCCCACGCGGATGCGGATCTGGGACGTCAGCAAGCTGGAACAAAGCGGAAATGGGTTACGGGACGTCCTGATGTACCTCCCTGGGGGTTCGATCGCCATTTAGGCGAATTATGGAACCTTTTGGGTAACGGGAAAAGTATCGGGGACCCTCGTCTTGGGCCTGGGAGACTCACTCGTCAACGCAGTGACCCGCGGTTGCTATCCAGTTCTCGTTGAGCACCGCGCCCCCGCACCGGTGGGTGCTGGAGAATCCGAAGAAGGAGGTCCTCCGCACGGACACCTGCCAGGGCCACCTCCCGAAGGGAGCGTCCTTGCCACCGACGATCCTGGTCTCGGGCCTCGGGAACAGCGGAGGCACCCCGCACTGCATCCCCCTGCTCTCGGTCGCAGCCGCCACGGTCATGACCGAGCCGGTCTTCGAGCCCGGACGAAGCGGAGTCGACGCCGACGGCGGTTCCTGCGTCGTCGTGGAGGTCGTGGTGGAGGTCGTGGTGGAGGTCGTGGTGGTGGACGTGGTGGTCGTGGGCTTCTTCGCCGGCCTCGGCCTCGTGGACGTCTCGATGTAGGACGTGGTGATGTAGTGGGCGGACCCCAGCGGTTTCTGGTACTCCGGGCCCTGAAAATGAACGGGGTTCGAGGGTCAGAGGCGGGTCCGAGAGCGCGGGCATATGGGCCAGTTGAGAGCTGGGTTCCGGGGGTTTACCTCCTGGGGCTCGGTGGGCTTGAAGCTGGGGGGCCTCTGGGGGTGGGCCTCGGGTCTGAGACCGTGCATCAGATTGGGGTGATCCGTCCAATGCGGTTTGACGGAGGGTCTGGGGGGAGTCCAGCTGTTGTCGGACCAGAAGTGGGACCCCGGTTTGGTGGTTTCGTGGTGAGCCGATCCAGTTCCAGGTCCAGATCCAGGTCCAGGTACAGATCCAGTGGAGGGTCTCTGTTTCGTGACGAAGGCCGGCTCGGTGGTGATCTGCCAGTGCATCGTTTGTGGGACGGATCCGGCTGCGCTGGAATGAGAAAGACCGTGAGCGCTGCGCTGGCGACACACATACGCATGCGCGCGCGCGCACGCGCACGCACGCACCTCGTGTGCCGCGACGGGCCCCCTTGTTCGCGTCCCGTCGAAAGCTTACGAGTAAGAACGAAGAGGACGGTAAGGTATTAACGAATTCGCAACGGGCCGTTGGGCCCGTGCGTGACTAATTGCCGGTGGCCGGCCGGCGAAGGAAGGTATCGCGCCGGTACCGGAAAAATCGCGTGCCAAGGAAAATGAGATTTGACACGGATTTTTCTTTCCTTTCCGGGAGTAGCTCGGCGTTTTCCTCTTCTTACTTTCAACGCTGTGACGTAACGCAACGTTCCACGTCCAGTGAGTCTCCAACGGCGAGATTGGGAGGACTCGGCAAAAGGGTTGACGGCGGACGCATCGAGGCGTTGCATCTGCCCTCGAATCTGCATCCCGTTAATGCGCCGAACATTGAATTTAACGGAACTTGCAGGGAGTAACGGGACGAGACTTGGTTGAAGTTTTAGTAATTGCTCGCAGTGAATTTCAACCTTTGTCTTAGGACCCGAACCCAATCGAAGCCAATCCTAATCGGATCCAATCCCAATCGAAGCTAATCCCTAATTGGACCCAATCCTAGTTGGATTCAGTTACAATCGGACCGAATTCCACTTGGACTCAATCACGATCGGATCTAATCCTAATTGGACCCAATCTCAATCGAAGCCAACCCCAATTGGACCCAATCCTAATTGGACCCAGTCCCCATTGGACTCAATCCAAATTCATCCACTCCAATTTGGACTCAATCATAATCGGACCCAATCCTAATTGGACTGAATCCCAATCGAAGCCAATCTTAATTGGACCCAATCCTTATTGGACAGAATCTCAATTGGACTCAATCCCAAATAGACCCAATCCCAATTGGACCCAACCCCAATTGGACACAATCCCCATTGAACTCAATCCCTATTGGGCCCAATCCCAATTGGACCCAACCCCAATTGGACCCAATCCCAATTGGACCCAACCCAAATTGGACCCAATCCCCATTGAATTCAATCCCAATTGGACCCAATTCCCATTGAACTCAATCCCAATTGGACCCAATCCCCATTGAACTCAATCCCAATCGGGCCCAATCCCAATCAAAGCCAATCTCAATTGGGCTAAACTCCAATTGAACCCAAATTAGTGCCCATTCCGGTGCAAATTTGCGAAAGTAGCGACACTAGCACTGGTTTTGTCAGCAAAAGTTCCAATTAGCCCCCTATTGATGCTAATTAGCGACAAAAAATGGATCTGAGAGCAATTAGTAGCGGAATCTTTGTCCGGATACGCTTCGCAAAGTGTCCGAAGAAGGATAAGAGCATTTGAATACCTGGTAGACGGAGACTTCTCATGGTAGGTCGGATAATGCGTCGTAGACGTTCGCGTAGGCACGTGCTGGCCGTCCGGTTTGGGCTTCCCGCCTATCGAGATCGGTCGTAAAGTCGTTGTTTTTACGGAGAAATAGGGCTTGGAATAATCGCTCGACGGCTTGTTCGATAGAACTGGTTTGGTAGCCCACTGCGGTCTCTCCGTATGAATGAAGTTCAGGCTGGGATGCGAGCCCCCCATGGATTCCTGATCGCAATGAAAACAAGCAACTTTATACTCGGCCATTATCGCTCCGTGTCTTAAATCTCACCGAGACGTTCACCCTCGAATTCTGGGAGAAACTGGTCTCGGCTCCTTTTTCTTCAAGGTACAGGAGGGTGCCCGTCTTCGGTGTCAATGTGCCCAATAGGCGTCTCTCGATTTCGGGTCCTCTCATCGAGTAATTCTCTGGAGTCGAGAAAATTTTTTTGTCCAGAGTCCCGATACCTAAATCTAGGATAGGATTCAGGGAAATTGCACAAGATTCAGGGTAAAATCCGAAAAAATTGCAAATCCAGGACAGGATCCAGGACAATTGCACATGAAAATTGCAAATTCAGGACAGGATCCAGGAAAATGGCACAAGACAATTGCAAGTTCAGGATAGGATCCAGGAAAATTGCACAAGACAATTGCAAATCCAGGTCAGGATTCAGGACAATAGCAAATTCGGGACAGGATCCAGGAAAATTGCAAATTTAGGATAAAATCAAGAAAAAAAGCAAAATCAGGATAAAATCAAGAAAAATTGCAAATTCGGGACAGAATCTAGGAAAATTGCACAGGACAATTGCAAGTCCTGGGTAGGATCCAGGAAAATTGCACAAGACAATTGCAAGTCCAGGTCAAGATTCAGGACAATTGCAAATTCGGGACAGGATCCAGGAAAATTGCAAATTTAAGATAAAATCAAGAAAAAAAGCAAATTCGGAACAGGACCCAGAGCAATTGCACATGAAAATTGTAAATCTAGGACAGGATCCAGGACAAGTACCCAAGGGATGTCCTTGCAATTTCTTTTCTCTCAATTTCGGGCCCTTCCATCGAGAAACTTTCCAGAATCGGGAATTTTCGTTCTTCTCTCCAGAGCCAACTTTGCTACCAAGAGTCGCCCGGAATTGGCACAAAATTGGACACTCTCGACTTACGTTCTCGTCCAGAGGATTCGCGTTCGGCCGATGAACGGATTCCTGGACGGCCAGGTCCGAGTCCTGGGTCTTGCCATCGTCGGGTCGGTACTCGGAGGGCTTGTGACCGAAGGCCGGTCTCTGGGGCCTGGGCTGGGCCTCGTCCGACCCCTGATCCTTGTTGGGTAACCTGATGACAACGGCGTTGTCGTGGCCGTTATCGATCTTGTCCATGAACCCCTGATGGTTGGCGTGGTTGACGTGGCTCTTGTTGTTGTGCGGCCGGTGCTGACTGTCGTCGGGTCGGGTCTTCATCATCTGCTGGTAAGAGTGCGAAGCCGCGTACGGCCGCTTGGTACTTTGATGCTCGTGGTCCTTATGATTATGGTTACTATCACTTTTATTTCGCGAATAATTGAAATCGTCATTTGGTGCGACAGGATTATGCGATTCATCTTCCCGGTCTGAGGTAGGTTTGGCGTGTGGACGTTTCTGCAAGGGCCGAGGAGACGCTCCACTCGAGCTCGGTCTCATGGAGGCTCCGGTCTGACTTTGGGGGTGGCTGCCACTGACGCCACCGCCTTTCGTGGTAGCGACGGCGGTAATTGGCGACGTGGTCGTTGACGACGTCGTCGAGGCCGTCGTCGAGGTCGTCGTCCACGTCGACGTCGACGTCGACGTCGACGACGATGACGACGACGAGGACGCGGGATAGGGCAAAGTCGAGAGCGAGGTCAGCGTGAGCCTGGTGGACTCGCTGGCCAGAGCTTCGGCGAGCGACGGTCTGAGGGTGTTGGGCGCGGATCCGTGCGATTGCGTGCCGATGCTGTTCTCGGTGCTGTTGTGGACGCAGCAGCTGCCGAACATGAAGGTGTCGACGCACACGCCCACGTGTGTCCCCTCGGACTTGATGCATTCCCATACGAACATGCAGGTTCCTTCGACGCCCTCGGTGCCCGGTACCCGGCAGGGTTTCGGGCTGATTTTGTAACCTGCGGGCCAAGGGAAACGGGCTGTTACCGTCGACCGATTGGCAGAAGAGAAGGTTTAGGGGAAAGCCTCTTCGGTGAAAAAAGAAGAAAATGGAATTTTGCACCTCCGAGCGAAATTTGGTACTCACTGTGACCTCGATTCAGAGAGCTGAGGGACCTGGCGATGCCGGACCACCACAGTATCGTAGCCACGTAACCGATCCACCGCATCCTGATCCCTGAAACACGAAGCAAAAGCCTTCTTTTAGGAAATAATAATGATAATGATAATGATAATGATAATAATAATAATAATAATAATAATAATAATAATAATAATTATTATTATTATTATTATTATTATTATTATTATTATTATTATTATTATAGTCAAATACAGTTGGGTTCAATTTTTTTTAAGGAAACTTATGAGCAAAAGAGTCAAAGGGTCAATTTCGATTAGTCAATTTTTTTCAAAAAAGAAATTTGGAAATTTCAATTAATGGAATCAAAGGTCGTTTGGGTTCAATTTGTTTTAGCGGGAGAATTTTGATATTTTTAATCTAAACGGTCAAAGGTTACTTTCTTTCAATTTTTTGTCAAAAAACAAATTTTGGGGATTTTTTATCAAAGGGCCCAAAGGTCGACAGGCTTAATTTCCTTATTAGAAGAAATTTGAAATTTTTGAAGAAAGAGTTCAAAGGTCGCTTGCATTCAATTTTTTTTTACAGGAGAAATTTTCAAACTTTTTTAATCCAAAAATCGTAATCCTCAAAATCCAGCAATTCAAGGGATTTTTTTATTAAACGAAAATTGGAATTTTTAAAGAAAGAGTTCAAAGGTCACTTGCATTCAATTTTTTTACAGTAGAAATTTTCGAACTTTTCAAATCCAAAAACCAAAATACTCAAAAACTACTTGGCAAATTCAAGGGATTTTTTTTATTAAACGAAAATTGGAATTTTTAAAGAAAGAGTTCAAAGGTCACTTGCATTCAATTTTTTTCACAGTAGAAATTTTCGATCTTTTTTTATCAAAAAATTGAAATTCTCAAAATCCAGCAATTTAAGGGATTTCTTTAAATGTACGAAAATTGGAATTTTTAAAGAAAGAGTTCAAAGGTCACTTGCATTCAATTTTTTTAAGGTAGAAATTTTCAAACTTTTTTAAACCAAAAATCGAAATTTTCAATATCCAGCAATTCAAGGGATTTTTTTAAATATACAAAAATTGGAATTTTTAAAGAAAGGGTTCAAAGGTCACTTGCATTCAATTTTTTTCACAGTAGAAATTTTCGATCTTTTTTAATCCAAAACTCAAAATTTTCAATTTCCAGCAATTTAAGGATTTTTTTATTAAAAGAGAGTTGGAATTTTTCCAAATGGACCAAATTCGATTTTAGGATCCAAGGGATCCGAGAGATAAAAATTAGAAATCCACGGAAACGATGGTCACCGAGGCTTCCAAAAATTGGATCAAGCGGGACAGCTGCGGTGGTTGAAGCTGTCGAAGGATGCAAGAAAGTGGAGTATCGTTTGTGGTTTTTCTTAATTGAAAGTGTACTGTTTCTGCTTTATATCCGTGATGAAAGATAGTACAAAACAAAGTAAAGTAAAGTAAAGTAAAGTAAAGTAAAGTTAAAGGCCACAGAAAGAGCGGAGGATCGTGTGCAGGGTATGCATTTACATCTAATGGTAACAAGATCCTGCAACAGGGCAATGGTTAATCTTCGAAAATCACGCGAGTGATATGTACACTGAACACGGCAACAAACGGTTATAATACCATCAACAGAAACGACTGTATCCATGCAGAAACGTGGGCGATATCTTTATTCCCTCTACAAGATCTCTTTATTGTAAACATCCGTCTGCCTCGTGGATGATAAGTGCATCATTGCGCGGGTAAATTGTCCCCGAGCAAATTGCCGAGCAAATGGGAGGCAAATCGCCCTGGGAATTCAGCCACGCGGTATCGGCGGACGAAAAAATCGAAATTTAATGCTACCGAAAGTGCCAAAAGACACCTTTTGAAATTTTAAAATTAAAAAAACTGAAATTTTCGAAATTCGCTTGGTTTTGACTTTTTATTCAATTTTTTTCGAACTAAAAATCCAAGGTTTTCAAAAATCGATTAATTCCACTTTTCGATTGTTCCCCGAAAAATTGGAATTCCCCAAATACAGCAATTCCCAAATCCCAGCAATGCGGAGACTGTTCAAGTTCGACTTTTCCAGCTGAAAGAACTGAAATTTTGGAAAATCGCTTGGTTTCGACTTTTTTTTTTTATAAAAAGAAATTTGGAATTTAAAATCCAAGGTCTTCAAAAATCGATTAATTCCACTTTTCGATTGTTCCCCAAAAAATTGCGATTCCCCAAATAGAGTGATTTCCAAAATCCAGCGAATCCCAAATTCCAGCAATTCAGAGACCGTTCAAGTTCGACTTTTCCAGCTGAAAAAGCTGAAATTTTGGAAAATCGCTTGGTTTCGACTTTTTTTCATAAAAAAAAATTTGGAATTTAAAATCCAAGGTCTTCAAAAATCGATTAATTCCACTTTTCGATTGTTCCCCAAAAAATTGCGATTCCCCAAATACGGCGATTTCCAAAATCCAGGAAAATCCCAAATTCCAGCCTTTCAGAGACTGTTCAAGTTCGACTTTTCCAGCTGAAAAAGCTGAAATTTTGAAAAAACACTTGGTTTCGACTTTTTTCATAAAAAAAAATTTGGAATTTAAAATCCAAGGTCTTCAAAAATCGATTAATTCCACTTTTCGATTGTTCCCCAAAAAATTGCGATTCCCCAAATACGGCGATTTCCAAAATCCAGGAAAATCCCAAACTCCAGCCTTTCAGAGACCGTTCAAGTTCGACTTTTCCAGCTGAAGAAGCTGAAATTTTGGAAAAGAAATTTGATATTTAAAATTCAAGGGGTCAAAGGGACCCCGGCAATTCCCAAATCCCCGATTTTCGATCGAACGGGAAAAACGGTGAAAAAAAAAAAAATTGGCTCGGTAGGCACAACAGTGGTGTCCAATAATGGAACCGGCGGTACCGGGTAAGCGTCACCTCGGCACACGGGCCTCCGCGGAGGGCCATAAATTCGCGGCATTTTCTCGCACTGTCGAATAAGTGTCACAGTGGCTGTCGCATAAATCGCGCACACGTTAGGCACCTACACAAACGCGTTTACACAAATACACCGAAAGCTACCCACTGGGGCACTTTGAAAAATGAGAGTTCCAATTGGAGCATTTGGAGCGAGAGGAATGTAGTTTGGGAGGATGGCTTTGGTCCAAATACACGAATAACTCCGCTACTCGTGTCAGCGGAGTTATTCAATGCAGGTAATTTAATTCAACCACTCCTCTCACCGGGGGAATGAGAGATAACGTTTTAAATCTTCCGATGTATCCGTGTCGTTCTCGAAAAAGGGAGCACAAGGTGACCCGGTATGCGATTTTACGGAGAGTCGCGCAAATCTGGGCTACCCGTGGTTTCGTGGATTCCAGGGTACCTGGATGGAAGTTGACTGATATTTTTTTTTATATACAACAAATTTTTTTCTTTCGATCCGGGTAAGCGACAGCGGGGCAGAACGGGGTACCCCGGGGATTCGTCCCTTTACGAAATTTTGTGGCACGTGAATTCCAGGGTACCTTGATTTTTTTCAAAAAAGAAATTTGGAATTTTGAAATTTTTGATCGAAAGGGTGGAAGGTCAATTGGTTTAAATTTTTTTTTGGCAGAAGAAATTTTGGAATTTTTTTTCAAAGGGCCCAAAGGACGGTAGGCTTAATTTTCTCATTAGAAGAATTTTGGAATTTTTGCGGAAAGAGGTCAAAGGTTACTTGCATTCAATTTTTCTACAGCAGAAATTTTTTTACAGCGAATTTTTTAATCCAAAACTCGAAATTCGCAAAATCCAACAATTCCAAGGTTTTAGGTAAGCGAGAGTGGGGCAGAACGGGGTACCCTGGGGATTCGTCCCCTTACGAAATTTTGTGGGACGTGAATTTCAATTTATAAAACTAAAATTTTGAAAATTTAAAAAAATAAATTTTGGTTTTTTGATCCACGGTTTCGAGGATTTTCGAAGCTATTTTTTGACGAATGGAAATTTCGAGTTTGAACATTTTTTTAATGGATATTTGAGATTGAAGGGATTAAAGATACGTCCGGTGGGTTAAAAGTCCTTGGAGGTTAGTTTTTGGAGCAGATAAAAATTCGAACTTGGAATCCATGAGGTCAAAGGTCGCTTGACTCCAGTTTTGGAAATTCAAAAATTAATTCGAGGTTGCAACAAATGGACTTTGGGCAAAAGAAAAATTCCTTGGGTACCCCATTCCGCCCCGTACTCGCGCGAGTCGACTAGAAACGCCATAACTCGTGGCCCCACTTGCCCCGGTGTTATTTGTTCCTAAATCGAAGTAGAAAAAACAAAAGTCCGAACTATCGGGCCCGCGAGAACGTTGACTTCGAAACCCTACGTGGGCCTTCTTCTTTACACACGCTCGAAATTTATAGTCTCGTTTCACCCCGGTGCGGAGCGCCATGAAACCTGGGTATTGGGACCCCCCCCCCTTTTTTTTCTATCTTCCTCCGAACGCTGCAACCTAAACATTAGCGACTATTAAATCTCCATTAACGCCAAAAAAAGAAAAAGAAAAAAAGGATCGAGAAACCCCAAAAAGAGAAGACGTTCTTCGTTCAAGGAACCGTGTTCCAGCATGCGAAAAGTAAATATTTCATTTAGGGACCCGCCGGTGTGGGTTCGCAGACGCACGTACGTGCATCTGCGGGAGAAAAGTTTCTATCTCGAGTCCCTTGTCGTGGTGAAAGTCTGAACAATGACTATGGGAGAAGAGGCAACTGTTGCAACAACGACTCGAAACACTTTTGCCACGAACGCGAAACGTATAAGAGGAGGAGGAGGAGGAGGAGGAAGAAAAACGCAAAACAGAAAGCGAATGAAAAAATCCACGGACATAAGGAAGAGCAACGTTACTGTAAATAGCAGGATATTGTTCTGCATGCAGTTTATGGATGCAACCATACGGAGATGCATAAGGATCTATAGATCACGCCACCCGAACGTTCAATCCGCGTTGACTCTTTCTTTTCTTTAACCCCAATGTATCTCGTGTTATAAATGTAAGACTTTTTCAGATTCAATTATTATTATATCGATATATCGATATATCGAACCATAGGTCGCGTGAATATCGATATATCGATATATCGGTATCGATATGTCGGAAAAAATATACCGATCCGATATATCGGTATCGATGTGTCGGAAAAAATATACCTCCGATATATCGATATATCGGTATCGATATGTCGGAAAAAATATACCGATCCGATATATCGGTATCGATGTGTCGGAAAAAATATACCGATCCGATATTTCGATATATCGGAAAAATATACCGATCCGATATATCGATATATCGGAAAAGTATACCGATCCGATATATCGATATATCGGTATCGATATATCGGAAAAAATATACCGATCCGATATATCGATATATCGGTATCGATATTCACGCCACCTATGGTTAGATATATGGATATAATAATAATTGAATCTATCAATAATTATATCCATCTATCAATAATATAATTGAATCGATATATCGGTATCTATATATCGATATATCGGATTGGTATATTTTTTCCGATATATCGATATTATTATCGATATATTGTATATATCGATATATTCGCGGTGGATGTTGCAACCCCGGGTGCGTCTATGGTAGCTCGGGGTGGGGTAGAATCGCGGTAGATCGGAGCGATACGGGTTGCAGGTTGCAGGTTGCAGGTATTGCATCGTCGGACGCAGTTCTCGTAGCTTATCGCGAGCTTTCCATAACTTTCAAAGACAAGCCTGCGGGATAGTTACTTACCTAACGGTACCGTAACTGCGGAAAACAAGGAATTCTTTCGACCGTTTATTAGTAATCTTATATAAGGTGTCTAAGAGGTTCCGAATTTCGTCTCGTTCCGCTGCAATTCGGTGCATCGGAATTATTTTATTTAACGGAATCGTCCGGAAGAACGGGGAAGGATAAAAAAAAATTTTTTTTTACCGTAACGATGACGTCATTTATCAGATACGGGGTTGCAAGAATATATATATGTATATATATTTTTTTTATCCATAATTTGCTGATTTGCAGATTTTTAATTTAGGAATTTATCAAATTGTTATTTTCAATAATTTATTTGTCGATGATACAATAATTCAAGGTTAACAATAAAATGAATGATTAAAGAAAGAAAAAAGAAAATAGCCGATTATTATTCAATTGGAATCACGTGAAAATAAATAATCTATATTTTTAAGCGCATCCATATTAACAAAAAAAAATATTTTTTTTGGGCAAATTATATAAATTCTCTAAATTGGAGTTAATATTCATAAATTTTTATTTACAATAAAAGAATTTTTCCTAAAAATTAATTTTTGGTAAGCACCATATTATTAAATTAAAATCATGTAAAAAATAGGTGATCTATATTTTTGCTTTTGAAAAAATTTCATAATCTGAGCTAATTTAAAAAAAAATTGTTTAATAAATAAAAATAATAATAATATAATAACATAAATAATAATAAAAATAATAATAATAAATAAAAAAAATCGCGTTGAATAAGTATTTTTTTCCGATAGTACAAAATCAAAATCTTATAAAAACAAAATATGCAACCGTGTGTGTGTGTATGTGTGTGCGTTAACGAACGGACAAATATTATATATACATATGTACAGTAAATACGTATGTATTCGCTTGGAAGAAAAATATGCAGTAGCATGCAAGGAAGGAACGAGCGAATGCGTGTTTCTCATGATGGAAAAGAGAACTGGGCCGTGTCTCGAGTTACTCCGGAGCCGAGCTGCGTGTCTCCCACATGCTTCCAGCGCGAGTCCAGCAAAAAGTGACATATATTTGCTAGGTAAGAGCCACTGAAAAGGAGAGAAATGGAAGCAACCGATTTCATTGTACCGGATTGTTTGTTCCTCGCTGAAAAAGAGATCCAGCTGATCGGGCCGTGGAGCCGAAGCCGAAGCCGATGGAGCTCAGTCTACCGTGAACTGATGCTAAATTGACGGAGGAAGGAATAAAGAGAACGAGAGAACGAATCGAATTTCTCGAATCTTTCCAAGATATTCCAGGATACGTTCCAAGAGTCATTCGATCAGTGGAGTAACCGTTAAGACTAATTGTAAGAAACAACTCTCTAGCTCTCAGCTCCTGCACACTATTACGGAATCCGGTTTCCAATTTGCAATCTAGGACTCTCTAGGGCAAGGTTGAATCGTTCGAGAAACTCCGAGCGTCGATGCACTCGCTGCTAATAGCCCCTTTTGTTCCGCTTCACGCCGATTTTTCGAATTTCGCGGCAGTTTTCGCCGTTCCCCCACTCCCTCGCTCTTCATTGGCTACGAGGCCCCACCAATCGTCGCCCATCCCCTCCGCGACGACGGCTCCCTCTGCGGGACGGATTCCCAACGAATCGGACGCTCCCGTTTCGTTCCAGTTCGATTCGGTTGCCGACCCGAGTCGCCAGGTAGCGCTGCCCGGGGTCATAGGTTCCCTCGACTCCACGCGTGCGCGGTAGCCGCTTGCGGGAACCGCGGACCGTTGCGCGCCCAGCATAAGATCCACTGCCACTGGAGTCCACGGTTCAGTAGCTGACCCCTGGCGAGTTATTAGCGCCTAGGGTCGCGGGTTCGAATCCCCGCGGTTGCAAATTCTTTTTTTTTTTTATTAAATTAATTAATTGCTGCGTGTAAATTTATTAGTGTCGAGGTTAATTTAATAAATTAATTAAATAATTAGTGATTTAATTGATTACTGCTTGATTTTTTGTTATATTTTGTTTTATTTTGGTTCCTGGAATTTTTTTTTGCGAGTCGAGGGATGGGGACTAAATTAATTAATCAAGTGATTAGTTAATTAATTGCTCATAATTAAAGGATTTTTTATAATTAAATTTTATATATATTTAATTTATTTTATACATATATAAGTAATAATTTATTTTTGCTAAGTAGAATTAATAATTAATAAATTAATTAAATTAATTAATTAATTGAGTAAAAAATAATTAATTAAATAATTAATTAAGTAATTATTGCCTGATTTTTTTTTCTTTTTTTTTGCGGTTGCTGGAATTCTCCCAAGCGAGGGTAGGGGGAGCCGCTGTTGACGTCGCGTCGCATCAATTAATTCAATCTGATTATTAATTCCGTACGATAAATGTACGCCTTTTTTTTTCGGCATAGGTGTCATCATGAATAGTGAGTAAAAGCGGGCGCATTAAAATGCGCTGTCGCAAACCCTGCGTTTCGTAACGACGACGGCACTCTCTGTGACTCCCCAAACATGCGCTGCATTTACGCACGTGAGCGACTTACACATGGCTTCGAAATTCATTTACATCGTGCTTGCCAATCAACGCATCTCGCCGATGAAACGTCACCGAATGTCCCCAACGTGGCGAATTCCGTCGCTTTTCGTGCACTTTTCAGAATCCGATGCAATTTTGGGCATTTTTTTTATTGTATTTTCCGGAGCCCCATGCGACTTCCGTCGCTTTTGTCGCATTTCCTGGGAACGAATGCAAATTTTTTGTATTTGCAATTTTCTGAAATGCAGTTTTGGCAATTTTGGTTCCATTTTCTGGGACTCAATGCAATTTTGGTCTTTTTACTTGCGTTTTCTGGGATCCAATGCAACTTTGGTCGCTTTTTTTGCATTTCCTGGGTTCGAATGCAAATTTTCTAAACTTGCAATTTTCTAAAATACAGTTTGGCAATTTTGGTTCCATTTTCTGGAACCCAATGCAATTTCGGTCTTTTTACTTGTGTTTTCTGGGATCCAATGCAATTTCGGTCACTTTTTTTGCATTTCCTGGGTTCGAATGCAAATTTTCTACAATTGCAATTTTCTAAAATGCAGTTTTGGTCTTTTTACTTGCATTTTCTGGCATCCAATGCAATTTCGGTCACCTTTGCATGCACTTCCTGCGACCGAATGCAATTTCGGTGATGCTTCTAATCGGGAAGGTCATATAGAAAGAAAATTTGGAAAATCCAAAAACTCAATTTTGTAATTTTTCAATTCTTTTAAAATAAGAGAGAGAGAGAGAGAGAGAGAAGGAGGAGAGAAGCAATTAACATTCCTGTGTTGAACTGAACGTTAAAGATTGTACGGCTAATCATTCATAATTTCTCTAACGTTTCTTCCTTTTTTTGTAACCGATAAAACGTTGAATAACCGTGAATTATTTCTATTCATAGCAACATTAGACGGTGACCAGTTTCCCACACAAACGCCGTCTCTATATGGGCACATGTAGGTAAACACGTATATTATGTGCATACACACATATGTATCCTTATATACCTATATATATGCGTTAATGTATGCATGCGTATGTATTTGTGTGTATATATTAAAGGAGGGAGAGAGAGAAAGAGAGAGATAGTAGATTATATTACCCTTATAATTCACTTTTAATTACAAGAATAAACGTTAAACTTTTTGTTTTCTCATGCTGGCGAATAAACAAAAACGAAAATTCTGGCTTTCAGTTACCGCCAATTCGATGGCATTAATCGATAAGGAATTTAATTGTGATTGAAAACAGTTAGAGAATAAGGTTTCCAGTGTAAATAAGAAATTAGTACTGGGTCACTAGAGAGACCCGTTATAAATTCTCAATCTAGTGATAAATTATCGGTTTTTGGGGTTTCCAATAATTATAGAAATGATATTAAATGAATTTTTCCTTTCTATGCATTTTTTCGAGTACCCGGGCCAGACCCGAATTATAAAATCATATTGGGAAATGAAATGACTGTTTTTCATTTTTGTAAGTATCGAAAAAGTACAACTATTACGAAGATAATTAAAAAAATGGAAAATGTTTAAAAAATTTCGGAATGAAATACATTTTCCGAATTTTCAATTTATTTGGATGCAAAATTTCTTTTTATTTATAATATTTATATTTATTATGATATTTTATAGAATATTTATATTTGTAATATTTTTATCAGGGTGTCCCATAAGTTTCTTCCTATCCGGCTCGAGGACATAAATAGCGTGGCGCGGAAAAAACTTATGGGACACCCTAAATTATTAGGTGTTTAATATCAAGGACACCCAAAATACAATTAGGTGTTAATTTTGGATTCGAATTAACACCGAATCAGGTTTTGACAGTTCCTATAAAAAATTCAAGCAAATTTGAAAAAAAACAAATAAAGGAAAATAATTACAAATGCTTCAATTATTGGCAGAAAAAGATAAAAGAAAGCGAGGACTTTTTGCACAAAATTATTTTGCGAGTATTCAAAAATTTGGTAAACTTCCTCATTTCTTATAATTAATAACCATCCGACTGTTACTTATTGAAAATGAATAGTTAATTAATTGATTGATTATTCATTGGATAAAAAAGAAAATTATTAAGAATTAATACCAGGGAAAAAAAAACAAATTGATATAAATTCTGTAAATTGAAGTTAATGTTCGAAAACTTTTATTTATAATAAAGGGATTTTTTCTAAAAATCTATTTTTGGGAAGTGTTGGGAAATTGCATCATGGGGCGACGAGGGGACACGCGTTCACATTTTTTATGTAATCCATCCCATGAAAAGTAGAAACAATAAAGGAAAAAAAAAGGTACCCCCCCCCAAAAAAAAAAAAATTTGCGAGAAAATGATAAAAGGGATGGTTCGGATAAACTAAAATCGAACGCCAATGTACGATTAATGAACGGTGAAGAGAAGTATTACGGAAGTATGACAACGGTAATAGATAACTGGAAGTCTCGATCCATACGTACATAACGTTGTCTCTCTCTCTCTCTCTTTCTCTCTTTCTCTTTCTTACGTGTATGAACACTCAGTACTAAAGTCACGTATATACGACTTACGTTTAAGTCATACGTGTTACATATTGGTATTCCAATATATCTCAATCCTCTATATATATATATGTATATATATATGTATATATATATATACCTATATATATATATGTATATAATAATTTTTTTTTTTGCGAGCAACATTTGCGTTTTTGCAGGAGAGAAAATCAACAAAAACCCGGCGTATCTAAACTCCTCTCTCCTCTTTTTCTCATTGCAGCTTTATCCCCGTACCGCTATTCCACCGTCGATGATACCTGCAGTGAAATCAGTTTATCACTTTTAGCGGATAAACTTCTACCTCACAATCGCCCATTAATTAAAACCCGCGGCTTTTGATAGTTCCTATACGAAATTCAAGCGAATTGCAAAAAAAAAAAATAAAATAAAATAAAGGAAAATAATTATAAATGTTTAGGCTGTCCCATAAGTTTCTTCCGGTCCGGCTCGAGGTCATACATAGCGTGGCGCGGAAAGAACTTATGGGACACTCTAATATATCAGATTTAGTGTTAATTTTGGATTGGAATTAACACCGGATTAGGTTTTAATAGTTCGTTTATAAAATTAAGCAATAAAAAAAATAAAAAGAAAGAAAAATTGTTAGACACTTTTTAATTATTAGGAAAAGAATTGTTTATAATAAATTCGCGTTTAAAATGTGGGGACTTTTTGTACAAAATTATTTTGAGAATATTCCAAAATTTGGTAAACATTTTCATTTCTCATAATTAATAATCTTCCGACTGTTACTTTTTGAAAATGAATAATTAATTAATTAATTAATTATTCATTAGAAAAAGAGAGTTAACAAAAATGAATACCAGGGAAAAAACAAATTCATAGAAATTCTGTAAATTTCCTGCACCGGACAAAGAACCTGGCGTTAAAAGACCTTTTCTGAAAAAAATCTCCCCTAATTCGGTGTTTTTTTTTATTGTTAACACCCACTCTGGACTCGAATGGATTCTAAATTAAAATTGTTTTTTTTTTAGTTGCTAATTATTCAAGGTGTTAATATTTATTATTACCATAATTTTTAAGTCTCTTATTATTACAAACTAAAAACAAAATTAATGATTCTTTCCAATTTTTCTACTTTCTCCCCCAAAAATCGTTTTTCTTTAAATCAATGTTACATTAATTTTGAAATCCTTTATTTCCAAAAATAAACAAGAAAAAAATCTACCTTTCTCCAATTTTCCCTATCTTATTTCTCAAAAATCGCCCTTTCTCTTATTACTTCATCAATTTTAAAATCCCTAATTTCTAAAATTAATCAAAACCAAAAAAAAAGCTTTTTCCTTCAATTTTCCCTATTTCCTCTTTTAAAAATCGCCAAATTATTAATTCTATATTATCGAAAACATAAAAAAATGTCATTTTTTTCAAATTTTTCTATTTTCTCCCCAAAAAATCATTTTTTTTAATCAATGTTACATTAATTTTCAAAATCCCCCGTTTCCAAAATTATTCAAAACCAAAAAAAACTTTCCTCTTTAATTTTCCCTATTTCCTCCTTTAAAAATCGCCAAATTATTAAATTCTATATTTTTGAAAACATAAAAAATGTCTTTTTTTCAAATTTTTCTATTTTCTCCCACAAAAATCATTTTTTCTTCTTTTAATCAATGTTACATTAATTTAAAAACCCCCTATTCCCAAAATTAACAAAAAAAAAAGAAAATCCTTTCCCCTCCAATTTTTCGATTTCCTCCCTTAAAAATCGTTTTTTACCTGAATGATTTCCGGGATCCGGATCAAATGTCGTTTATATCATGAGAAAACGCACTGGAGAGTCTATCCTGGTGGAAACATGATATACTTTCTTCCTGGATGTCCCTTAAGGGGGTTGATTATCGCAATCCATGGTTTTTCGGGGCAGAAACAAACACCGTTTTCATGATTGGCGATTCGGTCAAATACCTACGGTGCAATTTTATGTCATGTCCGTGTATAATTAAATTCCGATAAAAAAAAAAGACGGAAACACACACTTCGAGAGAGACTGACGGACTGACGGACTGACTGACGGACCGAGACTGCAAAGTGATTGATTAATGATTAACCAATGACGAAATGAATATACGAGCGAGCGGTTAAAGGTTCCTACGACACGGAACGGACGTACATCCAAGTCCTGAAGTCGTACTGAACTGCTTAACCGGTATGCAACTACTGACCACCGTACCATCGTACCATTGCAACCATCCTCTACCGCTACCTACTATCACCACTGCCGCCGTCCTTCTTCGATCCTATGCTCGTCGCAAAGTGTTCAGGTATTCAAGGTCACGGGGAAGAGAAAATATGTCAAAATCGAACGTTCGTCTTTGCCGAAGCATTCGAAAATCTTTTTTCGAGGAACCGGCTCGCGCCTAGACCCGCGAGGTGAGAGGAAGTGGCAAAATCCCAGCAAAACCCCGGCAAAACCCCAGCAAAACCCCGGCAAAAGTATTTGGGTATTCAAGGTCACGGGGAAGAAAAAGAAAAATGTGGGAAAATTGAACGTTCGTCTTTGCCGAAGCAAAACCCCAGCAAAACTCCAGCAAAACTCCAGCAAAACTCCAGCAAAACCCTAGAAAAACCCTAGCAAAGTATTCGGGTATTCAAGGTCACGTGGAAGAAAAAGAAAAATATGGGAAAATTGAACATTCGTCTTTGCCGAAGCAAAATCCCAGCAAGACCCCAGCAAAACTCCAGCAAAACCCTAACCTCCTAAAAGTATTCGGTATGTAAGTATCGGGTATGTTTCAATGAGTTTTCTAATAGACTCTCGACAGACTTTGGATAGATGTTTAAATTTTTTAAATTTCGTTGCACTTGCAACAGACTTTTAATTGACTTCTAGGGAATTTCGGAGGGAGATACAATTTCCAGGATCACCCCCTGGACCAAGGACTCGGTACCTTTGCCTTCTCGTAACCGCGTTGATTGGCACTTTTTCGTACAATCGATACCTTTGCGGTCGCCGAATGGCAACGATCGAAAAGGGGTACAAAAAGTTTGCGAAACAAAAATTTTGTGTTACCGAATCCTGCGGTAAACCGTGAAGGTTCCTTGATTCTCACCGTGGCGGAATAATTCGAGGCTTCGAACTGAACTACCTGATAGGCAAAAAAATGTTCATTCATTTCAAAAAACAATGACACAATATTTTTTTATTTAAAATTATTGTATTAAATTCTCTATTTTTAAAAAATGATTGTACAAAAAAAGTGTTTCTTCTTAATTTTTTCATCCCCCCCCCCCCCCCCCCCCAAAAAGCCACTTTTCCCCTTATTGAATTAAAAAAAAACCCTTGTTCCCAAAATTAAACAAAAATAAAAAATGTTTTTCTCCCCAGAAAAATACTTTCCCCTATTTTCTTTCTCAGAATTGTCCTTTCCTTTAATTTTCATTATATTAATTTATCCCTAGCAAAATAAAAAAACCCTAGCCAAAAAAAGCCCTAGCAAAAAGAAACCCTAGCAAAAAAAATCCTAGCAAAAAAAATCCCTAGCAAAAAAAATCCCTAGCAAAAAAAAAACCCTAGCAAAAAAAAATCCTAGCTAAAACCTAAAACCAAACGTTTCTCCCCAAATTTTTCAATTTTTTTTCCCCCCAAAAGTCGCTTTTCTTTTTATTATCGTATTTCCAAAATTGAAAAAAGAACCCCCTCCCCCCTCCAATTTCCCCATTTTTCTCCCCGAAATTCCAAACTCCACCAGAATTTTATTAACAAAAAAAAAAAAAAAGCTCGTAAACGCTACCGGGGGTAGTTCCGAAGGACCTTCTTCTTTTTCCCGGATACGAAGGATCAAGAGGTCAAGAGCTCTCTTTTCTTTTTTTTCCTCGCTTGCCGGTAATTTTTCTTTTCCTTTGCGAAATTTTTCACGCCACGAAGGTACCAATCGGAGACGTTGACGTTTCTACGACTGTGATTTCCCTTTTTTTTTTTCCTTCCCTCCTTTTCCGTCAAAAGAGGAGCAACGGAATCGAATGTTGTGGCGAGTTGAAGGATATGACTGTCGTCGTTAGAAATTGTTCTTTTCTTCACATACATATAATTCCTCCTTCATGCGTCTCGCATCGCCGAGTATCTCGTCCCACGAGCTGTTTCTTTGGCAAAAAATAAGTAACGCTGTTGCATCGAAACGCGTGCGGCTTCAAGATTCCACCGTCTTTCAAATACCATGGCTGAAGTAGTGCCACTTGAAAGTTACCATCCACAAAGGAGAATAATAACTAACGCATGTGTGTATATATGTATACTATATATATATATAACTCTGTACCGTTTCTCTAATTAGTGGATGTGGATGATTATTATTATTATTATTATTTTACTCAAGAATCACGTCGGACGGTACTTCGTTTAGGTACAGGAGAGGGACCCTTAAGGGTTTTTCAGGCTAGGGATTTTCCAGCGAAATTCCCTAGCAACCCCCTTCCCCAACACATGTTAGGGTTTTGCTAGGGATTTTCCATCGAAACCCCCTAGCAACCCCCTCCCGCAACCCATGTTAGGGTTTTGCTAGGGATTTTCTAGCGAAATCCCCCTCGCGACCCCCCCCCCCCCAATGTTAGGGTTTTGCAACTAATGCGAGCGAATGCAGAAAATTGAAAAAAAAGGCCCCTCCCGTGTTAGGAGTTTGCCATTTTCTAAAAATAGGGAAAATAGGAAAACTAGGGAAAATTGATGCGAGCGAATGTAGAAAATAAAAAAAAATTGGGGCCCCCTCCCATATTAGGGGGGAGAGAATGTTTTGCTCCATGTAAAAAATTTGGAAAAGTGGGTTTTTGCTCCATACTTTTTTTGTTAAATGCATTGAAATTCGAATATTAGAAAAAATTTTAAATATTCGAATTACAAAATTTGGAAAATCATAGGAACATTTTTATTAAGGTTGATTAATTTTTATCGTGACGCGTTATTCTTTTTTAATAACAATAGGACCATTTCTAGGATAATTTCACAAATATTATTTTGCCCCAAGCGCAAATTTTGGAAAACTGCATTTTTTCCATATTTTGGTTCGAATTTTTATTTCTTAAATTTTGTAAGAAAGTGTATGTTCGGAAGGTGCAGAAAGTGAGTTTCTCACCCTTTTTTTACGATACACCTCGAAACTTTTTCTCTCTCTCTCCATCTCGAGGACCCTTTCTTGATCTTCTTCTTCTTCTTCCAAATTTACTCGTAAATTAGACTGGAACCGAGGGTTGGGTAATTTGAAACCCAAGAAGAAACGCATTTTCGTGGCTGCGAAATTGCAGAAATATGAAGGAATTAAATCACAAAAAAGTTACGGCCCCGGCCAATCTCGCGGCAATTGTTTCCTACCTCATGCCTCGTCGGCATTGGAGCGTTTCGCCGGTTCTACGTTTTTTTGCCGGCTGTATGTATGCATCTAATTGCACGTTGTATGCACCTAAACCGAAAGCCAACGAAACTCAAAAATTAGCGGCACATTTCGGGGCGTCCACGGTAGGGACCCGGTAAGGGACCGATTTTGCTTAGATGGTTCCTTCTCACGTGAGATTCGGGGAAAAATTTGAGCAAAATTTGGCCCCTCTTGTGCCACAAGACGTACCTTCAATTATGTAACTTTTATTTTTATGGATATAATTTTTTAGTAACAGGGTCAATTTTGGAAAAGGTCCGAATAAAAAATTTGAAAAATATAAATGAAAAAAAATTCACTTTCCGAAATTTTCGACTTGGAAGAAGATGAAATTTTGAAAATGAAATCCTATTTTTAAAAAATAACAATAAACAGAAATTTTGGAAATGGTCCAAATACAAAATTTTAAAAATAAAGAATGAAAAAAATTCACTTTCCGAAATTTATGACTTGGAAGATGAAATTTTGAATCCTATTTTTAAAAAATAACAATAAAAAGAAATTTTGGAAATGGTCCAAATACAAAATTAGAAAAATGAAAATTGAAAAAAAACTCACTCTCCGAAATTTTTGACTTGGAGGAAAATGAAATCCCATTTTTGAAAAAAAAAACAATACCGAAAAATAATAAATTAGTAATTTTGCAACATTTTAAGATAAATATTAAGGTGTCCCATAAGTTCTTTCCGCGCCACGCTATGTGTGACCTCGAGTCGGAGAGGAAGGAACTTATGGGACACCCTAATACGTTAAATGAAAAAAAAAATGTAAGAAAATTTAGTGATTTATTTATCTAATTTATTTTATATAAATATTATAACTTATTAATACACAATAAATAAATAAATTAATTATGGAAACACAATAAGTAAATAATTAATTATAAATTAAATATTATTATAAGTATGTAATTTAAGAGAAAAAAAAATATTTTTGAAATAAGGTGTCCCGTAAGTTTCTTCCTTCCGGCTCGAGGTCATACACAGCGTGGCGCGGAAAGAACTTATGGGACACTCTAACGCATCGTTTGTTCGATAAGAAATCGCATAGAAAATTCGTGATTGCGTTCGACAGTCCCTTCGGAGGGACGTCGGCTCGGGATGCACTTTCCTCGCACTCCGTGGAATGCAAGTGCACGGATGCAAGTGCGGGGATCTTCGAAGGATCTCGGCAGATCCAATCTATCTGTATCCCTTGGGAATAAACTGCTGCATTTCGCACGTAAGGAAATAAATAGCCGATAATAGCGTTGGAACGGAGCGCAGCTCGGCCAAGTGGCAGTGCTGCGATGCGGTAATACGGTACTACTGCGGGTACAACTGTAATGCTGCAACAACACAGAAAGAGACACGAAAGCAGTAGACTCTAATAGTGGCTGATGTTCGCGCCACATAATTTACATCGGAATCACATAATGAAGTGGCCGTGTACGGTACACGCGTGCTGTAATAGTAAATATGTAAGTGAGCGAGCGAGCGAGCGAGCTCGCGAGCCTTCCTGCCGGCAAGATAAGGATCTTTGATTAAAAGCGTATCCGTGCGCTTCTGCTCTTATCTTTCCTCGTTCGCACTCGCGCTCGTGCTCGTTGCGAGAGAAACCCCAAAATCCCGACGCTCGCGCCTCTGCCACGCGCAGGTTCTCCCATTTAGCGGCCTACTCACGAGGGGGCGCTGTCTCGGATCCCTGCGCGCGAAATTTAAAAGTCGGAAACGTTGAATTCGCTACAATTTTAATTTTACTGTAATTTTATGAGAATCTAAATGCTGATAATAATAATAATAATAATAATAATAATAATAACAATATTATTATTAATAATAAGGATCTTTTATTAAAGCGCAAATATTGTAAATGCAAAGAATAATTTTAATAAATTAATAAAAATAAATAAAAGTGAGAAAAATTGCAAAAAAAATGCAAATAAATATTTCTAATAAAAAGAAATAGAGAATATTCAAAATTAAAAAACACCAGATTTAATTACATGAAAAATTCATTGAAAATGAAAATTCAATTTGAAAAAATTCAATTTTATCACAGTTGCTATTTTTTTAACATCATTTTTTTTATCCAGGGCTGTGGCTCCCACGTAATTGGTTCCTCAATTCTTTTTTTTTCCTACAAGAGAATGAAATTTTGAAAATGAAATCCTATTTTTAAAAAATAACAATAATAAGAAATTTTAGTAACAGTCCAAATACAAAATTTTAAAAATAAAAATGAAAAAAAATCCACTCTCCGAAA
The DNA here is from genome assembly GCA_949825005.1 of Gasteruption jaculator. Taxonomy (NCBI): domain Eukaryota; kingdom Metazoa; phylum Arthropoda; class Insecta; order Hymenoptera; family Gasteruptiidae; genus Gasteruption; species Gasteruption jaculator. The sequence goes on from OX463761.1 coordinate 1,226,720, forward strand.
TTTTTGACTCGGAGGAAAATGAAATCCTATTTTTGAAAAATAACAATAACGAAAAATAATAAATTGGTAATTTTGCAATATTTTAAGATAAATATTAGAGGGTGTCCCATAAGTTCTTTCCGTGCCACGCTATGTATGACCTCGAGTCGGAAAGGAAGAAACTTATGGGACACCCTAATACGTTAAATGAAAAAATTTGGAAGACAATTTTTTTTGTTTTTTGTTCCGCAGAGCTGGGATTTGGAAGTCGAACGATGATCCAATACCGGACCCGGTGTACGCGGAGCGATGTTTCGCGGCATAACCGGGGGAATTCCGACGCGTCGGGCCGAGTGCATCGGACCGAGCGCGAAGAATGTTTAGAAATACGTGTGTAATAACCGGCGAGAGCGTGGCAGAATGGCCGATGATGGATCTATCGACGAGGAAAGGAATGTTACCGCGATTCTTTAATGACAAGCCAGCAAACCGTTCCGCAATTTGCATACACCTAGGCGAGGAGTGGTCGAGTTCGCATCGGCTCGAGATCGGCAACATCGAACGCAAAACCCACGAAAAACCGACGATGAAAAATAGGTACGGGGCGGAACGGGGTACCCGGTGGGTGGATCGGTCATTAACGCCGTGTTGCTTCGTCGTGTTACAAGAAATACGGCACTCGCTGGAATAATTAATTACCGGCGATTTCTGCACGTATATCAAATCATTAGGAATCGATAGGTCGCAACCGATCGCTGGCCGATGATCGGCCGAACCGTAATTCGTACCAGTGGAGTATCGCTCGAGCTCTGTACCGTTACCGTTAATCGGTGTCTCCCATCGTTACGTTTTACTCTTACCGATTTTTTTATCCTGAATAAATAAATAAATGTCGATTTCTTTTTTTTATAAATAAATGGGCCGATATTTTTATAAATAATGCCGATAATTCTCGATTTCGAGGCAAAAATCGGCAAAAATCGGCAAAGATCGGCAAAAATCGGCAAAACTAATCGAACCTCGACACTTTTCTCGACATTCTCAGCCGATCGTCGCCTCTTCGAGTGCATCGGTGTACCTCTCACGCGCAGTTTTCACTTTCGGACACAATGCCGTGCACCCGATCGGGAGAATGCGTTTAAATTTTCGATGAGTCGCCGGCCGTACATACCGATCTCGGACCTGTAATTAAACAACATTCATACACACGCACGCCCGTGTACGAACTTCGCAGGTATGATGCATCAGACATGCTCGGAGTGATTGCCATGCCCACGCTCTTAATATGCTGCAGCGAAAGCCCACAAAAGTGAACCGATGTTCTCCTCGTTGCTTTATCGTGAATTAAATCTCGATCCTCTTATTTGCCCTTTTTCACTTCCAGCGAGGAGGCTTTTGCCTACCATTGAATTTTAAGATCGCTGCCGATCTAATCCGCCCGAGTACGAACGCACCCAGTAATGGAACGCCGGATTTTTTGATTAATTTTTTCGTCTTCTTTTTTTTCGGTGTTATGTTTATTGAAAAAAAGACACGAGGGGTATTTGCATATCCTACCGAAATTTTCACGTGCCATGAATCAAAAAACAGGATCCTATCGGATCCTGGAACTCCTCGGATTTTCTATGGAACGAAAATGAGCCGATTATTTTTGAAAGTGGCCCAAGTCCAATTTTTTATGACGGCTAGTGTCAAGTTGACAACCAAAAAATTGACAAATGGACTTAGGCCACTCTCATTGTCAAAATAAAAGGAAGTGATTAAACATCCAAGGAAATTTCCAAAAAATGAGAAATTTGTTGAAAAAATTGGTATATTTATAAAATAATAAAAAATTGATGAGGAAAAAAAATAAAATGAAAGAAAAATGGTAGAAAAATAATAATAAAAATGAACTTTTCATGAAAAATATTTCCGAGCCGTGAAAAATTTGTCAATAAAAATTGTAGGTCTCTAAAATAATAGAAAAATTGACAAAAAAAAAGAAAATAGAAAAAGTCCCTAAGAAAGTAATAATAAAAATAAATTTTACTCGAAAAAAGAATAAAATGGCATCGAAAATAATTAAAGATCCAGGAAAATTTGCAAAACATCAAAGTTTATTATACTTTGACGGAAAAGACCGAAAATTCCTGATCTCGGGCAAAGTATGGCAAGAGTCTGGTTACGTGCCGATTAAGGCAGCTCATTAACGACCGGGTTGTTAATTTCCACGCTGTACCTACATCACTTTTTGCCGTACTCGTGTGTATGTGCTATATATATATGTATGTACGTGTAACGTGAACTTAATAAAAATGTAAAGTAACGCGAGTAAAGTGTCCGAAGTATGGGTACAGATGTAATCTTCGAGTTTCTTTTTAAATTCGCTCTGCCGAATAATTATACAGCCGGGAATAAGTGTACATACATACATAAACATACGTTTCCCGTGGGTGCGTGTGAGTGTGTACAAATCGTTCCGTACACTTACGGGTAATTGTGTGTTTATACAGCGTCAGCATAATGCCCGAAAGATCTTGTCGGATTACAGGAGGTACGAGGTAATCCTGAAATTTCCATGCCATCGTTTATGTGTATTTGTGTGTATGTGTGTGTGTGTGTGTATTTTGCGTACGTGTGTAGGTAAAAGGGCGTGGATGTCAATTTTGACGTATGTGAAAATTACCATTTTTTGGGTTTTAGGCTCTCGCGGAAGAAACTTATGGACCACCTTAAATAAAGTCGTAGGTTCATAAAAAATAAATAAAAAATATTGTTACAAATAAATTCATTAAAAAAAAATACACAAAATTGTGGAATTTGTGGATTCCCCGATTTAGAAATTAATTTATATCATCGACAACCACCATAAACCCCCATATTTGTCCGGACAAATGCGTAGCAACGACGATAATGACGAGACACACACACACACACATACACACACGTATCCGCGAAGAAGACGCGTACCTGTGACGGATACAATAACGATGTTTGTTCTGTTCCAAGACTTTCTCCAAATTAGAGTTAAAATACCGTAGAGCGACGCTGAAATTAGATAGGGCTGACAAACCGAGGAGGATCGGTTCGCCTTTTACTTTCAAAACTATTGCACGACACACGCGTGAAACCATCGCGTGGCATATCGCTAAGTCGACGTGGTAGTCGACAAGGTGAAAATCTTTATGCGTAATCGTTCGGGAATGCGTGAGTACCTACATTTAAGGACGACAATGGAACCCGGGAGCGACGAAACCGACTCAGGGTCGTTTTTTCTAATTATTTTTATTTTTTTTTTCTTCATTTACAATGAGCAGCAGCCTCTGGACACTTCGCGTAATTCTTTCCGCCAACCTTGGCAAGATTCCGTCCCTGGGGTACCCCGTTGCGCCCCATCTAACGTGGAATTGTATCCCAAACTCGGGATAAATCGGCAAAAATGGAAGAAAGTGGAAAATCGAAGGCACTGGACACTAAGAATCGCGAGGCCTGCGCATTTCTTCCCACGTTTCATTTTTATTAATTATTATTATTATTATTAGTTTTATTATTGTTATTATTATTGTTATTATTTGCAATGAGCAGCCTCTGGTCCCTCCGCGTAATTTTTTCCGCCAACCTTTGCAAGGTTCTGTCTCGAGGGTACCCCGTTGTGCCCCATCTAACATCGAATTTTACCTCAAACTCGGGATAAATCGGCAAAAATGGAAGAAACTGGAAAATCGAAGGCACTGGACACCGTCTCGAGGGTACCCCGTTGTGCCCCGCCTATCATCGAATTTTACCCCAAACTCGGGATAAATCGGCAAGGATGGAAGAAACTGGAAAATCGAAGGCACTGGGCACTAAGAATCGCGAGGCCTGCGATTTCGTTCCTCGTCTCGAGGATCTCGAGGACTTCCTGGTGAAGATTTGATCACCTTTGGCCTCTGGATGTCTGCCGTGGAGATCGGCACAGCGGATCTCGTTCCGTTCGTGCCACGAATCATTAACGAGCCGGTGAATCATTCGAGTCTCTCTCTCTCTTCTGGACTACACTATGTCTTGTCTTGTCTTGTACAAGTACTTTCACTTAACAGAAACTCCTTACGTATAGAGATATATCTTATACAGCATTATAGCGGTATGGGATCTCAAGCGCGGGCGAGTGTAGGCGGAAGTTACATATTAAAGTTACGTCCGTACGTATATGCACTTACCATAATGTGAATGTAAATACACGCGTTCATATTGCCTACTAGGGACACCGGACAAAGCCAACAGGTGCATCTGTTAGTCGCCACTCCAACCTGAAGCAACGTTTTACCCGTTTAACCCAGTTTTTTCTACTTTTTCGCGCGATTTTGAGGTTATGTTGATAAGAGATATTAATATGAGGTGTCGCGTTAACCAAAGAACGATAAAAAAAAGGAAAAAAAATTTTTGCCCGGAGTGTCCTAAAAGACACTTTTTGATTAGGGTGTACCGTTACCCTTGGGACACTGGGTATATATTTTTTTGGAATTTCTTTAAAAGTCCGTCCAAGCTTAAAAAAGAAAATTCTGGTTGCGGCGAACTGAAAGCAATATCTGGACCAGTATATGGAGCCAAATTTGTAGCAATTTCTGGACCAATAAAGGGCCATCATTGAGAGTCCGAGTTCGAATTCTGTCACATTGTTGCCCAAAAATTGCATTTTGTACTAATTCAATAATTAATTAACTTCGTTTATTAGTTCCCTTGGGGCGAAACATAAAGAAAGATTGAAAACTTGTCCCAATCCTGGCCCAATATTGTCCCTAACTGGCGAATACTGGAGTCTCGGGGCGTGACTCCGGAGATAGCTAATCCCTGGGTAGCTAATTAGGTGGCAATTAACGGCACGTGATAGATAAAATAGCACTTCTGCGGCAACGGCAGCGGAAGGATTCTGGAATACTCTGGTTCGCAGTTCGCTATCTGTAATCGCGTTACCGGTCGAAGCTGTAATCTCCGTAAGGAGATGCGTAATCTCTCCGAGAGTTGACAAGGCCTCCGCGCTGACTTCCCGTTTCTCGCCATCCGTACGTACCGGCGCGAAAAAGAAAAAAAAAAAAGAAAAGTAAAGGAAGAAGATCGGGGTTCTTTCATGGAAAAGCAGGTAACTCTAGATCCGTGTCCGTGTTTACGTACGAGAAAATTACGTGTCTTTTATCGGATGGCCATTTGTCGTCACAAAAGGGAACTATACCGGAAAAGACGGTGCCAAAGTGGACGGAGATCCTTGTAGGCGGAGAGGAATTAGAAAACGTGGAAGATTTCAATGAATGCTTGGCAAGGCTGGCATTTCCCGAGACGAGCGTCGCTTATTTTTGCCCTTTTTGGAAGGAAGGACTTTCTTTTGCCATTTAAAGCACCTTACACCTCGTCAAACTTGCTCTCGTGAAACTCACGGCAGCTTAGAAAGGGTGTTGCCTTTGCTGCCTCCTTATACGCGTCCACCGTGAATTTCAAGAGGCTTCTGCCCGCGTGGAGCGAGGTTCCGGTGAAACTAGGCAACGGCGAAGCGCCTGCGCGTCAAAGCAGTGGTCCCCCGTCGCGCGCGGAGCCGAAGAAGCGAGAGGGACCAGCGGAAACGCTTGCTAACGCTCTCCGCCGAGTTGGCGAGCACTGGCGCGTGGATGGAAGCGGCCAATCGCGAGTCCAGGATTTCCAAACGAGGTTTAACCCGCCCACAGTCGTAGGTATTCCTTTTTAGAGGCAATAATAACGCTGATAATAATAATGAGACGGGTTTCTCGTAATTATCATTCGTCTTCGGGGGTGTTTGACTATTTTACTGCTTTACCCCCTTCGTTTGCGTCCTTCGCCGGACGATGTATGGCTCTTCGTGTTCTTGGAAGACCCTTCGTTAGTAGCTTCGTCGTATTTTCTTGGGTTTCCGAAGATTTTTAGCGTGACAAGTTCGAGGACGAAAAGTCCCAGCGAAGATTCGCGTTATATTTTATTTACTGTCAAGTTTGGGGACACAATGGAAAAATTTGGGCTTCAAATTTGGAAATCGGGTATTTTCAAGGACCCAGCGCTCGAGAAGGGTAAAAATGGAAATTATCGGTAGCAATTTCGAGAACCTTGGTTCGAGGACGAAAAGTTCCAACGAAGAGTCGCGTTATATTTTATTTAGTGTCGAGTTTGGGGACACTTTGGGGAAAAATTAGGGTTCGAAATTTGGAAACTCGGAATTCCGAAGGACCCAGCGCTGGAAAAGGATAAAAATGGAACTTACATCGATACCAATTTGGAGAAGCTCCGTGTAAGTGCCTCGTAAAAATTGAATTAAAATAAAGCAAAGGTGGGAAGGTGTTATAAAACCTTTGGTAAATTATTTATCGCCTCGAAAGTCGATAAGCGTAATAAAACGTTTCGTATAACGGAAGAAGAGGGATCCAGGTCCCGGCGTATTATGGAGAGTTTCGCGGCATCGTGTAAATCTTCTTAAGCCTTTGCACGACTTCGTCGAAATGAGCGGGAGATGCGGAGGAAAATGTCGATAAGCTGTGAAATTTACGAGGAGGTGAAGAACCCCGTTCGTTATTATCCTTTTCTCCTCGCTCCCTGCTATTTTATTTTTTCCTCTTTTCGTCGTATCCTCGTCATTTATTTACGCTCCGCCGTATCGCTCCAGGCTCATTACTTTCCAGTCATTGCTGCTGTTATTGTTGTTGGCCCAACGCGCCGCATTTGTTTATTTAATTGAGTCGTCACGCAACATATTATGCAGTTTCGTAACTTTACGTGGCCGGAATTCAAATTCACATCACGAACACCTTTTGGGGCCTGTGAGAACTTTCCCGCGTTCGTTTGGAACCCGGAGACCAGAGTTCCAGCCTCGAACTGGAGCCCCAAAAAGCGGTACCACGGGGATACGAAGTTCGAGAGCCGAGCTTTTGGGATCTTGGAACGCTACCGGGCCCGAAATCTGACCCCCCACGATACGTATTCGCTCGGAATGGACGCTTTGGGGCCGAATTAAGGTCACGTGGTTTCCGGTGTTTCGGCTCCGGGGAATGAAATGGCACGATCTCTCGAGTAGCTCGAGAGCCTTTACAGCCGGTAAATATGCGAGAGGCACTCGAAGACAAGATCTCCCCTGGCTGACTTTTGCTCCAGTAATTCCCAGCGACTCGGAAGGTCACGAGGCTGCGAAAACGCAGGTAATCGTCGCAGGCGGCTTTTACGAGCCGTAAAAAGTGGCTTGTTATGGAAAGGAGGCATTCCAGGTCCCACAGTAATTTTTCCGTGAACTTCAAACTTTGTGCCTCATTCCCGGGGACGTTAACGGGCGATAAATGATTTTACGGACACATGTGTCTCCATAAAAGAAGTCCATCGGGTGGGTCCGAACCTCGAGGCTCGAGCCTCGAGCCTGCGAGGCACTCCATAAACTTGTCCGGCTGTGAAATAAACTCGTACGGGTTCTAGGTGGACACGTGTGCGTGCGTGACATCGGCAGCGCGTGTATATGTGCGAGGTTCAGAGCCATAGGAAACACACGTGCTATTTTTCTGAAAGGGGAAAAAGGAGATGGAATAACATTGGCTCGACTTTACACGCGATGAATTCCATCTCGTGTAGCATCAAGAGTGTCTATATCGTTTTGCTATCGCGATCGTGATCGCAATCATGTGTGGTAACGTGAGGCAAAAGTGACCTACTTCGTGCCCGGCTTCTCCGTCTCTCGGCTCGGTGCTCGGCTACGGCTGTCTCCGTTTTTCTATTTTGCTGGAATACACGACGCAGGCCTTTGCGGATGGATATTATTTATGTTCAACGAGCGACACCACCCGTCACCGACATGTTATGTCGTATAGGCACCGTGCATGGACGGGTGGCTAGATGGATGGATGGATGGACGGACGGATGGATGGATGGATGTAGACGCTGACGATTGGTATCTTTCATGTACCTCGTCGTTATGACATTGACATGCGAATTGGATCACCGCGGTATCGTCGTGTCTAACGTCTGGACCTGACGTGGAGAGAAGCTGCCGGGTATGGGATTTCCAGTCGACCCAGATATTGCGTCACCTTGGCCCGGAATCACTCTGGACCACGAGTATTAGGCTTCTAAATCGCAAGGACATCAATGAAAGGGTTGGATTTGCCTCAGGATCATGGATAATCCTGATTTTTGGTGGCATTAGTCTTTGGGAGAAGAAGTTCTCCAGAAAAAAATCTGGTGATTTTGCGAAAAAGAAAATGCATGAGAGGCTGGAGAAGGTCTGGACCTGACCTGGAGAGAAGCTGCCGGGTATGGGATTTCCAGTCAACCCAGATATTGCGTCATCCTGGCCCAGAATCACTCTGGACCACGAGTATTAGGCTTCTAAATCGCGAGGAGATCGAGTAAAGGGTTGGATTTGCCTCAGGATCAAGGATAATCCTGATTTTTGGTGGCGTTAGTCTTTGGGGGAAGAAGTTCTCCAGAAAAAATCTAGTGATTTTGCCAAATAAAATGCTTGAGAGGCTGGAAAAGGTCTGGACCTGACCTGGAGAGAAGCTGCCGGGTATGGGAATTCCAGTCGACCCAGATATTGCGTCACCTTGGCCCAGAATCACTCTGGACCCCGAGTATTAGGCTTCTAAATCGCGAGGAGATCGATCGATCAAGGATAATCCTGATTTTTGGTGGCATTAGTCTTTGGCAGAAGGAGTTCTCCAGAAAAAAATCTGGTGATTTTGCCAAAAAAAAATGCATGGGAGGCTGGACCTGGCGCGGAAAGAATCTGCCGAAGTTTGCTTAACCTTCCTTTCCGCGTGCAATTGCGCCAAAGTGATTCGACTTCTTTTTCTTTTCGTGTGAGGAAGAAAAAAGAGGAGTGGAATCAGCGCGTAAGAAAAGAAGAAGGAATTGAGGTGGCCGCAGGCCGTCTGTCGTGAAAATTTCTCTCGATGCTGATGACTTACGGCGGTGCGCGCGTTACGTTTAGAAATACGGTAACGGCAGCGGCACAGCGGCCGAGCGTTAAAAGATCATCGATCTTTTTTTTTTTGCAAGGGATGGATGCACAGTTGTTCGGCTGCGGCGTAAAAATTCGGTCCCAGCGCTATTGTCCAATTACAGAGAACACAGGCTCAATTCCACGGCGTTGTATCGGGTAGAGGCCCGATAGCCGAGTGGAAAACCAAATAGGGCAAGTTAATAACGCATATCATCTTGAATAATTAATATCTTGTCTAGGTGCCGCTTCGGCTTGGCTTACCACACCTTGCCTCGGCCGAGTGAAAATATCGGGAGATATATGTTAATGCAGCAGCCCGTGGAAAGGTGCGGGAGGTTATTCATGCGCCTATGGGTATATTTATAGATGTAGAATTTCACCTGCTCTCTAATATTCATTTTACACCGCGTGAGAAGTTTGTCCGTCGTCGGGATTGGCTTTATTGATTTTGGAAGTGCATCGGGAGCAATGGAAGTGCATCGGATGTGGGAAATGCATGGGTAGGATGCTGCACCCAATCGAGCGGCATTTTTCTGGTTTTCGTGAATTTTTTTTGGCATTGTATCGAGAGAAAAATGGCAAAGTTTTGGATTTTCAGTTATTGTAATGGAATGAAGTCGAAAGAAATGAAAAGAAATCGAAAGAAATTCGAAGAAATCGAAAGAAATGGTATTTTATTGAAATAGAAGGGTCTAGTTTCCGTAGGGACCGCTAGACGGCGCTGTCAGTAACAAGAACCGCGCGAGATTTGAAATTCTCAGACTCCGAACAATTAAATCCAGAAATCTATAATTTATGCAAATTAATAATTCATGAAAAAAATAGATTTTGAGCTAAATAAAATAATAAATGCAGAGAAACCAAAAGAAATCGAAAAAAAAATCGAAAGAAATGGTATTTTATTAAAATAGAATGCTCTAGTTTCCTTAGGGACCGCTAGACGGCGCTGTCAGTAACGAGAGCCGCGCAAGATTTGAAATTTTGAGACTACACGCGACTAAATCAAAAAATTTATGCAAATTAATAAATTTAAAAAACAGGTTTTGGGCTAAATAAGATAAGAAATGCAGAAAAATCGAAAGGAATAAAAAAAAATGCTATTTTATTAAAATAGAAAGCTCTAGTTTCCTTAGGGACCGCTAGACGGCGCTGTCAGTGCGGAGAGCCGCGCGAGATTTGAAATCCTCGGACTCCGTACAATAAAAATTCGGATATTTAGAATTTATGCAAATTAACAATTAAAAAAAATAGGTTTGGGCTGAGAACGCGACCACGAAGAATCTCATTAGCCGGAAAAAATAAACGAGGTTAATCCGAAGACGTATTAGAAGTAATTAAAAAAACGTTTGAAATATATTGACCTCAATTCAAAACAGACTGCAGCGAAGAGACTGCATTTCCAATGATTTATTTGTGTTCGTGTTAATAAGAGGAGCTACCCCTTTTATATACACTTAATTATACATTCCAACACAGCCGAAAAAAAAACCGGTTATGGGGCATATACACGCTTTACTCGAAAACATATTCATGTAACAAGAGAATATCTTCATTTTTTATCTCCATTCATTTTATTCTTCTGAAAACGATTCCTCCTTTAGGAGGGAATCTATCGAAAATCTTCCGAGAATTACATCGTCGGCATAGTTATTTAGCGGTGCATAGCACGATTTACGAGAACGCGGAAAGAATATGCACTTGCTGTTGAAATTCTGTGCAACAGCCATACAAGATTATTCGAATTCTATTGTGCTGCCTTTCCCCCAATTTTCTGTTTCCTTTAATTTGGAAATTTCAGAAATACCTCGTTACAGTAATTTTAAATAAAAATATATCGTATTTATAAAGATAAAAATAGATTTGGAATTTTAATATTGTCCCTTTTTTCAAAATTTCTATGTTCTGTATTTTGGGAATTTCAAAAGTACCTCGTTATAATAATTCCGGGTGATTATTTTTATTTTTTATTGCTCAGAAAAAAAGTGAATTCGAAATTGTATTATTTTCCTATATTTTGTATTTTGGTATTTTTAGAAATTCCTTATTACATTAATTTTACGTTATAATATATTTTATTTCCAACAATAAAAGATTTTGCATTTTTGTAGATTTTGAAATTTTCATATTTTTCCTTTTTCCAAATTTTCTATTTTCTATATTTTTGTAGATTTTTAAATTTTCCTTACGTTTTTCCTTGAATTTTTCCTTCACCCAAATTTTCTGTACATTTTGAAAATTTCAAAAATACCTTGTCGCAATAATTCCGGATGAAATATATTATTTCTGTATTTTATTTTTCAAATAAAACAAAATCGCCCAGAAAAACACTTGGAATCCAATCACTGGGGTATTTTTCGCCCCAAGGGACGACTGCAGTGTTGGGAGGCCACTCAAAAAGTATCGAGTAACATGCAGGAAGTAGTTTTAACGATAAAAACGTGAAATTCATTCATTGATACAATTTATACCGAACGTCTCCTATTATCTTGTACACGTAATACACATGTACGCATATTATATGCTTAAGTATAATACGTTATATTACTACGTATAAGGTAAGTCTCTTGTTAATGGGCATATCAGAAATCAGTTAGCTCGATTCAACGCTAACAGGTCCGTAGATTTCATACTAGGAAGCCGGAGAGAAGACTATTGGTACTTCTTAAGTAGTCTTCTATCAAGATTTGAATGCTGTTTCTTTCTCACATGCTTCTGTGTGTACGTCCGTGTATACATATGCATGCCGATCTACAAGAAAAATGTCACCCGGGAAGGAACCCACCCATTACCATCGGAATTTTAATGTATATGTTATTCAATAGCATTTTTTACAGCAACAGCAGCAGCAGCAGCACTAGTCCATTAGGTGAAATTGGAGGACGATAGTGCGAGAGGGCAAAGAATTGGCAGACGATAATCTGGAGTTTAAAAAATGGCAATTCCTAATATGGAAGAGTGAAAAATTGGCAGACGATAATATGGAGATGAAAAAAAAGTTGACAAACGATAATCCGGGAGACGATAAATTGACAGACGATAAGATGGAGATTTAAAAAATTGACAGACGATAATCGGGAAGACGATAAATTGACAGATGATAATCGGGGAGACGATAAATTGACAGACGATAGTCTGGAAAGGCAAGTGAATGGCAGACGATAGTTTTGGAAGGTAATGAAATGGCAGACGATATAAAAAGGGTTTAAAAAAATTGACAGACGATAATCCAGGAGGCGACGAACTGTCGGACGATAGTCTGGGAAGGGAATTAAATGGCAGACGATCGTCTGGGAAGGCAATTAAGTGGCAGACGATCGTCTGGGAAGGCGTTTAAATGGCAGACGATGTAAAGGGAGTGAAAAAAAATTGGCAGACGATAATATGGGGATGAAAGAAATTGACGGACGATAAACCGGGAGACGATAAATTGACGGACGATAGTCTGGAAAGGCAAGTAAATGGCAGACGATAGTCTCGGAAGGTAATGAAATGACGGACGATATAAAAAAAGATGTAAAAAAAATTGGCAGACGATAATCCAGGAGTCGACGAATTGACGGACGATAGTCTGGGTAGGCAATTAAATGGCAGACGATAACGTGGATGATAAAAAAATTGGCAGACGATAATATGCGAGATAAAAAAATTGACAGACGATAATATGCGAGATAAAAAAAATTGGCAGACGATATTATGGAAAGAAAAAAAAAATTGAGAGAGGATATCATGGGGATCCAGAAGGTGGCAGACGATAATATGGGAGATGTCAAAATGACAGATACTGGGGAAGGGGGGGGGGTGACAATGACAACAAAGGCGGCAAAATTTGGGGGGAGGGGGGGGGGGGGGATCGATAGGAAGCCAATCTGTCATCGTACATTGGGTCATACCGATGCAAGCTCGCGTGTATACGTAAACTCCTAGCCACAGACGTCGTTTTCTTTCTTGATACCCATCGTCACGTGATTTACTCGCAATCAGTCGATCCAGATCGATCGATTCTTACGAAGTTAGACAGATAGACGGGAAGAAATAAGGAAAGGAAAAGAAACGAGAAAGAACGAATCGAGGAAGAAGCGAACGATCATCTGGAAATCGAACATCGACCCTTTCATACGTGTATGCATGCATGTGTGTATGTACGTACGTGCGCGGCACACACGTGCCCGCGCACGGTGCATGTGTGTAATCGTACGTAAAAGCAATGTTTCTGTATATACATACGGTATATCTTTAAAGAAATATCAATACCGTGGGAACAATAATTACTCGGAATCACTGTAATCTTGTTCATCTGTACGTTACCCGCACAGCCACGCACTAAATAAATAATAGTCATTATTTCACCTGTAAAGTAATATCAGGAATAACGAATAATCCGAAAATCGTACTCTCGATTTACTTGAGAGGTTTTATGGCATTCGGGGGTATTGGAAATCTGCTTATTAAAATCGATTTGTATTTTATTCCCAATCGTTAGGGAGCGGTTGCACACAAAGAAAAAAAAATATGTATATATACTTTTTTATTCCTAAAAAATATATACACACTTTTTTTTACGATAATTGTTAAAAAATAATTAATAATCGAATAAACGAGGAAGGAGAAAATTTCCAAATAAAAAATAGCAGCTCGTGACTGACTAAAAAGAAAAAAAAGTAAACGATGGACGTATATATGCGTCCAAAGCGCTGGAAGGGTCACTCGATCGCTGATTGCGGACTGCGATAGCTGCAATGGCTCTCGTCAAAGCGCATTTCCTGCGTAGTTACGCCTTGGGGACAAAAAAATTCTCACAGGCTACCATAAGTATCGGCGGACTCCGGACAGATCCAATATCCCCGATCATTTATCACAGCACGTCGTCGTCGCCGAGTGAGTCGTCAATTTTTCTACAGACCGATTGGGATTCCGAGGCTAAACTTCCACCTAATTACAACAAATTGGGAATGTGAATGATAACCGTGACGTCTTCCTTAATTAATTAGACACATTATCGTCTTCTTTTTCTTCTATCTTTTTTTTTTCTTCTGTTTTTTCTTTCCTTCGCGCGTTCTTTCGCCGACCCCCCCCCCCCCCCCCCCCCATTCCACTCCGCTCGCTCGAGCCGAGGCAGCTATCGAATCTCGACCTCGTCTATTATGTTCCCCGGATTTAAGTGGGTCACCGTTCTTTTGTCTATGCCCATCCCACTTTGCCTACTTTTCGTGGGGGGCTTCTCTCTGACAGAGCAATTACCATCCGAGTATAGGTACCAGTTATGCAAACTTCCTTGGTTTCCTGAATCCTTGGTTTCCCCGATGGAACCTACGATTTTGATTTCGGGGACGAGAGCAGATTTTTTTTTAAAATTCGAGTGGGCGATGGTTTTTTTGTATTGGTTTATTTATTTATTTTATTTTAATTGAGGATTTTGTTTAAAAAAAGGTTTTTTGAATTTTATCAAATTCGAGAATTGACTCGAGTTGAATTGATAATTGAAACTGAGAATTGACTTCCTTGGTTTCCTGAATCCTTGGTTTCTCCGATGGCACCTACGATTTTGATTTCGGGGACGAGAGCAGATTTTTTTTTAATTGGAGTGGGTGATGGTTTTTTTTTTGTATTAATTTACTTATTTATTTTATTTTAATTGAGTGTTTTATTTAAAAAAATTTTTTTGAATTTCATCAAATTCGAGAATTGACTCGAGTTGAGTTGGAAATTGAAATTGAAACTTCCTTGGTTTCCTGAACCCTTGGTTTCCCCGATGGAACCTACGATTTCGATTTCGGGGACGAGAGCAGATTTTTTTTTAATTCGAGTGGGTAATTCTTTTTTTGTATTGGTTTATTTATTTATTTTATTTTAATCGAGGATTTTGTATAAAAAAAGGTTTTTTGAATTTTATTAAATTCGAGAATTGACTCGAGTTGAATTGAAAATTGAAATTGAAACTGAAACTGAAAGAACTCTTCGGTACAGAATTAAATTTCTTGGCGATTTTATAAAATAAAATCTCTCCCAGACTTAGAACTTTTCAGACTTTTGCCATACTTCCATTTTGTGAATCAAATTAAATTTGAGAATATTACCGGATTTGAATTGAAAGTATGGCCCAAGTATGACGAAACTTGGACGTTTCAATGCAAACTTAAATTTCTTGGCGATTCTGCAAAATGAAATTTATTCGAAACTTTGAATTTCCCATACTTGCGCCATACTTTCGCTTCCACCTAAACTCGCTGGCACTGAATCGGAAGTATGGCACCGGTACGGCGAGTCCCATACGTTTCGGCACCGAATTCGGATTCTCAGCGATTCGCGGCGGACTCTCGTCGTACCTTCGATTTCACGCTGAAAATTTACCGCGGAAGTCGTTTGACTCCAGAAACTGGTAATTACGTGTAAAATCAGTAAAAGGATCTCGCCGTTGAAAGCAGCGGGTTTGCAAGCTCCCGTAATGACTATATTGTTGGAGCAGATGCAGATGTAACGTAATATGTGTATGCAAGGAAATACGTAGCCGGGTTTTCTCTCGTACGGATGAAAACATTGAAATGTAATCAACGTGTCTTGAAAATTATACAAAGATCGCTTTGAAAGTGTGCATTCGCGTACGTAGTACAAATGCATACAAAGGTGCACGGAGAAAGTGAGAAAGGCACGAATGTATGCATTATTGATGTTATCGGACGAAGTGCGATCTCTTATACATCTAGAATTCACTAAGCTCGGGTAAAGTAATTTATGTCTTACATGCGTTTGTACATTCTTAGATTTCAGAAGGTTGAAATTCATGCATTCTCTCTTCAATTATTCCGGTAGGAATTATCTTTACAGAATGGTTTCATCAGAGATCGTAATAAAGATATTTACTGTTTAAATTAGAGGAGAAAATTCTATGCTTCTTACAACTTACTACACACACACACACGCGCGCGCGAACACACACACACACCCTCTCTCTCTCTCTCTCTCACACAGAAAAGGATTTTAGGAAAGAGTATTTTGGTGACGAAAAAAGGAATCCAAGGAGGTCTCGTGTCACTCAACTGTCTCAGATTGGATTTTCAATTAATGGCCTACGAGTCTGGTCATCTGGCCATCACTGGTCCATCGGATTGGCAAATAAAAAATAGTGTCAAAGGAAAGGACGAAAATTCGTTTTTTTTTTCAATCGGCAAATTTTTTTTGGTTCGAATTCCGGTACAAGGTCTCATGTCACGTAACTATCTAACGTAGAATTTGTAATTGATGGCCCACGAGTCTGGGGCCATCACTGGCCCGTCAGATTGGCGAATAAAAAATAGTGTCAAAGGAAAAGAAAAAAGAAAATTTTTTTTAATCGGTAAGTTTGGGTAAGATTTCTGGAACAAGGAGGTCTCGGGTCAGTTAATTATCTAACACTGAATTTTTAATTAATGGCCCACGAGTTTGGGGCCATTGTTGGTCTAGTACCGATCCAGAAGATTGGCCAAAAAAAAAATACTGTCAGAGGAATAGAAAAAAAATTCTTTTTTTTCAATCGGCAAATTTAGGTTCTGGTTCAGGCATTTGGTAGAGATTTAGGTTCGAATCTGGGCATCAGGTAAAAATTCATGTTCGAATTCGGGTTCTAGGTAGAGGCTCCGGTTCGAATTCGAGCATTAGGCAAAAATTCAGGTTCGAATTCGGGCATTAAGTGAAAATTTAGGTTCAAATACAGGCATTAGGTAGAAATTTAGGTTCAAATACAGGCATTAGGTAGAAATTTAGGTTCAAAAACAGGCATTAGGTGGAGATCCAGGTTCGAATTTGGGCATCAGGCAAAAATGTAGGTTCAATCGTAGGCATTAGGTAGAGGTTCAGGTTCGAATTCCGGCATTAGGCAAAAATGTAGGTTCAATCGTAGGCATTAGGTGGAGATTCGGGTTCGAATTTCGCCACCAGGCAAAACTGCAGCGGAGCAGGGGTGCAGCCATACCGCAAAGTCGCTTTTCTCCAGGACTAACAAAAACTAATTGTATGCAAATGGACCCGACGTGACTATTACTCACCGGTTGGAAATCTCGAACACGTACGCGCTCCTCCTCAGGGAAAACCTATTCCCACACACACACACACATGTACACTGTTTCCTCACTTTCCGGAAGCTAACTCGAACTTGCCGAATTCTTCATACTTCCGGTACCGGCTGGAGACTCTTCCTCACTTCCAGTTGAAAAGCCAAATTTGTTTTTCTATTTTTATTTTTTTTTGTTTTTTGCCAAATTCCTTTTAAAGGGGAGTCACAAACTGGTGCAACAAGTTCAAATACTCTATTTATTTATTTAATTATTTATTATACACACAACAAACTCTTGCCCTAGACCTTCCTCTTCTTCAACCACATCAACTTCACTATTTTTTCTATTTTCCTTTTTGTTTTTCCAAATTCCTGTTAAAGGAGAGTCACAAACTGGTGCAACAAGTTCAAATACTCGATTTATTTATTTATTTAATTATTCAATTATTTATTATAACACACAGAGACTAAGACTCTTGCCTCAGAGCTTCCTCTTCTCCAACTACATCAACTTCGCTATATATATTTTTCTATATATATATATATATATATAGCTACACCTATATATTATATACATATATATCATAAAAAGCCTCCCTCCTAATTCGATCCTATGACCTAAATTCCTAATAGTCCACTGATAGGTTCACTCATTAAACGAACGTGGATTCCGATAACGTTTTAATGAACAGCCGGAAGCCTCTTCACTCGACGCGTGACGTTACGCTGCAATCCGATTTGCTCACGTTCATGGCTTGGCTCAATTTGAGAGACCGATTTCGCCAAAAAAAAAGTAACTAACGAATATTATTTAATTCCCAGATTCCTCGCATCCAACGAAACCTTGGAACTGGTTATCGTTATCGTTATCGTTATCGCGTCAGCTTCCATAAATGAAATTTCAAATCTCGCCCGAAGTCCACGTCTTTCCGGTTCTTCCTTTGACGTTAAACTGAACTATTACCGCGTCGCCTTACGTCTTATATATATATATATACATATATGTATCTATTAAAATGCTGGAGAAAATCCTTTCACTTCTCGGACTCGGGATCCGTCCGTGGATGGACGTATTTCGACGGAAATACTGCAATTGCGTTGTTTGGGAGTCGATCGAGTCCGGGGGCGTTCGGTTGCAGCCTCGTTCGAACCGGAAACGCGACCGGAAGGGGAGAATCCCAAACCCGAACCCTTTTATCCCTTTTCTTTTTTGGTCTTTTTTGGGTTTGTTTTTCGGAAAGGGCCTTTGGGAGTGAGACCCGGCCACGCTGCATCCGAGCGAGTACGAGAAGAGACACGCGCCCGAAGGTACGAAGTTGCGCTTCCTATATCTCGGAGTAGGTACGAAGCCAAGACGGTGGGGGCCCCATGTTCCTCGAGAAAAGAGATAGTGGCAGCGACTGAAGTATATCTCACGTATGTGTACGGTACGTATGGTCTTACACACACGCGCGTGAAACGAACGTGCGTGCGCGTTGGTGTGCGTGAACCTGCTTCTTATACCAGTACGGTCCCTCTCGCCTTTGGACAAAGTGGGTCGACCTCTTGGAGAATAGCAGAAGTATATGAGGCCGACGTCCTCCTCCTCCTCGTCGTCCTCATCCTCATCCTCCTTCGACTCGATGCCATCTAGTCCTCCTGCATCTCCCTTTTTCTCTCTTTTTTTTGTGTTTCTTTCGTTCGTTACTTTCTTGCATCCCGTGGGGATCTTCGCGAATCGAAGCGACACTCGAATCCCTGCTCGTCAGTTTTGGGTCAGTCGGGATCCAATCGGTGGGCAGCCATTTTTCTCCAGGGGTCGCGATTGACCATTGAGATCGTCGCATTTGGACCCAAACTACGCTAATAGTTCCAAATTGGGCACCTATTATGCCGGGGGTCAACATTGGGCGCCTATTTCGCTACTCGAGTGGCGTTGGGTCCCTATTTCGGGGATAAAGCCAATTCTGGAATCGTGGAATGCTACCGGGTCACCTATTGGAGCCTCATCTTAGCTCCCTGTTGTGTCAAGGTCCTATCGTATTGGGTCCAAATTGGGTCCCTGGGGTATCAATGTGCATATCTCGAGCAAAACTCCGGCAAAACGCTATTTTGCGAGTAATGCCAATTTTGGAACCCCAGTGTGCTACCGGGTCACCTATTGGAGCCTCATATTAGCCCCCTGTTGTATCAAGGTCCTATCCTATTGGGTCCAAATCAGGTCCCTGGCGTATCGATGGCACTCTTCGAGTCACCTCTGACGTGACTCGACTTCAAATTGTCCCTTTTGTCTAATCTGGTCACAATATGGACCCCACAGTCATAATTTGACCCCACCGAGGTAACTGTAGACGGAAGAATCTATCTCCCAGACTTGTGCCATACTACCCTTCTCTCCAGACCCAAAATTGCGGAATTGGCGAAGGAAAACGATAGATTTCGACCGAGAGAGTGACTTGGGATGGACTTCGTGAAAGTCTGGCCAAGACTTCCGCTGATTCAGATCCTCGGGCCCTGCTCCAATACCTTTCAAATGATTCACGGGGTCGGGATCCGCTTTGGGAATGTTTTTCTCATTCCGCGGTTCCGAAAACTCTGGTCACAGTTGAGTCACGGAATCCGGCCGAGGCGAAAGAGGCCCGAACGGTTGAGAAATGGAGGTTTAATTGGACGGCAAGCCGGGCGGGCCGATTACCCGTGAAACGAGCCACCCTCGCTTTGAGAATATCTGCATCTAGACTTCCGGGCTTGTTACAAAGTTTCCCCGGCGCGGAATTGGGATTTGGCCTATCGATAAAGCCTATTAGCGGGTAAAAAGATGCTCACGATGTTGGTACAAGATGCTTTGTACCGCGACGTGCTCGTTAAGAGCGTAAGATAACTAGAGCGAAAACGTCAAAAAATGGTGAGAGTGCATACTCGACTGTGTCTATCGCAAGTGATGGTATGAGTGCACCTTTTTAATGGTATTTTGATGGTCTTATAATTCACGTTAATTAAATCCCTCGCGTAAATTCAAAGCCGATTTGCAGAAAGATTTCTCAAACGGTAATGATAATGAATGAAGCTGATTACCGCGGGAAAATGGCAAAAATCGTTCCAGTAATTTGTTTGTTCAAGATTCCAGAGTTTCTCGCATTTTTAGAAATTGTTTTTTAATAAAACGTAATAATAAATGGTGATTTATTGATTTTCGTTTTCAAATTTAGCGCCTTTGGCTCCCGGACAGCGCCCCCGTGGTCCCTACTTGAACTAATTTGGGAACTAGAGCAGTAGGATTCAAATTATTTGCATAAAATGGAGAATTGAAAAAATTTAATGATATCGATTCGAAATAATCGAATTTTAACGTAAAATAACTATTTTCTGGAAACATAAAATCGCAACAAGGAATTCCAAAATTTTTCCATCAATTTTTTATTCGTGATTTTGGAGTTTTTCGCATTTTTGGAAATTCTTTCCCAAACAGGGGGAGGAAAGAAATCAATAAGTTTGTGCGTTATTTCAAATTTGGCGCCTTTCGCTCCTAGACAGCGCCCCCCGTGGTCCCTATTTGAACTAACCTGTTGTTCCTGAGGGAAATAAGTTTCAAATCGATCTCAACAGAATTTCTTTCTTTTGGAAAACTTTTGAATAACAAAATAAGTTCGAAATACATTTTTCGTAGGTTTTTTCCTCGTTTTGTGGATTAATTTGAAACGAATTTAAGGTTTAGAAGAAAAAAAATATATAGAAATCGATAAAGGAGTCGAAGAAACAAACTCAAATGGTGTTCGCGTGTATCGAGCCGTAAAGAAAGATCGAAAGTGAAAAGTAATCCAATAAGGGGCGTCTTCGACTAACGGGCAGTATCGTCTTGACGGTCGTCATAAAGCTTTTTTGCATTCGGTGCCTCCTATTTATTTTCAACGTCGACTTATTGTTAAACGGAACTTCCCTTTGACGATAATTTCTCATTTCCGCAAGAACTTTCTGCCGCGGTATCGCTACCCATTAACGATCAACTTTTCTTCCCAACTTTTTTGTTTAATAATTGCAAGGACTCGTCTCTTTTTATGGAAACTATCAATTAATTCTTCTGTTTTTTTATTTGTGTCATAATTAAATTTCCATTAATTTCACTTTCTGGGCCTTTTTCCAAACAAACTAAACAAAAAAAAATTTTATGTTAATTGTTTTCAAACGCGTCTCATTATTAATGACATTTTCTCTCACAAATTAATTAACGAATTTTGGCAAATATTTTTTATTGCATATTTTTCACTTAATTATTACAATTTTTTTTATTATTTTTTTATTATATAATAATTGATCAAAAGTTACTATTTTTTTTCGTACGTCATTGTTATAATTTTAGTTGCAATCGGCACGGAAAGAATTTTTTTTGACACAAAGAGGTCAACGCGAAGCTCCACCGACTTGAGAACCACTGCGCGAAAGTCGAGGACTCGAGTTCGATTCCCGGTTAAGGTAGAACTCGACTTTTTTTTACTTTCTTTTCGATAACTTTGGTTTGGAATTTATTGGGACGGAAATCATTCTGTTGGATTTTGGTTTTTGACATTTTTGGAATCACAGGAACTTCGAAAATATTTTGAAAACAATTTTTTTTTTTTGAGATTTTGGCATTTATTGTTGAATCCCATAGGGTGAAAAAAGAACGCGAGGGGTTGAAAAATTTCGAAGATCATCGTGTGGTCGTTGAAAGAATTCCCTTTCATCGGTACGCCAGCCGATATCCTAGACGATCTCGCTCATCCGATCTTACACCTACTTGTATATATTCTAATGACTTATTTCTCGCAGCGAGATAACGGGGTCAGTGGTAAAAGAAGTAAATCTTCGAGAGCAAATGTCCGCAGAGCCTGCAAAGCACGTGCATTGCTTTTAAAACAGGTGGACATGTTTAACAAAAACTGGCTTATATTGAAATACAGTTGTGTGCGTGTATACATATATACGCACACAATCACATACATATATACCTCAATCCTACCTTTCTTTCAACATCTTTTTCTCGATACCATAAATACAATCTTAGGTGAAAGAGTCAAACGCTTCCAATCAATCAATACATCATTTTTCAACCTCATAGAATTTATCGATCAACAGTTACTGTTTTACGAGCGCCGCGAAGCTCGAGAAAAAGGCAGAAATGAGTGACGTACTCGCGTATATGGTTGGCTTTCTTCATGTTCCCGATTTTTTGCGCAGCTTTTTTTTTTATCGAATCGAGCGAGTCGACGTTAAATTCCTCAAAAGTGGAGAAAATTTCTTTTCCGCGAAATCGGTAAGATCCTACGATTTTCCTGTATTCAATTCCCACACGGAAATTCTAATTTCAATTTTTTTTATTTCAATCTAAGTCACCCCGAAAATTAAATAAACGAGAAAAATATTTTTGATGGGAATCGAACCCCGGTCCTGCGTTTTCGTGCAATGGTTCTCAATTTCAGGAAAGCAAATTACTGTGAATGAAAATATTATAACAATATCCTAATTTTATATAAACAAATAATAATTGTTCAATTCTCAAATATTAATTAGGAAAAAAAAATGTTTATTATGGAATTAATGAAGTCGATGTTAAATTCCTCAAATTGTAGAAAATTTTATTACCAGAAAAATATTTGAAACGGGAATCGAACTCGGGCCCTTGGTTTCCACACAGAGGTTCTCAACGTCGCACAAATACAATGTCGATATTGGAATATTACAAGAATGTCCAAATTTTGTGTAAATAAATAAATAATAATAATAATAATAATAATAATAATAATAATAATAATAATGATAATAATAACGAAAATATTGGTCCTGTTTTGGCACAGGGCCCAGAAAAAATACGGGCTCGGCCCAGAATTGGGCACGAACGCTAGGATGCAAGTGGTTCAATAACCCATTTTTCTTAACGGCTAAAATCTCGGTTTCATCAGTCACTTATGCATTTCCAGTCTGAATCACTGCTGTAATACGAACTAATACCACGCGAGGAGCGCATATAAGGTGACTCATCTCACGCGTCTGTAATTAAAGCATCGTACTTATTTATCCTGATCCGAAGATTCCTCTATTTTTGATCACGTCGGGCAAGATTTGGGCTACATTTGCTGAAAATAAAAATTGTTAGGTCAAAATTGTCTCCAAAATCGACCTAAAATTCCTTATTTGCCACTTTCGTGCAATTAATTTTCTCTCCCAATCAAAATCACGAAAAAAAAAAATACAGTCTTCGCCAGGAATCGAACCCGAGACCTCTACTTTCCCCAGTGGTTCTCAATCCCACCGAGCTCCGCTTCGATCCAGAATCAAATTCATCAGGGGACGCGCGATTTCGAAGCCTTCCATTATTCTTCCTTTGTCGGGAATCGAACCCGTGTTATTTATATCCAACCAGTGGTTCTCAAATCCCAGGCGCTCCGGACTCTCGATGCTTTCTGAAAAAAAAATGTTTCGAATGAATTTTTATTTCGAACCCCGTCGTTTCCGAAGAGTCCCCGGTTGTCTTTCTATCGAATTATTCCGTGACATCGAGAGAACAACAAATCGTTAATTTTTTTTTGCCATTTACATTGCAACAAGGAAGTTTTCAATTAGGTCGAACCAGTCACGTACCCCAGTTACTCATCAATGCGAACCATTTCTCTTTTTCGGATCAGAAACTTCATAGTTTGCATCTAAAATCGTTGAACATTAAAATGCTATTCTTTTTCTGATCGTTCCTTTGTTGATACCTCGCACCGAGGACTCAAGATTCCTTTTCTTCGTTAGTCTTGCGGAAAATTCGTGTCACGATTTACTTTCCGAGCCTTTTTTCGTCGATTCTTTTTGCCTTTCTGGAACACGAGGAATCGCAACGAATTTTCAGGTCAACGCGAAGCTCCGCCGACTTGAGAACCACTGCGCGAAAGTCGAGGACTCGAGTTCGATTCCTGGTTGTGGTAGAACTCGACTTTCTTTTACTTTTTTTTCGATAACTTTGGTTTTGAATTTATTGGGATGGAAATGAACCTGTTGGAATTTGGTTTTTGGAATTTTTGGAATCAGGAACTTCGAAAAGATTTTGAAAAAAATTTTTTTGAGAGGTTTGGGCGTTTATTGTTGAATTATGTGACTCAGAAAATTGTTGAATTGTTGAATTTAAGATTTTGAAGTTCGAATAATTCGCAATAAATTTCTACTGGAGTAACTGTTTGATTTCGAAGTCGTAAAAAAATTGGTTTTATGTTATAAACATTAAGAACAGTTAATAATCCATAAGAAGCTCCTCTTTCCGCAACATTTCATTTGATCGAAGACTCACGCGATCGACGAACCTCTGGTTACAATGTTGTAAGGTCCGCAATGCGATATCTCATTGCATCGTAATTTATTTATGACTCTGCGTGTTGCATCGTGCCGATAATTAAATAACATTTCATTAATTACAACAATTAGCGCTGCAACAACTGCCAAGATCGCTTCGGGCCGATTTTATCAATTTAATTGGTTCATTGCTTACGAGTGTCTCCTTATTAGCGGTAATTTGTTTATAAATAAAAACCAAGTACATGGTTTTTATTGATTTCTCCCGTCATTCATTTATTATTTGTTTAAACAATCCCAGAAAAATTTTCTCGAGAACGTCCAGACACTGGGGAGCTCCAGTGAGTTGAGAACCACTGCGCGAAAGTGGAGGACTCGGGTTCGATTCCCGGATCGGGAAAAAAGTGTCTGATTTTAGTCGAAATTTTTTTGAAATTCGCAAAATTTTGTTTAAAAACAAATTCCATTCCCTCGAAATAAAAATAGTGGAACTTTGAATGAAATAAAAAATAATTGGAGAATTTTTCTTGCGCGTCATCGTGGAGTTCCTGGAAATTTCGTGCGCTCATCTACCCGCGGGTGCATCTACTTAAGACGAAAGTAACATCTCGGAAGAAAAATGGTCGGTTTTTTTTGTTAATAAGTGGTGCTTTTAATTTATTGTAAAACGCTTGCACCGAGATGACCCCGTGGCTCTTTCTTTTCTCTTTTCAAAACGGAATTTATTATGGCATGACTTAGGAACCTCCTTGGCGTACGAATGTTTCAAATTACTGGTTATAGGCTCGGAGTATCGGGTTCGTTAATTACAGCTCGTTATAAGGGCACCACTCGGGCTGAAAAAGGAAAATAAAAAATTGACAATAAAGAAAAAAAAGGATTGTGTTACAAAGTAAGTCAAGAATAATAAGAAAGTCGTTTAACGCATACTTCCAGGACTGGAAAAAAGAAATGGGAGAAGGTGGACGATATTTTTGTAATTTGAGAAACGACTTTTTACTTGTCGTAAATATTAGGCTGGTGCAGAATTAACGACGATTATTTTGTATGATACACGCCAAAATAATCGTCGTTAATTATGCACCAACCTGGTATATAAAAAAGGAGATTGAAATTGGATCCTTTGGTGACACAAATTGGGTCTTTATTAATACAAATTAGGGCCTAATTGGGACCAAATTTGGTCTGTCTAAATTTAGGTCTGACCAATTTAGATTCTGGCCCCTTTTGAAAATTGAAGCCAAGGCCCTGGAATTGGGGCAGAACCTAGACTCCCCAAATTCAGGTTTTACCAATTTACATTCTGGGGACTTTTGAAAATTGAAACTAAGGCCCTCGGGGACCGAACCTCAATTTCCCAAATTCAGGTCCTACCAATTTAGACTCCGGGCACTTTTGAAAATTAAAACCGAGGCCCTCGAATTGGGACCGAACCAAGGCTCCCCAAATTCAAATCCCACCAATTTACACTCCGGGCCCTTTCAAAAATTGAAACCGAGGCCCTGGAATTGGGACTGAACCTCAATTCCCCAAATTCAGGTCCTACCAGGAATTGGAATTTGGACCGACTGCGAAGATTGTGACTTTATCGAGATAAATCTCCTGGATGTGCACTTTCGGAGCTGCATTATACATACAAAGGCCGGATGAAGGTTTTATAATCTTTGGACGGTCGTATTTTTTTTTTCTCAAACGTGGCCAGTTCTTTTTAGGAAGTAGGTTACTTGCGCCTCGGTCATACGCATTGCAGCAGGGACAACAACTGTTAGTTCCTTGTTCCGATAACGAAATAAATTTATTATACAAGTTCAATGCTCGTAAAAGGGAATACGAGCCGAAACTTTTCTCTTTTCCCTTGATTGTCCCGTGAATTTTTTTTTTCCTTTTTTTTAGTTCAACGTGATTTCAGCTTAATTACGTTCGAAGAATGGAAACGCGGAGAGAAAGAAGAGGAGATAATCCATGGGACTGCGACCGATCAAGAAAGATCGATAGAGATCTCTCGTGAAAGTCATTGTGATCATCATCATCCTCGTGGTCGTCGTCGTCGTCGTCGTTGTCGTCGTCGTCATTAAGATCAACCACGATCGTCAAACCGGTAGAGAAAGGTAAAGCATAATTACTCATGTCGTAAAATTTATAGTGCCTGGTATTAGTTTCATTTATGAAAATCACATTCGGCTCGTACACGTCGTGATACTGCGATCGGCTTTAATTAACACTCTATATATAGTTTATAGATCTTTTACCGATGTAATTGCTTCATTTTCTCGGATATTTTAAGCACCAATACCGGAAATGGCTTGTGTTGCTTCATTCATTGTGTTTTTCTTATTATTTAGGTGACAGAAGTAAAATGGCACTTTTTTTATGACGAAAAAGGATATACGATATTTAAATAATCATTATTCATTTCTGAGGGTGACATTGCCCTAAATGGAACCTAATTAGGTGCGAAATGGTCCTCATCGACGTAGAAAGTACCAAAAATCTAAAAAATTTGGGAAAAATAGGAATTCGTAGACGGTTTAAACATTTTTTTTTGGAGATTTTAATGAAAGGAATGGAAAGTCTATTCAATGGTATCGATCCTATGTAGAAAAATTTTGGAATACCATTTTTTTTGTAGAAAATTATGAATTTGAAAAAAATTTCTAAAAAATAAGACTATAAAAAAAATAATTTGGATAATTATTAATTTTGTGGTTTATTCTCAAAATTAAGAATATATTATAATAATAATAATAATAATAATAATAATAATAATAATAATAGAAAAAGATGGATTGAATTTATAATAAAAAATAATAAATTTTAATAAATCCCTAATTTAAAAAAAAACGAGATTAATTGCATAAAATAATTGCATTATTATTATCATTATTGATTTTATCGTCCAATCTTAAAACGAAGAATATATAAATAATAATAATAATAATAATAATAATAATAATAATAATAATAATAATAATAGAAAAAGATGGATTGAATTTATAATAAAAAATAATGAATTTTAATAAATCCCTAATTTAAAAAGTAAACGAGATTAATTGTATAAAATAATTGCATTATTATAATAATAATAATAATAATTATTATTATTATTAATTTTATGGTCCAATCTTAAAACGAAGGATATATTACAATGAAGAAAAATATAAAAATTCTAGTCTAGTAATAGATAAAAGTAGACTGAAATTCACACGGTCCCAAAATGCGTTCACCAGCGAGACTAGATTGCACAAAAGGGCAACGGTAATTAGTTCCAAGTACGGTTGACTGAATTAGGAGCTCCCGAGGAGCCGCCTAAAAGATGCACCGTAAGCGTATTAATTAAGAGCGAATACGTATCTCGGTACATTTTCCCGTGTCACTGGGTCAGCGCCAAGCGAGTGAAGTCTCTTGGCAACAAAATTGTAAATGGCTTTCCTCCTGATACCGAGTATCGCTATACTTCTTCTCGTAAAACCCATGATATGATCCTTCCCGGGCCTCAATTACAGTCGTACGGATTTATCATTATACGAAGTCCAATTAAAAAGTAGGAAACGAGCAAAACCCGAAGCAAAAGCATTCCCGTTCCGTTCTGGAAAGCCTCCGCATCTCCGTGTAACTTCCAGCGTCTTTTGTTTAACGAATAATTTGCCCAATTACGGGGAATTTCTTGCTTTCTGATGAGATCTCCTCCTCATATTTTCGAGAGTCGTGGTCGGACGAACGAGTAAGAAAGAAAAATAAATAAATAAATAATCGAGCCTGGAATACTTCTGTGTTTTCACAAAGATCGTGCCTCCTCGGCTCGGATCTCGGTAAATCACGAAGTTCCAGAAACCACCGACTCGCGGAGCGCGATGTCCCTGCCCCTGATTGGCCGATTCACGCGAGACGGGACGAATCAGGCGGGAATTTCAAATTCCGCAAAATCAAGCGTCAATTTGACACCTTGATCGAGCTTGACATTTATATTAGGTCCATAATTGAGTCGTGGAAGGCTTTATTTCGGGAGATTCCGCAGGAGCCGGTGCTAAACTGCCGGACGAGTGAAAATACGAGAGATTTAACCTGTCTCTCGTTGCGTGCAGCACGTCAATTTCGCGAGTTATGTGTGTACTTTCAGGGCATTCTCTCTCTCATTCGAGAACAATTTTACTTCGAAAGTGAAGCATGTCAGTATCGTTGCCAAATTATTCCCATTTGTACGGAAAAGAAAAGGGAGAAGTATTCCGGAATATTTTCTTTCATCTTTCGTACACGAAAAAATGGGCTACCCGAAGGAATATTTTACTTTCCTTCCTTTTTTGTAGTTAATGACGTCACGAGAGAGAGGCTTTCTTTTAATTGTTACAGGAACTTTCTGTTAATTGTAGCGAAGAGTTATTTTTTTCAATCCAAAATACTAATTTTAACGTTAAATTTCAAAATTAAGATAATTTGATATCCTCTTGTAAGTTTTAGTTCCGCCGGGAACCGCCAGGGTGCGCTGTCTGTGCCAGGAAGGCGGAAAATTTCAAATTTGTTTCGCCCAAAATAATAAAATAATAAAAATCAATATTAAAAATACTTCTTTCATTGATTACAAATTCATTATAATCGAAGTTATTTTTCAAAATCCTCATTTAATTAAAAGCAATCTTTTTTTTAATACTTTTATCAATATTTCAAGGTCTTTTATTGAAAACGTTTCAAATTTTGCGTCGTTGGGTCACAGACAGCGCCACTCCGCGGTCCCTAAGGGAACTCGTTTCAAGGAACCTCTTTTTCAAGAGCTTTCTCGACCCTTTCTATTCACTTTATTTACAATCTTCTCGAAATGTGGAAAACACCAAGCCAATAATTGACGATAGGACGAAATATCGATAAAATGTGACACCAACATTGGTAAGTTCCATCGTCAAACATATATTTCGCATTTTATCGCGATAAACGTTGCTACGAACGCTAATGTAAGAGATATATAATAATAAGTGTATGCTTTCATGTGCAGCAGCAATCTCGTCCGACTCTCCTCCGCTCCCGAGCAAAAAGGATCCTCCTTTTAGTCACGCTATGAATACGTCAATCAGTATTTTTCTGCATATTGTTCGTCTTTATTTCTTGCAGTTCCTTTTCTTTGCACGAGTGATGAAAGGCTGCGAAAGGAGGTAATGTATATCTCCCGCAGCCTACTCTTAAACGGTAGGCGATGGGAAAGACAAAGGAGTTGGGATGGAAATAAAAAAATAAATCCGTCCTCAATGGGCTTTTTTAAAGCCCTTCGTCCATTTTTGTCATAGTTTCCTCCGTTTCCTTCTGAAATAACAAGAAATTTTTCTGTCTAATTTCTTTTCTTGAAAACCCAAAATTCTTCCCACGAATCCGACAAATTTCTCCACCGGGAGCAAGAAAGTGTTTCAAATTCCAGGGTTTCAAGCAATTTGAAAGTTTGAATTATTGTAAGAAGATTATTAATAATAATAACAATAATAATAATGATGATGTTAATAATAATAATAATAATAATAATAATAATAATAATAATAATAATAATAATAATAATAATAGTAGTAGTAATAATAATAATAATGCATCTGCTGTTCATCTGGGAACTATTCCATCTGTTTCCATTTATGTGAAAAAATTGAATACGTGATGGATTTGAATATATTTTCTTGTTGGTATTATTATTATTATTATTATTATTATTATTATTATTGTTATTCCTATGTATGATGAGCCCATTTTGTAAAAGCTCACATTCACACATACACATACACACACATATATAAAAATAATATGTAATAGGCATAGTACATATGTAAGTGCATACTAAAGATAACGAGTGTAACAAACGTTAAAGATTATTGCAGCAGAAAATTTGCATAACACATAGTCATAGACCTCAAAGCAGGACGCTTTGAGTATAAAACGTTAAGAGATTTCCACGGGAATTGGGATTCTGTGTTCATGACTCTGCGCATAAGGAATTAGAAATTGCCGTTGCCGCCGTTCCTACCCCAGAATTTTATTTTAAATAATTTTTTTTTTCTTTCTTAAGTGTTTCAGAAATTTCATAATAATAATAATAATAATAATACCAGAATTTCATAACAATAATAATAATCTTAAGAGAATCTCGCGAATTCGTCACGGAAAGGCCAAAGGCTCTTGAAAAAATAAAAGAAAATCTGGGTGTTTATCTGGAAATATCTGGACAATTCTGTAAAATTCCAGGAAATCCTCCATTCAATGAAAAATAGGAATTTTCACTTTTTCCCGGAATTTCATTTATTTCTAATATTTTTCATAAAGAACTTTTTTTTCAATACTCGAAAATAGGTCACCTAAAAATTGCAAACAGGATTTCGAAGGACTCCAACAGAGGATAGGGTACTTGGGTACCGCAGAAACGTGACTTCCCCGTGCGAGACCAGTAAACTGGTTCGGTACAGGTCTAATCGTAATGGCATATACCTACATTCGTGCACGGATAAATACATACATTCATACGTACGTACTACATGCATACTGTTGAAGCAGAGAGAACATAAGCAGCCGCGGAAAATGAATTTCTTACTTGTTTAGATTTACTCGTTTCGTATCCAGTCGACGCCTTGCCTGGTAGGTCTTGCGATCTTCTACTTTACTTGTACAGTTACAAAAGTTGCGTAAGATTGCTACGAAACATTTTATTTAACATGACAAGATAACAGTACCCTGCGAACATACATTTGAGGCAAAAATGAATTCGCTTTTTACAATACAAGAAATTTCTTGTTGCAGGAATGCCAGGCTTTTGCTCGCCACAGTCGCTGTACGGTGTCACAATGCAGAGAAAGACACTCGGAGCGAAGAAATATCCACTCCGGGACTGGAACCCTGGGTCTCGAGTTCGAGGTTGCAGGTTCGAGTCCCGATATTCGCTTTTTTTTTTCTTATTTTCAGGTCCACCAGCATAGACCAGGTCCTTGGAACCCAAAAAGTCTAAAAATTTCATTCGAATGGTCCAGTTTCACCCTAAAACTCAATTTCTTCTAGGTTCGAGTTCGATTCCCGGTACAACACTTTCCCCTGAAGCGATGGTGCGACTACACCCTGGGTATTATTAATTCCTGAGCGGTTTGACATAATCGTCGGAGTAAATGACACTGCATTAGTTACCGAGTGTGCAACCTCCATATGCGTAACGTGCATGTACATACTATATGTGTGCGTGTATGGGAGAAGATGCAGTAGGCCAAGACAAGCCCAAGACCAAGACCAAGTGTATCAGTAAATTAGTGCTCCATCTCGCCACGTCTTGACATGATGCATCGCACTTTCGCTGTAAAGTGGGACTCACTGACGTTGATGCGATTATACATAATATTAGTATGACGATGTGAAATTCTTTGATGCCATTTAATCGCTTCTTTCACGGGCAATATGTTAATCAAAGTGTAGAATTAGTATTATTAATATTATACTTGTTAACATCGTGAACGCTCTTCGTGATTTTCCACTGTTCGTGTATGTAATATACGCATGCATGTTCATTTACATACGTTCACTAGCACGTTAATTGTTAGTGAATTATTAGTCGGTGCGATAAAAGGCAATTTTCATAAAATTCGAGTAGCAACATTTAATTGGAGTCTTAGGTTTCTATCATTTTTATCTCGGTTGGTTAGGGAATTCTTTTTATTTTATTAAGTCCATTAATAAATCACCCATATTATCATTATCATTATCACTATCACTATCAATAGAATTATTATCATTATCATTATCAATAGAATTATTATCGTTATCAATATCAATAGAATTATTATCATTATCAATAAAATTATTATCATTATCATTATCAATAGAATTATTATCATTATCAATATCAATAAAATTATTATCATTATCATTATCAATGGAATTATTATCATTGTCATTATTAATAGAATTATTATCATTTTTATTATTATCATTGTCATTGTTATAATTAAAAACATGAAAAATCGCGTATTAAATTTAATTATTACAATCCAAAGCTACACTTCGTGTATTTTTTTGGATAAATAAATTAATAAACGTATAACTTCAAATTTGATATCACACGTAAATGAAACATACACACACACATCAATAATTGATATACGTATAAATATTTTATTTGTATACGTATGATATCAATAAATTTAGCTATAAAATTGCCTTTCCATTTTTTGTTTATCGTCATCCAATTGGCAATTTGACTCGTCAGTTGGATTTCATTAACTCGCAATCGCTATTCAATTAGGATTTCTTTGAAACACCATCATAAAAACCGGGGAAGTCAAACAAATCGCACTTATTGCCGGTGAAATACATTGAATAAAATTGCTTCTCCTGCAAGAACACGGAGATAATTTAGAAATGAGTTTTACGATTTAGCCTCTCTTTCTCCTTTGCTTTTATGTCCCGTCTCGGAGGGAACACAAGTGGGCAGGTAATTTCCACTAATGCTATCGCATAGAAAAACAATCGCACCGACAATGAGCGGTTGCATGCAATTGCAGTAGTAAAAGTACCAGTACTTAAAACGAGGATAGCCAGTCTTTCCTCCCTTTCTCGTAATCCGCGTGTGATTTTGTAATTTATCGAGGGGACGTACGAATGTTAATGTCCAATTAACGTTATATGACGCAATGTTTATCGTGTACGCAGATTTTTTTTCATTCATTTATAGTTACACCGAAACCCTGGATGAAAACAAAAAAAATAGAAAGGCAAATTTGTAGCAAATTTGATATCGTATACAAACAAAATATACACATATACAAATTATTTATATGTGTGTAACTTTATTTTGTTTCGTCCATTTTATTTACTGTATATATTTATGTATTTTATTTTTTTCAATTTTACGTTTTATTTTACACATTATATTTTCTCAATTTTATTTTGCTTATAATTACAGATAAATGTATCCTCCTGCATTTTACGAGATTGATGTTAAGTGCCTGGAAAATGAGCACTCCGGCGCATCAATCGTTGGCGAATCATTAGTCGGAGCAGTAAAAGGTAATTTTCATAAAATTCGAATTTTTTTTTAATAGTTCATTCGAATTTCATTTTTCTACAATTATTATTATTATATCGGTTGTTAAAGAATGTTTTCTATTATACTAAAACCGTTTAATAAACTACTTTTATTATTAATATTATTATTATTACCAGTACTACTACTACTATTATTATTATTGTTGTTGTTGTTATTATTATTATTATTATTATTATTATTATTATTATTATTATTATTAATATTATTATTATTTTTATGGAAAACACCAGTTCATTGGAAAATCCGTTCCTCTCATGGAAGAAAAGACTTCGGAACGATACAAAAACCCATTATTATTAATTACATGCAATTGATCGACCTGGCGTATCTCCAAACGATAAAATACAACTACGAGAGACATTATGGAGAAAAAAAAGGCTCGCAGTACTTGCGGTTAACAACAATAAGTCGGTCGCTCGGTAGTACATATCACCAAGAGGGAACCGCCGTGTCTGAGTACCCATCGTCATCGCAAAGCAAAGATGTTGATTTGGCCAAGTGCCTACTTACCTACTTAAGTGCACTTCAAATTCCGTTGTATCTCAAAGTACACGTTAATGATATATACGATTCTCATTAATACTTTCCGGCGAAAACGAACAGCTTTTGACATTCGCACTCGCCCTACACGGTCAAGAATTGGGTCAGGCTGATTAAATATTGGTTCGACGAATTTGACGAACTTCCAAATTTTGTTGGATTTCGAGTTCAATTACATTTTCGAAATTCCGTCACTAAATTATGAAAAAAAAGAAAATTAAATAAAAAGAAAAATATCCTACGCAAAAATAATCTTTCAATTTGATAAAAAAATAAGATTTTGATCGAAGTTTTCGCGAGATTCTGAACGCGGTCTTCCCCTGGACCGACTACAGCCTCCGGAAAATGACCCAAAAAAAAAATGAAATTTCGATTCTGATGAAATTTTTTCTTTTTCAGAATTTTACGAATTTCTAAATTTTCTGGATTTCGAGTTCAATTATATTTTCTCAATTTCATCACTTAATTATGAAAAAACAGAAAATTAAATAAACAAAAAAATATCCTACGCGAAAATAATCTTTCAATTTGATAAAAATTAAGCTTTTGATCAAATTTTCGCGAGATTCTGAACTCGGTCTTCCCCTGGACCGACTACAGCCTCCGGAAAAATTACCGAAAAAAAAAAAAATAAAAAAAAAATAACCGAAGCCAGATCGCAGCAGTTCCTGTAGAAATTCGTATCAGAATTAGCATACAAAAGCTTAGCCGGGTTTCGGTTTCGTGAACTGCAGGAATTCGCTGCATCAGTCGGAAGGAAATCTCTCTTTTGCGCGAGGAAAAGATGTTATCTCGTGAAACGGAGGCACCCTGCAACCTCCTTTGGCGGTCATTTACTGGTGAATTTCCATTTGGCGTTATTAGGAATGAATATCTGCGTGTCACGAGCTTCTCTGCCCGTAAACCACAATGAGGTGACACGGTGGTTGATATAACGAACGTGTTTCTCTCTTTCCTTATTCCCATTCCCATTCCCATTCCCATTTCTTTTCTCCTGCGTGTATTAGCAATTCAATGCCTTGTCAAGTAAGCAGTCAAGGCTCCAATTTGAATTCAACTGAAATTCTGCATTCAGACCGAAAAGGCGAACCCTGGAATTGACGAACCGTGAATTCCTGGTCATGGATGGTGGAAATTAATGTATCTTTCTCTTTCTCTTTACATGGAATACATATATACGTCTATCACACGCACGCACACGAATTTATATATATGTATGCATAAAAATATAAAACAGGGTGTGCGTATGTGTGTGAATGTATGGGTGTGTGTGTAAGTTGGAGATATTCCGTTCCGGTATTTCGTTAACAACAGTGTGTAATGAATATGTTGTGATAATTAAGTGCCAAGTTAATTAGAAGGAGTTGAAGATTTTTAAAAGATGCTTTTTCATTTTCTCTCTTTCTAATGCTTTCTTTTTGTTTTTGAAAGTGGCTGAAATGTGGAAAAACTTTCGTCGAATCCACAAATTTAAACAATTTTTATCTTTTTATTTGCATATTTATATAAAATTTGTCATAAATAAAATTTGATTCTCATGAAATTGATAATTTATGGGGGAAAAATTAGAAATACATTTTTTATAAATTAATATATTTTTAATATATTTTCTTTTTCAATATAAGTATTAAAAATATATTTTATATTTATATGTCATGGGATTTTAATTAATTGTCGAAATTTGACGAAAGTAGAGGGAATAATGATAAATACAATTACAATTATTATTCTTTTGCCAATGTATTATTTTATTTGATAAGGAAAGATTACAATACCACTATTTTTGTAATTATTATTTTATCGACTCCAGAAGTACCGCAATCAATCACGTGTACGCATTCTAATTAATAATTAATAACGCTGTTATTCAATTATCCCGTTTTTACAGTGCCATCTGTCACCGATCTTTATTGCTGCGATCAGAAGACAGGATTTATGAGTATTGCGTCTATTACTCGGTGACTGTGACGTCATCGATTCGAGATATCACGAGAAATAATAATTTCCGAACTTTGAGAATCGAAATTTCGATTTCCATACTAATTTTCTTTTTTTCTTTTTTAAATATACTAATATATTTTCTATGAAGTAATTTTTTTTCTATATCTGTGACGTCATCCATTCGAAAGTTGGCGAAAAATAGCAATTTTCGAATCCCGAGAAATCGAAATTCCGATTCTTGTCCTCGTATTTTTCCTAAAATAAATTAATTCCTATTTTATTTTTTAAAAATCGTTCGTTCACAAAAATTTCAACAAATTCCCATGTCACGGCATCCCACGAAAATTCCCACGGATTACCATAAAAATTCCTCAAACACCATAAAAATTACTCGAATACCATAAAAAAAAAATTAATTTTCCCTCTTAATTTGCCCGTTTTCTTCCTAAAATAAATTAATTTCTATTTTATTAAAAAAAAAAAACGTTCGATCACAGAAATTTCAACAAATTCCCATGCCACGGCATCCCATGAAAATTCTCACGGATTACCATAAAAATTTCTCAAATACCATAAAAATTCCTCAAACACCATAAAAAATTCCTCAAACACCATAACAAATTCCTCAAACACCATAACAAATTCCTCAAACACCATAAAAAAAAAATATAATTTTCCCTCTTTTCGATAAAACCTCATCGTTACCATTCTAACCAAGTATCGAAAAAGTTTACACGATGCTTATTACCTACACAACCTTACTTATACTTGCATCAGTGTTTGTCTTACAAATTGATATCTTGATGAAACAAATTACTCGATTTATTTCCCTTTC
This sequence comes from Gasteruption jaculator, assembly GCA_949825005.1. Classification (NCBI taxonomy): domain Eukaryota; kingdom Metazoa; phylum Arthropoda; class Insecta; order Hymenoptera; family Gasteruptiidae; genus Gasteruption; species Gasteruption jaculator. The sequence goes on from OX463761.1 coordinate 1,263,318, forward strand.
ACCTATGCAAACATTGATTGATCAGAGCTCATTTGCGAGAAAGAAGCAGCTGTTTGGTGCAGAAGAAAATCTTATACTACGTTTCTACGCTACATGCATTACTCGCATGCACCGCTTGTATGTTGTCACCCATACACACAGAGGGACTCTCGGAGGACTCTCGGTTTACATTAGCGTTAATAAACATATCACTCGTTGTACTTAACTAAATTGTCGAGTCAATGTAAGCGGATGATAATGATAACGGTAATGATAAAAACCTATATAATGTACAGGCAGCGGCTGCGCAAGTGCATTTGGAGAAAGTGTATATAACGTATAATGGAGGGAAAAGGTGGAAAGAAAAGAAAAAAAAATGAAAAGCATCATCGTTCAAACGTGTCGACTCACCAATCTGCTGGAACTCATTTTACAGAAACCATTAGAATCCTCCAGCTGTTCATGAAAGTCCAGGGGAATATTATTATCGCTCCTATAACTACTGTGGCAATGGATAAATGACTCGCGAGAAATATATGTATAATATACATATATATATGTTATATACATACGAAGAAAAATGGATAAATCGAATAAGAAAGTGAATTAGAGAGTCCGAGAATGACTCGAGTTCGAGTTCGAGTTCGAGTTCGAGTCCGATCGATTCCAAAATTGTTTCGAGTGCAGGAGGATTCCAGAGAATTCCTGGAGTCGTGTTGGAAGGAAATAGGTGAATTACAAAAGTAAGTACCTAGACCTACCCAGGGTCGAAGATCGAAGAAACGGTAAAGTCGAACCGGGAAAGGGTTAAAAATGGGTCGAAGCAAAAAGTGGCAGAAACGAGATGAAAGGAGAAAGAGAGTTCGACGGACAGGAGATTTCATGGTGACTCGTGACAGTTGGTTACTTACTCCGAGCCATCGGACTCCGCTTTCGATGGAGAATCGGGTTTGAAGCGTGAAAATTGTTTTTTTATGTTTCTTTTTAGTAGCGTTGGAGTGAAGAGAGAGAGGTGGGTTCGATTGGAGGGGATGGGTTCGAGTGGGTGCAATGGGATTTTCAAGAAAGGGTGGGTTGGGAGTGAATGGAAGTTGGGTTTGAATGGAAAGGAGGGGTTTGCATTGGGAGGAATGGGATGGAAAGGAAGGGATGAGTTGGAATGGAAGGGATGGGTTCGAATGGGAGCAACGAGATCTGAAGGAAGGAATGAGTTGGAATTGGAGGGATTAATTTAAATGGGAGGCATGGGTCCGAATGAAACGGTTGGGTTCGAATGGAGGGGATGGATTCGAATGAAATTGTTGGGTTCGAATGGAGGGGATGGATTCGAATGAGATTGTTGAGTTCGAATGAAATTGTTGGGTTCGAATGGAAGGGATGGATTCGAGTGGAAAGGACAAATTTGAATGGAAGGGATGTATTCGAATGGAAGTGTCCTAATTAAATGATTGGGTTCTAATGGAAGGGATGAATTCGAAGAAAATGGTTGGGTTCGAATGGAAGGGATGAGTTCGAATGAAATGGTTGGGTTCGAATCGAAGGGATGAATTCGAATGAAATGGTTGGGTTCGAATGGAAGGGATGGACTCGAAGGAAATGGTTGGGTTCGAATGGAAGGGATGGACTCTAAGGAAATGGTTGGGTTCGAATGGAGGGGATGGGTTCGAATGAAATTATTGGGTTCGAACGGAAGAGATGGATTCCAATCAAATTATTGGGTTCGAATGGAAGGGATGGACTCGAGTGAAATTGTTGGGTTCTAATGGAAGGGATGAAATGGTTGGGTTCAAATCGAAGGGATGGATTCGAATGAAATGGTTGGGTTCGAATGGAAGGGATGGATTCCAATGAAATGGTTGGGTTCGAATCGAAGGAATGAGTTCAAATAAAGTGGTTGGATTCGAATGGAAGGGATGGGTTCGAATGAATTGTTTGCTGTCGAATGGAAGGGATGGACTCGAATGAAATGGTTGGGTTCGAGAGGTAAGATTGGAGCCACCCCATCCCAGGGTGGAAAAAAAAAGGCACAGCTTTCCTCGTCACCCAGGAGGTACTGTGCCGGGACGCGTTCCCATTTTTTTACATGGCGGGTTCCCCAGTAGGCCTACACCATGCCACACGTGCAACCAATTGTAGAACGTGTGGAGCGAAGTCGTTATATGTCAGTGACGCGTTTTGGGATAGAAATATGAAATTCTACGCCAAAAGAAACCAGCATTTTAGCATTTTGGCAACGAATCCTCTTTCTTTTTATTCACATTCATTCTCGGGCTTGTAATAGCCGTTAATGGGTACCTTAAATGTACAAACAAATCTCGTAGGATAGAATGAAAGCAAGTCTCTCATTCGTCTATCTACTGCATACCTAGGATATACATATCACAGTACCATGTTTACGCGCGATATCGAACCCATACGCGTCCAATCGAAAAATTTGCAATTTTTCTAGAGACGATTTACCGGTAGTACGCGTCCCCGGTGACACCTATATGGCAATTGCGGATGAAATCGAATTCGGCGCATAGTAGATTTTACTATGCAACTTTTACGAGAAAGCACAATTGCTGTAAAAATTACCACCCACGCGTTCATTTTTTTTTTAATTTTGCCACGGCAGCGGAATTTAACACTTCCGGTTTGGGTAATTAAGTTTTCACTGATACCAATTAATGAATAATTAATATTTCATATTTCGAAACTAAAGGCTGGAGAAAAATTGCAATCCCCTGAGGTGTTAAAAATGCGTTTCGATCGAAATTGGGGAAATAACACTACAAATTCGATATTAACACCGGTGTTAAATGGCAAAACATCATTTCCCCAGTCACAATTAACGATTTTTAATCGGCAAAAAATTAAGATCCTTTCTTATTTTTTATTAACCACTCCGAATTCGATTTCGAACAACAATTTCCCCTAGTGTTAATAACACCATCTCGTCATACTTGATTTTACATCGTCGTGAAAAAAAAAATATATATATCCCAAGTGGAAGAATCAATTCGACAATTATTCCATCCACTTTCGTAATTTCATCATTATTCGAGTTAATCCAATTTTTTTTTAACACCTTGGTTCTATTTTATTTTTTATTTTTAATAAAGATTTAGACGAATTCCGTTTTATAAAATTCCCTTAAAAACATTATTTATTTGGTTTCGGAAATTCAGATCCAGGTGGAAAGGGCCAGAAATTTTCAATTAACACCAAAGGTAAAAAAGTGTACCTTCTTTTGGTGTTAAAATCCGCCCGGTGTTATTCTTCGAGTCACTTGCAATTTTTTTTTTACCGAAACACCGGCTTTTTTTTTAACACCACGCGTGTGTTTTAACACGGTCCCGGGGTTCCCCGATTTTTTTTTTCCTTATTTTTCAGGTAATTGGACGGGGGTTAATAAAATTAACCCCCTCTCGTTGAGAGAAAATGGAGAAAATCGTATCCTTCCACTCGGGACGACGTGGTCGAGGACGCGATGGTTTCGATATCGAGAAATACAAAAAAAAACGGAGATTCCAAAAAAAGGGGGGGGGGGTGAAATTGGAAGTTACCTGTACCATTAATCAAAATACCTTGTCGATGCAACTGCACCATTTTAGGAAATTGAGCGTTTGTAAACGGACAAAAAGACGCCGAAATTTACCATGTTAATTAATAATTGTACGATCCCGGCAATGTTCGTTATCACCGGAACTCAGACGGATGTGCGAAAAACCCACGGCGCGGATCCTTTTGTACCCTGGAAATTATTGATCCTGGTGCACGGCAACCCGACAGCGCATGCATGCTTCCGAATTTCGTGGTGCCGCGAGGGAGGAAGAGTCCGCGTAGAAAAAATTGTATTTTATTAAAAAAAAAAGGGGGGTTGGAAGGAAATGGGAAATGAAAGAAAAATGAGACGAGCAGTGGACGTGTGGGCGCCTCTCTCGCGTGGATGTAGCGAAAAGGGCGAAAAAAGAGGAAATTTTATGCATATTACATTCATTCATTATGTATATGGAGGGCCACCCATAAGAAATAAATGTTTTTTTTAAGGGCAACCGTGTGCGAGTTATGCAAATTTAGGATGAAAAAGCTTTCCGAGGGTCTAATTTGTATTTATATGGTATTTAATTTGTAATATAGGAATTTTAATATATTGTATATATATGTGAGATGTGGGTTTAAATATATATATATTTTTTTTATTTATTTAGTATATTAGAAATATATATTTTTCATGTATTTTTAATATAATAAATATATTTTATCTATTTTTCATATTTATTAAATAAATAAATATACATTTAAATCCACTTCTATACACATAAGTAAATTATAAATACAAATTATATAAATTTTCTTTGTTGTATATTATATATTACAAATTGTATATATATATACTTTTGTATAATATCAATTTATGAAAAAAAAGAAAAGGAAAAAGGAAATATTAAAAGTTGGAGGAAATAAATGATTAAAACTGCAAAATTTGACTTGAGGCAAAAATTTATTTTGTTATTTATTTTCAACTTGTTAATTATTTAAGTTTTTAGTTAGGGACAACAATTTCTAGATGAAACAAACACCAATTTTGAAAATAACGCACTCAACAGGGTCTTCCTCGCTGCAACAATTGCAGATGCAGTTGCTGCAATTATTTGATTGAAGCACTAAGTCGCCGGAACAACTGGAATCAGCAATACATGGAAGTTAATAACAATTAACTGGGAAGAACAAAGGGAAGATGTAGAAACAAACAAAAGCGAAAATGGAGTGGGGGTGGTTTTGAATAATTTAGTGGCAGGAGTCTATTATTGACTTTCCCTGTAGTCGAAAAAAAAAATAAATAAAAAAGCTACGAATATTAGGAATTCTCCTTTAAACCATTTTTTTGTATCACTATACATTTTTAAGATTATTGTCTTTTTAATTATTCAAGATTTGTACGAATTTGAAAAATTCATTAATTGTCTCTCAAATCAATATTGATGGAAAATAAAAATCCCAGGATCCCTTTACAGGAAACCTACTTTTTAAGAAAAATATTTTTAAAAATCTTAATCGGCTCTTTTCTCTAAATTGGGATTAAAAGGGAAATTTTATTGCAAACTTTTCAATATTAATTCTATTTTTTAAGCATTTGTTAACATATTTACCGCATTTTCATGAACGCAGGCGAATATCACACCGGCGGTTTTGCAGTCGTTCTCTGCTTCTGTGAATTATAAGGAAAGTCAAGATTTTAGGAGACAAAATTAAGAAAAAAATATTTTTCAAAAAATAATGATAATAATGACTCACTCAAAGGGCCACATTTATCAACAATGGGTTCAACGGCTGCCTGCAAGTTGGAGGGAATCCGATTCATAATATTTTCTTTATCAACTGACCCATCTGTGCTCACCTGTGAGGAATGAAAATTTTCCAGAAATGACGCAAAATTGAAAATTCCTTGAAACCAAAGAAAAAACAATTAAATATCTAAAAAATAAAATACTCCTTGCGAACTTACAAGTCCCAATCCCTGGCCCAAGCAGAGCAAAAAACAATTAAACTCTGGGTCGTCTATGACTTTCCCTTTGATTGCTTCCTTAAATAATTCCTTGTTAAATGGTATCTTCTGACTACAGGACTCCTTGGCGGCCTTATAATTGTTCATTTCTTCCTGCACGGTGCCCTGCAATATTAAAATAAATTAAAATTTAAATTAAAATAAATTTGCAATATTTTGAGTGCACTTATCCGGCACAAATGTAGCAAAACCCTGACAAATTTAACCCCTTATCTATTATTTTTTTAAAATACAAAATAAGAGTTTCAAATAAATTTTCTTTGTTACTCTTGGGTGTTAATAACACTCCCAATGGTGTCAAACAAAATTGAAACATTTTAAGCCCTGTCAATTTTTAATTCCATTCAGATTAACACCAGATTCTTTTTCTCTTTTTTCAAATAACATTAAAAAATTTTTTTTTCCATAATTAAATTCCTGATTAATATTATAAACAATCCAAGTAAGTATACATATAAATATTTAAATTAAGAGGCTATAATGGATTTATTTAAAATCGAATTTCGAGCTTAAACTAGAAACATATTTTTTTTCTTTAATATTCGAACGTTCTTAATTAAAGTCTGTATGAACAAATTTAATTGTTACTTTGAACCATTCAGATTTTATATAGTTTCCCCTTGGGTGTTAATGGCACTCCCAATGCTGTCAAATAAAATTGAAACATTTAAAACCGCGTCAATTTCTTAATTTAACACTAGATTATTTTTTTTTCCTCATTTTCCCAACGACGTTATTTTGAAATTTTTTTTTGGATCAATAAAAGCCTAATAAATTTTGTAAATAATACAGGTAAATTTAAATTTATAATTAAAGGGCCAGAAATTATTCGAAATGACTCACGCAAGATGCGAGACTGACGCAAACAGCCACAATCACGAGGAACACCCTCATTGTTGCCGAATGGGGAGAACAATTCTGATATTCTACAGATCCTTCATCCTCCTCCACTCCTATTTATACCTCCGTTCCTTTGGAGTGGAATAAATACAATTCGAAGGTAATTGCGAACGTAATTTCCCAGGTAATGTTTGGGGTAACGAATAATGCCTTGTGTAATAATTAATCAGCAAACCTATCACCCGGCGATACAGAAATTGGCCTGCGAATGTGTATTTGGAATTCGAACTTCGGTGATTACATCTTAACACTCTTCCAAGACAGTGTTTAAGTGAATCTTGGAATACCGGCGGTGGTTATTAAGAGCCCGATTGTCCGGTAATTTCGGTATAAGTTCCCTCCTTCTTGGAACTCATTAGACGCAAGGAGAAGAAACGAAGTCTTACGAAATCTCGATATAATTGCAAAAAAACTGCAACGTCTGTTTCGTCTTCGCCGTATTTACATAATCCAAGTGTTACAATCGGAGGTTTATATATTTGTCACTAGTGTCATTGAGAAAATCGTATTTTCTGTGAATTCCAATTAACGCAAAATTGATATTTCAATTTTTTACAATTTTTTTGTCACCACTTTCATGTACGACACCAACGTGGTGCCACCACCGGCGCTTGCCCGATAGTTTCCGCATGGCACCCGCGTGGTGCCACCGGACGGCATGGTGTTAATAAAAAATTCCACCGGAAATTTTGATGATTTTAATGGAATTAAAAAATTAAAAAAATAACAATAATTCTAAATTCCATCCTATCCATTTATTTACAACTCGTCTCTTACAGCCTCGTTCCTGACAAGATTCTGTTATTTGACTCTCCCTGGCGGAAAACAACGTTTACTTTATTCTTTTCATTTCTGAAAATAGCAATTAGAGATTCTACAAACTTCAATCCAAAAAAAAAAGAAAACTTCAACAGTCGTAATAAGGTCCTAAATTTTCTTCACGTCACTGGTTCCATTCTGTTCTACCATTCGATGCAACGCCAATTGTACGCGTAATTCTACGCAGGCATCCTTCTCCTCGATGATACTTCGTATGAGTGTCGTCATTTTTTTCTGAAAGCAGAATTTTATTTCAAAATTCATTTTAAAATTAATTTTGTAATTTTTTCCTTCAAAAATTATTATTTACTTATTTTTTCTTTTGAAAAATTTCAATTTTTTTTAGCTAATTTCGAATTTCAAAAAAATTTCCAATTTTGAACTAAATCAGTGACTTTCAAAGCTTCCTTTACAGAAAGAGTTTGTTAAGAAACAAATTAATCCCCTACTTCGAGTAATTGGTTCTCTTTGGTCAATTGTATCATAGCTGTGATTTCTGCCTCGTTTGGGGACGAAACCCTTTCCTTGGGTTTCGGCTTCTCCGGTCCCCTTTCAACCAACATTTCCGTCAACCTCCTGATTTCGCTCCTTTCTTGTGATATCCTAGATTTGAGTAAAGCCTCCATGTTCAGCAACTCCTCGTATATCAGACACTCTCGAAATTTGTCCACAGGATTTTCAACAGCTGTATCTGAAATAATGAAATTAAGATTTCATGATTGATTTTATTCCATTTTCGCGAACCCATTTTCCAGGAAAATCCAATCAACCGAGGAAATGGAAACCCGTTTCTTTTTTCTCCAAAATTTCCTCGACAGATTTTCATATAAAAATTTTCTATGTAATTTAATATTAGGGTGTCCCATAAGTTTCTTCCGCGCCGCGCTATGTATGACCTCGAGCCGGAAAGGAAGAAACTTACGGGACACCCTAATACATAATTTAATTCTCTAATTATTAAATTGATATTAAAAAAAAAATTTTTTATTTTTCTAAAATCGCGAAAGTAGGATCATTTCAAAAGCAGCCAAAAATTTACCGCTTTCTTCCTCTTTGTCAGTCGCTTCAACTGCAGTTTTCCCCCTAGAAATTTCCGAAGTGTCTACGGTGTCCCTTTCTTGGGACAAAAATCTCTCGACTTTCAAATTATTCGATGAATTTTGGGGAATCGGTGGCGGAGGAATTTTCTCTTTAGCAGCAGCAGCAGCAGCAGCAGCAGCAGCAGCTTCCTCTTTTTTGATTCCAACCATGGCTGTGATGGAATTGGGCAATTGCAGACACACTCGCTCGTGTCTCGCAGCATCCTCGTCTTCCTGCACCTTCGAGTGTTTGGGGTCGGCGAGATTCTCGTCGCAAGATTTCGTCTCTTCGTCGAGACTTCGTTGTGTCGAACCTTCCAGTTTCCGTACAGTCTTATATTTTCTCTACAAAAAAAACAAAAGAGAGAGGGATACCATGAAATTTTGTCTCTTCGGGGAGAGAAAAAATTTCAGGAAAAAACAAAAAACGAACTTTGAGTTGCGTGATCATGCGTTGGACCTCCCAAAGCTGCTCCTCGCGAGACTTGGTGACAAACCCTGCGTTCATTTGCATGTGAATCTGCGAGAGGAGCGACTCCTGCTTGGCCAATTCGGCCGCGATCGAGTCGACGTCTTCCGGGAGATTCACGGATCCCGCAGAAAGTGGAGGAACGTATTTGCTGAGGTGCACGTTGGGGAATAGCGCTTTGCAGTGGAAGAGAAGTGCCACCAGTAGCCTGTGACTCATCTGCAAGACCGGACTCAGCGCCATGGCTATCGTTTGCGCGTTCATTTTCGTGCTTTTTTCCTGAAAGGGCCAAAACCGAATTTATGTAAAGGCAGCCCCCGAAAAAACACGGCGTCACCAACGTGGTGCCACCGGCGCTTGCCCGATACTTTTGGCGTGGCACCAACGTGGTGCCACCGGACGGCATAGATGTGGAACATTCTTACACGTGCCGTGATGTGATCGAGATGCAACGTGACCCAAGCGAGCAACACCCTGTTGCACGGGGGCAGCTGCTGAATCAATTGAGCGAGTTGCGATTCCCTCTGAGCCACTTCCTTCGCGGAAGCCGCCTGCTCGAAGCGAGATATCATCTCGCTGGTCTCCAAAATTGGCTCGGGTAATTCTCTGAAAAATTCAAAAATCCAGGTCATGAGCTACATCCGAGAGCAGGTGGGTACCGGAAATGTAAAAAATTTCGGGCTCGAGTCAAGAGAAAGAGACCTTAAGAACAGGATCAGAAGACTCGTGGCTACCGTCGGCTCGAACTCCGAGATGTTCACGGACTCGCGTTGGTTGTAGAGTTTCTTCAGGTGCTGAACCTTCGATTTGACACCTGGAACTTTGTACAGGCCCTCGATGTTCATGCCGTGCTCTTCTACGTAGTCGATACAGTCTCGGACCACGAGGGGCAGTTCCACTCCGTCGTGACATCGGCTTCGTTCCACCGCCAGGTGCAAACTTACACCGAAGATCGGTTGTTCTTCTGAAATAATAATTTTTTATTTTTTTTTTATTAATATTTTAAGGAATGCAATTGAATTTGGGTTGGAAAAAAAGAAAAAGTGATCAATCATTTTCTACCTCCGATATCCAAACCCTCGTCGGCGTGTTTTCCTTTCTTACGATCCTTGAGTTTGAGCTTCGATTTGTCTTTTTCCTTCTCCTTCTCCTTCTCCTTGTCCTTCTCTTTACGCTTTTCTTTATCTAACTCTTTCTCGTCTTTGTCTTTTTTCTTCTTGTCCTTTTCCTTCTCGACATCTTTGTCTCTCAGATCCTTTTCTCTGGATTTTTCCCGTTTCTCCTTCTTCGAAGGGAACTTAAAGGCTTTGGTTTTCTTTGACTTCGAAGGACTTCTGCAAAAGTGTGCGGCAAAAAGGAGACTATTATTTTGGGTATTACTCATTTTATTCTCGTTTACTCTCGCGGCAATTTTTTGTCAAAAAATTCAATTACAGCATTAACAATGATAATTACTTTGTTTCTTGATCCTCGTCGGGTGAACTTTCGCCCTCGAGCGTGGCATAGCCTCTGTCTTTTCGATCCTTCTTTTCCTTCCGTTTGCCCCCTAAAATATCTTTCTTGGAATGTTTCTCGTGTCCTCCCTCATCGCTGACTGTATAAACAGAATATGGTTTTGAAGAAGATTAACCTTTTGCGGATGCGACGATTTCGAGTAAACCGTACCGTGGGGCCGAGCCGCTATCGCAATAGTCACGTAAAATTACCAGCGCACGTTTCAGCGGAAACGTTTCTTTAACCGATTTTCATTCATAGCGCTCCAAGATGTCAAATTATAGATATATATAGATACGTACGTGCACAAATTCTCCAGAAGATAATTCAAATATTGATTTGCTTACAAACATTTTCTTTTAGAAATCGAAATTACGAATATTTTATCATATTTATTGACAAAACCGTAAATGTTTAATTAAAAGTTTAATCAATGCCCAACGCATGTATGTGTTTCTCGGCCACAGCGATGCGTTTATTTGGGACACATATATGAGTCTTTCGGCTCTATCGGTTGTTTATATTATTTATTTATTAATTTCGCAAAAAAGAACTTCAATAAATATTCGTAACTGTCACAAATAATTTTTGCACCCTAACAAATCGATTTACATTCTAAAAATAATTGTAATTCAAAAATTGAAACATTAATTGAAATTCGCATCGAGAATTATTGATGCAAAGGCTATAAAAAAAATAATTCAAAAGTAAAAGTTAAACAATAAATATTAATAAAGTCAAAACGTTAATAAAAACCTAAAATTATTTGTTTTAAGTAAAACTTTGAATTATGACTTTCCGTTAAGGCCGCATGGGGCAGTGGTAGTTTGCGTTATTACAATTGTTCTGAACCAATAAAAATTCACTCCAAAAAATAAACAAAAAAATAACAGTAATTAACCCCACGGATATTTTGAATTTTAAATGTAACATCTCAAATATCGACCATAATTCCGGTGTTTTTAAAATATAAAAAAAATATTATTTAACTGTAATAATAATAATAATAGTAATAATAATTCCACCGAAAATAGTAATTCCAAATCAGAAACGATGACAATTTTCTGAGATGGGTATGTGTATATTTACTTGAAATTGACGTTTAACCATAACCTCTAAACTCATAAGCACCAAATGAACCCTAAGGACTTACAATCGCTCTCGTTACTCTTCCTAGCCGACTCAGAAGCGTATAGACCCGGAAACTCTTTCTCTACATCCGGGCTCTCGAAATCCATAACTAACTTTCGAAAGTGCACGCAAAAACAAAAATACTGCAAATTTTCTCATGAGATCTGTTATGAATTAATTGAGAAAATCAGTCAACTCGCTCTTCCCAAACATGCCAAAAACCAAACACCAGAGACCAGGGCACCAGTTCGCCAGTAGGAAAACTGCTTTTTGGCGCCCTCTGTTAACTCATACCCGAACCAGAGTATCTCAATAACCATAATCCTGAAAAATCAGTATCCTAAATACATGCACGATAAGTTCATTTATCGCAATCAGGTTGTCGGTAGAAATAGCAGACCCTTCAACACTGCGAGAAAACCAAAGTCTCGGACTGAAATCTACAAGAACTCGTTCATTAACTCTGCTAGTAAATTATGGAACTCTCTACCAGTTAGAATTCGAAGTGAAACATCTTTTCCGGTGTTCAAAGAATGTTTTTTTTTTGAGTACATATAGTCTCTGCGAGGCATCAAAAATTAACCCTAGCAATCTGTTCTTAACTGCAATTCTGTGTCGTTTTTACTATATTCATTTATTATTAATTTTATCAATTATTTTAATTGTATTAATTTTAACCAAACTTTAACACCCATTTCTAGAAATTTGTATTTTTTGTATTCTCATTTTTTTGTTATAAAAAGGAATATATCTAGTAATTAAATATTCAAGACTTTAAAGAATTCTAGTAAAATAAAATATAAATTTATTGGGATCATGTTTTTAGTAAATATATGAAGCATATTAATAATTTTGAGACACAAATAAATTTATTAACCGCCACCCTTGTTTCGAGAGCCATCCATGATCAAATATTAACCCATTCGAGACGGCGATTTTTTTCGAGCACGGTATCCAAGAGCTAAATTTTTTTTTCTTACTATCATTGCACACCTGGTGTGCAACCGGTCTTATAGCCTCTGAAATCGAATGGGTCAAGGACCGAATTCAATTTATTTTAATAAATATCTTTTTCCGAAATGTTAAAAAATATTTAAAAAAAAGAATCTCTCACGTAAATAAAAGGAAATCGTGACCTTCAATATGGTCAGAATATTCAAATCGATTAATTCGTCTTGAGTAACCGCAATTGTGAGTGTTTTTCCCAATAATTTCCACTTTCTTGTGGAATTTTCGTAAGTGAGTCTTGCGTTACGTTGGGTCCGAAGACATTTCGTAACGATCACGCAAATGTAGGACGGCGGACCTGTTTATTGTAGGGTCATTCCGCACTTCGCAGCATTTGGGTCCAATGTGTATGATCTTTCTTCTGTTCTTTCAAGTCATTACGTAACTGCCATTGAAAGCAAACGAAGCCTTAATATCGTCTCTCGATTCTTGATTCATTCCTGGCCGGGAGAAAGGTGAAGGTTTGGATCTCCCACGTTTCCACTTTACCCCTATGGTACCGGTACTCGTTAGATGTGTCAACAATATATACGTACACCTACCGGCTACGTGATAGTCGTTTTGAAATTCCTACAGGTGTAATTAATGATTCATTGGCGGAATAATTTTGACCACCATACCGGTATCCACTCGAGATCGTGGATTTTTTGTTTGTTTACTTTTTATATTTTATTTTAATATCGAAGGCGAATTGTATTGGCGAGCGAAAGCACCGGGTGACCTTCGAACCCCGAAAAAATTGTACAAGGAAATGTAACAATTTATCTTCCAATTCGAAATTATTGAAATTCTCGAAATTGGAAAAGAAATTGGATTTTTGTTTTTTTTTGCTTATTTTTTTTCTAGAGCAAAAATTATTTAAATCGTTATAGTCGAATTCCAAGATAAATTGTTGTATTTTTCTTTTTGGGAATTTTCAATTAAGCGAGACGGAAAATTGACTTATTTAATTTAGAAAAAAATATTAACTATTTATTTATTTATTTATTTTGCAATTAGGAATTATTGGAATTTCGATAAATCGATTTTAGTTTTTTTTTTCAGAATTATTTCTGATCTACAAAAATAATTTTGAGCAATAAAAACAACAATTAATTAATTGAATTAATTTGTTGACTCAAAGGAAAAAATTACTTCGCTCTAGAAAAATAATTTACTGCAGTTACTGGAAGAAAAATTATTTTTTTTTTTAGTAATTTCAAAGTTCTTGTTCTATTATTGGTCAATTTCTCCATAAGGTGACGCTATTTTCGCAGTTGGTCACTAATTGGGGCTTAAACAGTCGCTAATGGAGATATTCAAGGCAAATGGCCACTTATTTATTCGTACAAGTAATTATACAAATAAAAAACTAAACAAAAATAAAACAAAACAAAAACTAAAATTCAATTATTAAATTTTCCACCCAAAATTCATTAACAAAAAAATTCATATTTTACTCACAATCAATATTTTTTATCCCTAAAAGCAAAATTTCTTTTAAACAAGTGTCCTCCCTTGAAATATTTTTCTTTATGCACAATTTTAAGGGTCGCAGCAACTTTCACATCGGAAGGAGGAATATTTTATTACATTATTATAATAATTTTTACTTCGAAGATAAATTATAAATTTTCGAATTTAAATAAAATTTTACAATTGCATCATTGATTCCATACTTCTGCAATTTCAATATCGCATTAAATTTTATACACAACCAATACCAAAGTGACTCTTTGCAGATTTGCACTGCACTTACAAATTGACGATCAGTTACTGCAAAATGTCAATTACCTAATGAACATAATCTCTTTCCACCTATACCTGCGTTTGAGCTCTTCATTATCGCGCTATTACCACCTGCATAAATAAACCCACTCACGTAGGCACGTTGTTAACAACTAGCATCGGCAATTACATTGTGTTTAACATTGCCCGTTTGCCGCATTGCAAATGCGCCGCAAATGACCATCAAACTTATTTGGATCTTGCTTTGCATTTTCCCATGTGCTTCCTCTGCAACCAAGTTGAATAGCAAAAAAAAAAAAATCTTCGGATCGGATCGCAACGGCCTTGCAGAGATTTCTATCGCCATACCGATACTCCGTTTTTCCCCCAGGCTCTACCTGCTCATTCTCCTTCTTAAATATTGCATGGACAGACGAAGATGCTTGGAACTTCGAACTTCAGTATTTCGGTCTCCACTCGATCCAAAAGATGATCTTGAACGAGAAAATTCAGGCCAAGCGTTTCGGTTCCACAAATCGGTTTCGATCCAAGGGGTTGTTTTAACGGGGGTGGACATTTTTTTGGTTTATCGTGTTCCGTCGAATTCGTGATTCGTGACCCTTATCCAGCAGTATCTGGGAAAAAAGAAAAGTTTTTGTTTTTGGGGTGTCGAGAATTTTCGAGTTAAGGGTTGATCTTTACTTTTTTAAGGGAAGCGACGAAGTGATTTTTGTTTAATCGATGAGGAGATAATCGGTTCACGAAATTAATTATATGTTTATTAATTATTGTTTTATTAATTTTGGTGATTTTTTATGCGAGGTAGATATATCGTACAGGTAAGATATAATTTATTCCATTATTTTGTTATTTATTTATTTTCATTTTTCTATTTTTATTATATCTATTATTTTTCATTTTTATGTTGTTATTTATAATATTATTATTATTATTACAATATTAAAAAGGTTACTGTGCTGAGAAGATTTATTTATTCCTTACTTTCCTCTTATTTTCTTAAATAAATAGAGAAAAAATAACCTTCACATTTTTATCGAGTAAAATATGAGAAAGTCAATATAAATTATGATAAAGCTAATATAAATTACGACCGATCGAAAGACATAGAGAATAAATTATATAATTATTGAGTTATACAATTTTACCCAAACTGTTCTACAAATTACACAATATAATAAATTAACAGTTCTATAAAATTTCTAATTTCATTGCAACCCTAATTTAACAAACTATTTATTTCCAAAATTTCCTCAAATTCTTAAAAATACAAATTTTCCACTTCATGGGACAATTCTAATTTTTTCAATCTATTTACATATTATTATCATTATTATTATTACTATTATTATTATTATTATTATCATTTTACGAAATCCCGGCCAACACAACAAATATTCTGCATTTGTAGTATTACTGTCTTATTTTACGAGACTTGTCCCATGATTTCTTTCAATAAATGACTCTCAATGCGATCCTTCGAAGCCTTAACGATCCACTTCACGTTGGTTCAACGAACGAAACGTCCCTTCTGACATTGATTATCCGGCATAAGTTCGTCACAGGATACAGAGGAAACCCAATCATCGAAGGCATTACCAGTCAATCCATGCAATTCGAAGAATGTATTTGCATTCGATCAACGTCCAGTGGTTTACGTCATAACGGGTCGAGTCCCTCCGATTACCGGCTTTGGAAGATCGGTATTTCACGAGCGATTTCATAAGAAATGTTGCTGTACTACGCTTACGCGGCTTTGATAACATCGCTGGTGCACCCGGCGACGTGTACCGCAACTCCCGCCGTGATATCGAGTCTCTACGACTTCTTCACCGGCTTCCCGGCGCCGGGAAACCACGAGGACCCGCGGGAGCTGCTGGACGAATACGATTTTGTAATCGTGGGAGCCGGTTCTGGCGGCTCCGTCTTGGCCAGTCGCTTGTCGGAGGTCCGCAGATGGAAAGTGTTGCTGCTGGAAGCCGGGAAAGACGAAATCTTTCTCACTGACATCCCACTCTTGGCCCCGGTCCTGCATATCACCGATTACAACTGGGGTCGGTACCGAACTCGAAAATTCCCCAGGAACCCCAAAAGTTTCCAGCTTCAGGTCCTATTTTCCTCCTTTCAGGCTACAAAGCCGAGCCGAGCGTGCCCAAACCCGATGGAACCGGTGGCTATTGCCAGTCGATGCCCGAAAACCGCTGCTACTTGCCCCGCGGCAAGGGCCTGGGCGGTTGCTCCACCGTGAACTTCCTGATTTACTCCAGAGGAACCCGCGCCGACTACGACTCCTGGGAGAAACAGGGCAACCCTGGCTGGGGCTTCCAGGATGTGCTCCCGTATTTTCTGAAATCCGAGAGATGCAGGCTCCAGGACCAGGACGCGCGGTACCACGCCAAAAGTGGGCTGCTGGACGTGACCACGTCGCCTTTCGTCTCGCGGCTGCGAGAGCCGTTCCTCGAGGCCGCCGAGGAGCTGGGATTCCCGGTCAATAAAGACTACAACGGCGAGCGATCGTCGGGCTTCTCGATAGTCCAGGCTAATTTGCGTAACGGCCGGCGTGTGAGTGCAAGCAAGGCGTTCCTCAGGCCGGCACGTAACAGGAAGAATCTTCATGTTTCAATTCAGTCACGCGTCACGAGAATTCACATAAACCCAAGGACCAAAGCGGCGGAATCGGTGGAGTTCGTCTCCGGCAATAGGATTCACGTCGTGAAGGCGTCGAAGGAGGTCCTTTTATCGGCTGGTACCTTCAACACGCCCCAAATTTTGATGCTGTCCGGGGTCGGGCCCAGGGACCACCTGGAGTCTCTCGGGATCGGGGTCGTCCAGGATCTCCCCGTGGGGTTCAATCTCCAGGACCACGTCAGCATGGCGGCCTTGACGTTCCTCGTCAACGATAGTGTCACTATTGTCGAACCCAGGGTGGTCTCCAATTTAGCCAATACCTTCGATTACTTCATAAAAGGTAGTACCCAAAAGGATGAGGCGGGTTTCTGGCCCTAAGGGACCCCCTTTCTTTGGGTTTCTGGGCGCACACGGAGTCAGAAAGTCAAGATATGGTCTCATTGCAGGTACCGGGCCTTTGACGCTCCCAGGTGGCGCTGAGGGCATAGCGTTTGTCGATACCAAAAAGTATTTCGGCGCCACCGTGAAGGATACCGACGAGGTTAACAATGAGATCCACCACAGGGACCGGGACCCTCCTCCCATTGGGTCCATCAAAGTTGACTCGAAGTACTTCGATCGCCGGCAAAAGGATGACGAGGATCTTGCGGACATAGAACTGGTGTTCGCTCCAGGAGCGATGACCGGCGACGTCTCTGGAGGCATGAAAGGCTTGCTTGGGCTCTCCGACGAATTCTTCGACGCAGTTTTCAAGGAGTATCTTGGTTTTGACGCCTTCAGCATCGTGCCGGTTCTGATGCACCCCTTGAGTGTGGGCAGAGTGAGTTTGAGGAGCGCCAATCCCTTCGATTGGCCCTTTCTGGACCCGAATTACTACGACAATCAGAAGGATCTGGATACTATGGTCCGGGGTATCAAGTTGGTAAGTGAGGAGCACTATAGTTTGGGGTTGAAGTATGCATCCAATCGTCGAGGCTCCGTTGGTGACTGCAGCCAATCACAAATGCAAGAATTGCAAGCGGATCCGGCTGGTGTCTTGGTCACCAAGAATTCCTTTTCGATATTTTTTTCCTTTGAATATTTGAATACCAGCGAAAAATGACTTAGTTGCAGAGTCCTTGAGAGCCTCAATAGCGAGAGAGGCATGCATTCTTGCATGGATTTGCATACATTGTGTCTATAAACGCGTATACATTACGTCATTCCCCCAATCTTTGAGCTACAAAGAGATTGCACCTGCCCACTTGTTCCAGGCCGTGAAGTTGGCGTCAACGCAAGCGTTTAAGCGGTTCAATGCAACTTTGCTGCCGGTTGCGTTCCCCGGATGCCAGCATTTGGAATTCAAGAGCGACCGCTATTGGGGCTGCGTGGCCAGACACGTATCCACCACTTTGGGGCACTTCGTGGGCACCTGCAAAATGGCTCCTCGCGAGAACCAAGGCGTGGTCGACCCCAGATTGCGAGTTTACGGGGTCAAACGATTGAGAGTCGTCGATGCGAGCGTCATGCCGACCATCCCGACCGGGCACACCAGTGCCCCTGCCATGATGATTGGAGAAAAGGCCGCGGATATGATCAAGGAGGATTGGGGGTACAAGGATCAGCCTTGAGAGTCGGGATTCAGCCAAAAAGAAGATGCCATACGTTAAGAACTAGTCGAAAACTGTATTTATATTAAATCTGCGCTAAGTCCGACACTAGTTGCGAGAGGAATGAGTGACTTTCTGTGGGGAATTAAAATATGCTTTGTCCCATTTGGGCCCTTTCGTGATTTTTGTACTGTTTCGATCGGGACAATTGGCCCAGTTCTGTCCAGCTAAGCCGAGAAATTTCTTCACCATCACTGTGGACTCCGGGTACTTAGAATATTACTATTTTACAATCAGTCGTATCTTCCTGCTGCCAGACTCCTCCTTGACTCGGAGACCCTGGCCTTCTTCTCTAGAGGAATTCATCTCCAGAGAAGAAAAGACGCCAGAGGGACTACGATGACTTGTAGGATCGTCGAGATCGACACCGTTGTTGCGCAACCTGGACAAAAAAAGATTGGGTCTCTCAGTATGTGGACGTTCCACCTTTCGTTACTTTTTCGTACCGTTTTCACTGTAAGGAATGCAGTCCGGCTCGAAATCGTCCGTTTGCATGTAGCCTTCGGCGCAAGTGCATATGCCTGCAAATCGTATCAGCGTTAGTGTCCATTTGTCCACAATTTCGACTCGAATAATTTTTTAAGACCAAATGTATGTTATTTTGAATTAAATCGACGTCACTTATGATGAAAATCCATTCTTACCACCGAGGCAGTCGACTTTCGTTATTTCTATGCTTCTGGAATCTATGTGCCGCGGGGTAATGCACTGACGATGCGTTTGACAGCTGCCACGTAGCTCTGGAATAGCAATAAATTACGAAAAATAATTATTTAGAGCCGAAAGGGAAAATGTGTAGGCATGTAGGGACCGAAGTGGGGCAGAATGGGGTAGCCTGGGTATCGGACTGGCATAATTCCTATTTTATCGATATTTCGAATTTTTATTTTTATTTTACTTAGCGGCATTTTGTATAAAAAATAATTATCGCATTACTTGAGACAGTAAATTCAGGTGAGATTTCTAATATGTCGTGAAGAGACTAGTTCAAATTTGCGCGCGAATCTGCTCGAGTGCGTCCGCAGACCCAAAGGAGACTGCATAAGCGGGAAGGAAGGAAAGGAGCGTCGGTAATTCAGGATTCTACCGCACAGCGGCGTAGTTGCAGCGGTTACCGGTTTAGTTACAGTTCCTCCCAGGCCTCGGAAGTAAACAGTCGAAAATACCTGTATTTAGTGCACGAGACATAAGCAAACATTCTTCTTTGTTCCATACGAGGTTCGTTACACGAAGTACTCGGAGAAGAAGTTCATTGTTAGTTGAACCCATTGTTCTTTTCTCTTACGTAGGTACATAGCTAATCGCGTAGGTAGGCCTGTATTTATTTTCGACCGTAACCCGGCGCGTTTCGACGCCATCTTGGAATTCAAGGAAACAACAGACAATAACCTTCGGAAGAACCCTTTAACTACTAAAGACGCATAAATGCGCTCTCACGAATTTATCAATACATACGAAAGGCGTGTGTATGTGCCCTTAATGACTGACATGTGAATATCCCCGCATACATTGACGTTCCGTGCTAGAGCACTCAAAGGGTTAACACTATTTCTACCAAAAGTGTTAAAAGACACCTTTTAGAATTTCAACTTGGAATTATTTGGAGCTTGGAGCTTTAATTTGACCTTTCTTTGAAATCCACAAACGGGAGGTGCTTGGAAAAAAAATGGTATTCAAAAAAATGTGAGTTCTCGCACTTTCTTGCACTCGTGCGACCCTAAATGGAGGAAAAGAAATTTTCCAACGGAAAATTGGAAATCGGCATGAGAGAAGAACGCAAGGATTCAAACAAATACAGACGCAACGAAAAGAGACAAAAATTAAAAAAAATAAATTGAAGGACTAACCCACGTTCCTAAAACAGACGGAACCCCGCTGGTGGTAATGCCTGACACAAGAGCATTTGCCGTTGACGCATGCGGCGTGTTTCAAAAATTCTTGACATTGCGAATCTTCCGAACACTGGTCACCGACTGCATTGGCGGCCTTCAGGCAGCGTTTACCGTCACTCGAGAGCACGTGGTCCACTTTGCATTGACACGTTCCAAAGCATCTCGAATTTCTCGGGACGCATTCTTCGTCCTGCTTGCATGGGTCCAGTAAAACTGGAAAAGAGGATTATTTATTACAAAACGGGGCCTTATTTATGACCCGAGCGTATAGAGGCTCCATTCATGGAGTGAATGGACCATCCTTGGAATCATAAAGGAACGGATCCCGGCACTAAATCACGAAACGGGATGGAAATGATTTAGGACGACTTTGGGTGACTCCCAAATAATACCATTGTGCAATTCCTTGAACCTTACATGCACTTTTGAGGCACTCGGTCCCGTCCATGCTGGGATGGTGCAACAAAGGACACGAGCAGAATCCGGAAACGCAGAAACTGTCCGAGTTTTTGACGTAACAATTGTGGTGTGTTTGACACATTGCTCCTATTCCTGAAAAATATATATATTATAAATAAGGACCAATTATTTTATAGATTATTGAATTTTTTTTCTTAATATCTCGAAATTCCTTATTCGTGAAAATTAAGTTACAAACAATTATAATTGAATTGATTGTTTTTTCCGTAGGAAATTGTTCAAAGGTAGATTTTGAAAATTAATTCATAGATTGCTAATGCAAGACTACTTTTGGTTAGTGCATAATGCATTTTCTAAACGGATGATGAATTTCTCCATTGCGTGTTTTTACTGTGGAATTTTGATTATAGTCATAAAGTAGAAGGAAACATTCCCGTTAAAGTTGGTACTGAAATACGACGGGTTTGCGAACATAAATGTATATAATTGAAAATGCATATGACTGCTTATAAATTTATGCACATTTATATAAACATAAACAAAGCAAATGCATTTCGCAACTGTTCTGAACTTTTGCTGCTCTTACAAACAACCTCCTTTCTGCCGTTCTTTTCCAATGTGGGAAAGTCTCTGTTTCCCTTATTTGTGTTGAATTCTGAGTGCATTTACGCCTCATTTACGGTTCTCGCCTTCCAAGCCTATGCAGTTCTACCTGTCCACCCGTACCGATACTCTCGGCCCAGGGTCTGCTAATTGTGGACCACCTCTAATTAAGCCTTAGACGTAAAGGCCCCAATAAATTTTAATAATTCATTGGGGCCAAAACTTTTAATATCAAATTATTGAAATTCCAAATCTTAGAAAATCTACATTTTTTAAATTTCAAATTATTAAAATTCCAAATTTTTAAAATCCATCATTTTTCAAATATCAAATTATTGAAATTCCAAATTTTTAAATTACAAAATTATGTCAATTTCAAATTTTTTATTGGAGCAATATTGAGTCTTTTTTAATTAATTTAAGCCCTTTTTTATTAGAGCAAACCTGAGTTTTTCTATTATTATTTTATTATTGGACCTTCCCGCGGTTTGTCGGTCCCGGTCACCGGTAACCGAGACTAAGCTTTCCGTTCAGGCCGCGCTAGTTACGACAAATGCATTAGCGTATACCCTTGCGACCCACGCGGCGTGAATAGGGATTCGCGTAAATTTGTCGTGGTAATTAACGCGTTAATTGTAATAAACATCGGTAAGAAACAAAAAATTACTACGAAAAAAAGTGTGTCATACCTACGGACTCGTAGCATCTCCCTTCCTTAAAATGAGCACCGTGAGAACACTGACACGCATTGTCTCGGCACACGGCATGGGAGGCAAATGTTATTTGGCATTGTATATCCATGGTGCAACTATCGCCTAAAACTTTAGCCACTGGAAAGGAAATAGCGTCATTTGCATTTGTAATTATGGGAGAGATAGGTTATGAAAGTTCCCAGGATGCTTATTACAAATCCATTTGGAAGTGCATTCAGGAGATACTCATGCCGCTATCCCTTGCCTTCCGTGGCTGCAATGAGATTTTTATGCGTATTCCTTGCCACGGTAATTCTAAGGAATTGCGTGGATATTTTTCAACAATTATGAAGAAAAAGTGGTATCGAATTTTCGTGAAATTGGAAAATTTTGAACTTTGCTTGAATTGTTATTTTATTAAAATTCGGAACTGGGAATTTCCATGATTATTTAATTACAATTTGGAATTTCACTTGAATGATTGATTCATCGAAATTCCGAATTTTTGAAATCCATCATTTTTCAAATATCCAATTATTGAAATTCCAAATTAAAAAGAACCAACATTTTCTAAATTTTAAGTTATCAAAATTTCAACTTTTTAAAATCCATCATTTTTCAAATATCAAATTATTGAAATTCCAAATCTTAAAAAACCAACATTTTCTAAATTTCAAAATATTGAAATTCCCAACTTTTAAATTCCAAAATTTTTTCAAAAAAATACCGAACTTTAATGAAACTGATTTTCAATAATTTAAATATTTTTAATGTAAAGTCTAAGTTGCGCATATTTCAAAATTTTTTTTCTAGTTTTTTGGGGCCTAAAAGTGACCAAAAAAAAATTATTTGTTTTTTTTTCGTACCATTTCCCACTTCGATAAAACGAAAGGACCAAAAAAAAGCTATTCAAATTCGCTGCCAAGAGCAACAGTTGATGGATCAGTCCATCAACAGCACACGTCATCAAAATTCGAAGTATGCGTCGAGAAAGACTGATGACTTTACCTTTCAAGCATTGTACTTGCGTTCGATTTCTGTCAGCTACATATCCTTCTTTACAAAGACATCTTTGTTGGTTCAAACAAAAGGCGTGTTCCACACAATCGTTGTCATAGTTACAAGGTGCCAGTGTTTCTAAACAAAAAAATACAAAAGAAGAAAGAAAAAAAGATAAGAGAGCTTGTAAAAAAAATCAAATGATGAATAGGAACCGAACCCGCTGCCATGAAACTGTGGGACCATTTTTTTTAGGTTTTAATTTTTTTTTTGGAAAAGGATAAATTTTGGTAGTGTTGCAAAATGTGTATTTTATTAAGTTACAATAGTAATTTCGACTTTGTTGCAATTTTTACACTATAGATATATGATACAAAAAATTTTTAAAAATTCTTATGGTGAATTAGAAAAAATTCCTTGAAAAAAAAAAAAATTCGAGTCATGTCATTAAAAATAATTTCGCCCGAAAAGTCCCAGAATTTCCAAGATTTCCAAATTTCTCAAAAATAAAATAACAAAATTTGCGAAAAATAATCCTGGGAATTGATACGTCACAAAAAAAAACTCAAATTTTAGGCAGAAGTAGTATTTTAAAATGCAATATTTTTTTCGAGATAATCATTTTACTAAAATTATTAATAATATTAGGGTGTCCCATAAGTTCCTTCCGCGCTACGCCGTGTATCATCTCCAGCCGGAAAGGAAGAAACTTATGGGACACTCTAAAATATCATTATTCTACTAAATAACTATTTATACGAAAATTCCTATTTATTATTAATTAATATAATAACATTTAATTAACAAAAAAATTATTTTTTATACTTCTATAGTACATGTTGTTGTTTTTTTTGATACACAAATACATACGAGTGGTCAGAACGCGATGGCCACATCTCCAATCCTTGAAGTTATGAATGGGAGTGCAAATAATGACTGGTGCAATGATTAAAATTTCAATTACACGAATCATTGACCGACCCAACGAGAACTGCTCTCGTGTAACTCAGCTCTTGGCACTGATACTATCGTCTAGCTTACCGGTGAATAACGAATTAATCATTTTTTAGTCTAACAGAAACTGTAGCAACAACAACAAGGTGTGACGACGAACAAGGCCGCGATAGTCTCGATTAAAACCATTTAACATGTTTTCAGAGGTGTTTCAAGGCGTTTTTCGGTGACGTAACTTTTGTGTATTTGCCACTGTGATAAGTACGACACTCTGGAAACCAACTGTTTGAATGACTAATTCCAGAGGAGAATCGAAAGAAATCCGAAATTAGTAGGATAGATTTTTTTCACGATTTTTGCATTTTTTTGGGGAAATTTGTTCTATCCCGAAAAGCAAAGAATTCTGCCACAAGGGAAAATTTACTCTCTGTTCTATTAAAAGTGATATAATTTAGTGAAACTAATTTTTGACGCCGTAAAAGTTACCGTAACGTGGTACATTTTTTTCTATTTTGCATTATAATAATAAATAAGTTGCTATAAAATTTGTTTCATTGTGTTATAATAATTTTTATACCTACATTAATTTTTATATAAAAAAAAAATCCAAATTTGTCTTTTTTCGCAAACTTGTGCTGCGACAATTTTAATTTTGTGAAATTCCGTTCCGAAAAAATTGCCCTCTTATTTTTTTAAACAACAACGACACGCTAAGATTTATATTTTGAATTACAAAAATTATTCTGAAAGGATACAATTTTTTTTTCGTTATGGTACAAATTTCTCGAAATTAATAAAATTGCCTTCCTACCTTGCAAATTTCTTTTTTTATAACGTATATTAATATTTTTACATTCTCAAAGACGAGAAATGCTTCACACATGTACATATTTATGTATAAATACATATATATATATACAATACAAGCATGAAAAATGCAAGTATGAGTGTATAATATACACACCCCCTTTAATTATTGTACTTCTACCCATGTTTTAAATCCAGAACCGTAGATCCGGTCTGAAAGAATCTCGGTGTACTTTAACTCATTGTCAGACTTTCGTAGGATACCTCCTTCGTCTTCGGCTTTCTTCAACGGTATTGGAGAAACAATGAAAAATTTTGACAGAAACGAGACAGTAATTTTCAATATGGAGGTTTTGTTGGAATTTTACTAACTTTTTTAATGATTTAATTTTATTATATTATAGTTACTTTACCCCCCCCCCCCCTCCCCCTCTCCCCCAGTGACTTTGGTAGCGCGAAAGGTGATTTAAACAATGTTACAATAATTGTTACTTTGTAGAAAATTAATTTTACTACTTTACAGTAATTTTTAAAATGCAAAAGGTAAATTTCTCTAAGTTATGGTGACTTTTATAACGTAGAAGACAAATTTTACTAGATTATAGTT
Source organism: Gasteruption jaculator (assembly GCA_949825005.1). NCBI lineage: Eukaryota > Metazoa > Arthropoda > Insecta > Hymenoptera > Gasteruptiidae > Gasteruption > Gasteruption jaculator. The sequence goes on from OX463761.1 coordinate 1,288,724, forward strand.
ACTTTTACAGCATAGGAATAAAATGTTATAATATTACAGTAACTTTTGCGGAATGGAAAATTAATTCTACCATGACGTGGTAGCTTTTACACCATAAAAAATAATTTCCACCATATTGTAGCAAACTCGAAATAAAATTTGTTATTAAAAACAAGATTTCTTTCGTTTCTCAAGCCAAAGTCATTTTTATGGAATAGAAAATTAATTCTACTAATTCATGGTAAATTTGACACCATAAAAAACAAATTCCACCATATTGTAGCAAAATTCAATTGAAATTTATTATAGAAAACAAAATTTTTGTTCGTCTCTCGAGCTTCTCTTTGAAATCAGCGGATTTTATTTGACTCTACGACGCCGTGGCAACTCTTACACCATAAAAAATAAATTTCACCATATTCTAGCAAACTCAAAATAAAATTTACTATTCATAACAAGATTTCTTTGGTTTCTCGAGCCAAAGTAACTTTTATGGACCAGAAAATTAACTCTCCCATGGCATGGTAACTTTGACACCATAAAAAATAAATTCCACAATATTCCAGCAAACTCGAAATAACATTTATTATTAAAAACAAGATTTCTTTCGTCTCTCGAGAGCCGGAGCAAAGGAGTGACAAGATTCAGGGAGGGTCAAAGGCCATTCTTTTGTCCGCGACCGAACGGGACCGACAAAAAACCGAGAAATCGTCTCACGAACTGTTACTTCGTTGCCGTAGAACGCCACCCGGGGGCCAAAGGTGCCGTCAGTTTTAGGGCAAGGTTTTATCAACAACTGGAGCATCGAAATTCGACTTTGGAATAAAAAAAAAACTTTCAGCCTCCTCCTGGATTATTTTTTTTCAATTTTTCAACTTCCTCCTGTATTATTATTTTTTTTTTAATTTTTCAACTTCCTCCTGGATTATTATTTTTTTTTAATTTTTCAACTTCCTCCTGGATTATTATTTTTTTTTTTCATTTTTCAATTTCCTCCTGGATTATTATTTTTTTTTTCATTTTTCAACTTCCTCCTGGATTATTATTTATTTATTTTTTTTTTGACGCGACAACTGACCATGAGAGAGGATCTCGGCGGATACTGTTACACCGTTACGGTTTATCGGACCCCGAGTAAAAAGGGACTCACGTCTATGAAATAGATGTTGATAGTGTTTATGCGCGACAACGACTGAAACCTTGAGTCCGAAGACGAAGAGTACCAGCTGTAGTACAATCACCGGAAGATATGCTGCTGTTGTTCTTCTCTCCATATTCGTAAATACGTTGCAAGGAAATGTAAATCCGGAGAAGAAGTTCCCGAGCAATAATAAAACGTGGGTTCCGAATGACACATCCGAAGATTCATACCGACTGGCCTCTCGTTTCTTATCATATTGTATCGCCCATTTATCTTATCTCGTGAGTTCACCGCCGTGGATGTAGGGAACAGGTATTTCCAGGTGGGAATAATTGTGACGGGGGAGGCGTCGTACCTCCTATGGGCCTAATTTGGGAAAAAAAAATTTATAGGTTCTAGGATTTTTTTGTTTGTTTATCATTTAGGTGGAATTTATCCAAAATGGGATTTTCATCGGTCGAAGCCATTTTAATGGAAATTATATCAAAAATGTGGATTTCAATGGAAATATTGGACAATTGTAGCAGTTGGTGTCCCATTTCCCAAAATATCATAAAATTTTTTTTTTATTTTTGTAATAATTATTATATTAATGTAATAATTATTAGAAATAATTATTAAAAAATAATTATTAAAAAAATAATTATTAAAAAAATGTTTGTCAGAAATTTGGAAGCTGAAAAGGAAAATGAAAAATATTTTAGTTTAATTTTGGATACATTTTTTCCACTAATTTTGTTATTATTAATATAAAAGAAAACTGTAAAAAAATAGAAAGTATAATAAAATTGTTTTATTTTCTTTCAATGGAAATAGAATTTTTGCAAAAATAATATTTTAGAATAAACGCTACCACCATTTTTTTTCCTAAATTCTACGAATTCTATTCTTTTATTTTTCCGGAACTTGGAAATTCAAAATTAATAACAAAAAGTCACGGTTTTTCTTCACACGTATTTTCCAGATTTTTATTATTTTTCATACAAAAGAAAATCTGCTACCGAAAATACATTAATTATAGTCACCACTACATTAATAATTTTAGTAAGATAATTAACTCGCAAAAAGAAATTACATTTTAAAATACTACTTTTGTCTAAACTTTGAGTTTAGAAAGAGAGCGAAAATTCTTCATTTTTTTTTTCTTTCGATTATTATTTATGCGAATTAACAACAGATTTTTGAGAAACAGAAAAGAAGAATTCGCTGACAAGAGATACTTCTATATGTGACTTTTGCTCGAAATGGAAACTGCAATTTCCGAATGGATCGCAGGTAGAAAATTGCAAAAGTCAGGTGTGATATTTCATATTGACTTAAATACTGAAAAGTATCTGTTTCATGTTTACCGCTCGGTTCGTATCCGGTTTTACCTCGTAATTTAAAACTATTTACAGAAACGCTCCACACAACAATTAAGTTAAAACATGGACTTTTTTTTTTAAACTCACTGGAAAAAAGGAATTCTTTGAAATCAGCGGATTTTTGTTTATTTATTTTTTCTTATTTGTTTTTTTATTTATTTGTAGAGACTCGTATTGAGAGCGAATGTTAAATAAATAATTTGCATTGACAATTTGTTGGTTTAACAAAAATAAATTGTATTCGAAAACAACAAAAAAATCTTAAAAAACAACGAAATTAATCCAAATACACGAATTTCGCTTTATTGGAATTAATAATAATTTTTTTTACCAGTCGAATAACGTTTTCATCCTTTTTCAAAATATAAAAATTATTTATCGATTCCAAAAACACAAAATTTCGTATTTTTGAATCGATTCTCCAAGACTCGATATATTTTCAAATACAATTTTATTTTCATAGAATTTGAATTTCAATTAAATGTCCCCAAAAAAGACACTGTTTCCGGTTCGAGTAAATATTTTAATTTTTCTAATAATAGTTACATAATTTATTTTTTAATAATTATTACATTAACATGAATATTAAAAAAATAAAAGAATAAGTTTCTCTTTTTTCTCGACTCAAGGAATTCCTTTCCTCAGTTCAACAAATTTCCACTGTTTTGCATAAACATAAACAAAATCTTTCGATGATTCATTCATTCATTCATTCGTTCATTCATTTGTACTCGAACTTCACGATTGAGATTCATTCGCGCCTAAATATAATGAGAATCACAATTGCACCTTTATGAGCCTAGAGACAGAAAATTCAAGTTTTGCAGTAAAAGGCGATTTTTAAAAATTTATTTTCACCCCAAAGAACAAAATCCTACCCCAGAATCACATTTTTCGTGATTTCCCATCGTTTCAAAAATACCTATAGAACAATTCTTCTGGGGAAAAAAATAGAAAAATAAAAAACGATTCGAAACGAAAATAAAAAAAATTATCACTAATTTCCAATGAATTTAGTGTAAAATCAATTTTCATGAATCGTTTTTTCTTCACAATTTTTCCTACAGTTTCCACGGATGTTTTTGAGGCGTGGGAAAGTCCCTTTATTTTTTTCTAATACTTTCTGGGAATTTTGAAATTTATCAAAGATCCAAATTTTTCTTCGAATCCTTGGTTTCGAGGTTTCGAATTTCTTGAGACTTTATAGGAACACTTCGAGGTCCCGAAATTTCTGAGATCTGGCCCACTTGGCCCGAGACGAGATTCTGGACGAGGAACTCTCTCTCTATATATATATGTATATATATTAATTTTTTTTTAATTTTGAATTTTTTTTCCCTGAAATATCACCTTCCTTTTCGAGTCCTTTCATCGCACGAGAAATTTCTGTGCAACGATGAAAAGTACACCGGTGACCAAAGTAAAAGGTACCCATGATACTACCGATTTATCTGGAACAGAAATAAAAATGGTGAAAGTTACCTGCCGTACGAAGGAAGAGTATTGGATAGAATCAATTGGAACAAATCATTGCATTCCGTGTGTGGATGCACATGAAATTCTTCGATTCGTCATTGTTAGAAAAAAAATTGATGAGTTTTATTTAAATTGAATTGAATTTCTTTTGCTTAATAGAAAATGACTAATACGAAATTGGGTAATTGTTAGTTACGGAAAAAAAAAAATTAGTGATTAATTAATTTTCTACGAAAATTTGGTGAAACTATTTCTTTTTCAATTTCTTCTACAAAATAAATAAATTTTTCACCACCCAATTGAATGAGTCACCTCAAAAAGGTTGTAAGGTGCGAGTTGCAAATTGTTCAAAAACCCCCGAAGTTGAAAAAAAATACCCTGATAGAATTTTTTAAACAATTTTTCTAAAAATGAATGGATTTTTAAGAATTTTTTTTTCATTTTCGAGGGTTCTTGAACAATTTGCAATTTGTACTTTTGTGGAAATATTATTTTTCGTGATAAATAAAAATTGATTCTAATTATAGAAAAAAATTTACAATTCAGAAATGCAGTTTTGTACAATACTTACTCGCAGAATTGGTACATTTTGTCTCGTCTTCGGTTAGGAAAAAACCAGCAGCGCATTCGCAATATTTGTTGAGACAATGCAATGCCTTCGGTTCGTATTCGTCCTCGCCCTGGTAGCACTCGTGATTGGTCTCACATTTATCCCCTAAACCTGCGAATTTCAATAAAATATTTAATACATTTTAAATATATAATTATATATCATTATATATCATTAAATATATTAAAATATATTATAATTAATTAATCTATGTATAATTAAATATATATCATATTTAATTATATTCATATATATATATATATTATATGTATATTTATTTTTAGCCATTCTCGCCCTAGGGTTTTGGAATAATTCATTTTTTTTTTACATAATTTTGCAATATTTGGGAGACCCGATTTTTCAGAATTCAGATTCCTTCCAGAAATAATTATTTTCTAATTTTTTTTTTTCAAGTTTCAATAATTACTTCCGCCAATTACAAGGCAACTCACTCCTGGTGATTACACATCGTTTGACGACGGGAGCAAAATGATAATCCGCGGGACACTCGCATCTTTTGTTGAGACACATCGACCCGGGAAACGACGTTGCACATTGGGCCGATTCCTCGCATTCGTCGTAATAACGCGCAGCCGATTCCAAGCACCTTTGACCGTCGGAATTGATGATGGATTTTGGAAGACAGTCGCAGACTCCGTCGATTGTACACACAGCTCCGGTTATATGCGTGCAATTTTGAGTTTTGTTGCACGGGTACCCGTACTCTGAAAATCCAAATAATAAAAAAAAAGAAAAATTAAATTTCTTACGAATACATTTTTCCCAAATAAGAAATTATATTAGAAATATTGAAGTGGGGCAGAACGGGGTACCAGGAATTTTCGAAATTAAAGGAAAATAATTTCCCAAAAAATCTTTTCCCGAAAAAGAAATTATTTTCCTTTAATTTCTAAAATTCCTGGTACCCCGTTCTGCCCCACTTCAATATTTCTTACGCACACTTACCAACATTTTTCCAGCAAACGTTGGCATCGTAATGGTACCCGTTGGCACAGACGCAGGTTTTGTCGATACAAATCGTATTGGAGACCAAACTGTTGCATTGCTTGTCTTCGTCGCAGATGGACCCGACGTTGACGACTGGAAAATAATTGGAATTTTAAGAACTTACCGAAATCCAGGAATATTTATAAAAATCTAGGAAAATTTATGAAAATATCAGGCTGGTGCATCAACGACGATTATTTTGCATGAAACGAACGCCAAAAGTCGTCGTTAATTGTGCACCAAACTAATGAGTCTAAAAGATTGATGCATAATTAACGACGATTATTTTGCACGAAACGAACGCCAAAAATCGTCGTTAATTGTGCACCAAACCAATGGAGCCTAAAAGATCGATGCATAATTAACGACGATTATTTTGCATGAAAGGAACGCCAAAAATCGTCGTTAATTGTGCACCAAACCAATGGAGCCTAAAAGATCGATGCATAATTAACGACGATTATTTTGCACGAAACGAACGCCAAAAATCGTCGTTAATTGTGCACCAAACCAATGGAGCCTAAAAGATCGATGCATAATTAACGACGATTATTTTGCACGAAACGAACGCCAAAAATCGTCGTTAATTGTGCACCAAACTAACTGAACCTAAAAGATTGATGCATAATTAACGACGATTATTTTGCACGAAACGAACGCTAAAAACCGTCGTTAATTGTGCACCACAAACTTTCTGACATTGACTTACTTGCTAAGCAAGATTTGCCATTGGAAGAAGCTATAAATCCCGGAGAACATTCGCATTGTCGCCTTTGGGTGTTGCAGATCCCATTGTTGACATTGCAATCGTCGTCCCGTGTACAGGTGCGATGTATCAGAGATTCTAAAAAGTGCATTTCAGCTTTAATTTAAATTACTATAGATATAGTGTTCATATATTACTAATAATATATATTTTTTAAATTTTTATTATTATTGTTATTATTATTATTATTATTATCATTATTATTTTTAATTGTTTTTATGTTTTATAAATATTATTTATTTTTTTTTCAACTTTTGAGTATATATGCACGCATGCACTCACCCACAGGCTTGCTTTCGGCATTCTTAGGCATGGGTCTGGTGCAATTAGCCTCTTGGTCACCGCAGATGCAAATGCCGTCAACGCACTTTGCATCTTTTGGCAAATAACCGACTCGACAATCGGCATCTTTGGAGCATGGCGTGGGTGGAGCTGAAAATAAAAAAAACAACACACTTACAATCAATATCGAGGGAATATGCAACCAAAAAAAAAATGCGCTCTTAAGGATGAGGCTGAAAAGTAAAAAATCGCAGTGTAAGGAGAATGCAGCGTAAAAGTGACCTATCGTAAAAATGCATCGCGTGGGATAAAAATGATCGCGAATGGAATAAATCAATTTGATCATTATAAATCCAGAGCCGAATTTGTAAATTTTTTATTTCATTTCATTTCGAATTTATGAATTTTATTTCATGGCGTTGCATAAGTATGTGTATAAATTACATACACGTACATAACAAATGTACATAGGATTTCTTCGAAGCTATAAATTTCCCATACGTTATATAATTTCTTTTTTTTTAACGTAATGTGTAATTACACGTATCGGTACCGTCTCGAAACCAATCAGTGGCACTGTTCGATCATTCCTACCATAGGAATGTGCATTGTAATTCTCAGATCCAGTGAAAAAAAAAAAGAATGAGAAAAAAGAAGAAAAAAGCCGAGGAATAGTTTGCAATCTGGCAGATATCTACATGTATTTACCTTTATACGTTATTTGCTATAGCGTGTATGTATTATTGTGTACATATGAGTGCGTGTGTCATGTCACACGGATGCTCATTACTATCGCCTGATTCATTACGGTTTAATGTGACCCATAACGTAATGATCTCATATAATATTAATAATTTAATAAATTTCTATATTTTATTCGTATATTATTTATATTATATTACTGTAGTTACCTTATATATCTTTATTATTATATTATTATCATATATTACTTGTGTTATCTTTTTTTATTGTAATTTCGCATATTTTCGATTTTATTATTTTATTCTAATTATTTCAATTATTTACTTTCTATATTTTATAATATTTGCTACCATAAATTTATTATACAATGTCTGTGTATTTGTAATTAATTGGAATAATTTATTAGAATTCTTCTTTTTATAATATTATTAAATATCAATAAATTATTATTAACATATAAATAATATATACATTATTATTATTTTTTTTAATTAATGATCGATTAATCAAAATTTCTTAAAAAAAAAACATGAATCCCAGTTTTAATAAATGATAAAATTAATACACATAGAAATAATTAATAAAAAATAATAAATACAAAAAAATAATTACTAATAAATGAAATAAATACACATAGATACTATTTAAAATATTAAATAGTAATAATATTAATTCCCTGAATCCAAGTTAAGCATGTAAATTTAGAAATCACCGTGTAAGTATTAAATATACGTCCAGCACACAATGCCTACAGGTAAAATAAGTACATAGAGAGCAGCTTTAATTACACGAGCAAAGTAAGGTTGTACGGATTTGTGTTTACATACAGACTGTGTACTTGTTTCTAAGCGATCTTTGAATTTACCGAACCGCGACGTGGTTCGATTTGAAGTTTTTGCAATACCGATGTATCCGTAACAGCGTTTCTCGGCAGGACGAGGAAGATTTATACAGTAAATTGCTGTACCGAGAAAATTCCAACGAAAATTTCGTACTTTTCGCGGATCATTCACTTTATTCCAGTTTATTTTTTTTTCAAGAAACAAAAATTAGGCTGAAAATGTAACAACGAAAACGCCAAAAATCGTCGTTAATTATGCACCAAGCTAATCAGTCTTAAAGGTTGATGCATAATTAATGACGATTATTTTGCATGAAACAAACGCTAAAAATCGTCGTTAATTGTGCACCAAACTATTGAGCCTCAAAGGTTGATGCATAATTAACGACGATTATTTTGCATGAAACGAACGCTAAAAATCGTCGTTAATTGTGCACCAAACCAATGAGCCTCAAAGGTTGATGCATAATTAACGACGATTATTTTGCATGAAACGAACGCCAAAAATCGTCGTTAATTATGCCTCAACCAAATTAAACTCCCAAGTTGGTGCGTAATTAAAGACGATTTTTTTTGCAAAAAAAAAACGCAAAATTCCAAAATCGTAACGGCAATTGCTCAAATTTCGCGAAACGAATTTTTGTATTTAAAAACTATTTTTATTTGATTTTTTTTCATTCAAGAAAATTTGCGAAACACTCAAATTATTATTGTAGAAAAAAATAATTGGGTATTTTCCGAGACTCCATTTTACAAATTATTGTAAAATATTTTTTTATTAACAAATGTTTTTCAAATTACGGATTCCCGGAATACAAAAAAAATTGCAATTTCCGAATCGTAGAGCAACAGGTCTAATTTTCCAGGTGCACGATTACCTCTTTGAGCGAGGCTGACACCGATGAGGACGAAGAAAACTCCAAAGGCTGGATTCCTCATTTCCGGGGTTCACTCGAAACCTTGTTTTTCGGTAAAAAATAAATTTGTTTAATAGAAAAATCGAGTTCTGGCAAAATCCAATGGTCGGCCACGATCTTGCTTAGGCGGAACGTTGCTGTGGAACTAAATGGGAAATATAAGAAATACGTAGAGGCGAGCACTGCTTGCTCACTTGCAGACTCCCACCACCAACCATCCTCTTCCTTCGTGACTCGATATTGTTTAAATTGTTTAGTTGCTAATCTTTTTTTCTTTCTTTCTAATTATCGAGAAAATGAGTAATCGCGAGTTTTGCATTTTTAGAACCGGCCACGGATGGAAACGTAATTAACGAATCCGGCAATTAACGAATTCGCCTTAATTTTATTGAAAAATAAAGCAAAAATTCGTCAAAAATGGGAAGGAGTCATTTTTCTTTTGTTTTTGGAAAATTTTTGGATTTGGCTGCAGGTAGAAACGTAACAATTAATTAATCCATAATTAACGAATTTGTCTTTGTCTTATTAAAAAATTTAAAAACGATTTTCTAAAAAGAGAAGAAATTCTTGTTTTCTTTTTTTTGGGATAATTCTGATTTTTTTCCCAAAATATTAAAATCATTTTTCGAATTCTGCGATTTTTTGTGCGATATTTTTTTTCTGCGGTATGTGAAAATCGAGAAAAAAAATCGTACAAAAGAAAAACGCATAAAAAAAGACCGCACAAAAAAAGGTTTGACCGTAGACGAATTTCTGATTTTTCTTCTCTCTCTTTTTTTTCCAAAAACTTCTAAAATCCGTTCCAACGAATTATCGTGAAAATTTCGAAATTCCAAAATTACTTTATTTTTCTTATCGCAGGACCAGAAGACGTGGGAGTTCGCTCTGTCACATTTTGGCCTTGTTGCGTGCAACAATGGGAGGACACAAAATTTTCCCTCTGTTCCCTCTGGGAGTATCTGGAATATGACAATCGGTGAAGTGCATACATCTTTATCGGAAAGTTTATCGGGTACTCATACATGCACATAACTGCATACATTGTATCTCGGATCTCTAGAATGTCGTAGGAAAGGAAGGTCTTGCACTATTTCCACCGACGAACTTCTGTGATGACGTATTTCTAATATATAATAATAATAGAATGTCTGTGCAAGGAATGACATTATAATTATAAATTTTCCATTGATTCAAAAATAATTCTTGTTTCGAAGTTTTTCAAAAACCAATTTTTCTGGGTAAAAAAAATTAGTATTTTTTTATTATCCAAATATAAATAAATATAAATATGTTTACATAATAGATAATTATATATGTAATTAAATATATATAATTAATTTTTATATATAATTTTGCAATATTTGGGAGAATTCGATTTTCGAGGGAGGATTTAATAAAATAATTTGATAATAATGTTAATAAAAATAATGAAATTCATAAAAATAAAATATGGAAAATTATTATTGTTATTATATTCAACACGATCATCCAAGAAAAAACATTATTTATCATATAAATATAAATATATTAGGGTGTCCCATAAGTTTCTTCCGTTCCGGCTCGAGGTCATGCATAGCGTGGCGCGGAAAAAACTTATGGGACACCCTAAAATATTTTTTTTTGAAGAAGTGGAACCTAAAATAGGTAAAATATACACACGATTGAAACAGATAAATACAAGGATGATAAGATTATCTGATAAAACGAGGGCGTCGACGTTCAGATAAAAGTGTTCGGCTGTGCAGGTAAAACCACGGATGATTCAGTCAACTCCGTTGCTTCAGCCGAACATTTTCTACCTCCTAATGCATTTTTCCAAAAACCCGTAAATTTTCATAAAAGAAAAAAACAAGAAATTCTATCATTCGTGTGGACAATTTTTAGGGAACTATGTTACTCATTGTCAGAAACTTTGAGCTTCTATTGTTCATAACAATTGTCACATCTCTCAGTGTGTTTTCCATGGATTCGCCACGTGAGTGTGTCAGCTTTTGTGCATAACAATCTCGAGCTTGAGGCGAAATCTGATCGAATGTGACATTTTTAAATGAAATAAAAAAATTCATGATTTTGAAATTAAATACAAAAATGTATAATTTTTAAAATTAAATAAAAAAAATGTATAATTTTGAAATTAAATAAAAAATTCATCATTTTTAAATGAAATAAAAAATGTATTGTCATTCTAGAGGAAACTGTAAGAGCGAAAGTGAACGAAAAATGTTCGAGGGACCACCAGTGCATCGAAAATGCATTCTGCAGGGTGCAACAAACTTGCCTATGCGAAACCAATTTCGCTCCTACCGCCGATAAGGGAATGTGCGTTGCAAGTAGGTTCGATTAATCTTCGCTGATTTCACGTTTCCCGTTTTTCTCCCCAATTTTCTTCGGAATTTGAACTTTGGGAAGTTCCCATTCGGGGGTTTTTGAATTTTATCTTGACCTTTTTTTTTACCAACAATAAATATGTAAATTTATTATTTTTCCACTAACAAAGTAAGAATATTTAAATAAATTGAAACAAATACATTTTTCTACTAAAATTCTAAATTAATTTTGTTTCACCAAATATCCAGTTTTTCAAAATTTATTTTTTTTTGCCTATTACCTAAATTTATCTTTTTAAATTAATTTTTTAAATGTAATAACTAACTATAAATTCGTCAAAAAACTTTTTTTACAGCCGCAGGGTTGAGTTGCATCGACGACAGGGTATGTGGCACAATGACGAATGCACAATGCAGGCAAGGTGTATGCACCTGCAAGGATGACTTCATCCTGGACATCAACAATTCCTCCAATTGCATTCGCAGTAAGTGCATCGAATATTTTTGGAAAAAAATGAAATTCATTTTTTTCCAAAAAAATTTTTTTTTGTAATTATAAAAAAAAAGTATCAATTACAACAATTGTGATTTGTCGTGACAATTAGGACCCGTTGCAAGCGGAGACCGATGCCAACGTACCGAGGAATGCGTGGAAGCGATGGAATTGGCGCAATGCATCAACGAGAAATGCCGGTGTTTGACGTCTTACCATTTTGTACCTGAAATTAACAAATGCATCAAGTCCAAAGGTGATAAATTCCCTCCCAGCCAATTTCATTTTTTTTTCTTTTCCCTCTTTTAAATTGCATTTAATTTGAATTTATATATTTTCTGATCAGAAACGTTAAAAACAATTAAAATTCTGAATTAAAAAAAATTTAATTCGCAATTTAATAAAAAACTTAATTTGAATAAAATGCATTTTGTTGCACAGCTCTGTTCCAAGCTTGTTTAAGAGACTACGATTGTTTCATGGAAGACAAAAGTTCCGGGAAAAATGTATCTCTCCAATGTATAAATGGGGAATGTGGTTGCAAGGGGGATGCAGATTGCAACAGAGGTAAATTATTATGGTTTTTAGGTTGGTGCATAATTAACGACGATTACGTCGCATGATATACACGAAAATAATCGTCGTTAATTATGCATCAACTTAAGAGAATTATCAGAATATTATTTTATATATTTAAAATAATATAGAAATTTTTCCTGTAATAGAATTAATTATAAAATAATTTAATTAACAGGTACTCTGATGACTTTTTCGATATTCTTAGGAGCGTTCCTGTGGATTTTTCACTTGATATATTAAATAATCAAGAATATATTTATACGTCCAGTCGGTATGACATTTTTTCTACTTCAAAATCTGCCATTTTTGCAATAAAAGTATTGAAAAAAGAAGATTCCGTTTTTATTTTTTGCAAAATTTTTGGAAATCACAGCTCCAGCGGGAAATTTTCCAAAATTCAAGATCCTTGCTGAAAATCAGAACTGGAGGATCTATAATGCCTATTTTCCATAATGCAGCCTTGACTCTACTTTTTGTTCTAAAATATTCCCTCTAAACCATACTTCTCTGAACTTTTAGGGTTCGCCAATTATTGCGGAATTCTGATAACCACTTTATCGGAAATTCCAATAAAAGTTTTAATAAGCAGTGCCTTTTTATTATTATAACTATTTTTTTACTGTACATTACTTATAAATTCTAATAAATAATAATATATTTGATACGTATTTTTGTGAAAATTTTTTATTCAGGAAATTTGCAACCAAAAAAAAGTAGTAACAAACGTCGAAACTTGATTGGTCGTACAATGTTTTCCAATTTTATTGATTTGTCTTTTTTTCTGAGCTGTTTTTTCGCTTTTTCGGCTTTTGCTCAATTTTTCGCCGCTTCTTTAACGCGATATCTGCGGATTTCTTGCGTTTCCGATTTTCTTTCGGTTTTTTCGAAGCATCGGTGTCGCAATCTTTCGCAGCGTGACCTGGAATTGCAAAAATAGGGATAAAAGTGGAACCTAAAATTTCAAGGAGCTAAAAATTGAAAAAATGGAATTTTTATTCCTATGGGAAATTAATTTTTTCCCATGGAATTCTTCGATTTCAAAGAAATACCAAATTACCCAACAATAATAATAATAATAATAATAGTAATAATAATAGTAAAAATAATAATAATAATATAATAACAACAATAATAATAATAATAATAATAATAACAAATTCTCACCAAATTCTTTGCACTTGAAGCACCGACCCACTTTGGGTTTCTGCCCACAAACGTGTTTCTCCAAAACGCATCTTTCGCAAACATCGCAATGCCTCCAAGTTGGTTTCACGCATCTCTCGCAAATCTTACAATGCCTGTACCTCCTCCCATCTTTGGAGGTGCAATCCTTGCAGATTTTGCAATGCTTGTTCTCCTGCGAAACCCATTTCTCGCACCTTTTGCAATACTTGTAACCATCTTCGACTGGAAGTTCCAAGGCATTCAATCCGATATTCGTGAAAATTCGTACGGGCGATCCGTGTTTCCGACCGGTATCGGAGTTCGACACGAACAGAGGATGGTTGTCGTAATCGACCTTATAATCGGACATCCTCAGAGCCTTCAGTCCACCATCGATCCCCGGTGGGTTCGATTTCTCTCTGATCAGACTTTCCATGAAATAGGGAAACACGAAGAGGACTTTCAATCCTTCGGAGTCTTCGGTGATTTTATTTATTTTCCCGTGCAACTCCGAGATGGTCTTCAGGGTCTGCGACATGGGCTCGAGTCGTCCTCCGAAGGGAGGATCGCAGACCAAAGCCAGGTGTCGACCCCCATTCTGTCCCAGGAAGTCTTTGAAAACTGCCTCGGACTCGTCGTCGAAGAAGTGGTGGTTGAAGAAATTGTACCAGCAGAAACTCAGGGGTCCGAAAAAATTGTGCTGCAATTAATAATCGCAATAATTAAATTTTAATATTTGTTCGTTGGCTTCCGACGCGATTCGTCAATTCCACTTACAAATCTTCCGTCGAAATCCAACAGGAGACTCGAAACTTCCCCATCCAAGTTCTCCAGCACGTATTCGTGGATCCTCGGAGCACCGATGCACAATATTTGCTTGGTTCCTTGTTTCAGCAGGATATCGACGATATCCTTAGTGGCTTTTTTGGAGAACAAATATTGAGCCTCTTTTTTCACATTCTCCAGAGGTTTCAGGATTTCCGTGGGATGGGTCATCAGATGGTCCGTCAGGGAACTCGTAACATCGTGGTCCCGATGCTTGTCCCTTTCCGATTCGAGGAAAAGCCTTTCGCAGCTGTGGCAGTAAAATCTCTTCGATGGATTTTCGTTCAGGATTTCGTTGAATCGGATAAACAATTTACGGTGGTCGTATCGAATTGACTTCTTTCGCTTCTCTCGGTCCCAATTTTCCTTCTGTTGTTTATTCAGTTTTTTGGAATCGCAGTCGAGGTAAAAAGAGCAGAGTTTTCGGTCCCTACATGCGGAGCAAGCGAAGAACTGCTTCGATGTTCCTTCGGAGGAATTCCTTTTGAAGAGTAGCATCGGTCCTGGGGGTGGTAATCAAAATTGGGGTTGCATTAATTAATAAAGTGTCATATTTTGGGTCACATTTGGGAAGATTTTGAACGAAAATTGGGGTTGTACCAATTCAAGGGCCATATTTTGAGTCGCATTTTGGGAAGATTTGGAACGAAAATTGGGTATACAAAGGATCGAAATTTCGAAGTTCGAGAATCGAGATATATCGAAGTGCGAGTGTGGAGAATTGGGAGCAAAGTAGGAATTTTTTTTATTTTGTAATATTTGGAATTTTTAAAAATGGAAAATTACCGTGAGGACACTGAGGGTGATCCTTGAGTTTGCCCCAACAGCACTCCAAATTACCGACCTCGTCCATTTTCTCTAATTTATTTAATACATATAACAAGCGAAATGAGTTGATCGAGTAGAAACACAATGTTTGGACACCGACTACTAGTCACAGACCCACGTGTGTGTCAACCTAACCTATAAGTCTACGCTTTTTGATGAAAAGTAACAGAATCTTGAGACATAACCTATAAATTGAGTATTGTAATTTGTAAATTTGTTTTTTCGTATTACAAATCGGTATCTTGGTTGATTTATAAAAATGTTATAAATTTTTGAGAATTTGATGACTGCAAAATTTATCAATCAACAACTTTGATGAGATTGGAATAGTTAACAAACTAAATAATGAATTAATGAATTGAAAGAAGTTCCTAAATTTTTAAGTTTCCTAATTTTATAAAAAATACTTGGAAATACTTATTAAACATTTTTTATGAAAATTTGTTATTAGAAAATTAAAATCAATAAGTATTTCCAAGTATCACTTATAAAATTAAAAAGTATTGTAATTTTCAATAACAAATTTTTGAATATTTGTTATTCAACATTATAATTAAAATAATTGTTTTTAGATTACATTTGAAAAGAATTATTAATAACAAATATTGTTAACCAATAATTTTACAAATTTAATAAAAAAGAAATACTCTTGCAAAATCGATACATCGAATTTGTGTCGACGAATAAGGAAAACTACAAATTTGACTTCACGATACTTTTTATTACACCATTGTTATCGCTACAAGTGCTCTAATAAATTTGCACTCTGAGTTTGTTGTTGTTAAAAGGTACATTTGTTTGCTGCAACGTAAACAGTGTTGAATTTGGTAATAAGGCATTTTGAAATCACCATAGGCTACTTTTCTTGTTTCTCGTTCTTGTTGTCTGGAGTCAGTATTGCTAACATTAATATTAATATATCAGCAGGTAGTATTTCTTTTGTATGTTGTTCGTGCGTTGTGTCTTGCATTTGTTGCAGTTTTTTTTTCTCTTTTCGAAAATAGGTACTTAAATTTCTTCGTTCAGTCGTTGAATTTTTTCCGAATTTCCTTAACTTACAGTCATGACTTTAGAATGAAATTTCAGCACTTTTGCCATCCCTTAAAATTATAAAACACCCCATCCGCAACGAAAAGCCAAAGCTTTCGAAAAAATCCAAATAGAAAACCACATTTTATAAAATTCCCTTCTTTGTAAAATCTCGTGTAAAATTTTACGAACGCGAATATAAATTAGATGGAAATGAATCGATTAATTTTTGAAAAATTTCATTTTCAAATTTTTATTTTTACATTCAGTTTCTACTTCATCACACCTTTGTCCATTTTTCTGAATTTCCATCGTTTCTCTTTTTTCTGGATTTTTGAATAAAATTGATAATAACAAAATTTTCTCTTGGTATGATTTTCCCAAATCATTTTCACTCTTTTCTTTTATTTCGGAATATCCGACTTTCAAAATAGCAATTGTGTATGTTCGTTATCGGGAAATAAATAATCTGGAAGGAAATTATTTCACTGAAAAATGAAACATGATTCGAAATGTGTCTCTAATGTCTCCTAAATATCATTTTTTCTTTTTTTTACCATAACATCATCAAGATTTTAATAATTTTCTTTTTAATTCACTTGGTGTCTCGAGATTAGAATTAATTTCTCACGAAATCGAATATTTCGTATTGTGTGGTAACTTAAGATTATTTTTTATGTACATTAAAAATTCAACAAATTGCATTCGATTAAAAGTTCGGTACCAAAAGTGGAATATTCAAACGTCGAAAATTCATTAAAATCTTGTAAATTTCCTACAACGTAGTTCTACTCTAAAATACCACAAGTTTCTTACATAATAAGAGTTTATAAGTATTTTCTTGACCTTTTCGAAGAAATAATTTGTTCATTCCCCCTCAAACACAAAAAAAAATCAAAACCACGAATTTTTCTAATTGAAATAGAATTTTCTAACACCAAAAACCCTATAATTCGAAATTTCTGATTTGAATAAAATCCGATATTCCCCAAATACTAGGACTACATAAAAATTTAATATATTTAATTTGGGGTCCGACAAAAATTCCTTACAAACTCTTTTCACATTTTTTTTTCCCTAAAACAGTTACCTCTCACTTATCTTCTTACACCTGATTAATTAATTAATTAACTAATTAACTCTACTATCTACTTAAGAAACTTTATCACAGACTACATTATATTCCGTGCAATGAAACCGATAACGAGAAATAAATAGAAAAATGAGAGAATTCCAACAGAATTGTGGGAGTCCTAAGTGTCACTGAAACAAGGACATGTAGTGAACATTTAGTGAACAAAAAGATCCTTGTATATGTATATATGTGTAATACACTATATATATATCTATGCATGTATTAAAATGTCCCTATCAATTTCCTACCATTTTTACATGACTCGGTTTATCTCGCTGATAAAATGCACAATTTTCGCTATCAGGAATGGATGTAATACACACATTTGTGGAAAGCTTATATCCTCTAATTATACGCTATGGCTTTTCCATTTTTCTTTACAGCAGTTTTACGCTTTTTTAAGACACATATTCTAAATAGAAGATTCGGTATACTGTCCCTGTGGTGAAAAACAAAAATTCTCCAAGATTGTAGAACTTGGTAATTTTTTTTTTCTCCATATTATACAAAACATTCTGCCTGACAATTGGTTCCAACACATTCGCAGCCGCTGACGTAAATCTACGTCAGTTTGTGTTTGTATTGGGAATATTAATTTCTGAAAATACCTTTTTATTTTTTAAACTCCCTTGGAAAATTCCAGTTTGGAGGGACGAATTTGTAACTTATAGTATTTAGTCTCCTCCGAATAACAAAATTTTGATTTCTTTTTTCTTTTTCTTTATCGGACCTTCAATTATCATATTAAAATGACCGGCAGCGAATATGTTAATGAATCAATTTATTTTCTGGACCTAATAGGGACTTCGAAGAAACGAAAATTCCTACATGTTACATACATAAATATACCTACGTACTAAGGAAGAAATCTAGCTTTCGAAAAACCGAAGATAGTTATACAGAATCTTCTCTTATCGCTGAAAATCTCCGTCTACTTTTGATAATACTTCGTTTCCTTATCTTAGCTAAGCGAATGTAAGTACTTCCGGACAGCCAAAATGAAAATAGTTACTTAGTAGCGTCCCTGGTAAGAATTCCGATACGGATACGGTCGTTGTTAGGGTTTCCACGATGCTGGGAATACGTTATTCGATGGGAAGCACACGGTTCTCGGCTGCCCGGGCATTTGTCATATTTACATAATTGACTATGAAGCTTTTTATTTGGTGTGAATAAAGTAGAATCGAGACGCGCCTGCTTCTCAGTTTAGTGACGATTTGGAAAAGTTACACCCTTTCCAGTTATTCGTGACCTGGGTACTTTTTTCACACCAGATCGAAAATTTATTGAAAAGTGACATTCCACCGTTCATTTTTGCAGCAAGGAACCAGCAGGAATTGCCTAATTTTTCGGAAAGGGATCGTTGTCTGTTTTCGCAGGGGAACCGAAGAAATGCAAATTTGCAACGAATTCGTTATTCGCCTTGGAAGGAAAAAACAAGAACTAGTAAATTTTGCTATATCACTAGAAGCGTCTAGTTTACTCTATGGCTAAGTAAAAATTACTAAGTAATTTCTACGCCTTGGTATTAATTTTTAGAAATTCAAATTCCTTTTTACGAAATAATAATTTTTACTCTAAACAATTAAATTCCGCTTCCCAGGCAATACTATCGTATCATAGTAAAATTTACCATTCATCGATTCCCTCTCTTCCCTGGGTACCCGTGAGTCTTCCAACTGCATCAAAAAAATTCAAAATAATTCTAAATTATCATTTTCCTTTTTGACCCATTTCTCCTGAATTTTTCGCTCGATAAAAAAGCCTTTCATAATTAATATAACAAAAATGGGATTCCGATCAACAGAAATTCAACGGCAGCTAATTAGCACAGGTAACGCGCAAATTCCTTGGAAGAACTAACAAGCGGGGTTGTCGCACTAAACGCTAATTGTAGGACAAAACAATTCTCTCGCGACTGAATCCACGCGAACCTCGAAGCGCCCCGTTCCCAGAACCCGGAGAATCCTCCAGGACCTTCTACTGTGGCCTTCGATCGACCATCGAATCCCAAAGCAACCGATTACAACGCGATCAATCGAGATCTACAGTTGCTCCACTTCTCCTGCAACTTCTGCCTCTGCTCTATGTGATGATCCGAGAAGGTCCTGGGCAATCCCCCTGGAACGGACTTCAGCTTTCGCGGATCGAGATTAGCCCCTAAGGTCTGGACACCCTTAGCCAGTTTCGAGAAAGGCGATAGGATGTCCTTGGCGGTGGAAGCCACCGGGCTGGCCACGTTGGTGATGTTCGTCTTGATGGACTTCAAAGCGGACTCGCTCTGCGAGGACGTGATGTTCAGGGTCAGGTCCTGCTCGGAGGTGCAGCGTTTCTTCTCACCCAATTTGTTATCCGCCTGCAAAGTGTTCTTGTTTCCGCAGGTCACGACCTCGCCCGACGAGTGGCTCAAGTTCTTCGGCAGGCACAGGGTCGTGGGTGGTGCCGCTTTCTCGTCGACGACGTTCTGGACGGTGATCTCCGGCGTGGTCGCGGCTTTCTGCGAAGACGCGCTCAAGGAACTCGTTCCGGATCGATTGGCCTCCGTGGGATGCCGCTCGTCGAGGTCCGGTTTGGCGTAATCCGCAAGCTCGAGGTTCATGGCGTCCTTGGAAGCGTCCCCGGCCACGTGGGGAGCCTTCTTCACGCCCATTATGATGCCGACGGACGGCGCATAGGCTTCCATGAGCGTCTCGTCGTGCGTGAAGGTCTCGGGGTTCTCGAAATTCAGGGCTTCCACCGCCTCCTCTTCCTCGCTACTACTGGCGGCGCTGCCCTTGCGCTTGACATTCCCGTAGATGTCGGTGTTGCCAACCGTAAACAAGGCTTTGGGTTCCTCCCCGCTTTTCTTGCCCGCGCTTTTCCCGGCGTCCGACGATTTCTTGCCGCTGAAACTGTGGCCGAACTTGTTCAGTTTGCTGAATTGCTCCGTCACGTTGCTGAGAGCCTTCGTGCCTGGCAACAAAAGAGGACAATGCGGGCAGAGCCTTGGATTTGTGTTGGCAATCCTGGAAAAAGGGGTGATCCCGCAGTTGGTGGGAAACGTACCCGCGCTCTTCAGTGCCAGAAGTTGAGTTTCCGACACGTTCCTGGTGAGCTCGGGGAAGGCCAAGAGCCCAGTGGATCCTTTGACGTTGACTAGTTTGCTCTTCCGCTTGTCCAGAGCCACGTTCATCGCTATGGGGATTTTCGGGAGATTGGCGATCTCCATCGCGACGGAAATGGCCTCGCAGATGGCTTTCAAGGATTCTGGAAAACCACCGGGACGTTACCGCTGAGCCGTTTATTTTGAAAGTAACCCAAGTCGACCGGGACGGTTCTGGTCTTACCTATTGTCTCCTCTTCGGTCTTGATGACCACAGCCATGTTATTGAAGAACCTCAGATTCGTGCTACGGAACATATGGAAGTAGCCGTATTCGCTGGAGATCTTGTAATTGATCCTGATGCAATGGTGGTGTTTGTTCTTGAACAACGACACGGTGCTCTCGGGCTGGCCGAATTCAATGAGCACAATGTCGGAGAGCGGCACTCTTTGGAAATTCGTGACCTTGTCTATCTGGTCGTCGTAATCGGCCACGTAGTAGCTGTCCCGAGTGAGGATCAATATCGTGTCCATTTCGGTCTCGGCCGGATCCCCGGTTCTGAAGAGAAACGGGAGGTGGGAATTAGACTAGCGATATTTTTCGCGGTGGATCCGGCGGGAAACCAAGCGCGTACGTACACGGGATCGGCATCGATGAGACCCCAACTGCCGAGAATGATTTCCGAGTCCGGGATCAACAGCTTCTTGCAGTCCTCGATGAGCAACTTCACGTGGACCGCGGTGGCCGCGTTGTCCTCTTCCTCGTTGGTTCGATCTTGGAAGATCTCCTCGCTAACGGAGTTCCCTAACATCATGTCGATCGTCGCTTGACGATAGACGTCTTTAAAACGGTTTAAATAGTATCTAAAAGAGGACCAAACACATGCATTTGTCTGATTTCGTCTATGGAAGCATCGGATCCGAGGAACAACGTCGTATCCGTTGGTGTCCCAAAAAATTGGGACACATTGGCTTGGACTCTAACGGGACCAGTGTCTTGGGCCAGAATTTCTATCGCCAACAGGCCCAGTTTGGGTCCCCGTTAGAGTTCAACAATTGTCCGGCGCGAGTAACGACAAAATACGTGGTTATTCGCGGGATCCGTTAAAGGATTAGGACCTTGAATAAGTTCTCGCTGATTTGCTCAACTTCAAGTCGTAGGGCACCCAATATCCTTGCTGGAAATAATGTATAAATCAATATAATCTAAAAACCAATATAGTCTGACCAAGAGAATCGAGGAATATAAAGAATTATTATTCATCATCGACCAACCGAGAACAAATTATAAAAAAATTAAAGAAATTATAAAAAAAAAGAATGTTTTTATACACTGTGCTGTGTTAGAAGGCAGCGAATACTAATACAAGGTCCTAATGTAATCTAAAGTACGTGAGAATTAATAACAAAAGAGTAAGAGGAAGGAGTTTCTGGGGTCAAATCGTGCTGGGCGTGGGATTTCTGAAGTGTTAAAGGAGGTAACGTCCTTTGCAGACGACGGACAAAAGCCTGGGAGCTAACTGGAAGGCCGATTTTTGCATGGACGTGTTAATTCATAGATCGTTACCACATTCATAGAACAAAGAGTTGCAGAAAAGAAGAAAACAAATGATAACAACACGTTAGAGCCAATCGTGACAACGAAACGAATTAGAAGCACAGTAAAAGAAAGTAGCTCCAATCGACGAACCTTCCTAATTGATACATAAGAGTCGCATAAAGAAAATCGGGATGTGTTGCGAGTTGAAGCTCTATTTTTGGTGGTTTCGCGGGTATGAGTTCGAGACAGCAATTATCAAGGATGTCTAAATAATGTGACCAATCGTCATTCAGATGCTCGACGTCAACCGGATTCCCTAGCAACGTGTCTATCGCCGCCTGACGGAGATCGTCCAAAAAATGCTGCCGGAAATATCTACGGGAAAAGGACTACGGCTAGTGTATCGCAGTGTCACGAGAATATCGAGTGTTACATGATAAGGGGATCGCAGGAACGGTCTTGACAGAGACACAGAGACTCCCGGGACTCGCTACCCCAAGCAGGAACTTCAAACGACCCGGTACTGGCTCCACCCGGTTGATTTCAACTCGGAGAGATCCGCAGCGAGCGGTAGGAAGCTACCGGAGCAAGTGCAGTGCCATCTTGCAGCGTCCAGTGCATGGTCAGCCCGCTGCAGCCAGTAAGGAGCCGTAGGACCCCCTGCTTATGCCGGTAGCAACTTGGACCGCTGACATTTGGGCTCGGCACTCACCTGTTGGCGGAATTCATGCCATCTTTCATCAGTCCCGTGAACTTTCTTTCCCCCGTTCTCGTGTAATCGCCCTGCAAGGGTAAGATTCGTTATCGGAGAGATCCAAAGTCTTACGCAAGAATTGACTCAATACTGGGCCATCGCTTATTCCGCGTCGTGTGATCGCTCCGCGTACCTTGAGAGCGTTGGTACCGGCATATTGTTTGCTGATGATGTCTCCGTTATTGGCCCACAAGGCCTGGAAGGTCTGGCGAATGTTCGAGGGCAGGGTACCGATGAGCCCCAACTTGGAGAACTGCAATTCCAGGACGGCCTTTCCCAAGGCCGTTTGCACCACGTTCGTCCTGTCCAGGCAGTCGATGCAGTTCACGCGAAAGACGCCCTTTTGCTCGCAAATGATCCCTTCCTTGTCGCGCCAACAGAACCCCATGTCCGATATTATCTGTCCCAGGGCGTTTATGAGGATCGACACGTTCTCGAAATGCATCCCGCGGCTTTGTCGTGCAAGCGAATCAGGAAAAATTCTTTTAAAGGCCAAGAAATATTCGGCGACAGGCTGGAGAAGAGCCTAGCATTGGAAGCCCTCTATGGTGAAAATCCGGTCTTACCAGTACTCGTGGAAGTCGAAAGTGGCGTAGGTGATCTCCGGGTGGTTGTATTTGAACACGTGGTCGCTGTACGCCTCGAAAATGATCTTCTCCTTGCCGGACTGCTCGACCAGATTGACGATACAGACTGGGCCGTAGCAGGAGCGTTCTTCTTCGAAATGTTTCTCGAAAGCGACTTGAGTTTCGGCTTCATCTGGAACGGTACGAGCTTTGTTTTAGAAATTCTCGCCAATCTTGGGACACGAATGCTACAGGCTGACAATGCTGCAACCTCGAGAGGCGCATGTGTATTCGCATTTGCTATTCAAGCGGAGCATCTGGTGCATCCGTCACGAGAGGAAATGTTTATTCATTCATGACGGCTGAAAGAAAAAGTACCTTTATCGATTCTCGGCGGTGGTTTGTATTTATAACCAGGTTGCGACCAGTACACCGGCACGCTGCCACGTACTTGCACGAGAGACACTTGATGGTCGTGGTACCAGACGAGTTGTTCAGTTTCGACATAGTTTGCACATTTCCCATTATCATCCACTCCTCGCCTCTTGTATCTGATGCAGAAGGGCCAGACATTGACAAGTTTTATACCGTGTGTCTGTGTATTTGTAAGACATGTATTCCACGTATTTACAAGACGGGGCAGAATGGGGTACTCGGGAAATATCGTAGTCGCTCGATATTCCCAAGTGACTAATCGTTTTCTCCAGTGAGAAGATCGGTATTACCTGGTTCCAGCACGGAATCTACTCCTCCTGGAGATAATAGCCAGATTGAAGGTCTCCTGCTGCGGCTGTCCATCGAAACCGACCTCGACTTTGCACTTTTCTATCTGCACGTATCCCTGAATTATGGGTAGTATCCAACAATTGGCGTTGTCTGTCTAAAAAAATGCGGTACCCGAAGCTGACATTAATGGTTGGGTCCCTCGAATGCGATATTAACACTCAGCCAACCGAATTGGGAGGGTAAACGAAATAGCGTGAATCAAATTAATGGTTGGAAATAATCGACCTACATGCACACACATAAATAAACGAACGATCTCGTACCTGGAGACCGATGATACTTTGAAGCATGTGCTTATTCCAAAAAAACCTATCGTCGACTTTCTGCCACAAGGGTTTGTCATTCCCTTCTAAGTTACTCCCTATCTCGGCTACGCTACGTCTCTGTAAACTATTGGTAATGTCTCCAGTCTGGCAGAAAAAGAAGGAATCGGTTTCGGTGAAGATCTTATTGAGTTCCTCCAGGATTCGTTTCTCGAATCGCTCTTTATCTTTCACGCCGCTTCGTTTGATAACCGTTGACTTCACCTGCGAACCGAGCCACAAAAGCTTTTGAGAAACCGGAAGTGGAGACATTCCGATTCGAAGATCCGTTCCAGGTAGTTCGACCAAATCGCTCCTCGTGTACATCGAGCATCAATTTATCACTAGCAGCCCCCGGCACGGCTTCGCCCGTGCTAAGAGTGCGAGAAACTCAAAATTTATAGATATTTATTTATACAGATTACAGCTGACCCGACAGACTTCGTTGTGCCAAAAGCTATTGGACACAAATATTGACAAAATGTTGACGCTGTATCGAGTAAGGAGCCATTTGTCACTACCTGGACTTCGCACCAACATTTATTGCCTCCAAATGTGGGAGCCCAATTAGGGACCAAGTTTGTTTATGTCTGGAGTTTCTGAGGCACTGACTTAAGACAATTTTTATTTGATATCATCAAGAGACACGGTAGCGTCTCGAGACAAGTTCATGTATGAATTGGGCGAGAGCACTAATTCGATATTTTTAACCGAAAACTCAAAGCGCGAGATTCACCTGCGAAGTGGCCAAAGCAGCGGCCTGTTGCGTGGTGTTTTTAATGGTATTGGTGGCGCTTTTGATGGTGCCCCAAGTCTTGGCCAACCCCACTTTCTGCGGGACGTCGAACAAGCTGCTGCTGGATTTCTTTTTCGGTGCATTCTGGTGTTTCTTGCAAGGCAAGAGGTCGACCTCGTTATTCTCCGCGCCGATTTGGAGGAACGCAATGGACTTGATCTTGTAAACCACGTGACCACCATAAAGTTCGCCTACTTTGGAAACCTCCTTGATCAGCATCCACCGCGGCTCTAATACTGACGCTTGCTCGATCTTACCGACGATCCCATGGAACACCCCCAAACACTCCAAATCGTTCGCCGCTGACGCCCATTCCCAATCTGGAATGAGTTACATGTGTACCGCTTTCCCTCCGTTTTTAGAAGACTTTCATGGCAAAATGATAAGAACAAAATAGATTTAACCCTTTCGCTAGCGCTCAATTCCATACCGTCGCAGCTCATATTCGTCGAGCATTTGTCCAAAACAAAACGACCTAATGGCCATTATTGGGCAGTTACTGATAACAAATGAATGGCCCGTTCGCCGCGAAAGGTTTAATGTTTGTTATTCATGGGAACCGAAGGGAGTGACTTTACCGACTACTTTTTGTCAACACCGTGAGGAATCAGAGACTCCAAGGTCTTACGATTTCTATTGCATCGATTTTCTATGAATTAACGTCTGGGAGTTGCCTACAAAGCGCGTGGAGATCAATGATAAGAACGAGATTGTCATTCTTCCCGCCTTTCGCAACGTCCTCTATGTGCGAACCACTCAAATGAACCGTTCGAAATTGAACGATTCGACAATCGGAGGCCTAAAGGCTATTTTATACCGATACCGAATAACATTATTCATTTGTTGTTTACAATTTGGACCGGGAAATTAATCCGCGAATTCTTAATTAGCATTCTGCTGTGTTTCGTCCTCTATCGATAGAGTTAGTCGCTGATATCAATCACCCGATTAACGTCAATACGACGTATCGATCAATAAACGTTCGCAAACAGTGCTTTGCAATTCGGATTGGGATCGGGCAACCGTGAATTTTTAGAGATTATCGCGTGACTTTCAAAATAAGGGTTCGCATTTTTAGCTCGTCGATTCTCGTTGGGTTTGTTTTGGTTTCCATGTACTTCCACTGATAAGAACAGATAAAGGCGCTTATTGAAAGATTCGGCTCCACTCGGCTTCGTAGATTTCCCGAGCGAAGTGATGCCACAGTGTAGCTCCTCGTTTCCCGGATACTCAAAATACTCGGAAAATGCACTCTTGTTCCTTTGAGGTATTCGTGACAGCTCTAATTTTAGCCTCGAGCCGTATTACATCGATATGAAATATACAGGTATAAATCTTAATAAAGATTCGTACACACCCGACTTGGCTGACAGTTCGCCAGTGTGTTTGTCGCACCAGAGACTGTAACGTTCCTTAACAAAGATATAATGAGCCTCGGTGCGAAAGAGTTCCATTGTCATGTCCCGTCAGGATCGATCACTCGTCAAATAACTTTTTCGTCACAGGACATATGTGACGTTTCTTTGTCTCGATTTCGGAGTCAGACGCCCCCTTTAAATCCATGCACCGTGACACCTCGCCATCTTACAACAAACTACCAGCCAGTAGCCTCGTCTCTCTATTCCGCTTCGAATCTCTCGTGTCCCCAATATTGTAGTTTTGTGGTGGAAGTCCTTCGTTTACTCGCGATCCGCGCTAGATGGAGGCACTATCCGCTCCCACAAACTTAGTTACGTTCTTTTACCTACTGTAGGTAAAACAGGTTCCGTTCAAGTCCCGTTGCAAAAAACTGACGATGCGTTTTAACGCAGTCTCGCGCTAAATATTAGGGTGTCCCATAAGTTTTTTCCGCGCCACGCTATGTACGACCTTGAGATGGAAAGGAAGAAACTTATGGGACAACCTAATAGAAAACTCGATCATTATTTACCAGCAGAGGGTAAATTACGTGCGCAAGGTCGGCAATACAGAGAGGAATGTTACCAACCGCGAGTAAAATGAACTGTTTTTACCGTCGGTAGGCAAAACAGAGCGGCTTCGTAAGATCGAGAGCGGGTCGATCGACGCCGGAGAGGCAAAGGCCGTGCCATCAACTATTCAAAAGAGAAAGAGAGAGGTTGAGGACGCTCAACTTCGGAGCTCTTGGAACCATTTTAGCAACTCTCCAAGCTACGAACTCCATCCTGTTTCAACTCCCGGCGAGGAAGTCACTTTAATTCTGCCGACAAGCTGCACTGGAATGGGAGAATTTACTTCTGAATAAATCCTAACCTGTTACTCCTCGTCTCGCGAACCTTTCCACGCTTGTTCCTCTCCTCGCGGTCTTCGGCGCGGATATATTCCTGCTCCCTCGTACCGGAAATCCGGTGTCCGAAAAATCTGTTTTATGAACGGCCACTAACTAATACCACCGCGACTCGGGCGGGGGGGGGGGGGACAATGAGTTTTCCAATTATCGAAGAATGTCGTCAGATGGAGTTGTAACGTGAGCTGACGAATGCACACTTTTTCGTGTGCGTTCGGAGAGAGAGAGAGAGAGAGAGAGAGAGAGAGAGGGTAGGGTAGAGTACCTAGAATCAAGGAAGACTAGGATACACCAGCGGTAAGGAGTGAGAAGGAACGGTGAGGCGGGGCGGCACGGGGCGAGCGGGGCAACGTCGAACTTATGGTTCTCGTATTATTATTGCTATTCGGTTGCACCATGACCTCCTTTTACATGGCACATGCAACGGTACTAACCATCCGCGAAAACATCGACTCGTAAAAATAATTCGTATACGCGTAGCAGCGTTTGTGCATCCCGATCCGAGCCCATCGTCTCCCTCTTGAATTCAACTTTCCATCCGCGTGTATCGCCAAGACGCCGTATAACCTTTAATTATCCCCCCCCCCCTCTCCTCCCCCCTTTTTGCGTCCGGGCTTCCGCGCGATTGAAATTTATATCCCTTATTCTTCGCGTCGTCGTCGTCGTCTCAAATAAAATATTATATGTACATACTGCGTCTAACAAAATCGGAGTCATGTGAAAATGCAGCTCGCGCTTCTTTTTTCGCCCTTTTGAATATTTTAACGAGTCTTGCGTATCGCAAAACCGCCGTTTCTTTTTTGTTTTTGCGCTAATGTTGCTCCTTTTTTTTTCAGCAGCATTCGAAGCGTTCCGATTACGACGGCTTCTTTTTGTTATTCCGTTGAAACTTGATGGATACGAAACAGTCATAATACGCTCGCTCACCAAGGCATCCTTTTTGCTTGTCACGTGTACGTGTCAGAATCAATATTTGGCGTCACTAGGTTATCATAACGCTGACTGCATGTCGCCTTTATGTGTGTACCACCTATGTATGTATATATATATATATATATGTATACACACGTATAAGAAATGAATAATATTTGTATACGTGTCCGCAGACGTTTAATGTGAACATACATATTAATTTTAGCAAAAAGTATATGCATAATTGATATTTTTAAGTATTATTATGACGCTCGCCGGCAAATGCATCATTTCTGACAGCACCTTTTTTCCAATAAAGGATTATAAAAACTGCACGGTTATCGTATTTTCGATCTCCCTCCTTTGCATTCCTCGGTTTTCGCCCAAAGAATTCACGATTTCGGGGCTGAGGCGATCAAATGCACCTGAATGCAGTCGATGCACTTCCCGACATTTTTTTATTTTTTTTTTTTTTCAATTCCCATTATCGCAAAATTCGGTTCCCATCTTTTGCCGATTTCGAGACCCGGATTGGCGAGGAAAATAAAATGCAAAAAAAAAAAATGCATCCAGTCGATATTAAATTATACTCGTTTCTGTGCATGATAAATGCTCTGGATATAATATTTTTCTATGAATAATTATTCGAGTATACTTTCTTGCATAGATGCACACATCGATGCGTCCATGTGCTTGCATGCAAATGCACATGTACCCAGAAACGCGCGTACATGGGAGTGCAGGTGTCTGCGTGAATATGTGTGAGTGAGTGTGTGTGTGTGTGTGTGTGTGTGTATGTGTGCACACGCATCCTTTTGTTTTCATGGAATTTACCTAATACGAAAAGCTGTTCGTCATACACATGCGTGTATGGTGTGCACATATATGTATATATTCGATCCCTTTCAATTGCATGGAAAACATTGATATAACGATAACAAAGTTTTGATAAAAAAAAAAGTACGTGATATAAATAAAATAACTGTTTTCATTTATTCCCCTTTTCCAATCAACCACAAAATGTTATTTTATATAGCCGATAAACACAACAACGACACACGGATACGTTACGACACCGAAACTTTGTTCGATCGTTGCGAGAAAACTCTGTAGCGAATTTCTGTCGGGGAAAAGTCAACTTCGCCATGGAAGCCGGAAATTTTTACCGCACAAAAATGATCGACGTAGTTTCGAAGTTCTCCAAAAATTTACAGAGACCGTGTCATTTTGTTTCCACCCCCTAAAAATTAAATTAGGGTAGACATTTTTTTTCTCAGTATACGGAGCAACCCTTAAAATCACATAAATGTTACATTCTCCACCGTATAGGTGGTTTTACAGTTCCCCAAAAAATTATAGAAACCATAGAATTTTGTTTCCACCCCCTGGGAATTAAATTGGGGTGGAAAAAATTTTTTTTAGTGTATGGTGCAATTCTTAAAATCGCATCAATGTAAAATTTACCGTGATGCAAATGATTTTACGGTTCCCCAAAAATTTATAGAAACTATAGAATTTAGTTTCCACCCCCTAGAAATTCAATTTGGGTGAAAAATTTTTTTTTAGTAAATAGTGCAACCCTTACAATCGCATAATGTAAAATTTACCACGATGCAGGTGATTTTACAGGTCACGAAAAATTTACAGAAACCATAGAATTTTGTTTCCACCCCCTAGGAATTAAATTAGGGTAGAAATTTTTTTCTCAGTATATGGAGTAACCCTTAAAATCACATAAATGTAAAATTCACCACCATATAGAAGGTTTTACAGTTCCCCAAAAATTTGTAGAAACCATAGGATTTTTTCCACCCCCTAAGAATCAAATGGGGGTGGACAATTTTTATTAGTATATGGTGCAACCCTTAAAATCGCATTAATGTGACATTTACCATGATACAGATGATTTTATGGTTCCCCAAAAACTTATAGAAACCATAGAATTTTGTTTCCACCCCCGAGGAATTAAATAAGGGTAGAAATTTTTTTCATAGTATATGGAGCAACCCTTAAAATTGCATAAATGTAAAATTCACCACGATACAGGTGGTTTTACAGTTCCCCAAAAAATTATAGAAACCATAGAATTTTGTTTGCACCCCCTAGTAATTAAATTAGGGTAAAAATAGATTTTTTCCTATGGCGTAGCCCTTAAAATCGCATTCAGCCCCTATATTATGGTAAAACATAGGAAAAGGTTGGATTTGGAGAGAAACCGGGATCCGAACTCGAGGCCTGGGAAAAGAAAAGTAGCGCAGACACGGACGGATTTGAAATGCATAACTTTTTTTTTTTTTCCGCGACGAAACAACCCTCAACGTCAAGATTCCATCTTCTTTAGTTATGATATTTCGCAGGGTGTAATTGCAAAACGAGCCTGAGCCTTTGGAGTGGCGCAAAGAACAAATTGGCTCTCGTCGGGTCTTTCGCGTGCACTTGAGCATCCATTGCTCATAAGAATTAGCCAATTTGGCGCACAAAAGCTGAATATCGCAGGACGAACGGGGGGAAGGAACGGCGGAAGGTTCTCGCTGGATATTGTTACTGTATCGAGAAAGGAGACCCACGCCCAGCGAAATTCAAGAGAAAGGTTTCGAAGGCATTAACGATCCGTCGCGGGTCCTTGGTCGTCGACACGAGCGAATTACACGCACACAGGTATGCCTTTTTCGCAATAAAAAGAAAAAAAAAATGGGCAGAGAGGGAAAAAGAGTGAGTGAATGCACCCCACCCGCTGCGTAGCGCCGGAGCGAGACGGAGAGGGCCAAAGGAAACGTTAAAAAAAAAAAAAAGAAAGAAGGAAAATAGAGGGAGGAGGATTCCGGGGGTGGCAGCAGTATACCGCGTTTCCTATGCCGTAATGTTCGAGGGGTGGAGGATGCAGTTTTGGACAAAGTATATAAGGGGGAGAAAGAAAGAACGAAAGAAACGAAAGATGGTGAGAGAAGGGTGCAAAGCAATGCGCGAGCGCGAGGAGAACCACCCCTTCTCGTATGGCTTTCTCTGTCTTCTCGCACACCACCACTGTACATCGTCCCATATAACGTGGAGTTGCCGCTGCCGCTGTGTTTCCCCATACCCGTCCATGGCCTACCTACCTACCTACCTACCTACCTTCCTTCCTCCCTTTTGCCACCCCCATCGAAGAAAAAAATGCGTCCAAGAATCAGCCAGCCATCCACCCAACCACCCACCCACCCACCCACCCCCGATCGTCACGCTCCGCGCCACCTCGCCTCGTTTCGATTCATTCCGAACCCCCATGGAATCCCGGTCGCTGCCGGTTTCTCGAAACTACCCCCTTTCTTGGACGATCGCGTCTATTTGGACGTCGCTGGGCTCTCTCCAACCCCATGTGGCTCCGACACGGATGCATCGAGACGCGCTTACGGCGGATGCCTGTTGCTACGCCGAGAGATATAATCTCGCTAGACTCCCCCTTCCCACCCCCGCCCCTCTCCTCGGTGGCTGGATTCCTCCGAAAGTTTGGCCGTTTAGACAATTTTCTCCGCTCGACCCTACCCCGTTCCGCCCCGAGGGTCCGCGATCGGGACTCCCTTTGCCCGCTTCCGTCC
Organism: Gasteruption jaculator; assembly: GCA_949825005.1. Lineage (NCBI taxonomy): Eukaryota > Metazoa > Arthropoda > Insecta > Hymenoptera > Gasteruptiidae > Gasteruption > Gasteruption jaculator. The sequence continues at coordinate 1,320,807 of OX463761.1, forward strand.
GGTAATTAGGGAGCGACACGCGAGGATCGATCAACTCCGGCCCGGACCTACCCCAAACGGCGGAGACAAGGGCCATTGGGACACACCCTGCGATGATCCGCGAGATCTTATTTCGTTCTTGAGACGCTACGTCGCCCCACACGCTCGGCATCTATCGCTTTTCCGGCCGAAGGGAGAGAAGAAGAAGAAGAAGAGAAAGAAGAAGTGTCCCTCTCCGTTTATGCCTCCGATGAGGGATCGCCCGGCGGGCAGGTGTGCGGGCCACAATGGAAGACGCCAAAGCCGCGCTAGAAAAGGAGCGAGAGAATGCAACGAGGACGCGACGCGCGATGGGAAAAGAGAAAGGCGAGACGAAGACGGAAACAGCGGGATAGAGACAGAGGGAGCCGGCAACGCCCATTTTTTGATAAGCTAGTTACCCACTACCCTGCCGCTCAGCGGGTGCCAGCGACGGAAAGAGAGAGAAGGAGGAGGGTGGTGGTGGGTTTCTACGGAGATCAATAACTGCATAAAAATAAAGTGAGGCTCTGGCCCGCTACCTTTAACCCAACCACCCCTACGCCTCTTTGGTTCTCCACCTTGCCATTCTCTCTCTTTCTAGCACGCGTCTCCTTCCACTTTTCTGCCACCCCGTCGCAAGGGGTGGCTTTCCTACGCAGCGTCTTTGCAGCCCATCCACCCGACTTCCTCATCTTCCACTATTTCTTGCCCCTTTCCCTTTTATCTTCGAAACTACCTTTCCCGTAGCACGTGCCACCTCAACAAGATCTCCAGGTTATAATGCCGTTCGTCGAATTTCCTTCCAGCGTTCATGCATTTTCTCCCCGTTCGCTTCCACGCCGCGTCTCGTTCCTTCTTTTCTTCGTAAATCCCAAGTTTTCGCAAAGTGCCTTACACCGGATTCGAGGCGGCCCGCAAATTTCGATAGTTACAGATTTTGCGATTTTCGATAATCACACTTTTTTTTGGACTATCCGGAAAAGTAAGACGGGGATCTACGAGACTCTAATTTGGTGAAAAGTAGAGCCTTACTCTAGAGGTATGCGAAACCTAATTGAGGATCTTAGGAAATCCATAGGTTTCTAATCTGCAGTTCTGTCGGGTTTGATCTGGAAACTTGAGAAACCTAATCTGCGAAGTAGGGAACCCTAACCTTGGGATTCGAGGGACACTGAAATCGATGACCTTTGGATCTTAATTTGAGAAGCCTAATTTGGAAATTCGCGAAGCCTAAATTGCGAATTTGGGAACCCTGACCTTGGGATCCAAAGGACACTAAATTTGATGATCCTTGGATCCTAATTCGCGAAGCCTAAATTGCGAATTTGGGAACCCTGACCTTGGGATCCAAAGGACACGAAATTCGACGATAATTGGATCGTAATTCCAGAAGCCTAATTTAGAAATTAGGGAAGCTTAAGTTGCAAATTAGGGAACTCCGATCTTGGGATCCGAAGGACACTGAATTCGACGATCCTTGGATCCTAATTTGAGAAGCCTAATTTGAAAATTCACGAAGCTTGAGTTGCAAATTAGGGAACCCCGACCTTGGGATCCGAAGGACACTGAATTCGGTGACCTTTGGATCTTAATTTGAGAAGCCTAATTTGGAAATTCGCGAAGCCTAATTTACGAATTCGGGAACCCTGACTTTGGGATCCAAAGGACACTAAATTCGACGATGCTTGGATCCTAATTCGAGAAGCCTAATTTGAAAAGTCGCGAAACCTAAGTTGCAAATTTGGGAACTCCGACCTTGGGATCCAAAGGACATGAAATTCGACGATTCTTGGATCCTAATTCGAGAAACCAAATTTGAAAATTCGCGAAACCTAAGTTGCGAATTAGGGAACCCCGACCTTGGGATGCAAAGGACACTGAATTCTACGATAATTGGATCCCAATTTGAGAAACCTAATTTGGAATGTCGCGGAGCCTAATTTGCGAATTAGGGCTAATTTGACTGGCGAATTTCCCAAGGACACTGAATTCATACGCCGCTGACGCCCAATCCCGATCCGGAACAAATTCCCAAAGTATTGATTTCCCTTTTGATAAAATTTTTGCGGGAGCTGATAAGAAAGAAGCAGAGGGGTTCAGCCGCGAATACGTGCCAGCCCAAGAAGATCTCGAATTTGCTCGCAGCATTCATGCATTTTCTCTTCGCTTCCTCTTCCATTGCGCGTCTCGCTCTTTCTTTTTTCCGTAAATCGCAAGTTTCCGCAAAGTGCGTTTCACCGGCTTCCGGCCGGTGAAGCACATATTCGCGTTCAAGGGGGATGAGTTTGAACGTCCGTTCACCCGTTAATGAGCTACGCGGTATCATGATGATGATGACGATGATGATGATGATGATGATGATGATGATGATGACGATGATGATAATGATAATGATGATGATAAGGTCGATTCACTTGCTTTCAGTGCCCGTGTGCTATAGGCAGCCACGGTTGCAGCCCCCCGTGGACGTGTATGTGTGTGTGTGTGTGTGTGTGCGTACGCAGAGGAAAAAATTGTGGCGTGCGGTAACGAAAAAAAAGTTAGTTTTAACTTGTGTTCTTAGGTTTTGAAATGGCTAATAATACCATGTCGTAGTAATATAGTGGATGATACCATTACACGAACTCGTACCCGAAGTTGCTGAATAATTGATGGCATTTCAAACCCGTTTGGCGCAAGTTACACGAGCTATCATTATCTCCGTGTAATAGGGATAGGTCAGTGGCGAAGGGATCGAAAGTTTCAGGGGTAAAGCCGGCAAGAAAAGACGCGGCGAAAAGTTGGGGTTAAATTTAGGGGTTGATTCGCACATACCTGTCGCACGCAAACTTTCGTCAATCTATAAAGGTTCGGCCGATTTTCGTGAACTTCTCGCAGTTTGGAAATTCGCGAAGCCTAAGTTGCGAATTAGGAAATCGCGACCTTGGGATCCAAAGGACACGGAATTTGATGATAATTGGATCCTAATTCGAGAAGCCTAATTTGAAATTTCGCGTAGCCGAAGTTGCGAATTGGAGAACCAGGATCTTGGGATCCAAAGGAGACGGAATTTGACGATAATTGGATCCTAATTCGAGAGACCTAATTTGGAAGTTCGCGAAACCTAAGTTGCGAATTAGGGAATCCCGATCTTGGGATCCAAAGGACACGGAATTCGACGATAATTGGATCCTAATTCGAGAAGCCTAATTTGAAATTTCGCGAAGCCTAAGTTCCGAATTGGGGAATCCCGACCTTGGGACCCAAAGGACACGGAATTCGACCCTAAATGGATCTTGATTCGAGAAGCCTAATTTGAAATTTCGCGAAGCCTAAGTTGCGAATTGGGGAACCCCGACCCTGGGAGCCAAAGGACACTGAATTCGACGATAATTGGATCCTAATTCGAGAAACCTAATTTAGAAATTCACGAAGCCTCAGTTGCGAATTAGGGAACCCCGACCTTGAGACCCAAAGGACGCTAAATTCGATGATAATTGGGTCCCAATTCGAGAAGGCTAATCTTGCAGGTGTGCAACCGGTCTTATACCCTCGCCAAGAAAAAAAAAAAATATGTTCTTGGGGACCGCGTTCGAAAAAAATCGCCATCTCGAATGGGTTAATTTGTAAGATATCGAAATTAATAACAGATTTAAAAAACTTTATAATAATCCCATTATTAGAAATATTTAAGACGGAACTAGGATTTTTCTCGCCCAAATTAAATAAATAAATTAGTTCCTTCGAACGCTGCTTATTTCAAATGCGTTTCATTATTGCACTAAAGGCGTGGTTCTCCGGTGAGAATCGGATGGGCTTTCGACTGCAGTGTGCATTTCGAATACGGCGAGTCCTGCGAAAAGATACCCTCTTTGCAGGAAATATAAAGTGCGTGTGGTAATCATCGAAGAGGTAGAGGTTCTCAGAACGATGGCTGAGTGTAACGAGTTCCTTTCGTACGAACTGGATGAGCATGTTGGGGGTGGATATATGCATATATATCGTTCGTTTATCAAAATCCAGCGTGTATGTGTGTGTGTGGGAGTGTGAGTCGGTAGGTATAGAAGTCGAGGGTGGAAATACCAGAAAGCGATTGCCTATTGGGCTGGTGCTCTATTGGGTGGAAAAAATGCATCACGGTATTGGCTGCATAGAATGAAATCGCGATTGGGGTTGTATGGGGAATTCCTTGCGAATGGGGTTGTATGGAAAATTTCTTGCGAATGGAAATAGGAGTTTTAGGGATCTTCATTTTTCTCATTCCATTGGGAGCTTAATTTTGGGATCCATGGGGTTTGATCTTATAGGATGGGATCTAATATAGGAATTTATGGGTGCTATATATGGAGATTCATGGGTTTGAATAATTAAATTTGAATATGCCAATATCCATAAGGATCCAAATGGGGGATCTATGGAATTCTGATTTGGTGCAAAACGGAGCTTCAAATTGGGGAAGTATGAAACCGAATTTGAAAATCCCTGGGAATTTGGTTTCTAATTTTCAGATTTGTTGGATTCAATCTGGAAACTTGAGAAGCCTGAGTTGCAAATTAGGGAATCCTAACCTTGGGATCCAAAGGACACCTAATTCGGCTACCCTTGGATCGAAATTCGAGAAGCCTAATTTGGAAATTCGCGAAGCCTAAGTTGCGAATCTGTAAAACCCAACCCTGGGACCCAACGGAACCTTAATTAGCCTACCCTTGGATCCCATGTTCGAAAAACCTAAAATTTCCCAGTTATCCAAACCCAACCCCTGGGCTTCGAAGGAAACTCAATTCCTCCACCCTTAAGTAATTACCCTAATCCCAGGCTTCTAATAATTACCCTAATCCCAGGAAATCTAGGATCCGCAGTGTCCAGAATTTGGAAATCCACTCGTAGCGTCCCAACCCAAAAATCAACCCCTTTCGAATCAACCACAAAATACAAAATTCTATCCGATCCAACCTTAACTTACAATTGGGCAAAAGTAGGAACCGGTAGGATTTGCTACATTACCGGATTGCTACCACCCCATCGGGGGTGAGCTTAGACACCCCTTATCCTTTTTTTAGTACATATGCAATTTTCATTACGTTGGGGCCTCAGGGGCGAACTTCATTATCTACAAAATTTCGAAATTAGGCTCCTCGAATTAGGATCCAAGGATCGTCGAATTCAGTGTCCTTTGGATCCCAAGGTCGGGGTTCCCAAATGTGAAACTTAATCTTCGCTAATTTCTAAATTAGGCTTCCGGAATTAGGATCCAATTACCGGTAGGATTTGCTACATCACCGGGTACTCGAAGCTACCCCAGAAAGACTCGATCCTTTCTTGCTCACAAGTATACACCCAATCGGGGTAGAAATCGAGGAATTCCAATTCCGATGGGGTCGTCATTCCCCTAGGACCCAGATTTTTTCAGACTTCGAAGTCTTCGTCACCCCTTGTACATTTTTTTGCACATAATAAATATTATCACTACGCAATTTTCTTTACGTTGGGCCCTCAAGGGGTGAGCTTAGACACCCCTTGTCCTTTTTTTAGTACATATGCAATTTTCTTTATGTTGGGCCCTCGGGGGCGAGCTTAGACACCCCTTGTCCTGTTTTTAGTACCTAATAAATAATATCACTACGCAATTTTTCATTGCGTTGGGGCCTCAGGGGCGAACTTTATTATCTACAAACTACTATTTTGTACCGTGGGGGGGGGGGGGGGGGGTCCTAGGAGGTTATCGACGAAGTTCGAGAGCAGAGCGTATCGGTGGCACCGAATGGCGTAAATATACAAAGACAGAGGAAGGAAGGAAGGAAGGAAACGTTGCGGTAGGAGAGCGTTAAATGTTTTCGCATTATAAGTGCAAGTAGGGCTATAGCTCGGATATACGTAGTTTTCTGTGAGACGCGGCATAGCAGTGTCGTCGTCGTCGTCGTTGTCGTTGTCGTTGTCGTTGTCGTCGACGTCGACGTCGACGTCGACGTCGTCGGGCCCGAGGGGTGGAGAGTATGCGTATAGGGTCAACGACCGCAGTTGGGGTGGCTTCTCCCTGCTTGCCTGCCTACCCAACAGCAACAGTAAACCCGGTAGGCAGAGGTTGTGGCAGGTTAGGCTTAGCTTAGGGTTCAATATCGGGGAAAACACGAGCTTTTATTTGATCGCTCGCCGCGCGTTCTCTCCGTCTATCTCTCTTTCTCTCTCTCTCTCTCTCTCTCTCTCTCTCCGACGTCGACCATCCCCGGTCTTTATTTCTTTTTTTTTCCCCCGCTCTCTCTTTTTGCAAAACATAAAACGCAGCGTGCGAGTAAGACAGAAAACTGCCAATGAATTAAAAACGGAAAAGAGTATATACCGGTATCCCATGGCATTGGCGTTTTCTCTTCCTGGTTCTCCTCTCTCCGCCGCAGCCAGGCAGCGTGGGCTGGCCGATGCGTGAGTGCGTCCGTGCACGCGGGATTTGCTCTGTGATCCATCGTGAATACCATGGAACGGAGCTTTCGGCCCGAACCAAGTGTGCAAAGGGGATGCATTCACTCGTGCAAACCAACGCGCCACGTATGCGCCGCCTCGTGTGTGTACACTTCATCCGGAAATTCATCTACGATTTTACGGGGAACAAGGAAACAATTTTTATTTGCTGTACAATCTTTATGTTGTTCGCTCGCTGCGTGTATGTATGTATATGCGCGCGGAGGCACGATGAGTTATACCCTTTTACGTATATTAACGCCGACGACCCAACAAAAAAACCGTGCAGGCACCCACCTGCTCGTTGCCAGCGAGCGAGCGAGCGAGCGAGCGGCTTTTCACGAGCCTAAACGGAGCCGCGATCAAAAGTACAGGATTCGACCGTCGCGGGTTTTGCGATGGACGGGTTTTAGGATCCTTTCAATAGGAAGAGGAAGTAGGATAAAGTCCAACCAATCTGGGTCTGGATGATGTAGAAGGAGGTCCTAGTAAAAAAAAAGAAAATTAAATTTCCCGAGATTGTAGGATCCACTAGGAAGTAAATGAAAATTGTTCTGTGTCGTGAAAATTTGAGAATTGGAAAAAATAAATTTCCCTAGATTGTAGGAACGCTCGGCAGTAAAATGAAAATTTGTCTAGGCCCCAAAAATTTCAGAATTGGAAAAATTCGATTTCCCCTGATTGTAGGATCCACTAGGGATAAAATGAAAATTGTTCTGTGTCGTGAAAATTTGAGAATTGGAAAAAATAAGTTTCCCTAGATTTTAGGATCCTCCGGGAGTAAAATTAAAAATTGTTCTGTGCTGCGAAAATTTTGGAATTAGAAAAAATAAATTTCCGTAGATTGTAGGATCCACTAGGGATAAAATGAAAATTGTTCTGTGTCGTGAAAATTTGAGAATTGGAAAAAATAAATTTCCCTAGATTGTAGGATCGCTCGATAGTGAAATGAAAAATTTTCTATGCCCCAAAAATTTCAGAATTGGAAAGAAGAAATAAATTTTCCTAGATTGTAGGATCGCCCAAAAATGTAGGAGATTTCAGGTCCTTGGAAATTTTGTTACATTGTTTCTGTTATTAATTATATCTTAAGATTGTGTTAGTACACACACTGGGTGGGAATTGAGACAATGTAGGATCATTCATTTGTTGCTGAGAAATTAATTTTTCCCAATTCTGAAATTTTTGCGGCATAAAGAATTTTTTATTTTGTTACTAGGGGATCCTACAATCTAGAGAAATTAATTTTTTCCAATTCCGACATTTTTCCGACATAGAGAATTTTTTTATTTACTGCCGAGGGATGGTACAATCAAGGGAAATTTGTTTTTTCAAATTTTGAAATTTTTGCCCCACAGAAAATAATGTTTTATCAGGTTACTGTTGAGTAATTAATTATTTATGAACACTCCCAGTATTTTCATGTACAGTTGATATATTTAATGAACAACCGAGTACCCCAATTTTTTTTTATCGATCCCAGGGATAGCGATTTATTAAAGAGATTTACGGACACGTTTATGGCCATAAATGAATTTTTTTCTCTGATTTTACGACGTTTTTTCCGAGTGCATCCGGGCTGCGGCACAATTACTTGAAAAGAACAACATTCAAAGCTTTGATTTCGGCGCTCGATGAATCGATACACCCATACGACTTTAGAAGTCGGGTAATTGTATATGTTCGAAATCTGTCACCTCTTTGAGAGCAGCCGAGTTAATCCAATTCGTTCCGGACGATTTACTAAAAAAAAAGGCTAGAGAAAGTGTGGGTATCAATTTTTTTTATCAGCCGACTTCGTCGTCATGAATTAACGGGTATCACTATAATGAAATATTTTATTCTATTTTTTTCCTTCGCGTTACTTCCGATCCGGAAGAATGGGGAATACGTAGACGCAATTGGCCGGTTTCGGGCACTGGCGTCGTTAGAATGATCGTTCATTAATTTTCTCCGCTGATTCTGGTAACGTATGTCGTCACGTATCTTTATGTCCTTTAATGTAGACGTTTCGAAGAAGGATCCTGAGACGGGGTAGCGTGGCTCAAGTGGTCGAGTGTCTGCTCGGCACTCGGGAGATTGCGGTTCGATTCCCCGTGCCGGTGTTCGGAATTTTTTTCTGTCTTCGAATTGACTTCACGTGTTCCCGGATAAGATAACGTCCCATTTATCGGTTCCATCTCGAAGTTCCAGCGTTTCTATCGAAGTTCCAACGATTATGTCGAAGTTCCATCGGTTCCAGGGGTGTGTTCCATCGGTTCCACGAAAGCCTGAATTAGGAACTAACTTAGGTTTGGTAGCTTCAAAATCAGCTACGATTGGATCCGTTGCTGGTCTTTCTCGACGCGTACAAACGCACCCTTTGCCACAATTACGACAGTTTTGGGAAAGAAAAAGTTTGTTACCACGGTAAAAATTGCTACGAGCGTTGGTGTAAGGTAGTTAGCTTACATCCACGCGACAAAAGTTTAAATAAACCTCCGAGACAAAGTACTTATAAAGGCATCCAAGTATGTTGTAATAACAATTGACAATCTAATGGTTCGAGAAGGGAACGGTGCTGGTGTTTGCCATAGCTGCAGTTCCCGGAGAGAGAACCAATGAATTAATCGATGCCAAATGACGGGTTGCTATTTAGCTTGTAGGAATGAGAGAAGCAAAGCAGAGAAAAAAAGAGAAAGAAGAGAGAGGGTGAAAAGGAAGCTCTATGCTTGGAGAGTGCTGGAAGAACGCATAGCATACAGCAACGGGTTGCCAATCAGTCATTAATTAGAAACTACTCGAGAGCTACGCACCCTCTTGCAAACGGAGGGAACGAGTGGGAGAAGGAACGAGCGAGGGGGAAGGTCGTTGCGGTAGAGTCGGAGCTCGAATCCCGGCTAGGAGAGGATTTCAGAGTGACCCGGAAAAGGGGTAGTAGTTGTAACTCACCAAAGAACCTACCTGCAAAATAGGCATGCGGCAGATTTTTTTCATCCGTTGCTCCTTTTTTCCCTATTTGCACGAGACGGGTGCCGTTTTTTTTCCCTCTTTTTCTAATATCCCTGTGTGTTTTCATTGAGATCGAATGAAGGTTTTCTTTTACGTTCGCAGATATGAGAAGCTCTCGCCGAGAAAGGGAGGGAAAAAAGAGGAAGGAAGTTTTTCCCTCCGCAGAAAATTTACAACCTTTACCTCTTTTATTTCTTTGATAGACGGAATGAAATTTTTGATTAACATCAAACCTTTTAACAACACCCCAGAGCTTTTCCCTGTCAAAAGAAAAAAACCAAACTGAATTACGTTGCGATTCCTTTTTCAAAATCGCGTCCTTCATGGAAATATCAAAGGAGACGAACGTTCACGCACACACGCATGCCGTTGAACTCTGATTGACGCGGTACAACGGAAGGAAGGAGAACGCGATATTTAAGGTCGGATGAATATAAATCCTCTTTCGAATGCGTTTTCCAGAAACGAACAAAACAAAAATGGATACCAAAGGGGAAAACGCTCCCGGTTGATTTAATAGTTGAATAAAATAATAAAGTTAAGGAACAATCTTGCGTGGTGTGCGTTAGCAGCTGTCTTTAATACTTGAGGGGTAATAATCACGATATCGTGAACAATTATCTTGCTTTGAATATAAACTAAGGAGGGAGGAAGGAAAGGACAGATATAGTTATAGCTGCGGCGGGAAAGCTTCGTTACGATGACGTTCATTCGCGTAAATATGAGGGTTCCAGTTGGCAAAGTTCGTAGTGCCCTATGTAAGTAGGTACATACACTAATTGCAGGGTTGCACCGTCGTGTATGTGTACGTACGTACACGCATACGCGTAGGAAAAGGGAACCGAGCGAGACGCGCCGCCGGAAAAAAATGAAAATTTCAACACAGTCGCTCGATTAACGGGGTGAAAAGAGAGAAAAGAGGGAAAGGGTCTTGTTGAGGGAAAGGCATAGAGGTGCAGAGTGAACTCGAAAAATATTAATGAAACCCTCTTCTTAATGAGTCTCAAATTTTAGTACCTGGATATATTTCAACCGAGCTTTCTCTCTCTGTCTCTCTGTCTCTCTCTCTCTCTCTCTCTCTCTCTCTCTCTCTCTCTCTCTCTCTCTCTCTCTCTCTCTATCTATCTATCTCTCTCTCTCTTTTTTTTTAATTCTTTCACCAAGACAGACTTCGCGTACGGTCTCGGGCAGCCTGCGGGGGGATGTGCACAATTCTGGAGTGGGCGTTTACTTAATTGTGAGTAATTATGCGATTCCACGGTTGCGTGTCTTTCGTTCAAAGAGACGCTGCGAGGATTCTTAGATCCTGCGAATGGCCCTCGACGGGGGCCACCGAGATTAACGAACGCGGGGTATTTTTTTTTCTTTTTTTTTTACGTTCGTGGAAATTTGTAGGTGGATTTTTTTAAAAAATGAGGGGGAAGGGGGGAGGTATAAATGGTATCGAGATTGACGCAATTCGTGGTGAAACGGGAAAAAAATGGTGTTGGATTTTTTGGTACTGAAATAATAATAAATTTGCATAAAAAATAATAGAAGGTAAAAATGCAAAAATTAAAAAATTTCTTTCTCGTAATACAAAATGTATAAAGTAACAAATAAAAAAATGTAAAATATATGAAATAATAGATCGAAATAAATTCGAGAAGAAAATAATTCGAGATAAATTCTACAGTAAATTCGTAAAAAAAAAATAAAAAAAATCGCTTTCATGGCAGAAAAAAATGAAAAATAGAAAAACGCTAAAAGTTGCTAGCGAAGTTGACACAAAAATTCGAGTCTCCATAAGTAGTAAAAAAAAAAATAACCCCAAGCCCAACGATAAAAATCCAAATTCGCTATTACCCTTTTTTTTTTCTTAAGGTCTCCTATTTTTCCAATGAATTTCATAATTTTGCTCCACGACACTCGATTCATTACTCCTTCCGTAAATTTTCGTCGCTTCGAGGGCTCCTTCCCCTGCAATACTTATGCAGATTCCGGAGCTACTCGGCGTCTAATCGGAGTCGGACGAATTGAATTTCATGAGAGAGGCCTAATGAGGACCTCAAATCGAGGAAACGCTCTCCTCCCAGATCCCACCCCGTTTGTCAAACAGCGGAGGGATGCTTCACCGGCGCGTAATCGATCTCGTTATGAATAATGGAAGCTACAATTTTTTTCTTTTCCATACAGTCTCCGCGGACGGGGCGGAAAAGTGAAAGAAGCTGAGAATCTCCAGCCGGCGAGACAATGAACTAGTACGAGTCGACTCCTCATCTTCCCTGTAATTTACTACAAAGTAGGTACCCATCAAAAGGATGGACTCGAATGGAATCGAATACATGTATAAATAAATAAATATATATATATGTATAGACATATAATTGCTAGCTCGGGCTCCGCAAGCTACTTTTTGCCCGCGAGTACCCGCAGTAATATCGTTAGCTCTCTCTCTCTCATCCTCCGCCCCGCGCCTTCGACCGGTCGCCTGATTTGCTAAATAAGTGAGGAAAAAAAATTCCAGCGGCATTATAATATTTATAAATGATTAATGTTATAACAGTTCGCGAACGATACGCATCTTAGTTGGCTGCTAGTTGCATTTTTCCTTCCTTCCCGTATTTAATTCGTTTATGCTTCTTATCGGTATAGCAAAACTTCCTGTTTCTCCAACTCCCTCTGAGAAAACGCGGTCTTTCTTCACCTCGTGGCCTTTATATCCGATACACGCGCGTGTATGTGTTCGCACGCACACATACACACGCATACATGTGTACACATACACACGTACAATGGGACGTAGTAAGTACAACACTTGTTTTCTTGTTTGATATGTATATATATAGATATACATAAATAAATATATATATATATATACATATATATATATGTACGCATATGTAAAGCCCGGAGTGTGTACGAACGCGTGCGCGAATGGAAGTTTGCGTGTCCCGCGCGCGTAAGTAGTAACCGTCGAATCAGACCGAAACACGAGGCCTCCACCAGTATTTCATGTAACCTGAATTTCTACGAAAACAGCGACGAACTCGGGCAAGTAGGGAATGTCATGGAAATTTGATGCTTGAAAATTCAAACTATAGCTATTTTCAATGGTAATAACGCTCTCTTACGCTCGTACTCGTGCGCCGGCTGGAAATGAATGGCTGCGAAAGTATAGATACCGAAACCTGTAATTTCCCCTCCAGTTCCAACTTATTTCCCCGTATTGCGATTGTAACGCAACGTACCCGCGATAAGTGCGCCACGGTCCTCCACCGGTGCCCCGATATTCTCCGATAAGTTTCATCCGATTCGCCCTCGCGCCTGCGAGGGGTGCCACAGCAACCCTTCCTACAGGCCGTGCACCGATGCACCGGAAGAAGTTCCGGATCGTCCTCGAATGTCGCTTCGATGCAATTTTCAAACTTTGACTTCAGTCGCGAGGTCCCAGAGGGATCGGAGTCCCGGGAAGAAAGGTCCTTGGATATTTGAGGGATCCTTGAACCTCGTACCTTGAGGTGACCGAGTGACTTTAATCGTAAGGTTCCAGAAGAGTTGGAGTTTTGGAAATTAAAGTCCTTGGATCCTTGAAGGGTCCTTAAATTGTGCACCTCGAGGTGACCAAGTGACTTTAATTATAAGGTTCCAGAGTGATTGGAATCGCGGGAAGAAAGGTCCTTGGATATTTGGAGGGTCCTTGAACCTTCTACTTTGAGGTGACCGAGTTACTTCAACCATAAGGTTCCAGAAGGATTGGGTTTCTGGGAAGGAAGGTCCTTGAGTCCTTGAAGGATCCTCGAACCTTGCACCTTGAAGTGACCGAGTGACTTCAATTATAAGGTTCTACAGGAATTCCAATCCTGGGAACTAAGGTCCTTGGTTCCTCAAAAAATCCTCGAACTCTGGAAATCGCGGTAACCGGGTGACTCGAAAGAAAATCAAAAATATAAAGGCGAGTTTCTATCGGATGCGAGCTTCGGGCGAATATTCAGCAGCCCGTGGCCCGGTTTGTCAAAAGTCCGTCGATGGACCGGAACTGGTCCCGGCGCTAAATACGGACCGTTTCCATGACGCAGAAGCAAAAAAAAAAGAAAATCACAGGGGTAGGTTCGTAAGGGAGTTGGAAGAGGACTTGGGGGATGATTTTCCTCGTGAGGGAGTTACGTCCCTCTGACAGTGGGCTCGGCGTGCCCTGGGTGTGCACGTAGGTAAAATTAAAAGGGGAAAGAGCCGGTAAAGAGAGTAAATCCCAGCCCAGTGCCAGTACCAGTACCAGCACCAGTACCGGTACCGCTAAGGTTGTTGCGCGTACACGTACGACGATAAGAGAGCTTCTCACGCGTGTGTGTGCGTGCGCGTGTGCGTGAAACCTACCTACCTACCTGCCTACCAACCAACCAACCAACCAACCTGCCTACGTTAAATTATGCAGCTTGCATATTTTCCGGTCTGTTTCGTGGAGCCTAACCCTGCCTCTAACGGGTGACTTGAACAGAAACGAATTTAAGGGATGCGACGTGGAAAGGGGGAGAGCGCAGAAGAAGTCCCCGCGCAGTTGGACGAGCGCACTTTTCATTCAGGATATTCAGGTTTTAAAGGATGACGATGTTCATGGGTTCTTTGAAAGGAACAACGATCTTCGTGGGTACGGTTTGTAAAGATATGCAAATCCTGCCATGGGTACCTACTTACAACCGTGTATGTAACTGTTAAAAGTGGATGTAAACAAAGTGAATACGGAATTCTCATCGGGGGGGTTGACAATTCTACAGGGTGAGTCGCTCAACGCGGTCACCGAGGATCTACCCACCGGAGGAAAATCGATGGACGCTTTACGAGAAATTGTATAATGGTGAGTGGACAAATTGCGACTTGTAAGGTGAAGATACGTCAATAAATGATGAATTGATAATTAGAAAATTGTATGTTAATAATAAATTGGTGAATTATGTATTATAAATTAATGGTAGATTGATAATTAATGGTTTACTGAATTAATATTGGGTCGGTGCAAAATTAACGACGATTATTTTCACAGCAGTCGTACAAAGGAATCGTCGTTAATTGTGCGCCAACCCATCGAAAATCTTTTGAATCGTCACTTCCCTTGAAGGAAATCGATAGAAACTGAGGAAATCCATCAATTAATTTCCACGAATTTCCGAGAATCCACAGAAATTCAAGATTTCTATCGATCCATAGAAATTTTCATGTCCAACAAATTTCTCAAAAATCGATACAGTCCCAATTGAAAAATCTAATTGAATTAAATCATTCGAAATCCATTAATAATAAAATCTTTTGGGAAGAATGGGGAATGGTGAATTATATATTGCAAATTAATGGTAGATTGATAATAATGAAAGATTGATAATTGAAAATAAACTAATGGTTTATTAAATTAATATTGGGTCGGTGCAAAATTAACGACGATTATTTTCACAGCAATCTTACAAAGGAATCGTCGTTAATTATGCATCAACCCATCGAAAATCTTTTAAATCATCAATTTTGCAAGGAAATCGATAGAAACTGAGGAAATCCATGAATTAATTTCCACCAATCTCCTAGAATCCATAGAAATTCAAGATTTCTATCGATCCATAGAAATTTTCATGTCCAAAAAATTTCTCAAAAATCGATACAGTCCCAATTGAAAAATCTAATTAAATTAAATCATTCGAAATCGTAGAAATTCATTAAGATCAAAATTATTTTGGATAAAAATGGGAATTTTTTCCGAAAGATTTTGATATCAATGAATTTCTACGATTTTGAGTAATTTACTTTAATTAGATTTTCTTCCGAAAGTCCCGATATTTTTGTCACTCGGGTGTTTGTTTGTTCCTTGGTGCATAAATTACAATACACCCACACAATGATAATTCATGAATGGCGTTGCATTTTGTTTATATGAGGCAGAAAAGTAGCTCGTTAATTGTATCGGTAGGACGAGTAGGTAAAAGGGGGATGATTTTCCGTCATGAATAAAATCAGGATGCATTTAATTCGCTGCACCAAAAGCCCGGTTTGTTGCACAACATTGTGTGTGTTATGCAGATCAGCAGTGACTGAAGTAGATGCGGATTACTCCCCAAGCATGTAATGCATAACAATTTAGCTTGTAAGCTAAAACAACAGACTTTTACTACTTTCAGTTACTCAATTTTCCGTGCCTCAAACTTTTTCCCGTATTATTTATGTACGGCAGCGGGAAATACAGAAATGAGCGATTGGATTTTATTAAAGGCGTGTCTGCGAGTACGTCGCACCTGCAGTTTTATTAAACGAGATACGGTTTCGGTTATTAATAAACCGCAGTTTCAGTTTCGAATATCGACAGAATTTTCTCACGGACCTGGAATAGGTGTAATTCCAAAATTTACTTGTTGCGGACAAGCGACTAATTTTATTTTTCAAAATCTATGAATTTTTTTTTCAATAATGGAAATTATTGTAATAGTTATGGTACATTTTATTTTGACTTAGGAGGAAGATTGGAAGATATTTTTTTTCCCCCTAGAATATGATTACTAGAAATAGGGAATTTCGAATTCGGGAAATTAATGATCGAGAATCAAATTTATTTGTTTTTTTTTTTTTGGAATGGGAATTGTTGCAATTATTACCTCAGTTATGGTAAATTTTATCGTTTAGGAGGGAAATTGGAGGATATTTTTTTTACCCTAGAATATGGTTACTAGAAATAGGGAATTTCGAATTCGGGAAATTAATGATCGAGAATCTGATTTATTTTTTTTTTTTTGGAATCGGAATTGTTGAAATTATTACCTCAGTTATGGTAAATTTTATCATTTAGGAGGAAAATTGGAAGATATTTTTTTTTACCCTAGAATATGGTTACTAGAAATAGGGAATTTCGAATTCAGGAAGTTAATGTTCGAGAATCAAATTTATTTTTGTTAGAATTCAAATTCCTGCAATTGTTGTTAAAATTATGGTAAATTTTACTGTCGCTTAGGAACGAAAATTGGATGGTGTTATTTTTTCCCCTAGAATATAATTACTAGAAACATTTTTAATTGTGGAAATAAATTTTCAAGAATCGATTCGATTCTTTTTTTCCAGAACTGAAATTATGGGAATTATTAATATAGTTACTGTAAATTTTACTATTATCGAAGGAGAAAATTCTAAGGCGTTTTTTACCCCGGCATGTTGTTACTAAAATTTTAAAACTGCAAAAATTAAAATTCGAAGGTCAATTCGATAATATTCGTTTCTCAAATTTCAATTCATCCTTTTTATTAGAAACATAGTCTTTTTTATTTCATTATAATTAAAGTTAAAATTATTACCAAAAAAATACTAAAAAATGACTAGATAAAAATAAAAATTACTAAAAATTAGTAAAGTCACAATTATTGCCAAGGAAAATTATTGCTCAATAAAAAAAAAGTCATCAGGTACTATTTACCTGAAAATTTGCATAATTTCAACTAACACATGGTAAAAAATACCACGAGGATTCCGCGGTTGCCGAAATTTTGAGTTCCCCCGCACTTGGCCTCTGATACGGTTACCGCGGAGCATAGTAAAAATTACCAGCTCGTTCTCTTATGTGTCCCACGCATTGAGTGATCGCGGAATTCTTTGAAACGCACATACACATGCACACATTGAAAGGTAGTGGTTATTAAATGTAATTGAATGGCGACAGCTCTTGAGTTTTTTTTTGTTCTTGTTATTGTATTAATAGCGTTTCAATTAAAAGCATGTACGGATGCAAGTCTGTTGTATGGGTACTTCAATGTTAAATTGTATTCTAAAATTGGAAATTTCGTGAAGAGAAAGAGTGAAACTTTATGTTACAAAATGTGACACGTTTAAATTTGTCAAAAACAGATATATCGAAAACACGCGGTGCTCTTAAACAAAAAAAAATGTGTGTGTGTGTGTATAAACGAAGGGAAACGACAAATGAAGAGACGAGTCGGGGGAAAAAAAAAGCAATTATTATTTTAAATAATCAGAAACATATAACTTACACAGACGCGTGCGCGCGCGCGCGCGCGCGGGCGGGCACACACCGCACGGGGCTGCGCGTATGCAAATATTTTATATAAATATTACAATTCATTACATTTATGAATGTCTATATTTACATTATGGAATAAATTACGTCCCGGAATATGTGCTGAAATGCAACGAGGAAAAGTGAGAGAAGATTTACGCTTACGTGAAAATAGGAAAGCTTGAGTAAACATTGAAAAACCATAGGGGTTGGGCTTGAAAAATGTTTAAGCGTTAATTTTTTCATTTTGCTGTAATACGCGAGAGAGAAGAATCCGGAAAGGAACCTCGGATTTCGGGGATTAAATGTCTAGTCTCGAAAATTGCATTTTTTTAAATTAAAAATCTAGCCCCGAAAATTGCATTTAAAAAAAATTAAAAATCTAGCCCCGAAAATTGCATTTTTAAAAAATTAAATATCTAGTCTCGAAAATTGCATTTTTTAAATTAAATATCTAGTCTCGAAAATTGCATTTTTTAAAATTAAAAATCTAGTATCGAAAATTGCAATTTTTAAAATTAAAAATCTAGTCTCCAAAATTGCATTTTTCAATATTAAATATCTAGTCTCGAAAATTGCATTTTTAAAATTAAATATCTAGTCTCGAAAATTGCATCTTTTAAAAATTAAATCTCTAGTCTCGAAAATTGCGATTTTTTTTATCCGATAGGGTAAAAATAGGTAGGCCTTCCCCCAAAAATGGGGTAAAAATTAAAAAACGGGGTTGAACAAGTCATTTTCTGGGGTAATTTTTCGCGTAGAACCGATTCCAAAGGTCAAATTTGATGAAATCCCAGCGAAAGTTGGTGAAAACTAGAATTTTTTAGGAAAAATCGCATTTCCTGTTGAATTTCGGAAATTTTCACAATGAAAATGGATTCCTCGGGGAAAAAGACAAGGAATAAGGCTCTCCCATAAGTGCGCAAAAGATTTTTCCGAAAGTCGAATTTTTTTGGGTATACACCCAATTCTTTTTTTTTACACTTTTTTTATTTTACACAAAGACATGGAAATTAATATGGGACCCTAATTTATGGGATTTTCAAAAAATTCAAATAGAAATTGAAAAAGAAAAGTTGAAAAATTCGTCAATTTACCTTGCACGCGTATGTGTTAAAAAAAAGAAGCTTTTTCACCAGTCTGTACCAACCGGAGAAAAAAATGCGAAAGAGAAAGAGAAAGAGAGAGAGAGTGGTCGATACACAACGAATGAAGCAGTGTGGAAGGTTAGGGCCGCTTGGTAAGTCTTCGGCGTCCCCTTCTTGGAGTTGGTAGGTATTTATGGTTGCTCGGGAAGGCCTAACGTCGTCTGTATTTGGGGTAGGTCGCACTTCGCACAGTGCCAGCGTGCCAGAGGAAGGGGGTTTTGAATCATTTCTTTACTTTTTTTTTCCTATCAGGACGTTATCTACTATACGTGAGGGAAACTTCATCACACACACGCTAACACACACTTACTCATTCACTCACTCACTCACTCACTCACTCACTCACTCACTCACAAATCCACTCACTCACTCACACATCCACTCACTTACTCACACACTAACACACACACTTACTCACTCACTCACTCACTCACACATTCACTCACTTACTCATTCACTCACTCACTCACTCACACATTCACTCACTTACTCATTCCCTCACTCACTCACTCACTCACACATTCACTCACTTACTCATTCACTCACTCACTCACTTACTCACACACTAACACACACTTACTCACTCACTCACTCAATCAGTCAATCCCTCACTCACTTACGCGTACACACACACACTTACTCACTTGCTCGCTCACTCACTCACTCACTCACTAACTTGCTCATTGTCAGTAACTCTCTTGTACACACACACACACACACAAACACATTTGCTCAGTTATACACACTTGCACGCTTTTGACATAATTAAGCCGAAGGAACAAGAGCCGATACGGCGGCAGTTGGCAGTGGTGGCAGGGGTGTCGTTTGATAAGCGTCGGATCGTTGGTGCGGCATGGAGCGTGTAAGAAAGAGCGTATAAGAGAATCCCGGCGAAAGTATATGAGAGAAAACGAGGTACATACATGCATAAATACGGACAGAGCATGTATACGAAAGCGCAGCGAGGAAATTTCCCGTGGAAGCTTGAGGGAGAGAACCAAACCGCTTAATCATAGGACACTGCATCGAGGGGGACATTGAGTCGACCCTCCTCAATTAGGTGTGGCTAAGAAACGAATAGTTTAGAATAGAGCACACGAGCTTGCTGCCGTTTCCTAGGGTTGCCTGCCATACGTCACGGAACCAAGCTCCTAGGTTTTTTTTTCTTATTTTTACAATTTTTTTTCTACCGAATGAAAACAAAGGAATGTTAATTTTGGCATTTCCCGGGGTTGGCATGCGTCACAAACCGAAGCTGGTACCCCCAAATTGAGAAAAAAAAAAAGAATATTTTCGATCGAGTTTATTTAAATTCGAGATTTTTGAAAAATATTCTCAGTCATCACGGAATTTCGGGGCCAAATTTCAAATTTATAGAAATTCCATTTTGTTTCCTAATTTAGACTTGGATTTTAATTTATAAGAATTCCCTTAAATTTTCGTATTCGTTTCGAAAACTCGAAGAGCCTGGAAACTATCAGGAATTGTTGCAGAAAATATGAGATAAATCCAATTTTCAGCTTGGAAATTATAACAATGAATAATTCGAGAAACGAATAATCCGATAAACAAATTCCAAAAATAAAGTTCCGCCATTTTTTCTTCTCCGTGAACTTGCACACTCGCGAGAGACGCATGCGTTGGTGCTCTCGCGTATTAACGTAATCACCGAACGTAACGTAATTAGCAACGTTACTACCACGCCACTAATTACTGACGTAAATACTACGTTCCTAATTACTAACGAACCCGTTACCTGGGAAATCGGTAGGGGGCAGCAGTGTATCCATTTTCAAAATTTTCAAAGAAATCAGGAAATTAGCCTTTATCGAATTTCAAAGAAATCGAAAAGAATTTGTTGCCAGTGTGTAATTATTATAAAAAATTGGATAAATATTAAATCTCGACTTTCATTTTTTTTCGATGGTGACTAAAATTGTTACGAGTTGTAAAAATCGAAATTGCAGGAAAAATAAATAAATAAATAAAAATTAATAATAAGTAAATAAATAAATAAATAAATAAATATCTGCCAAATGACAATATTCAATCCAATCGCGTGACACGCGTTGATATAAAAATGACGAATCCCCTATAAATAATTCAAAGCGTATCTAAACGAAGAAGATGAAGCGAGAGCGTCAGGTGGATGACGGTCCATGGGTTTCTGACGTTAGACGGCGAGAGATAGAGGAGATAGAAAAAGAGAGAGAGAGAAAGAAAGGATGCAGGTAGAAATAAGAAACGAGAGAGAATGCTTGCTATACGTCAAGAATACCTTAACTCGGCCCTAAGAGAAGAAAAGAGAAGAGAAAGCATGTAACGCAGCATCCCAAAAAGAATCGAACCGTGCTTTTTTTTCCCCCCTCGCCCTTATGGCCCTCCAGATACTATTATTACGTTTATTTCGTTCTTTTCTGCCCCTCTTCTCCCCGGTGTGCTCCCCGGTGTCCCTTTATTCACTCTCTTTCGTTCTCGCAGGATACTTCGGTTAGAGAGAAAAAGAGAGAGAGAGAGAGAGAAAGGACGATATAAGAGATGACTTAAGAAAAGATGGTGGGAAGCTGCAGTAACATGGTCGACAAGTCGAGCTTCGAGATGAGAGGAAGAAAGACACGAAACCGCAGAGAAGAAATTCCTGGATGCCCGTCTGCTATTTGCGAACTCGAAATTTCATCCGCCGATTCCTGCGGAATTCTCACTTTTGCGGAATCGAGACGTTCCCATGACCATTCCACACTCTGGGAATGGGTATTTGAATTTTTGAGGTTTTCTTATTTTTTTTTTTTTAAAGGGCGTTGATAATTAATTTTTTAATTTAGGATATTTTGTTTAAAGTAATTAAAGGAAACGTGTCACATTTATTACTTTCCGGGAATGGATATTTAAATTTTTGAGGTTTTCTTATTTTTTTGAAAGCGTTTGTAGGTAAATTTTTAATGTAGATTATTTTGTTTAAAATAATCGAAGGAAATACGTCTTATTTATTGACGCGAATTAAAAAGAAAAAGAAATAAGGTAATTGTCGTATTTGGAAAAAATATAAAAATTTATTACAATTTATATAAAATAAGTAAAAGAATATATTATATTTCGAAATGAATACCGTGAAAATTAAAATGCAATTTTTGCAGCACGCATTTGTCACTTCCCGGGACTTTCATTTATTTATTCCTTTATTTTTCCTGAAATTTCGATTATTATAATTTATAACAATTGTAGCCACCATTTACAAAAATGGAAATTCCAATTTGTCCAATTTTTAATTAAAAGCTGATAACAAATTCTTAAAAATAATGAGAAATCACATTTGTCGAGATAAATTAAAAATAATAATAATGATAATGCAGCCGTTACATTTTCAAACATAAAAATAAGAATTCTAAGATTCGTGTAAAAAAAAAATAAAACAACAAAATCGATGGAGCAAAAAATAAAATGCATATTTTCGCAGCATGCAAATATCACTTCCAAGGGCGTACGTTTATTTATATCTCTTTATTATTATAATTTATTACAACAATCTTAATTAAAGGGTCGATTACCAATTAAATATTTTAACAATAATATTGCAATATCTAAAATTAAGGTTCTCGTTTTTCCCATAAGCCGGTAACGATTCCTCGTCGAGCACGTCTGAACATAGTAAATCCGACCAGAATTGCACCGTGACGCTGGTGAATGACCATCCAAAAGTTCACGTTGCTCGGCTTGAAAAGATTTATAACGTCATCCGAGGTGTTCCGAAGATATAAGAAGAAGAAGGAGAGGAAGAAGAAGAAGAAGAAGGTACGTAAGGTTTGCCCTGGAGGCTTATAACAGGGAGGAGGACTCCGATTTTTCTGTGGGCGGGATTTTGAAACCTGTTTGAGCGCTTTGAAATCTAGAGAAATAGAGGAGTCGAGACTATACGCTATCTAGAGGGGATAGACAAGAATTCAAGTGCTCCGAGTGTAACAGAAAGAGACGGAAAGGGAGAAAAAGAGAGCACACGGAGGGAACAAGTTGTTGCAAGGATGGACCCCAACTCGATGAACGTAAAGAGACGACCGACAAAAAGTAGTTCGCCGCTTGTATAGAGTACCGCCGACCGAAGGTTTCAAGTTCTCCGTGCTCTGCGTATGCCATCGGCACCTCAACCGACTTCTACCGACTTTTAGACTTCGCTTATATATCCCTCGTGTGTCAGGGGGAAGCCCGAAGTCGCTCAAAAAGGCCCGAAATGCACGGAGCGTGTATACACGTCGCTCGGATTGGAAGATCAAGAGCCCCAGGAAAGCCCAAAACGTCCCCCCGTTGCAAAAAAAGGCTCTAAAATGCAATTGGTCCCCCGAGGACCAACCCCGAGGCTTCCTTGGACGGGTCAAAAATGCATACAATGCATCCGGAGAACGTTCCTAATTCGGAGCCGAATTTTACACTCACTTTTTTCCACCCTGAGGTCCTAAAACGGAAATAACGAGAGTCTGTTGCCGGCGAAGGCCCTAATTCTGCAGTTGAGCTCGAGAGGATTTGAATTTCGCGGTCCCGCCGTCACTGACAGCGCCCTCCGCCGTCGCGGAGTCGAACCAATGCTTAGTCTCTCTCTCTAAAGGTGATTTTTATGGAGCGGAAATTGGAGTTTCTGCAAAGGTTTGGTGTAAAAATGATCGGGAGCTCGGTTGCAGTGGCTCGATGCGCGCGCATTCTTCGGCCCAGTCTTTAATTAATCGACGACGTATCTCTTTTTTATCATTTTAATTATTAGAATGTGTATAGATGTATACGTACCTTTAATTGCCGTTGCAATGAACTGTTTAAACGACCGGCATGGGCAACAAACGCACACATGCGAGTAACGTCATCGCACTCCTCTGGTGCCTACGCGACGTACGTGTGTGCGCGCCTTGCACACACGAGGAGGAAAAGTATGCACAAGAAGGGGAAGGGGGAAGTAACAAAAAAGAAAAAAAAAACACAACGTAACATCAATTTAAGTCAGGCGCATCTCTGCGGCTTCGTATTTAGGGGGATAATCGGCTTACACAGTCCCATACTGCTGCAGTTCTTCGACACAATAGCAAACGTGGCCATAGACCCCCTCTTTGAACTCCTCGATAATAATTCTGCATTCTCTTCGAAATTTCTGTCTAGGGACGAAGAATGAACCGGATCAGGATCAGCTGCTTCGAAAATGCTGCCTTTTTTTGGGAGTCCTTTCTGGACCGATTCTAAAATCGCCCAAGCGAGCGCTAATCGAACGGGCCAACGCCGACTCGGGTATCGTTACGCGGGTCCAGTACTGGTTCCCCAGTTTCGCCCAATACCGACCCGAGGCGATGTTGGCCCGATCTAGTGCCGACGTAGGCGCCATTAGCTTGAGTCAACGCTGAGACTCATTCCACGCGATTGTATCTTCGCCGAGTGCTGATTTATGACCCAGTATCGACCCAGGCGATCTGATCTTGGGTCAGTACCGATCTGCGATCCGGTATCGATCCATATTGACCCACGTTGTGGTCTGCTGCTGACCCTGGCGTTATTAGCTTCGAACCCGGGCGCTATTTACCGGGTCCGACAATGATCCAGATTTTATCAGTTCTGTCTCATTCTGGCCCCTGGGTTCCTATTGTCACTGAGGCTGCTATCGGGTGAGTGGTGACGTCACGAGTTGGGCCCTCGCGTCACAAGCCTGGCCCATTTTTGAGCTGGACCGCGTGTGAACTTGGTCCAGGACCAACCCAAATCTCACTAGAATGGTCCAATCTCGAAACACACCGTATTAGCTTGGTCCAGAGCTGACGGGGACACCACGAGCTGGGCTCGATTCCAACCCAAATGTCATTACCACGGCGCCGGCACTCTTAGCGCGGACCGAGGCTGCGGAAAGCTTTACCACGACTTTCCGCCAAGACCGCCCAGGCGCGTTACCATTGTGGACATGCCAGAGACCTTTCATGTCACATAATTACCTATCCTAAAACACGCGTGAAGCCCTTCCACGTGTCATGGGCTGTCCTGTACACCATTTGCCAAAACAATTAATCGAATAGAAGAAGAATTTCACATCGAATGGGGATTCAATCACTCAATCATTGGCATTTGCTTTATCGCAGTGTTATCAGCATGTCCGGGGAAAAAGGGACAAGGGAAAAAAAATTGAAAGGAAGAACGGCGGAGGGAGGAGGGTGGTCGAAGTACAGCGGAGCTGTTTCGGTCGAGCGATATATCAGGGTGAGAAAATAAAGGCCTTGTGTAGATACATTTTTTTTTTCTTTCAATGGGCAATACTAATCAATGAAATACGAAGCCACTGCATACACCGATGCGTGGTCGAGCGAGTGAGCCAACGAACGAACCAACGAACGAACGAACGAGCGGACGAACGAGCGGACGAACGAACGAACGAACGAACGAACGAACAAAGGGGGTATGTATGCGCCCGCGTTTCTCTCTCCTTGCCCATAAGAGTTAAAGCTGTGTGCCGTGCGCGCGAGCGAGCGAGCGAGCGCGTTTTAGAGAGGGACGCTCGGTTAAAAGAGAGCGAGACGCAGAAAGAAAGAGAGAGAAAGAAAGCTACGATATTTTTCAGGATGGGATATTTAACGTATTGGCCAGGTCAGTAACCTTATGGCTTGAGGCCCTGCTATTGGACGACCATGTACCGCTCTGCCACAAATTCCGAGCGTCTCATTGGACGAGCCGGGCCCTGGACCTATACTAACAAACCGGCCCGAGCACGCACGCATGTTTTCTTTCCCTCGCACTGACGTATGTACGTAGTGCATACGTGCGTTACACACTCGCGTAGCCCGGCTAATGGCTATGCGTACAATTTATGTATATATACATATATATATATATATGGCCTAAGATTTTTAATGTGTTGATATCATGAATCTACGTGGCCATAAAATAAGCCGATACGCTCCTCACACGGGACGAAGATGGAACCTCAACGGCAACTGGCCACCTATTGTACGCGACCAAAGTACAGGTACTTACCGACCAAGTGGGTCAGCTACTGGAACCAGCTCTACCCGCGCGATCGGGAGAAGCCCTCGGGAGTCCAAATCGCCTTTGGCCCGAAAAAGAAGTTTCGTTCGGGAGCCGTGGACGTCGGAACCCCGGTGGTTGACCCAGTCCTACTCGGAAAGACCCGAAGTCGCGGGCTCGGGCCCGGTCCGAGCGTCGGTAAATTAGGCCGGGGAATTTATCATCATCACGCCTGCGGCGGCGGCGGCGTCGACGCGCGCGCCCCCAATTATCCGATGCGATTTGGAAAGTGAATATAAAAAATCCACACACGTATAGGTCCTCCGTGTTTCGTCTCGAGAGACACTAGAGCCGGTGCGACGATGTCTAGAAGCTTGTTATCGCACCTCGTAACGCGAGAGGGAAAGAGAAAGTGGTATATGAAAAGGACGGAGACGAAGCGTACGGCACAGACAGGTTGAGAGGCAGTACCCCGGCGTTGAAACGTTCCTCTCTGTTTTTTTTTCTCCTTTTTCTTCGTGTCTCTTTTTTTTTCCTTCTTTTTTGAAGGGTTGCCATCGAACGAGAGACAATAGCACGATTGACCGACCATGCAGTAAGTTAATAACGCATACGTGCCATTTCCCTAAGCAAATTTTGCGAAAGGCCGTGTAAAGAGAAAAAGAAGAAGAAAAAAAAAATACAGGAGGACTGGATTTTCAAATGAACCAGAAGAAAATTTTGCTTCTCTCTCTCTCTCTCTCTCTCCCTCTCTCTTGTCCTTTATTACGTAACGCACTAAAAAAGAGGCAGAGCAATGGAGCAGGCAGGGGCTGCATAAAGGAAAGAAAGTAGAAACCATGAGTTTGATTTTACGACATGAAACTTGAAACCTTTGTAACTTCAACTACTTACAACTTTTCTCGGTTACAATAACGCGCACTTGTATGCGTGTATAAGTATGCGTGCGTGCGTGTGTGCGTGTGTGTGTGTACAAAGGAGGAGTCGATTCGTTTCTCGGTACCGTTGGTTACCTTTATTTTGAAGTCGACGTTCCTCGGTTGCGAGGCAATATCGGAAATAAATTCACGTGCCTTCGAATGTTGAAGAAAACGTCGCTTTTCAACGATACATCGAAAGCCCCCGATAATTAAGTCCGCGGGAATAAAGGAAGCAATTAAAGTTCAAGCCAACGGCGGAAAGAGCGCAAAGAAAAAGCGTCCGAGCCTCCTCCGGAGCTGCGGAGGTTGAAGGGTGCATGTGCGGGTGCACGATAAGAACTCGGCAGGATTTGCCCAAGAATGCGAGGTGCTCTCGTGAGTGTCACAGTCGGTGGTTGTGACGTCACATGGCAACGTGGAAATTCGCGGGAGTTGGAAACACGAGGTTTCGAGGACGGGGACGGGATTTTTGGAATCTCGTGGATTGGATTTTGGCAGTTCCGAGTTTTGAAGTTTTGGGTCCAGATTTTGCGGATTCGTTTGGAAAGTTTATTTTGTCGAATCAAGAGCTTGGAAATTTCGAGTTTAAAAATGCGAAAATGTAGCAAAATTCGAATTTTTGTTAGATTGCTCGATATTTGGAAATTCTGTAAATTCTGAAATTTTGGGGATTTTGGGTTCAGATTTGCGGATTCGTTACGAAAGTTTATTCTCTGGAATCCTAAGATTCCAAATTTCAAGCTTAAAAATGCGAAAATGTAGCAAAATTCGAATTTTTTTAGACCGCTCGATATCTGTAAATTCTGTAAATTCTGAAATTTTGGGGATTTCGGGGATAAATTTGGAAAATATTACTTAGTAGAATCCTAAGCTGAAACATTTCAATGTAAAAAATTCTATTTATCGAAATTCGAATTTTCTAAAACACCCAACGTTTGGAAAGTCTGGAACTTTTTGCTTTTGAAATTTGGAGTTAATTTCCACATTGAAACAATGTGTCTTCCTTTTTGATGCGATCAAACCCAATGCTTTTCATTATTTTCCCAAAGAAGTACCACTGTTTTACAGATTCCAGCAAGAAAGTACCATTTTTTGTAGATTCCAGCAAAAAAGTACCATTTTTTGTTACACATTCCAGCAAAGGAGTACCATTTTTGACACTTTCATCCGCGTTTTTGTTTTATATAAACGAACTTTCCTCCAAAAACTCGCCTTATGGACCCCCATCCTTTCCATCGCCAACCAAACAAACGCCAATTATCTGCCGAAAAGGCTGAAACTGCATTTTTCTCACAATCAGTCAAGAGCGGACGCTTTGACGTGGCATAAAATTGGGTAGGTCGTGTAAACGCGGGCGGATTAGCGCATATAGCGCGAATATAGGTGGTTCTTTGGCAATACCTTAAAGGTATTACCGTCGAAGCAGTCCGGAAGGACGGTTCAACGGAAGCTCGATTCTCAGGATCGATTTTGTATGCTGAAAGCGTTAGGTGTGAGGATGCATCGTCGGGCGAGTCGCCTCTTAGGGGCTATTCAATTAATACGTAACGCATGTTAAACCATGCTCGTCACATGCATGTAACACTCTGCGATGTAAATTAATATGCAACAATTAATCCTTTTTTTTTTTTTCACGATTAAATTAGGCTCGCGGATAAGGTGGAAAGAGTGGAAGGAGGGGAAGAAGAAGGACAGGGGGGGATGGGAAGAAATCGGAGGGGAAATAATGTCTTTCCAGCTTAATGGCTGTTGATCCTTCCAGTGGTCGAGCTTGGGCTGTTTTCATGGTCGTCATTTAGTGGGTTCATTCACCCTTTAGGTCCGCGAGGAGATACGAAAGAGGAAAAGAGGGGAGAAAAAGGAGGGCCACACAGTGGAGAGGGACACGCGGGGCCAGACGGCACGTATGTATGGGGAACGTATACGTGTTGGGGAGAGTGCCAATGTATTGGAAGACCAGGGCGAGGGGAAACAAGGTGGAAGGGGCCGAGTTAACATAGGAAGAAGGGCGGTGAGCCCAGGGACTAAGGAAAAAAGAGTTCAGGCAGGTCTGGGATCGGTGAGGGTGAATGCGTGACGGTTTTGCTTCTGTACCCAAGCAGGCACGCACAGAGAGAGAGAGAGAGAAAGAGAGAAAGAGAGAGAGAAAGAAAGAAAGAGAGAGAGAGAGACCTACTATTCAGAAAAAGGCTTGCCTAACTTCCCCTCTTTTTTTCAGAATCTCTCTCTTTCTCTCTCTTTCCGTCTCTTTCTCGTACCTTTTTTCCCCTTCACGGGCTCTTGTTATGCCGAGGCACTAAATTTAGGTGCCCTAAAAGGGAAGGACGAAGGATGAGAGGGGGGGGGGGCATCTCGGGATCGGGAATAAAATGGTGAATGGAGATATGGAGTCCCACCTGTTTAAGGATCTCTTCCTTTTCTTTCGCTCTGTCTCTCCCTTTATCTCGTGGATCCGTCCATCGCCGTGTCCTTCTCTCGCTCCTCGTCCAACGTTCTCTCGCAGCACGGCGGCACGCGACGAAGAAAGTGAAGTAATGTAAAGTCAAGCAAAGTAAAGTAAAGTAAAGTAAGGTCACTTTCTTCCGGATTAGATAATACATTGATAAGAGCGTACACTCACGGGGAAGGATTCTTAATGGATGTACGTGTATGTGCGATTTGATGTGCATGTTTTGGACGGTGCGAATTTATCAGTAGGATTCTAAAATTGAGACATTTTTCTTTAAATTCTAATTTTCGCGAAAGATGAAATTTCGAAATTCAAAAGCATGGAATCCAAAGTCAGGACACTTTTAATTCCCGCACATTCCAACTGAAACGCGTGGAATCGGGGCCGGACGGGCCCGATTGGCCTCGAAGCGCATCCGGTCGCACAGGATCGATTTCTCGAACCCGGAATCCGTCGAATTTCGGGCTGGAAATTGATGCAACGCGGCGTTTGGTGCGGGAACACGGCTAAAACAATTGATTATAATAATTAGGCGGCTCGTGAGAACGGTCATTAATGGGAGAGGCTGCGGGCAGACCGCAGCATCCACGTGCAGGATGTTTGTTTACAGACCCCGGCGCTGCTGTGGCGTGGCACGGCGTGGTGTGGGTGCGAGCGCGTGAGAAATTCAACGAAGGAAAGCGTTCAGAGGATTTCGAGCACCTGTTTCCGCAAAAAGTGGCGATCGATCGATTAATTGCGAACCCTCCGAAGGGAGGCTCCGCCGTGCGTGACCGATAATGGACCGATCGCTATTTTCGGCGATACCCGGAAGCCTTTGTCGTGCCGGACACAAAAGACGCGGGTCCGGTCGACGAGTGTATCCGCGACATCCGATAGGTCTGACCGTCAACGATAATCCATTTAAACCCATGTTTATCGATGCAAACTGAAACAAACCTCGGATTCGCGAAACTGTGTTGAGTCCAGCTGCAATCCTATCGATTTAAGCGAATACCTGGTTCTAACTTAGTTTATTCAAAAGGCTTCGGATTTCATTGAACGGACAATAGGGAAAAAAAAGGCTACTCAGCGAAATTATAATGACGCGTGTGTGCATGTGTGGGGTAACGAATATACGTAACGCAGTTGTCCCATTTCAGTCGTTTCTCGTGACGGAGAGGGAATGAGCAAGGGAAGGTAACGGTGCGACGTCATACATTTGGGACCAGAGGGGGTACAGGGGATCCCCAATTGTTTATGCGAATTTTTTGGGTGTTTTTCCAGTGGTAATTTTAGGCCCCACCTTGTTAGGGTACGAGAAATAATAATTGGGACTGAATTGGTACTAAGAATTTTGGATGGACTCGAAATGGGGAAAAAAGATCCCCGAAAAAAATTTACTAATTCTTCCTGGCTCCAATAACGGACCTCTACCCACCAAATAGGGAATTTTCTTCGGGGATTGTAAAAATAGGCTCTAAAAATATTTTTGGAGGGACAATTTCGAGACCAAGTGGAATTTGCTGTCAACCCAGTCCAGAATCTCGGCACTAAAATCGGTAGAAAATTAGTACCGATACCTGACTAATTTTTCCTGGTCCCAATAATGGACGTCTACCCACCAAATAGAGAATTTTCTTCGGGGATTGTAAAAATAGGCTCTAAAAATATTTTTGGAGGGACAATTTCGAGACCAAGTGGAATTTGCTGTCAACCCAATCCAGAATCTCGGCACTAAAATCGGTAGAAAGTTAGTACCGATACCTGACTAATTTTTCCTGGTCCCAATAATGGACCTCTACCCACCAAATAGGGAATTTTCTTCGGGGATGGTAAAAATAGGATGTGAAAATATTTTTGGAGGGACAATTTTGGGACCAAGTGGAATTTGCTGCCAACCCAGTCCAGAATCTCGGCATTAAAATCGGTAGAAAGTTAGTACCGATACCTGACTAATTTTTCCTGGTCCCAATAATGGACCTCTACCTACCAAATAGAGAATTTTTTTTAGAAGTTTGACAAAATTGTTTCAAAAAATATTTTTGGAGGGACAATTTTAGGACCAAGTGGAATCTGCTGCCAACCCAGTCCAGAATTTTGGAAATAAAATCGGTAGGAAATTAGTACCGATACCTAACTGATTTTTCCTGGTCCCAATAATGGACCTCTACTCACCAAATAGAGAATTTCCCTCGGGGGTTGTAAAAATAGGATCTGAAAATATTTTTGGAGAGACAATTTCGGGACCAAGTGGAATTTGCTGTC
The DNA here is from genome assembly GCA_949825005.1 of Gasteruption jaculator. Lineage (NCBI taxonomy): Eukaryota > Metazoa > Arthropoda > Insecta > Hymenoptera > Gasteruptiidae > Gasteruption > Gasteruption jaculator. The sequence continues at coordinate 1,351,986 of OX463761.1, forward strand.
AACCCAGTTCAGAATTTCGACACTAGAACCGGTAGGAAATTAGTAGCGAATTAAGGGTGGGTTTTCAGCATCGGAATTTCCAACTCGGAGCGGTAGGTCTCAGCCGGAGGGATAGGTCCTGGGACATTGGGGGAAGAGTCAGCCCTATTTGACGACACAGGGACGCATAAAAAATGGGGAGAGAGCACTGCGAGCTCTCGTGTGCAGCGCCGTCTCCTCCCATACGATAACTGCAGTAAAAAGGTTTATTACGGGCTGAGTTTATTGCATTTTTTATTTTAAAAGTTGATACATATGAGTAATGGTAAACAGACGGTATACGCGGCTGCAGACACGGGGATATAAATAAAATACGATTATTATAATTCCAGCGGAGAGTAATACGCGATGGCGATAGCAATGGCAATGGCAATAGCCTGGCTGCTTGCTACCCGGCTGAAAATCGTCGTAGGACGAAAGTCGTCGGATAGAAAGAGTACAAGGGAGGCATGAATTTCTAGAAGGTGTGAGGCAAGTAGCGGAAGTGCCGAAGGTATAGGATGGAAGGAAGGAAGGGCAAAGAGCGGAATCAGGGATTCGTAAAACGTTGGATCCCGAGCCGGAATGGGTCGTAATGCGCTGGAAACGCATAACCTTAAAAACAAGGGAGGCGAGGAGAAACGGACGGGGTGGAAGGTGGTAAAGTCGCTTGGCTTCGCGCACCCATTGAGACACGGGGGGTGGGTTGCAGCGTAAGGTGGGGCAAGAGACGTCAGGGTAAACCGGGTGAACACGAGAAGGGTAGTAAGAGAAGAGAGGGATGGGGCGATGGGGCGATGGGGCGAAGGGGATGGGGTGCCGCTGCACCGTAAACGAAACGACGCCGCTGACGACATTTGGAACAGATAATGGCGCGAATGTGCCGCGGGGGTGAACGAACCGAGGGTCGGACTAGCGACTAGGTTCAGTTAGCTCGGGTTGGGTTGGTATCGCATCAGCTATCGATCTTATAACGTCGTGTGGCCCCCGTTGTCTCCCCCGTTCTCTATATCTCTTTCTCTCCCTCACCCTCTCGCCCTCGCTCACCCTCTTTCACCCTCCCTCTCACTCACTTACACACTCTTCCGGTTCCTCTTCTCCTCCGCGTTACCATCGTGGAATCGTCGTCCTTCTTCCTTCTTGTCGAGTAGTTGGAATATACGTAATAATTTTTTTCCACCCCGGCATTTCTTTTCTGTCATCGCCTCTTGCCTCGCATGCGTACGTACGTGGCGTGCACACGTACGCGCGTGTGTGCATCCCCAGAGGCGTTAATTTTCCGGGAAATTATTTTCACTGCAGGAGAAGAACAGAACGCGTTACGATGACGAGAACAGAAGAAGGAAGAGGAGAGAGATGCCAAAGAGAGAGAGAGAGAGAGAGAGAGCCAGAGAGGGCGAGAGAGGGCATAGAGTCGTACCAGCGCGACACAGAGCCGGCACTAGACGACGAGGAGGGACGGGAAAGAAGCAGGGTAGTGTATCATAGAGAGGATGATGAGTGACGCGAGGGTTCTAGAGATGAAGAAATTTTCTTGGTTAATGCTGACCTATATGCCAACCCTCTCTCCACCGCCGCTTCTTCTTCAATACAAGGGTGTCTTTTCTTTCAAGCAAAAGTTGCGTTTGTGGATGGAGAATACCTACATATAATAAATACACTCCAGCTAGGCTGCAATCCCACCCACACGCGCGCACACCCGCATAAAGGACAGTGCATGCACCCGGAGAGTGCATGTGTGTATGCACTCAAACACATAGACACACGCTCATAGACACACACTCAGGCGGGGTATAAACGCATACTTGGTTGAAAGAGAATCGTAGGAGCCGGAAGTCAACCTCTCTTTCCTCCCATTTTCCTCCACCCTCTCTCTCTCTCTTTCTCTCTCTCTTTCTCTCTCTCTCTCTCTCCCTTTGGGTATTGTGGCATGCGGCAGCTTGCAGCCAAGAGAGGAGAAGTCTATACCAACTAAGTGATAGAAGAGACGTGCCGATCAGAGCTGTCGGGTTTTGTCTCGGGTTTTAATGGAACGTCATGGTCGTGGTGCGAAAATACCCCGCGCGCTCTGAATTAAATGCACCTATATAGCGTCGTTGAAAGAGAGGAAGATAGACAAAATAAAAGAGACGAGGGGATGGCTTCCTTCATCTTTGTTATTCAAAACCAAAGGATAATGAAGTTAATGTATTTATTATTTATAGCTAAGTGGGTTGAATGACGGAACGGCAGTTTCAGCGGATTCTCAACCGCCGTCGACCACCCGTCCCGCGTCTGCTTCGACGTCACCCAATATCGGGGACCCTGACGGGATTTTAGCCAAAGGACGTCGTCGCCCGTTAACGAACAAATGGAGTTATTTCTCTTTCGGTCCATTCGTTTATTGGCAGTGGCCCGTAATTAACGAAACCACCACCTCTCGTTGTTGACCACCTATTCTTCTAAAACAAGGGTGGTTTGGGGATACCGTGTCCTCCGAGTGCCCAATATTGACCATGACCATGGTCAATTATTATCCAAGGAACGTCGCGTCGTAACGAAGAAATGGCACTATTTTTGTTATTCCATTTAATTTATCAGGGTGGTCCATAAGTACCGGAACCACCCCCATCGTTACCGACCATCGATTCTTGTCGGTCCGGGGGTACGGTGTCCTCCGGGTGCCCAAAAGGGATGAGGAATAGCTCCAAAAGGAAAAATCGGATGATCCGGTTCAATGGAAACCATCCCTGGAACCCCAAATACCGGTACCATTGACCCAAACGCGTCTTTGGACGAGCGAGGCTGCCTGGAGAGGGTCGATCAAGGCCTCCCTTGATCAAACCACTGGAAGATTTCCAAGGGACAGGTAACCCTTTGCCCCGAAAGCCTATCATTGCGTATAAACTACCCCTATATAGCGAGTACCATTGGTGAGAGTGCACGTATGTGTGTGTGTGTGAGTATGGCGTTGGTGTCACCCCCTTATTAACAATCCCCGTTTTCGCGCATTTCGAGATAAAGTGGAGATGGACTTTCTAATAGGCGTGCATCAGCTCCCAACAGTATAATTTCATGAAAACATCTCTTTATTAAATCGCACGTAGGACATTTGATGAGCTTCGATTCTTCAAATAAATTCCTGCCACTCAGAATGTCAAAGTGTTCATGCAATGTATAGTGTAGGAGAGTTCTTGAACAGACTGCGAATTTCATTCCGTTCCCTCACGTTTCGACAATTTATTCCACTTACTTGTATACACACGTCTGTGTGTGCGCGCGCGCTAGTGTGCGTGTGTGTGTGTATTCTTTGTCAATATTTATCATAAGTCTGCAGTTTATAATTAGAAAAACTGGAGTGGAAGGAATTTTATTCACGCCTTCGCCTTCTAATTACGACATTTCCATCCCAGCCCGGACTGGCTGGGTCCTTGTGGACCCAGTCCGGGCCTCAACGGGCCCCCGGTGGCATCTGCACTCGGGAAGTCTCGTGGACCACCGTAAATCCATGGTCCCCTCGGACCCGATTCGGTTTCCAGCGGATGCGGGGACACCGGTATTGGGTGGGTCGGATTCTGGGGTTGCTGGAGCATCAACGTCGGTGAACCGTTTGCCGATGCAGCTGCCGTTCACCGGCGATGCGGCCGATTGGGCAGCGATGGGACACCGGGCAAAAATTCGGTCGCCTCGATCGTTCCACGGAGGCGAGGATCGACAATCGGGACCGAGACCTAATTAGAGGCAGGCTGGAGCCCCCGAAGTCGCGATAGCGTCTCCGGGCAAGTTCACACGAGTGAGGATTAGCCTCTGGTTCAATGGTTAATTAACACAATCTTTATCGCACACCTGTTCGACGCGAAACGGCTCCTTTAACCCTTTCAGGGGCAGTGGGACGTATACGTCCCATCTACTGGTTTTCAGCTTCTTTCACATTTTTGAATTATTTCAGAATTCTCAAGTGCACGTATGCACTTTCCAGGTTCTTGAAAATCTAATTCATGCAATTTTGAAATTTGCATTTGATGTTTCTGCTTTTTGGAATTATCGTAAAAAAATTCAAATTATTTTTTTATACAAAATGTGCCCCTCAAGGGGTGAAAGAGGGGGGTACGAAACTGCATAAAATTGCAAAAAAAAACAGCGCATAAAAAAATTCTGAAAAATGAATATTTCTTTCTAAAACAAAATAAATAAAGTATTAATTGAAAAAAGCAGAGGCTCGGTATCGAATCGTTGTTGGTTTACCTGCATTTCGATTGTTTATCATTTTCGGTGGGAGTTTGTTGCGATTTTTTTTTTTTCTTCAACGTGAAAACAATGTATAAAAAAAATACCGTGAAAATGGGAAAGAGGAAACAATGCGGCAAATAATCGGGCTCGGAAGACAGCGAGCGCGCTGCGGCATCTGCATCTTCCATGTATGCGAGTGCATGCATTTACTTTTTTTTTTTTTCCTTCTCGGAAGCATCGCTCGGAAGATAATCTCGCGGTCAGCGGAAGCAAGAGCCGATCGAACAGACATCGACGATCCGATCCCGCCTTTAAATATAGGTACTGTACCTTCTCTTGCACATACGGCGTATTATCAAAGGATTGGAAACCAGGCGAGAAGCGCCTCTGCATGAAATTTTGCGTGCATTATAAATGCACGCAGCCTTGCAAACCCCGGCGCCGGGGTTAACTTAAGCTTCGACGGACAGACGTATGGACGGACGGACGGACGCGGCTCTAACCTACCGTAACGCCATAAAAATAACGGCTAACTTGCTCTCACTCTCTCTCTCTCTCTCTCTCTCTCTCCCTTGCACTTGTAGGGAATGAGGACATTTATCGGTCTTTCTTTCGTTAGAGGGTCCGAGGACGTCCTCTTCACCCTCGTGTTCATGTGCCTCGTTGTTTCTCACTCTTCGACGCATCGTTCATCTATGTACAGAGAGAAAGAGAGAGAGATAGACATGGGACATACATGCGCTGGATGGACAGAGACCGAGAATGTGGAATACCGGTACGAGAAAAAGGGAAACTCCTATGTATGCTTGGTATGGTAAAAGCCATGTGTGTGTGTGTGTGTGTGTGTGTGTGTGTGTGTGTGTGTGTGTGTGTGTGTGTGCAGCAACATATCACACATTTACACACACACACACACGTGAATGCAAACATGCACTCACACACTGCAAGCTTTACATCGGCATAAAAATGTCTCCCTTCATTACATGAAATGTAACTTTCATGTAGGTACGTCTCGGTTCCTCTTTATTCGAACTTTTTTCCTGGACTGGAGAACACTTTTTTTTTCCGCTTTCGTGTTTACCTTTGTACTTCCACTTACCTACAGCGGCAGGTGAGCACCGGAGGGGTGGTACCATAGCGGTACCGTCGGAACCGCGACCGGGCGGTTCACTGACCCTGTTTGATAAGAGACATACGAGGAGCATCGGGTATCCATGACCACGTGACTTTGCACCCCGAAGTCCCCAGAGACGCCCCTCGAGGGAAGGTCACCACGTGTCTGCGGGTACATACGCGGTGCCATTTGCCGCCGTGGTGATCGAACGTGTTGGAAATTCATCGAACGACGTCGACAACCGAGCGAGGGGTTGCCACTGGTACCATTAAAACGGGAATTGGTGCGGCATTTGTGTGACCTTCGAACTCGAAAATTGTAGGAATTTGTATTTCGAAGAGAAGGTATGCATCCCTTGGAGGAAATTTAGTCGAAATTCGGGAGGGGTGGTTTTCAGAAATAGGAAAATTCGAGCCGTGGAAGTTTCAAGGGTGCGACTGGTACCGTTAGAACAGAGGGTGTCGTCTGGTAAAATAAGTCTAATGAGAGGATCTTTGGAATAATTATCTCAACCCCCGAAATGTAGAGACTTTTGTTTGGGGTTAAAAATGTTGCTCGAACTACCCTCGAATGGAGGTAAACGCGATCCCTGTTTGTGATAATAAAATACGACGCGTGGAAATCGGAGGGGTGCAACTGGTACCGTTAGAACCAAGGGTAGTTCTCGAATCTCATTTTGTAATTGGATTTTTAGAATAATTATCTGACCTTCAACCCCTAAATGACAAACACCTTTATATAAAAAGAAATAGAATTGCTGAAACCAACCCCTAGTGGAGATTCGGTTGGAACCACAACCCCTGTTATTAAAATATATGAAATAATGACTCGTAAAAATTAAGGGGGTGCAACTGGTAGCACTTTCGCAAATTCTATTCACAAACATGATCTTTGTAATAATTATCTGACCTTCAACCCCTAAATTGCAGAAATCTCCATTTGAGGAAAATAAAATCGCTCGGACCAACTCTTAATGGAGATTCAGTTGCAACCACAACCCCTGTTATTAAAATATGACTCGTAAAAATTAAGGGAGTGCAATTGGTACCATTACAACTCCCCGAACTTATCCAACCACGGAATCTTGGTGACAATTATCTGACCTTCGACCCTCCCAAGTTGCGAAAACCCCTATTCGAGAAAAAAAAACCACCCCTAGGGGAAATTAATTGCACTCCTATCTCAAGATCCCTATTAATAATAAATTCTCTTTTTTTACCGAAGTTTCGATAAGATCGAGAATGTAATTGCGCTCTAAAATTTTGAGCGGCTCCGACGGACCTTTTCTGCGTTTTTTTTTTCTTTCCACCTCTTCTCTTTACGGTGGTCGGAGCTGGAGCGGTAAGGCCTGGGTGGATTTTGCACGCAAGGTCGCAGAGAAATTGGAAATTTTTACGTTTCGCGAAGAAACGAGTCGATGGACAAAGAACGACCGGTCGGCCAAAAGAGAGCAACTGAATATAATGCCCGAGAGTAGAAACAGACGCTAAGTACCGGCGCGGTGCAGTCGGAAGGAGGCGGTACCGTGAGACCAAGGGCACTAACGAAATCCAAGGCCGTCTCGAAAATTGACTGACTCTGACTGACTACTCCTTCCTTTTCTACTCTGAAAATGCCACGATGTCGCGCTGGAGTCTGCAAATATGGAGTCGAATCGCCAAAAAACTAATATTCATCCTAAAATTTCATTTTAAAACAAATTTAATCCAAAAAAAGCCATAATATCAGGGTGTCCCATAAGTTTCTTCCCTTTTTTTGATACGAAACCAGTAGCGTGGCGCGGAAAAAACTTATGGGACATCCTAATATATAAAAAATTCGAAAATTTGATGATTTGGTGAAAAATTAATGAAATTATTAAAATATCCGACTTGCAACCCCCTCGAATTGCAAAAATTTTTATTTGAGAAAAAAAATTCGTCCCCGAAGAAAATTTATTTAATATCCACTCCCGAAATTGCAGAAAAATGCCTATTTTTTAAATTCTCAATGTATTTTTAATGGAAAATTAGTTCAAATTCAGGGGGTAGTTTTCAGGAATGGGAAAATTCGACGCGTGGAAGGTTTTAGGGTGCAACTGGTACCATTAGAATCGGGGATGCCACTCCCAAAATCCTATTTTTAAAAAACTGGATTTTTATAAAAATTATCCGAGCTTCAACCCCCCGTATTACAGAAATTTCTTTTTACAATTTTTTATTTAAAATACTATATTATTTAAACTACCCCCGAACGCGAGATCCCTTATTTATTGTTAATAAAATATGACGCGTGAAAATTAAAGGCCTTCGACCCTCCCAAATTAATATAAAAAAAAACCACCCTTGGGGGTGGATTTTTTAAAAATTGAAATAACAAAATTACGCTTGAAAATTAAAGGATTTCAACCCTCCCAAATTAATAACTTTCAAATTGGTATAAAAATCCACCCTTGGGGTGGTGGAATTTTTAAAAACTTAAAAAAATAAAAAACCTAATTTCTTTAAAAGTCCACCCCCGGGTATTTTTTATAAATTAGCGAAAAAAATCCCCGGAGGGTGGATTTTTACAGGAATTACTCACAAATTAAAATAAATATATTTGAAATTTGACGTAGAATTCATTTCACCCCCTTTTTAACAGTGGGACCCCCGTCATCGATTGTCGGGCGCATCTGCAGTTGCACCGGGAGGCATTTCGAGTACGATTTTCCGCCAAACTCGGCAGTGGCCGAATTTGCATATGAATTATCGCCGATCCCATCGGGTGGGCACCCGTGGGACTGACTTCCGGTAGGAAAATCAGCGCGAAAAGTTGCACGACACCCTTGTCTCGCCGCAATACGAGAAACGTAGAGTCACAAACACCCACGTATGAAGTTATTCAATCTCTGAGTCAGCATTCTTGTATTATTTACATCGATAGCATAGTATAAACTGGTTACGTGGTGGATGTGTGCGTATAGGCACTATCGAGCAAGTAAGTTTTCCTGGTGCCCCAGTATCCCATAGCCACTGCAGTCGCTTCCGAAATCAGTGACCGTAGGAAGAGAGACATTTATGTCGTAGAACAGGTGTAACTCGGAAAAGAGAAAGAAAGAAAGGTAAGGAAAGGAAAGAAAAGGAAAGAAGAAAAAAAAGAAAAAGAATTGCACGAAGCCAATGACCTCTTTTTGACGCGTCTTTTATGTATTTTATATATATATATGTGTGTGTGTGTGTGTGTGTATGTGTATGTATATATGTATAAGTGCATAGGGGTACGTGTGTGTGTGTGCAAATGCAAGGGATACGCACACACATGCGTACGGTGGGTTATACTCTTCATACATGTTACAAGTTGGTACTTACATTACAATATACGTAATGCAATCTAAGAACAACTTATTCTTGTATTATGTGCACACGGATAAGCGTAATCGCGCGTATGTGTGCACGCACACGCGGGTCCATTATAATTTCATTGCCACTTATTATTACGTATAAAGCCGCTGTTAATTACCTTAAGAAATTTTCAAGATACGCATGGGTCTCGAAAGAAGCGTTTCGATGAATGTGTAATTTTCATGGTAATTCATTTTTATTGTATTTTATGGAAATCGTAGATTTACCGCGGGTAGCTTCCAGGTCATCGTAAGTTAATTGAACAAAGCGAATTGATGAAAACTACTAATTAATTAGGATGTTATTTATGTAAAGCGAAATTGAATAATTGGAATACACTGATTTTTTTTTGATGTAAGGAAATTTCTATTGTCAAAGAATGTTTTTTCTCTTTAAATTAAAATTATTCGATTATTTAAATTGTAGGGAGGAAATAGAAAATGGTTGTAAATGAATTGGGAACGATAAATATTTGGGAACATTTATTTTCAATGGGTCGATGTATTGAATAAAATAAATAATTAAAAAGGAAATATTGGAGTATTAGTTATTTTAAGTAAAATTAATTAATTAAAATATGGTAATTTTTTTTTATGTAAGGAAATTTTTTTTGTTAAAGATTGTTTTTTTTGGTGAAAATTCTAATATTTTAATTATTATAGAGAATTTTTATAATTGTATTGGAAACGTACGAAAATTTGAGTGCATTGATTTCAAAGGGTCGATGCATTAAATGAAAGAAAAAGGAAAAATTGGGATATGATTTATTTTAAGTAAGATTAAATAATTAAAATACGGCAATTTTTTGTGTAACGAAATTTTTATATTCTAAGATTTTATTTTTGAAAATGCAAATATTCAAATTGTTACACAGACGAAGCGGGGAATTTTTGTAAATGCATTGGAACCGCCAAAATTTGAATCCTTTTTTTTCAGGAAAACGAAAAAAAATAAGAAGGAACAATTGAGATTTCATTTATTTTAAGTGAAATGAAATAATGAAAATATGCTGATTTTCTATGTAACGAAATTTTTATTACCAAATATTGTTTTTTTTTTTGAAAATTCAAATATTTGAATTATTATACAGACGAAGCAGGGAATTTTTGTAAATGTATTGGAACCGCCAAAAATTTGGGTCCGTTCGATTTCCAAGGGTCGACGTATGAATTATATATTATTACTAAAAAAAAATTATTTTTAAAAATAAAGAAATAATTGTTTTTAACGACACCTTTACGCGATATGACCATAAAATGGAAAATCCACAGCCGAATCCTTTGGGCGAATAATCCAGCGCGAAAATCCTACAGCAGAAAAGCCGGCGTTTCCAAATCCACCAACTCATTAATGCAATTATACAAACAATTAACGAACTTACTGTATAATTCATTACGCGAGAATTAAATATTCTCACAAATACTGTAACCGCCGCCGTAATAACATGTGTAATTTCAATAATTAATTCTATGCGTTTCAACTTCCTACATCACAACAGCAACAATAATACCCGACATTATTATTATTATTATTATTATTATTATTATTATTATTATTATTATTATTATTATTATTAAAAATATTGTCGGGATCGCGCGACGAGTGAAATTTTCGGTACCCCACCCATACCGCTATGTACTTACACACACATACATACATTAATAAATACATGTATACCAACCATGCCCGGTTTCAAAAAAATAAATTGAATCGTTGATTTTTGAAAGTGGCGCAAGTCCATTTTCTCTTGTTTCGAGGAAATTAGAAGTTAGCATTTCGGTCAATAAAAAAATTTAGGTTAATTAATTATATCTGATTATATAAATTAATTTGATTATATAAATTTGTTTCGGGCGAATTTAACTAACACAATGTTTATTTACGGGCTGCAGATGGACTTACGCCACTTTCAAAATTTATACTTCCGCAATTTGGACAAATTGCGGAAATTGGACAAAATATGGGCACTTTTTAGGGAATTAAATACTAACTGGTTACAAATACAAATTTTACACTAAATTGAACATAAATTTTCGCGATATCTCATTTTTTTGAAAAAAATGGGCTTACACCACTTTCAAAATAAAAGGGTCCAATTGGTACCAGTTTTTTCAACAATACATAACGCATCAAAACCCGTCCGTTTGATACGTTCCAAGAAGGTTATTTTTAAACCTCGAACGGGGGGTTATGGTTATGGCTATGACTATGGCTGTGTCTATGGTTATGGTTCTCTTCTGCGTGGCAATGGTGTTGTTCGTACAGGGGCCCTCGCGAATCGCAAAACGGCACGTGATGGGAGGAAGAAGAGAAGCTTGTGTACACACAAACACACACACACGCGTACAGATATACGCGGAACGCACACGAAACCGTCCCGCTCGTGGATGAGAAAGGTACGAGGAGGAACCACAGAGGGGGGCGAGGAGGGGAGCGGGAGGGTGTGTTTCAAAAGGAGGCCTTATTGTATATACAGACATACAAGAGCCATGGCGAGGGAAAGGTATGGAAGAAGCGAAACTGCAGTGCTGTAGGTTCGGGTTCAGGTTCGGCAACGGCAAGTTGGCTTGGGGCTCTTTCGTTGGCAATCGAGTACGTTCGTGTTCGGCGCGCGAAGGTCGGGATCAATGGCCGGTAGGACCCTCTTACTGCTATGGTATATTATGGCTGTTCCCATGGACGTGTGTATGTGTGTGTGTGTGTGTGTGCGTGGCGCGAGAGACAGAGAGAGGAGAGGGGCCTAAAGCCTCTGGAGAGGGGACGGAAGGCTCGAACTTGGGCACCAAAAGAGGAGAAATTGAGTTGGCGAAGCCGCGAGTGGGGGCATTGCCATCAAGAAGACGAGGCACAGAATACGAAAGGAAAAAGAAGAAGAAAGGCATCTTCCACGCGTTCTTCTTTTTTTTGTTTTGTGTCTCTTCCTCCTGCCGCCGCCGCTGCCGCCGCTTCTCCTTCGCCGTCCTCTTTCTTCGGCGTCCGAACCAAAAAACGAAGTATAAGGGAACAAAAAGAGCGGGTAGGGTCTGCGCCCTTGAGACCAGTCCCTTAACCCACCTCCGAAATTAGCATCAACCTTGAGAGCGTATCCCATGTCCCGCCCCTCCTCTTTCGGAAACGGGAGGGGAAGTTGATACGAAGGGGGAGCACAGGGGTGAGGTAGGTCATGGATCGTATGTACGAAAGTCAGACTCTCGATGACCTACCCTAAATTCTATCCCTTCTGCGATTCTCCCTCTCTCTCTTTCTCTCCCTCCCTTACTCTCTCTCTCTCTTTCTCTCTTTTGGATCTCCCCACTCTCGTAACAACCGAGTCTTTCTCACTCATGCTTGGATTGGGTTAGGCTTCTACACATTACTCCGCGTCCTTTGCTCTTCTCCTCTCTTCATCTCTTCACTCATTCCTTTTTTTTTCTTTATTCTCTCCCTTTCTCTCTCTCTCTCTCTCTCGCTCTTTCCTTCGTCGAGCTCGTTTATTTCACGAAGCACGCATTGTGCACGGGTCCTTGCCTTCTACACAACTCCGCTCTTTCGTATGCGAAATCCCAACTTCTTCTTCCATTCTCTTCCCTTTCGTCTCTTCAGGTAAAACCACACGTACTCGAACAAGTATCTAAGCTTCGTGGGTTTCCTACGTGCGTCTATGCTTCGCCGTACACTCAATCCTCCTCCTCCCCTCCCCCCTCTTTTTTTATTTTTCCCCTTTTTTTTCGTACACGGTTTTCCCTTTTCACGTATATGATTTTTCTTCTTTTTTTTTTTAACATTTCTCATACGAGTTCATACGAAGGGGGGGAGATCCACTCAATCATTCGATCGTCTCCATGCCAGTCCCTTTTACTCCGGACACATTTCCGTCTACGCTGGAATTCGCTGCAGTGGCACTTGCACCGTCCCTTATCTCGATAAATGCATGTACGAGCGACAATCGTACGACTGTCGACGTTCCAACTTGATTATTCGTAAATTTCGATACTGTTTATGTAATTTAATTGTTACTCCTGTAATTACGCGTATGTGTGCTAAATAAATATTGGGGTGTCCCATAAGTTTCTTCCGCGCCACGCTATCTACGACCTCGAGCCGTAAAGGAAGGAACTTATGCGTTGGATTCCCCCAGGAAAATGAGTTCAATGTGGTTTGTGGGATAAAATAACTATTTATTTTACAACACACACACACACACTCGTTACAACACATATATATAAAATATAATATATCTAGATCCGAATTTTATACGCCGCACAATTTCTATTTTCTTCCGGAGGGAAGTTGCTTCTGGTCGGAAGTTTCCAAAATTCTCTGAGTTGGGTTTTTGGGAAAACGCGGAGGGAGGTTCGGAGAAGTTACATCGGAGGGGTAGTTCACGGGGGTGGAAGTTGTCGGTATGCAAAAGAAATATACAATAATCACACGAGATACGAAATCCGAAGGGTCCCAACGTTCCTAAGTTATCGGGAGGAAACTCATGTTTATTGTAGGATACGGGAGGTTTTATGGTTTTAAGGATCAACCCTTTGCGGACGATGACTTTTTCGGCCGGGTGGGGTAGCGGGACGAGGCGATTTTTGCGAATATGTTGAGTGACTTACGTGATACAATAAAATGATCTTACATATAAATGATCTTATAAATACGTTATATTTCGATTGTTTATCTATATTTACATCTTCGAAACTATATCTTTACAAGAATTATGATCAATGCTTTTGCCACACTCGCCGAGTCTCAACTGATGTCGAAACCACTGTCGGAGCTACACTCTTGGAAGAAGGGTTAAGGGACCGAGGCTACGGAGTTTGTTTGCTTAGGTGTGAAATTAGGGTACTCAGTTTTATCTTGCAAAGGGATGGTATCTTATTCCAGCTTGTTCCAAAGAAATATACATGGACACAGGATGTACGGCAAAGCACAGCAAAGTTTGGTGGGTCGTACAACACATGGGACACCGTAATACAAACAAATGATAATCAATTCGTAAATAATATGAATTATGATAAATATAAATAAACATACGGGTAATTATAAATGAACATTACTCTTACTCTCGTAATTGCACGTTCATGTTAAATAAATATAAATAAATTATAATCTATCCGCAAATAATATTAATTATGACGAATATAAATAAACATAGGTATAATTATAAATAAATATATGTACACTCCCGAGTTCTTCCTTTGGGTTCCCCTTCGTTGTGTTTCCATGCCTCGTGTTTCCACTGCGCTGTTGGTATTGTTTAGAGTGTTTTCAGAGCCCTCTGGATTACGGATATCGAACTTACGACGTAGAAAATTTATCGAAAGTATCAAAAGCGTGGTAGGATCCCTCTCATTTTTTTTTGGTGCATTTTTCGCGTACTTCAGGGGTAATAAGGGTTGCAACCCCTTGGGTCACAAACACACCCAATATCTTCGACTTCTTACGAAAAATATTTTCCACTTTGTTTCATTAAAAAATATTAATTAGCAGCCGAGATATGATTAAAGAATGATTTTCGGATAGAACTTTGGGGGTGCTTTTCACCCCTTCAAAGTCGACGACCGCACACAAATACAAAAAATACGTGTCTCTTATTTTTTCGAGTATTACAACATATCCAAAAATTCTTGAAATCGGCGAGGTCCTTCCTCGTCAGAGGAACGCAAGAAACCTCGAGTCGCTGGAGTTAGGTTATGAGCGGGCGCCGCCATGATCGCATCGACCCGCGTATCGATGGATGACGTCATTTTCGGCGACGTCGGATTAGGTGCTCCCGCGAAATTCGAATTCCATGCGACTGCGGCTGGTTATTGGAAAAGTGGGATCCTCGCTGATCGGCAAAGATCGGTTTTGGAAGGCGAGCGTGCACCAACGTCGAGGGAAAAGAAGGAACCGAGAGAAACGGAAGGCAACATAGTCGGTGTATAAGGACGTACCTAAGTGTATGTTTATGTGTGTGTGTGCGTGTGTATATGCATGCGTGCGTGCGCGCGGCTCGGGCGATCGATGAAAATAATTCGCTGCCTCTTTCGTGATTAGCGTTTCAGAACTCCGCGAGTGAAGAGAGAGGCTTCCTCCCGATCGACAACGAAGCAACGGGGGTTTTCATAATAACGCGTAATGGACGCGCTTCGGACGATCGATTTACCCCACATCTATCCCCTTACCTCTCTTTGTCGCTCTTCCTTGTTTTTATACCGACGCTATATCTGCTTCTTTCTTTTTATTTGCCATTTTCCCCCTTTCCTTTCTCATATTTCGTTTACTATTCCATAATACACAGTGCGTCACTGTTTGAATTGAAAGAAATCAAGGAGCGAGATGGCGACAGTGATAGAGGGACACTGACGGAGAGAGAAGGAGAAGGAGAATGAGAGAGAGAGGAGCGTAGAGGGATAATAAGAGAAAGAGATGGAAACACACTTCTGGGACTTTGTCCCCAGAAACTGCTTTCCCATGTGTACAATTGCATTTCATTTGTTGGAGAAAATTCAAGAGGTTCTATATTAACTTTGCCGCGATGCGTGATATCGTTATTATTAGCATTGTTGCTGTTCTTGTTAATATTATTATTATCATTATTATTATTATTATTATTATTTATATCATTACCAACTATTACGATCATTATCAACATTATCACCGTGATTGTTATTGTCATTGTCTCTAGAATTGATACCAGTCTTATTATTATTATTATTATTATTATTATTATTATTTTTCCAGAAGTATAATTATTGCCATTGTTTATTGTCATGATTATTAATGACGTTCTTAGCAAAATTTCAACCATCGTCGTCGTTATTGTTATTAATTTTGTCGTAACCGTTCTTATAATCGCCACCGTTCTCAATATCATTAATTTTTGCGTGTTACAATTATCGATATTGTTATCGTCATCATCGTTGCTGACGTCATCAGTAATATCTCTATTAATATCGCTATTATTGTTACTACAATTTATTGTTGTTAATTTTATAACCACCCCTGTTCATATTATTATTATTATCACTATTATTATTATTGTTATTATTACTATTATTATTATTGTTATTATTATTATTATTATTATTATTATTATTATTATTATTATTATTATTATTATTATTATTATTATTATGAGTGGAAATAGTATTGTTATTGTTATTGAAAATAATATTCTTGTTTTTTTTTACGTTACAATTACGATTGTTGCTAAATTTACTTTCGTTACCGCAATTGTCGAAATTATCATCGTCCCGATTATTAATATCATTCCTATTATCGAAATACAGTCGACTTATTTTTAGCGCTATTAAGCACACACACACACACATACCCACGTAAAGTATATACCAGCGCGACCGGAGCGCGGATAAATTAATTAAATTATCGAAAGTCTTCAATGAGCGTATGCAGATTCGTCGGAGTATCGCTGCTCGATGCGATAATTGGGAAATCTCGAAACGATGCAGTCGTTGGTTTATCTCATAAGAGGGTGCGACGGCCCGACGGTCTTCTCGCTGAAAAATTCATCGTTTTCTGGCTTTCCTTTCCTCCATCTCGAAAACAAAATAAGAAACGCCACTTTCCACCGGTCCATCAGGGAATCGAGCCTTCGAGGGGGCACCGACAGGGACGCGATCCGATTTTCCATGACTCGAAGCCAAACGTTCGCGAGGTGCCAAAATGGCATTCCATGAATTTCGAATTTCGAAAAGTGGGAGGCCCCCCATCTCGAAACCGGGCGCAGTTTGTATGCGTGCACCCTCCGCTCGCAATTTCGCGAACGAGTCGCGGAGCGAGTTCGATAAGAAGCTACTTAATTGCGTTAGGGTAGCCATGGGAAGTACCCGAGGAAGTAAGTAAGTAAGTAAGTAAGCAACCTTGCGAATTTTTACATCGCAACTGCCACATATATCGCTTAAGGTACGTTTGTGCAGCGGATATGTGACTTTCCGGATGAGAACGACGGCAGAGTAATCTTCGTGCGTCTCTCCCTCTTTGCTGCACAAACCTCTTGCGACGAGGAAGAGTAATCGAAAGCCCTCGATAGGAGTAAGGTTTTATGGTGGTCGATCGATGAAGCGAATCGGCGACGTTGCACCTGCCTCTCTACAATTGCTCAACGAATTCGTATTTTCTCTCTCTTTCTCGTCATTCCTTCCTCCTTTCTCTCCCTCTCTCTCTCTCCCTCTCCTTCCCTCCCTCTCTTGGGACCCCTTTTTTCCATTCTTGTTTTCCCCGGCATTAGTTTCCCCTAAGACGGGGTCTTCGGGTCTTTTTTAAAGGGCTGATTTTACCCTATATAATAATAATAATGATAACAATAATAATAATAATAATAATAATAATAATAATAATGATAATAATAATAATAATAATAATAACAATAACAAATATGTCCAAGAACAATAATAAATATGTCCAGAACCGATCACAAACACATTTCTACCGGATACGTTGGTATACGAATCTGTTACGTCCACGACCTTAAGGCTCCCGTTTACATGAAACTTGGTCGCGACCTCACTTTCATCTCCCAGGCGCGAAATTTGAATTTCTTTATTATCCTTTAGGATATTTCGATGATATTGGAGATTCGAATCGATTGATTTCGGGTCGACGATTGATACCCGGAGTACATTATATATATGTATGCGTTATATACATCGGTACATAAGATATATCAACTCGATGCCGCTCGTATATTAGCCATTCGTTGAAGGTGCGTCGACTGTGTGGAAAATATGTTCCGTATACATAAGTTACAGTCGGCAGGTACATAGTTGGGTGCGTTGTGGAAAAAAAAGCGATAGGTATGTCTTGCGCATACACGCGCGTGCATATGCGTATACACACCCATCATCGAAAAAGAAGAGAGTATGGAAACCAGCCCGCACGAAACGAGCAACCCATGGCCGTGCTACCGGTATGAATGAATAAATAGGAGCATGAAATTAGCCGTTGCGAGGCAGGCAAATGCGTTAAGATGCCTATCGCCGCATACAAGGTTCTCTGGGACAAGAAATGGCGGCAAAGGTATAGATAACCGGCGAAAGAGAGAAAGAAAGAACCCTTTTATGCGCGCGTAGAAGGGAATCGGGCACCTGGCGTAGGTAGGCAGTGGTAGGCTCCTCTCGCACTTTCGTCATGGTCAGTGGGCGAGCATTTATTTCTTTCGAAACTCGGGGGAAAACTCACAATCAACCTGCTTTTCCCCCGTTAACCCGAGCGGCCACCCCATTTTTGCTAGGGTCCTGCGGCTCGAAATGTTTTCGTATGCGCGCAACGAACGGGGACTCGCAATAAGTTGCAGCTATATAAGGCGGAGGAAAAGGGCAGTTAATGTTTAAGGTGACCCTTCGCATATTGAATATTCAATGAGTGTGAAGGGATACGAAAAAAGAAAAGCGTCTTGCGAGGGAACCGAGCCGCTCGTTCAATGCCGAGGATTGATTAATTTATTAATAACGTCTGGACTCATGCGTTCACGCTTGCCCCGCAACCGCTGCTTTCTTGAAAACCGCCTTCAATCTGGTCCAGAACTGGATCCAACAATTGTGGACCGGTATCGGGTCAGACCCGACGAAAATCCTGAGCGATCTTGGCCAGAAGTGGGTCCAGCAAAGTGGACCAATATTAGGTCACCGGAAACTCCAGAATTGGAACCTTGTTGATAAACCTTGTTGATAAACGGGCAACTGGGGGGTCCAAGTGAGCCTTCGAGTGTGCCATGGCGAGATTCCACCCGCATCGTTGGACCGGTATTGAGTGGAACCCGAATAAAATCCAAAGCAATCCTGGTCAGAAGTGGACCCAGCAAAGTGGACCAGTATTGGATCATCAGAAACTCCGGCACTGGAGCCTGGTTGATGAAATCGGGCAAGTAGAGAGCCCAAATGAGCCTTCGAGTGGGCCATGGCGAGATTCCACCCGCATCGTGGCTCCAGTAACGGTTTCGTCGTGGGAAGACCCGAGGAAACTCTGCCGGGCCTGTCAAGTATTGGCCCTACCTGGGTTGGGTCCCTCTAACGGTTCCGTCGCCCGACTCTGCTGGAATAGGTACGTGCGAACACGAGAGTTACATTAGCCGCATCGAGATAACGATAAGCGTAATGTATTCGGAGTTCCCGAGAGAAACGCTATCCCACGTGGCCATGGAGCTCGCGGGCCCCATGCCTGTCCGCGTCTTCCTCCGATTCGTCCGATTTGCTACAGGTGGCTTAGGTTTAGGAAACGCTTAATTTGGGGAACGCAGGTAGTAGGTCGCGTCCGACCAATCCGGGCGATCGTCGCGCGGGTCACTCGGAGTAGGACCCACCTCTAAACCGGAGGCAGTTGGCATAGAAAATGGCCGGTACTAGAATTTAGGCGTTCCGCCGATCGATCGGCAGGGATTATTAGCTACTCCTTTTTTCGGAGTCCACGATTTCTGCCTTTGTCGGGAAACGGTCCGTGACCCATGCGTTTAACGGTATTTTCGGGATTCCCTGCACGCCATGCTTCGAATCCCTCCTTTGTGCGACGAGGATCCCCCTCGTCCCGGTTCCCCTAAAACCGGTATAGTCTTTTTGGGGTAGGTATAGAACTACCCCAATTTGTGCGTCTTTCAAAGCCCCTGGTTTTAATCTTTCCATACATGCCGACCCTTTTTCAATTACACTTTTTGGTAAATTCCCTTTGTCTTAATTCTATTGTCTCGCTTCAAAAGCCCCAATCACTCCCCTAATAATAGGTACTTTTTCGACTGTTTCAAGACGACCAGATATCGCTCCGCAGTGGAGCTGGAGCTGAAACTTCTCGCATTCGGATTTTTATGCATTTCCATGAACGAAATTGGTTGGTGCGTCAAAGCGTCAATGGAAAAATTGTGAATCCAGCGAATTTCCATAGAATTGGTACCAACGGCACGCGCTCATCGGGATCACAGTTAATCTGCATCCAAGGGCCAATCGAATTTTAAGACTCCCATATTTGGAGCCCCAATCAGGACTCTGTTGGCACTCCCTGGGCCCGACCATCGCCCCTGAACTTCCCTGGAAACCCGATTTCCAGGAGATTTGGGCCAAACCCAAATACGGGATCCACGGCATTAGCCTGGAGGCTCCTCCATTTTTTCCCTCACGTGACCGAGTGACTGAAATAAAAGGACGAGCCAATTTGCATCCAAGGACCCATCGAGTTGCTAGACCCCCATATTTGGTGCTCGAATCAGGTCCCTGTTGGCACTTTCTGGGCCCGACCATCGCTCCTGAGCCTCCGAGATAAATCTTAAGGACCGAGATTCCCTGGAAACCCGATTTCCAGGAGATTTGGGCCAAACCCAAATGCGTGATCCACGGTGTTAGCCTGGAGGCTCCACCATTTTTGCCGAGTGCCATTGGCCGAGTGACTGAAATAAAAGGACGAGGAATTCGAAAACATGGCGGGACACGGCGTGAGACCCTGTTTTTAGATGGGACGCCTCGTCCAGCTCCAACTCCACCTCTGGCAGGGCTGCCGCTACAAAAAGGCAGAAAAATACGGGCAAAAGGAAAAGCAGGGAAGGCAAAGCAAAGGAAGGCAAAGCGAGGCAAGGAAAAAGAAGCGGAGAGAAGATGGTAGGTTTAGGTTGGGTCCTCTCTTTGGATCGTTCATCGTTCTTCAACAGGTCTATGCCGGTGTTTCTTGGTCTTATGGTAGTGGAGTGTAAGAGTACGATGCACCGTGGCTTCGAAAGGATGGCAAAGAGGGCAGGGAGGGAAGAGGGTCAGGAAGAAGAAGAGGGGAGGCAGGGGGATGGGGGCTTTCGGCGGTTAGTAGAGTGACTGAGCGAACGAGCGAGTATTTTCGCTGGCCTTGACGCAGCTACGGAGGGCAATGCACCTTTGGTGAACACACTGCGAAACCGGCATCGTCGAGAACGGACGCACACACCACTTCAGAGGAGCAACCAATACACCCTACTCTCGGCGTTCGTGTGTTTCTGTATTTATATACACCCCACGTGCGTGTGTGTACGTGTGCACGCGCTTCTGTGTGTGTACACATAATATTAAAGAATGTGTTTGTACGTAAGAGGAGAAAGACATATACATGCCAACCATCGCTGTTGAGCTCTCGTGCAGGCACAAGTAAGCTGGGTTTCAACTGCACCGGTCCAACGAACGAACCAACGAACGAACGAACAACTCAGAGGCCCGGTCCTACTCGCGAACGAATGCTCGACACTGACCTCACCCAACCGGCGGCAGCAGCTGCCCCCTCCGTACACTGTCTGCCAAAAGTCGCTGAAGAATTTACCCATGCGATGCTTAACTACAGTCCCGGATAGCTTCGGTGCCCGTGCCGGGATTCCCCGCGATTTTTAGCCAATTTTCGTTGCGGGCCATCGCCCCGAATGCACTGGGGACCCAATTTGGGACCCGAGGACCCAGGGATTTCGCCGAATCGGGGCTCTCGAGCCTGATCTAAGCTCCCAGCGGGTCAACCACTGGCCCGACCGGATCCATTTTGGCGGAAATGGCGACCCGGGGTGGCCGAGGACCCGGAAAATTCGCGGAATCGGGGCACTCGAGCCCGATTGAAGCTCCCAGCGGGTCAACCACTGGCCCGACCGGAACCGTTTCGATGAAAATGGCACCCAGGGGTACCAAGGGAGTGCCCGTAGTAGTTTTCGGCGCGGCCCCGGCCCGTGGCCCCCGCGGGCGAAACGGGTTTTCGAGAATTTCGAGCGAGAAGCGAGGGAGGGAAAGGCAAAGGCGATGAATTATGAGGGATATTCATTAAAATGGAGGAACACGAGAGAATATATGGAGTTTGACAACGAACGTCTTCCAATTAACTTCTCTCCGGCCAAGTTGCCAAGCCTCCTCGTTCGTTGACGCTTCGCGTGCACTCGGTTGTCGAAACTGCTTCCTCTCCCAAGGTCGCACGAATTGGCACCGCCGGCAAAGACCGCATCGAGAATGCAATTTCTCTTCTTGCAATCCGAAAAAAAAGAGGAGAAGAAGGAGAAGAAGTGGTAGAAGAAAGGAAATGGCTGAAAAGGAAATAATTTACTCCACAATTTCAATATAAATTCTGTATATAATCAATTGAATTCGTATCACTTCTTTTAACGTTCCACGTTATTATTGTTATTATCGTTTTATTTTTTTACGGATGTTGTTGTTATTAGTAGCGCTGATACTACTGTTATTGTTGTTTATATTTTTAGCTTCACTATTTGACGGATAAAAGAATTGTATTTTATCGGAATGCGAATTAATTGTGCTCTAAATTTATTGTATTACGGTATGTATATGTAATTACGTATTTATAATTATGTTAATATCGAAGAAAAAATTATATTTGGAGGTGATGCAACATGAGCAAAAATTAAAAAAAAGAATTTTTATTCTGTTTAACGTAATTTAATTGTGTGATAATTTTATTAGAATGTAATGTAGGCGATTACGCGTGATTTTATTGATATTGTGACACAAAGAAAAATTATACGGAGGAATTTTTACGACCGAACATGAAAAAAAAAATAAATTGTGTTATATTTAAAGTAATTTAATTGTGCAATAATTTTATTGTAATACGATAAATACAATTACACGTTATTTCATTAATATTGTAACGCAAAAAAAATTCTATACGAAGAAATCGCGGTAACCAAAAATTCTAAAAAAAAATGTAATTGCATCTAACGTAGTTTTTAAATCGCGTAATAATTGTATTTAAACGTAATATATATAATTACAAGTAATTTTATGAATATCGTGACTTTAAAAAAAAATCATATCGAGGAATTTGAAAAACTCAGAAGTTGAAAAAAAATAATTTATATTGTGCATAATAATTTCATTGTAATAAAATTATATATAATTACGTACAACTTTATTATAATTGCGACTCAGAAATAAATTATTTATGGAAATTGTAAAATTACCAAAAAACGAAATATCGAAAAATCGTGAAAAAGGATGGAATAAAATACAAAGAAAAAGAAAATAGGCCAACCCCGAAACTAAAACAATCGAATATATCTTTAGAGAGAGAGAGAGGGGTGCAGGTATTGTATAAAATTCTATAAATTCCGGAAAATGATAAACGACTGATAACGGCGTTATCATCGGTAGTGTCTGAAATTCTGTTTTCACTATAACCGAAGACGCAAAAATAAAATTCATGCGCGAGTCAATAATACGAGGAAGATAAGAAAATTAGTATATAACACACACACACATGCATCCGAAAGTAATAATAAGAAAGGAAAGACGAAATAAGGAAATGGAAAATTTTTCGATAAACAAATCCATGAAAGCATGAATAGCAACGGCACGGCAAGACAAAAGGTAAATATGTACACTATAACCGTGCGCGGTGATCGTTGCAACATTCATTTTCGTCGAGGTGCAACGGCAGTAAGAGTCAAACTCTTGCGAAAATGCCGCTACGCATGGCCTGAAAAAATAAAACGTTGATAAGCGCACTGGGTCCCTGATAAAGCCTCGCTGCTTTTATCGTGTTTGCCCGGTGCGATAGCGCGATGTACAAAAATGAGGTTGAAATTGCAAAACTGCTTGGATGAACGGGTGAAAGAAAGAGAAAGAGAGAGAAAGAGAGAGAGAGACAGAGGGCAAGCAAGTGCATTCGATATTATACATATATGTGTACGTATAATACGAAGATATATAGAAATCGGTGGATAAGGAAGACGCGAAGGGGGAAGCGTATGACACTGTAATCTATAGAACAGAGTAGAAGAACAGACTCATCGTATCCGGTGTCCAATCGATAAGGCAAATCATATCAAATCGTTCGGTGGAGTCTTTCAGTTTCTTGACTTTTTTTTTTATTATTTTCCTCGCCTTCTTTTCTTTCCTCTCCTTTTTTTTCGTTATCGATCAATAAAGATATCCCCCGTTTCTATCGTATATTTTTAGATTCCCACCGAACGTGGTACCTTTCGCCATGAAACTCGGACGCACAAAGTCCTTATCAAAGTCACCGGTCACCAAAATCCCATTCATAAAAATAAAATTTCCACTGGGCCATTGCCACTTTTTTTTTTCACCCCAGGTACTTTTTTAACCCATTTTCAACAGAAGCGTGTATATACGCCCAGGTTTTTCATGCGAAATCGAGCGTATTTGTACGCTTATAAAGCAAATGGGTCAACGTCATCAATCGGGTGACGTCACTCGAAAGGACCCGCGAAATTTAGGCACTGAAAGGGTCGAAATCGGAAATGGGAACACATTTGTGGGCTGATACCGTTTTTGTATCGGTACCTGACCTGGTCGAATCTTTTCGCAATATCGGAACGCGATAGCACCGACCACCAGAAAGAAATTTTTGTTGATGAGCGTAGAGGCTCGATGGGAGCGATTTTTGAAACCGGGGTTTCAGGGGGTTTTTGAGGAGATTTTTTGGTAGAATGTGTCTTTGAGGTTCGCGAATTGAGGATTTTGGAATTTTGGAGGTTCTGATTTTTTTAAGTGCGGGATTTTGTAAATTAGAATGTCGGTAGATTTTTGGATATTTTTTTTTTATGAATTTATTTTCGAAATCCCTAAATTAGGGGGTTTTGGAAATTTGTAGGTAGACAGTGGTGGTTCAGGTATTGGATTTTTGAAATTCAAATTTACCCGAATTTTGGGTAGTTTTGCGGATACTTTTTTGAAAAATTCTTTCTTTATTTCGAAGTCTTTGAATTTAGGGATTTTGAAATTTCGTAGGTTCAGATATTTAATATGCGCCCTTTCCAAAATTGAAATTTATACATTTTTATAATAATTTCACAACTATTTTTCCAAGTCTGAATTTTGGAATTTCAGAAACGTAGATTTCCGAGTCGTGCATTCTTCAAACCGTGATATTAAAATTCCCAAAAAATAAAAATTCTAAAATACTCGATACTCAAAAAATGAAAACTTGAAATTTCGCAAACTTAGAATGCTGAGGCGTGCAATTTCCAAAACGTGGAATTGAAATTCCCAAAAATTCAAAATTCTCAAATACTCGATACTCAAAAAATAGAAACTTGAAATTACGCAAACTTGGAATTCCGAGTCGTGCAATTTCCAAACCAAGAAATCAAAATTTCCAAAAATATCAAAATTCCAAGTCACGCAAAATTCAAAATGGGGACTCGAAATTTCGCAAAATTGGAATTCCGAGTCGTGCAATTTCCAAACCAAGAAATCAAAATTTCCAAAAATATCAAAATTCCAAGTCACACGAAATTCAAATCGGGGACTTGAAATTTCGCCTTGGCTAAACCGACGAATTCCCCGGGAAGTGAAAATTCCGGGAACGTACGGAACCAGACTTTCGCGAGACTCCTGCTGAACAAATCCCGGCTGTTTGCCTACCACATGTGCAGTAAAACGGCAGGAAACACGAAAATCTCGCATGTAGCCGGCACGAAGGCAAATATTTATTCACGTCGTTGGGATAAATTTATAATTTCCTATCTATCAGTATGACGGACCAACGCAGAAGATCACGAATGCGTGTGTGTACCGCACGCATGTTAAAACTCGCATCCAGAGGGACGCGGTTCATTGAGAGACGCGAGGAGCTTGTAAAAGTAGTGGAATGGAGTCTCTTCCTTTTTTCTCCATTTTCTGCAACCTCCTGCAACCTCCTGTGCAGTAGTTGCAGTAGCTGCAGTTGCAGCGCTTGCCGGCTTGCCTGCCTGCCTGCTTTCGCAGTTGCAGCTGTCCGCAGCAAGTACTAATCACTTTCCTAATGCACATTGTACGATCATCATTGCCTTCTTCATTGCTAGTAAAAGACCCTTTTTCTCCTTGATATTTCTCCCGATAAGTTCCTTCTTTTCCCATTATTCCTTCGTTTTCAACACCACCTATATCTACTCTTCTCTTTCAGCGTCCATTCGCTTCTTGTTTTCTTTGCAGCCGAGGATCTCATGAAAACTTGGGAGGTTTTTACGTAACACATAGCGCTTTCCGTATATATATGTATATGTATATGCATCTATGTATATGCATCTATGTATATGCATCTATGTATATACATCTATGTATATATGTATATGTATCGCATATGTATTGTATGTACATGCCTTTCACACCGCAAGGCCAAATTCGACACGAGAATTACAAAGCCCTATGTCCACGCGTTGATTACAGGCGATTGATAATAATTATTTCGATGAATTTCATGCAGATCATGAATTACCGTAGTGGGATTCCTCTTGGAAATATATTTTTTTTCTATTTTGATTTTTACGAATTTTTTTTTCTCTCGCGATTTCTAGTTCAATAGGAATTCAGGAAATTTTCAATGAATCTTCCCCAAAAATTGCAGCTTGAAATGTTTTGGATTTCCCGTAAAATTGAGAATCTGGAATTTTTAAATAATTAGTGATCCGTAAAATTCAAATTTCGAGTATTTCAAGTTTCCCATAAAATTGCAACTTGGAATGTTTCGAATTTCCGAAAAAATGTCGAATCTGGAATTTTTTAATAATCATTTATCCGTAAAACTCAAATTTCGAGTGTTTTAAATTTCCCAAATAATTCCGAATCTGGAATTTTTAAGTAATTAATCATCCGCAAAATTCAAATTTCGAGTATTTCAAATTTCCCATGAAATTGCAACTTGGAATATTTCGAATTTCCGAAAAAATGTCGAATCTGGAATTTTCAAATAATTATTCATCCGCAAAATTTAAATTTCGAGTATCTTAAATTTCCCAAATAATTCCGAATCTGGAATTTTCAAATAAGTAATGATCCGTAAAATTCCAATGTGGAATATTTTAAATTTCCCATAAAATTCCGAACCTGAAATTTTTCAAGAAATAATCCACAATTCTTCACAAAATTTCGAAACTCGAATTTTTAAAAAATGGGAATTTTTTTTGGTTAATTAGAATTTTCAGCGTTAGAAAGAAATGGAAAGTTATGGTTTTTCTGAGGTTCCGTTAATTCCGATATTTGGCGTTTCGAGCTCAAAATTTAAAAAATGTAAAAAATTCTACTTTTTGGGATTGCCATATTTAAAATTCTGCAAACTGGAAACCGCGAAAACATGGAATTCCAGAACTATCTTTTGAGTTGTGCGTATATTTTATCGCGGAGATATAATAAGAACTGGTAATGTGTTACTAACCAATTTCGTCATAAGACATTCTTAATCTTATAATAAAATGAATGAAATAGTCACGGAAAAGCATTTACATTACGCTGTACTTGGAATCGTCGATGATATAAAAGGAAAAACATTTTTTAAGGTGTGTTCCACTTAATATATGTATACCTATATATGTCACTTTATATCAATCGCCAGTGTCACTCCCTTGGAAATTATTCTCCTGCGAAAGGAATTGAAAATGCTGAATTTCCAAGACCCATGCGGTTTCGATCTCAGCATGGTCTCTCTCTCTCTCTCTCTTTCATTTAAGTAATTGCTACATTTTTGGAACTCGGGAATTAATTTCCTACATTTTCCTTCCCAAATTTTTTTAGTTGACGAATTCTTTCGCAATTTTAGGAGACAGTTATTTAAAAATTTCCTGAACTCGAATTTTACAAAAAAAGAAACTGAAGGATTGGCGTCCTACATTTTTCTCCCATTCCCAAAATTTTTTTAGTCGACGAATTCTTTCGCAATTTTGGGAAACACTCATTTAAATATTTTCAGAATTGGAATTTTATGAAAAATTGGAATTTTATAAGAAAAAAATGCAGGAATTAATTTCCTGCATTTTCTTCCAATTCCCAAAATTTTTTTGGTCAACGAATTCTTTTGCAATTTTACGGAACTCTCATTTAAAAATTTCCAGAATTGAAATTTTATGAAAAATTGGAATTTTGTAAGAAAAAAATTCAAGGATTAACTTCCTGCATTTTCTTCCGATTCCTGAAATTTTTTTAGTCAACGAATTCTTTTGCAATTTTACGGAACACTCATTAAAAAATTTCCAGAATCTGAATTTTATGAAAAATTGAAATTGAAATAGAAAGACACAATAAAAAGATCCCGCAACTGCAGAATTTAGAAACAGTGAAAAATCAAGAAAGAATCTGTGGCATTCCGAAAATTGGCATTCAGAATCGCGTTTCCTTCTAGGTAGATGTAGATGCATATGCAGCAGCAGCAGCAGCAGCAACAGCGGCAACAACAACAGGTTGGAATCGGTACGAAAGTAAGAGGCGCTATATCGATTTGAAAATACGACTCGTAACGAAGGTAACGAAGTTACGAAAGAAGGTAAAGGAGATAGAGGTAAAAGAAGGTAGATGAAGGAGGATAGAAGAGAGAGAAGGGAAATGTATATACAGGAAAGAGAAAAAAATTACGACTATTTCTTGATGGCTGCACTATGGTTCTCTTTCTATCTAATGTTTAACGTTTTTGCTCTCCCACGATCGGTTCATGGTCTCAAGCTTACTTAGAGATCGGCTTCTCTATGGCCTACCTTCCTACGTAAAGTAGGTAGGCCTCGGCTCGGCTCGGCTCGGCTCCACGGTATCAAAGTGTACAAGTACATTCGCGACATCAACGGTTTTCTTTCCTATGGCCAAGTGAATGTGAATGAGAATGAGAATGAGAATGGGAATGAGAATGGGAATCAGAAGTATCCTTTAAACGACGGAAAAGTACTCGAAACGCGGCTGTATTGATATTTTCATGCAGATTTTACTCGAAGCCTGTCATCAAACGAAGCCTCCACCGCTTATGCACACACACACGTGCACCTACTTGCGCAAGGAAAATTTACGGCGGGCCAATAACAATTTTTATAAAACGGTACCGGGGTCGCGAAAATTTCTCACGGTTATTTTCGCGCTGACAGAAATTTCCTGGCGGACGAGAAAATATTTGCGAGAATGTCGGTGGAGTTGAGGAAAAGATTTTTGAGGATTTCGGCAAGGTTTCTCATTTTTTTGAGGTTCGGGAATTTTTCGCTGCGGACCTACGATCGATTTTCGAGAATTTCGAGGTTGAAATGTGAAATTTTTAAAGGCCCGGAATTTCCTCTGGACTCCTACTAATAAATTTCGAAAAGTTTGGCTGAAATACGAAATTTTCGAAGGCTCAGAAATTTACCCTGGGGTCTTATTATTAATTTTGTAAAAATTATTGCCGAAATTACAAATTTTTGAAGACCCAAAAATGTACCCTAAGGTCCTATTATTGGTTTTTGTGAATTTTTGCTAAGAAACCACATTTTTGAAGGCCCGGAAATTTACCCTGGGGTCTTACTATTAATTTTCAAGAATTGTTGCTGAAATTACAAATTTTCGAAGGCCCAAAAATGTTCCCTAAGGTGCAATCATTCATTTTCAATAATTTTTGCCAAAACACGAAACTTTTGAAGGCCCAGAAATGTATCCCAGGGTCCTACTATTCATTTTCAAAAATTATTGCTGAAATAACAAATTTTCGAAGGCCCAAAAATCTTCCCTAAGCTCCGATTATTCATTTTCAATAATTTTTGCCGAAACACGAAACTTTTGAGGACCCCTTTTGCTGGACCAGAGACTAGGTCCCGGGAAACCTCGTCCAGGTCTTGACGAGGCCTTGGCAAGGCTTTCATTCGGATTTGCTTAGAACAAACTCACGATTACAAAGCATTGATTTTTAAATAGTATAACGGACGTCTTTATATTCATTATGTACCTACTAGAGCCTCGTCTTTCCGGGCATGACGTGCCTATAGCAGCAGCAACGGCAGCAGCAGCAGCAGCTTAGTGCAATTTTTTATTTCCCCACACACATACGTTCAACCGCATACACAAGATATTAGTTCATAGCCATGTAGCATGTAGAAAATGCATTGTGCGCGTGTATGTGTGTGTGCGTGTGTGTGTGTGTGCATGGTGTACACGCACACGGGTTCGCGTATATCGGAACATTGAAGAACTTACCATCTGGTGCCCTCCGCCTCTCTTCCTTTCGTCTTCCTTCGGTGTGTTTTATGCGGTGCAGTACGTCTCGTTCCGTGCAATTTCGGTATATACGCAACGTATTTATACGTACACATACCCATAGTTTTTCCCTCCCTATTCGAATTCCGAGCGACGACCCTTTGTTCCAAGCAAACCCACCAACCGTATTCAAAAGCATCGTATTCTTCCTATGGAAACACTTTATTATCGGAGATGGCCACGTTGTAACCACTTTTTCGAGCGCTCGCTCGCTCGCTCGTGCACGAAAAAGGAATTCGCGGAACAGAAACCCAAAAATGGCCAGCCTATAATTAATATTTACGGTCTGCGGTGGCTAACGGTAACAGAAACCCCCTCGGAACCCCGCCAGAAGCTGCCATTTCGCCGTACAACTGCGTTACGGTGCATTTATACAGAGCGAGTCCGAAATAGCGTCGCCATGTGCCGGGCGCGTCGAGTGGCCAAGCGCTGGGTCGCTGTCGCGGCGTTGCCGTCGCGCGCCTCCGGCCAACGGGAGCGAGAGAGACGAGGGAACCTCATTCGGCAACGCCGGTACGCGAGCAAGACCGGAGATAACGTCGCTGACCCAGGCAAGGGAGGTCCCGATGTATCGAGAAACGGAGATAGATCTAAGGGCGATCCTTTATGGACCAGTACTGGTCCAATCTGGATGACCTCTATGAAAAAATGTGTCTTCGACCTGTAGGATATCGGTATTGCGTTAATTTGAGAACGTATCGATTTATTTTGGATTGATATTGATCAATACTAGGTCAGAATTGGAGCACACTACGACACCATTGATCCAGACTGTGTCGATAATGGTTCTCAATAATTGTGAGTCAGAATTATAGATTTCTACTGAAAAAGAGACAACCTTCTTCACGTTTGCTCAGTATCTGGGCCAGATATGGTCCAGACTGGGTCAATATTTCGACAATACTGGTCCAGACTGTGACAATATTGGTTCGCAATGACTCAGAACTGGTTTAACGAGATCCAACTACATTCTGTTACGGTTGATCAGCATCTGGGCCAGATATGGTCCAGACTGGGTCAATATTTAGTCAATACTGGTCCAGACCGTGTCAATATTGGTTCGCAATTACTCAGAACTGGTTTTATCGATATCCAGCTAGGTTCTGTTACGGTTGATCACCATCTGGGCCAGATATGGTCCAGACTGGGTCAATATTTGGACAATACTGGTCCACACTGTGACAATATTGGTTCGCAATTACTCAGAACTGGTTTTATCGATATCCAGCTAGGTTCTGTTACGGTTGATCACCATCTGGGCCAGATATGGTCCAGGCTGGGTCAATATTTGGACAATTCTGGTCCAGACTGTGTCGATATTGATTCGCAATGACTCAGAACTAGTTTTATCGATATCCAACTAGATTCTGTTACGGTTGATCAGCATCTGGAGCGGATATGGTCCAGACTGGGTCAATATCGTCTCGAAACCGTCTGAAACAAAGTTTTCGCCGTTTCTGGGCTAAAACTGGGTCAGTAAAATCGCGTGGAGCGATTTGACACGAAACTGCATTCCTCGATTGCAGAAAAGCACAGAAGGAGAGCGAAGTTAATGCAAGAGAAGGAAAAATTCGTTCTTTGAAACGTCGCCGTATCAAATATTTATTTGTTTCTTATTTCTTATCGCAGAAATACGAATTATAGAAAGCGAACGTGATATCTCTTTAAGTTTTTCTCGACCTCGTCGTAGAGTGATATACGTTCGATTCGTTGGAGTATTTTTTCTCCTTCTCTAAAAAAAAAAAACATAATTTCGAGCGACAAAGTTTCTCGTTAGTATAGAAACTAATTAGATAAAAAGAAATAAAGGGGGTGGGGGTGGAGGAAAAAATAGATGACGCGTCGGAGAGGAGAGAAAAAAAAATGCCCATCGAAGTGATCGACGGTTTGGTCTTTTCCAATAATGCTCGTTTCGTGGGAGTAGGGGAGGTCAAAGGCTCTTCAGATTATACATTAGCCGCACTTTATTTATAATTCGGGTGTGATGCTGCTTTTAATACAAGGCGCGTATGTTCTTATGAATGATGGCGATAGTCAGTATTAAACACGTATATTTTGAAATAAGTTAAACAAGTGAACGCATAAAGTTTCCGTCCAGAGGAAACATTTACGACAACGAATGCCTTGTATTCAAAGTTTTATTAAATGTGATTTTAATCATGATAAATTCAGCCGCTGGAATGTGAAAGAGAGACGCTAGTTTTCATACTTATTGGCATTTAAAGTGAACTGTTAATTGTGTGTAGCCACGTATCCATGTACAAACGCCAATTGGGATACGCTCTTCCGATACTTTTCCGGGGGTAGACGTTTTTCGGCGTTTTTTTCAGATCGCGACCATTCATTTCCGAGAATTTTCCCTAAAACACAAAATTTTACGGAGGCCCTGGAATTTTTCCTGGAGTCACACCGGAACTTTTACACAATTTTGCTAGGATTCTGCTAGAATTGTAATTTTTAAATTATGAGAAATGGATTCTAGGGTCTTGTTAGGGTTCCACTGGAGATTCTGGAGGATTTTGGTAACATTTTCAAATTTTTGGTGGCCCAGAAAATTTTCTAGATTTTTTTTCAGAATTTTCTCGGGAGAGAAATCTCCGAGCATCTTAGAAATTCCTTCTAGGGTGAATTTAGAATTATAGTTCCCTCGAAAAAAAAAAAATTCGAGGGAAAAAAAATGTGACCATTCATTTCCGAGAATTTTTCCTAAAATACAGAATTTTGCGGAGGCCCTGGAATTTTTTTCTAGAGTCACACTGGAATTTTTAGATGATTTTAGAATAAATTTTTTAATTTTTAGGATAGTAATTTTTAAATTATGAGAAATTGAATCTAGGGTCTACTTAAGGTTCCACTAGAAATTCTGAAGAATTTTGGTAAGATTTTCAATTTTTTGGGTGTTCTAGAAATTTTTTCTAGATTTTTTTTAGAATTCTCTTGGGGTAGAAATTTCCTTCTAGGGTGAATTTGGAATTATGGTTCCCTCGAGAAGAAAAAAATAAATAAAATTTTTGTTTGTCCCCAAAACCCGATTTTGGCTCCAGAATCAGCGATAATTCCCATTCCCAGACTCCCGCGGCCGGGAATCGAGGACTTTCGAATCTCCTGGCTGGTTTCTCGATACCGGTAATGCCTACGGTGCTTCCAGCTTAAGAGTTGCACCGATATTAAAGGAAGTTTCGCGATTTAAATTGAAAAAGTTTCAGCGAACGCTGGAAGCTCGAAATTAGTTGCTCGGTTGGCTCGAAATTTAAATGTTTAATTAGCTTTTTGTACTTTTTTTTTTCTCGAGCAGTTTCCAGAAACTGCATGGAATCTTCCTTAACGCGGGACTCACAATTTTTTGATTGGTCATTTCAAATTTTTTTTGGACCTAAAATAATATAAAATTAAAAAATAAATAATCGAAAATTTGCACGTAACATTTCTGTATTTCGATAAAATGAGCTCCTTTTTATTTTGCCAAGGAACGATTACGAAAAAAAAAAAAAAATTCCAGGATTTCTGACCAATCGGTATCAAAACCAAAACGTTTTGTTGCTCCATTGAATTTTCGCGGAACGAATTCTCTTGAAACTCTTTTCGAGAGCAACGAATGTTTTCTCGGCTTTCAAGAACGCCGTCACGAGTACGTGACTGCAGAGATAAAAGGTGATTTGAAGAAGAAAAAAGGAGTAAAAACCGGTGTTTCCTAGAACACACTCGAAATCAAATTTTCTTCCGCGACGTTGCGTTATACCTGTACGGAGAAAAAAAAATAGAGGCATGTATATTTGATACGGACATTTTTTTCACGCCGTCACCGAGTCCAAGGGAAAAGATTAATTCGTTGAAAACAAGCTTTATCGCTCCACGTTATTGGATATAAGAGCTGTCGAATGAAAAAGAGACAAAAAGGAGAATCTCGAGGCTCTTATCGGCATAATTATGATAACTAATGGTTTTACGCACATTATTCGTCGAAATCAATCCGTTTCGCTCGATTCCAAGTTTTCGCGGAGATTCGAGGGTACCTGAACATAGTGAAATTTACCATACCCCCGTACCTTTCCCATCAAATGGGGAAATTCAATATTTTTCGGCTTGGAAATTGACTTACGTTAATTATTACAACTTTTCGTTTAATCTAAAAATTAATTAATAATAATTTATCTATTCGAAAAATTCATTAGTGAAAATCACATTTTTTTGATTAATTATTAATTTAATGTAACGCCAAATTACTCGATGTGGAAATGATCTTGAATTAATTATTCAAAATTTTTATTTTTATTTTTATTTGATTATTCAGTTTTTAATTATTTAGTTTTTATTTTAAATAGTAAAATTTTATTATTCTATGGCTCCCTCAATTTTATTTAAAAAAAAGGAGCAAAAGTTACTAGGTCATGGTAACTTTTATGGTGCGGAAAACAAATTTTCCTTTAATAATTTTTGGGAACCAGAAAAAATCCTGCATAGTAAATTTTACTATTCTGGAGTGATTTCTCCACTAATTACAGTAAGTACTAAATATTTACTAATTTCCCAGGACTCTCCGTTTCTCCTATTCTCGGTTCCCCGAATTGTCACCAGATGGATGACTTCCGCGAGAACGATCCCCAAAACGGTTGCTGCCTGCAGGAATTCCTGCACTTCAACGGTGAATCACTGATACAACGTTGCACCGAATGCTCTTCCGGGCTTCTTCAATAGATAGGCGAAAGAGGGTCGGAAAAAAAACCCATAAAGAACCGCTAACAAATGCGTGTGCGATATATGAGAAAGTCTTGAACTGCCGAACAAACGAGACGTTACCCGCATTAGTCGCACACATGTACGCATGGGTCTCGCTCGGCTGCTTAATAGCTGCATCATTTTCATAAGAATACGGTTTTCCACACACGCGCATTATTATGTATGATTTCTATATATATACGTATATTCTTTTTTATGATTCCTCATTTACTCGACGCGCGTGATTCCGTTAATATTTTCCCAGGATAATCAGCTAATCACTCGTATCACTTAGTCTCGTAAATCGTGCATGTGTATGTAATGCGTCTGTGTATCGTCGAACTGAATTTTTTTCTTTCCTCAACAAAATCTGTGCGAGACAAACCCGATACGAAAATTGGGGTCGATTAGTTCCGAAATTCGCCGCTATGGGGGCTACGAATTTCCCACAAGTTCGAGAACGAACTCAATATCGAAATTTGGGGTCGATTAGTTCCGAATTTAGCCGCTATGGCGGCTACGAGTTTCCCGCAAATTCCAGAAAAAACCCAAAATGAAAGTTTCGGGTCGATTAGTTCCGAGTTTCGCCGCTATGGGGGCTGCGAAGTGGAGATTCGGCTGGTGACCTATCCCCCCCCCCTTTTTTTCGGTGTTAAGGGCCCCGGTATCGTAGGACGGGTGTCCAGTTGGAACTCGTCACCCTCCCGAGCGACCATCCGTCCGTCCATCCATCCTCCCACGCACTGAACGCACGCAAACGCGCGTACGTGTGCGTTTCTATGTACTCGGAAGATTCATATATCAGAAAACATTTTAATTTCCACGTGCCCGTGGGTATTTGTTAAACCCGATGGCACATCTACTTGTCTCATGTGAAGCGTATATATGCGTCAAGCCGGGAAGAAAAAGCAGCCCAGAGCGGAATGTATCTTCGGTGGGCTAGTTTGATTTACGTTCTTTCCCTTGCATCACACACACACGCATACACATTACTACGCGCGTTTGTAGATATACCTACGGAACGCTTATCACTCTTTATTTCTGTATCCTTTTTTTTTTAACTCTCTTCCACCACCCACTCTCTTGACATTAGTTCGTCTCTGAGGAGAGGATTCAGAGAACGAGTGCGCTGCGTATAATATGGAATGGGTGCCCAAGGGGTGTTCTGTCCACCCTTTGTATCGTCAAGCAATCACGACCTACCCCACGCATACATGAATATACAAACTCGTTCCACCACCATCTTTTTTTTTTCCCTCTATCCATCCACCTTCCTTCCCTTCCCCTCCCTTCCCTCTCTTTCGATCTTCCTCCCGACGCGGACGTCATTTTGCGCTTCATGGGGTCGCAAATGCGCCCGCGATGACTGCTGTTATCCCTCAGAATGACTGATGAACTGCCGCGGTCTTCTTCTGCCTCGTAGGCAACTGCGGAGTAGTTACAGGACGTTTCGATTAACACAGACCAAGAAACATATTTTTTTTTTTACTACACCTATCCCTTTTTAATTGAAATGGAAAAATGGAGAAAAATCAACCCCCATGTCGTTCCCCATCGCGCCACAAAAGATATATTTGTGTATATATTTTTTTTGTACAAATTATAAGGAAATATTGGAAACGCGGGCCATGACGGTGCCAAAGAAAATATAAAAATAAAAATATTGTTTCACTTTTGAGGATTTCGTATTTCAATCCTCTACCCCCTCCCCCTTTTACTAAATATGTTAGTTACTATATTTAGTAGACATGTATTATAAAAATAATTTATTTTTTTTCAAATTCTACTAATTTTTGTATTAGAAAAAAAAAATTTTTTCGAGGGTTGATTGGAAGGAAATGTTGGAAACACGAGCCCCGACAGTCCACGACAGTGTAAAAAAAACAAAATAAAAATCAACCCCCGACCCCCTCCTCTGCTACTAAATATACTAATTATTATATTTATATTTTTATTTTTATTTTTTTTATTTTTTTTAAACCCGTTTCAAAAAAAAGTTTGCCGATTTACTGATTTTTTAAATAAAAAAAATTTTCGAGGGATGATCAACCCCCTACCAAGGGAGGGAATCCCTCTCTTCGCTGACAGTGTTAGTAAGGGGAACTCCCTCCCTATTAGCTCCCCCTACTGACGATAACAAGAAAAGGAACCCCCTACTTAGAGTGATAAGGGAGGAGGCCTACCCCTACTAACGATATTATATAGATACTCCGTGGCACCCTGTCTATTAAAAACAGCCCCCTTCTCTACCGAAACAGATGCTAGATAAAAGCTGCCCCTATTCAATGGGTTACCTCGTACGTTACCACGAGTCGCTCCACCCCTAATGTGTATCAGTAGAGGGTACCCCAACCTAGGGTAGGTACTCCTTCCGAAAATTCTACTAACTGTATTAATAGGGTAGTATAGGGGAGCAGATGTTAGACGAAACCCCCCTTTACTGGTTATTTTAGTCCCGTGACTCCACCCTCTAAGATAGGAAATGGAACCTCCCTCTGAAAAATGTGTGACGTGGAGGGGGTTGATTTCCTTCGAAATTAATAGGAAAAAAATGATGTTATGTTAATTAATTATTTTTTGATATAATTTAATTGTAATTATAAGTATTTTTTTAAGATGTGTGTAAAATTTATTATGTCTAAAAAAAGTGCCCTCTACGATTAGGGGGCCCCCCGTTTCTTTCTCGCATCCACTTTATTCCAAGGAAATCCACGAAAACCTGAATTTTAGTTTGAGATCTGCATTTAGTAAAATTGGAATTTTTTGTAAATGTTCCCCCTCCCCCTTCCCCATTCTCCATCGGGGGGCAACGGCTATACCAAAAGCTACGTCCACGGGCATGGGTATTTATTTGCAACGATACAGCTGAAAGGAGACTGGAGTAGTGGATAAAGCGGAGATCTATCAAATTCTCTGCGTGGCATCAGAAACCAATCTGAAACCAGTTTGGTTGGTTTGTGCCGAACCACAGCGACTTACGTGGAAAAAGAAAAACGAGCGGAAGAATAAGAAGGAAAAGAGAAGCCAGGCCAGGCCCCGTCTTTGAAGTTATGTGGTTCTCTACACGATCAAGGAAGAGAGTCTATGATCCCAAGCTATCGAAATACACCGAACCATTATTGCTCTGCTGCAAAACAGGTCGCTGGAATAAGAATCCGCGTCTTTAAAGTTCTTACCGGAAACCCAAGCTACTGCGGAGGTCAATCTGGACCAGCATTGGCCCAGCATTGTTCCAGTATTGGATATCTGGCCCAGGAATTGTCAGTTTTACCCAATATTGCCTCGGTATTGACCCAGTACTGGTCCAGTATTGGCCCAATATTGGTCCAGTATTGATCCAGGATTAAATATCTTGCCGAGGTGTCATTAGCCTGGCCCAGTATTGGCGCAATATTGACCCAGTATTGGTCCAGAATTGTTCCAGTATTGGATATCTGGCTGAGAAATGCTAGTCTGACCCAGTATTGGCGCAATATTGACCCAGTATTGGATGTCTGACCAAGATGTCGCTACTTCGACCCAGTATTCGCGGTATTGGCCCTGTATCGGCGCACTTTGGGCCCAATATCGGGCATCTAACCCAGGTATCGCAAATATATCCCAAATCTGGGCCAGATCTGGGTTGGATACCGGCCAGATGTTGGCGATCAAAGGTGGAACGCGATTTTCTGCGTAAAACGGTCGATTCCTTGCTACGTCGTCGGTATTTTCATGGAAAAAAAAGGATGTCGTGCAGAAGCGGGAGCCGCTCCTTTGCGTGCATGGGGAAGAAAGAATGAAATTACGTAAACGCAAATCCCGAAGCGACGATTACAGCGCATATCTCACGTCCGCCGTGCAAGTGGGTAGTATTTTGAGATGCAGTCGCCGGGATGAATCGGTTCTCAATTAGCCAAGTGCGTAAATCGCAAAAGGCATCGAATGCGAGGGAATGAGTTTCGACAGAGCTTAGCGCGTGGGAGCCATTGCCGTGGCGAGGTAAGGCTGGGAGGGGGGAGGGGGCAAGGTGCCACCGCCATCTTTTGGCATGGCCAAAAGACCGACTTAGAAGCCATATGCCGCTTTTAATGGCTAGCAAGAAAGGGGCCTCCTGTTGCGAGCGGCGATTGGCTGCCTAAATATCCACGGCCATGTTTAGATAGGTCCCCTCCTGTTTAGAAGGGCCTGACGTCATAATCAGCCTGTGCACGGAGACCGACGCTACGTCGAGGCCGTGCATTCTGAATCTATTCAACCGCCTGCCCCCTTCTCTTCCCGCTTTTTATGCACTGCCCTCCTCTTTCTCGCCGTTTCGTTCCTCGATTCGAAGCTTTTTCACAACAAATTCGAAATATCCGAGGAAACAGGGTACCCGCGACAAGAAAAAATCGCGGTAACACGGTCCCGAGTGGAGAAATTCGTCATCCACATCCGGTTGGGCGGCCGATAAGAGGTGGACTTCGTTCGTCGCTAATTGTAACGGCAATGGTTGAGGGTAGATGGCGCTGTCGCTCCAGAACCTACGCTGGCGATTCTCGAATCGAATTATTTTTGGTTGTCGAGGATTTACATAAATGATCTTGTTGATGAAAGTGCAAGCTCGGGGTCACCGAGAGTATGCCATTGTGTCCTTAAATATTAGTAGGGTTCGAAAGTAAATTAGTAAATATGAAATTATTAGTAAATATATGTCTTAGTAATTTTATTATTGTATTACTTATTAGTCATGAAATTGGTACTTAAGTAGTGGTAAATTAGTAACTGTGGTTAAATTGCATTATTATTATTATTATTATTATTATTATTATTATATTACTGGTAACTAAATTAGTAATTGGAATAAAATCCTGAGACGCCTAAATGAATTAGTCACAAATTAATTTCGATAGCTGGAATCTAATTGGACTAATTAAGCTCCAATTGAATTTACTAATATTTTCAATTATTTACTAGGGGATTAAAAAAAAATTAGTAATGGCTCCACAAATAATAACTATAATTTCTCGTTTTTTCCAAAATTTTTTCGGTCATTTTTTAAAAAAAAAAATGGAAACTTCTCTTGCTGAAAAAAGAAAATAAAAAAATCCACAAATATAAACAATAAATTATTCCGTACCTTGAAAAAGAAAAACGCGTAAAATTGAAAAAGAAGAAACGGACCCCCCCCCCTCCTCTGATAATGTTTTTCATCGCGTCCAATAAAAAAAAATTATCAGGGGGTTAACAAAAATAATAATCGCAAGGTTTCTCCCTCCCCCTTTCGTTTATGTTAACAATCCAAGCATTAAAAATAAATTACACGAGGCTAATAATTGAATTCACTTTTTTTATTACATCCAGGAGATTCTAATTAATCGGATTCGCATTTTTACCCCGATTCTGGGGGGTCGAGGAAATTGGAATTCGCGGGAAACAGGATTTCGCGTCACAAAAATGTAGAAAGTTGGTATTGGAGGCAAATAATAATAATAACAATAATAATAAAAATAACAAAACGCGGAATCCCATCGGTTTTGTTTTTCTCGGGAGCCCGCGATTCCTGACGAACTCATAAATAAATATAAATAACGCGACAAGATTTTATTTCGTTATTATGGCATTTTTTTGCCGTACTTCTAAGTACCGTAATTGGATTCAGAATTGAAACAAACGACGAGTGATTTTAATGGCGATGACGATGATAATGATAATAATAATAATGACGATGATGGAGGAATCCAAGGAGGAGAAGGATATATTTTCATTGGTTCGAGTTTTGATTCATTGCTTTTCATTGGGCAATAGAGGAATCTTTCAAAGTGTGCGGCTGTATATCTATATATATACGTGTGTATATGTATATATATACCAGATTCAAGACTGGAAGAAGCAACAAAAAAAAAGAAGAAGAAGAAGAAGAAGGAGAAGTAGAAAGAAAGAAAGAAACAGACTAGCGTCGGTAGAAGCAACCAGAGCCAGCAGTGGCAGGAGCAAAAGCAACGGCGGCACGGTGGTGGTGGTGGTGGTGGTAGTGGTAGTGGTAATAGCCGGCAAAAGCAAGACACCCCGCTTCTAAACCGGTCGCTGTAAAAACTTGGCCTGGCCTTCGTTCTAACTCAGCCATTTTCGAACGTTCTACCCATTTGACGGTCGCGCGACCTCCATGGGCAGCGGCAGCCTAATAAGCGACCGTTAATCTATTATTCATTACACAGAAACAGCGCCGTGGAATAGTCCGAGGCATATGCAAATCGACGAACCGTGCGTTTCAGGAGAAAAAAAAAAGCAGATCTGCTCTGTGATCTTTGTTTTCTCGGAAATTATAGGCACATATTGCTTAATAAAGTGGCAAAAAAACAAGTGGAATCCATTAGTCTGCCTGCTGCGCTGCCTGCCTGCCTGCCATTTTCTTTTTTCCAGGAGATTGACTTAACGCTAATACAGCCTTCGAATTCTTTCCTGCCTCTACCCGCCACCGAGTCGATCGGGAAAAAATTGAAAATTGTCGAAAAGAAAAAAGAAGAGCTTTCGCGAAGATTCCGGAAAATTTTCGAGACTCGTTAAATTTCGTGAAAGGATGGGGGCGAGTTTTTGGGCCCGGAGGGAGCGCAGAGGGCGCTTTGCCGGCGCTGGTATCGGTAATTTGGCTCGAATTGAACGGCACACCTCCAAACTCGAACGTAAAGAGCACACTGGGGGCTTAGTGACCCCACGTGAAAAAATATCAATTTCTCCACGAATTTGCAATATTTAAGGCTGACAATTTTTCGAGATATATTTTGACATTCCTTGAATAATGTTTCATCATTGGGAAATCGAAATAAATTTTCTAAGCGTGGGGACGTATTGACTCCATGCGCTGTTCTAGAGTTAAGATTGGATTTAGGAGAGAACTTTGTCCTCCGGCAAGATAACGACCCGAAGCATCGTAAGGTAATGAAAAACTGCTGCTTTTTTCAAATGTAATGGAATAAAACTATTGGAAGGACCACCGTAATCAAGAATCTTAAACTCCATTGAGAATCTGTGGGCTTATTTGAACGGCAAGGTAAATAAAACGGACATAATGAACAAGGTATCCTACTACGAAGCACTCCAGAAAGCTTGGGAGGAACTTGACCCTGAATATTTAAAGAAATTAGTTGAAAATATGCTCCGCTGACTGGGGACGGTATTAAAAGTTAAAGGCAGTCGCACTGAGTACTGAAAATATTAAAATTCATTTTTTTTTCTTTGTTGACTATGATTTCGAAAAGTGTGTGGTTCATTTTGTCCAGGGCGAAATATACCAATATTGACTAATGTATTGTTATCAAAAAAATTGGGCACAATTTTAATTATTTCACGTTCCCTTTATTTAAATACTTAAGGAAACTTTAATTTCAGTGGATTTAGTAATGCATTTGTTCGTTAGAAAAATTTGAGGCTCAATTTTGACGCTCGAGCGAAATTTTTCGGGGCAAATGCACTCCAAGAGTCAAAATTTAAAACAGAGCCTGTTTCAAGTTTGTTTAGTTTTTTGTTTCTCGAAAAATTAGTAACTGGTTCGAAATAAATTAAAATTGCTTGGAATTGCGATATATTACCCGATTACTTTTGAAATGGAAACTAGGAATTGATCAAATTTCATATTTTGACACCGCGAATCAAAATTTTAACCGGAAGCCGTCCCAAATATTTTTGAAAATTTTCGAAAAATTAGTAACCGGTTCGAGAATGAACAATAGCTTGGAATTACGACTCGCCACGGATTTTGTTCAATTATTTTTCAAAATGGAACTGGATATTGACACCAAAGTAGATTTTTTTGGGGTTAAAGGTCGGATTTTGATTTCAAGAGATAAATTTTGAACTAGAATTTTGGAAATTTTGCGAAAAATTAGTAATTGGTTCGAAATAAATTAAAATTGCTTGGAATTGCGATATATTACCCGATTACTTTTGAAATGGAAACTAGGAATTGATCAAATTTCATATTTCGACACCGGGAGTGAAAATTTTAACCGGAAGCTGTCCCAAATATTTTTGAAAATTTTCGAAAAATTAGTAACCGGTTCGAGAATTAACACTAGCTTGGAATTACGACTCGTCACGGATTTTGTTCAATTATTTTTCAAAATGGAGCTGGATATTGGCACCAAAGTAGATTTTTTTGAGGTTATAATTCGGATTTTAATTACAAGAGATAAATTTTGAATTAGAATTTTGGAAAATTGCTTAAAAATGGATAATTAGGATTTGCATAGAAATTAATGCACAGAAGAGTGTATATGTACAACACAAAGCGAGAGTATAAAAGAAAGATGCAGTATTTGTAATTCTTATTATTATTTATGTACACAGAAGAATATTAATCCTT
Organism: Gasteruption jaculator; assembly: GCA_949825005.1. NCBI lineage: Eukaryota > Metazoa > Arthropoda > Insecta > Hymenoptera > Gasteruptiidae > Gasteruption > Gasteruption jaculator. The sequence goes on from OX463761.1 coordinate 1,394,619, forward strand.
GAGGAGTACTAAAGTCTTTATGTACGTAAGAGTAATGAATGAAGTAACGAAACTATTAAATAAATCAATGTCCCTGCATAAGATCTAGAATAGTAAGAGTACGTAGAGGTGTGTACAGATATACGTGCAACTGCGGGTTACGTAATAGTTACGTTCTCTGATGCTATAAGAGACTTACTAGATTAGAGAAATTGCAAACTATACGTCAACCATGAACGTTAAACGTTCATTTTGCATCTATTCCTTTCATAATCCGCAAAAATATTTGCCTTATTTCAATCCAAATCGATATTAATAATAATCCAAATCCCCGTTTTCGTTTATTTGTGGCATATATATTAACCGTAAACGTCCGATTTTTCAGTCTAACGGTGCAACTATCGCCTAGAAAATTCCTAATATAATTAGAATATAATTTATAAAATCGTAATATAACTTATAAATTATTGGAACTTTTTCATTCCAATCAGAATAAATATATCAGCAGTCCGAGAATTAATTAAAGAATCTACAATTTTTTTTTCTATTTACAGAATTTCTAAATGCCAGTATTCGAGAAAAAGATATTTTTCTTTTCAGTCCAATCGATATTAATAATAATTTATATAAATAAATCCCAATTTTAATAAATTTATTACATATAAGAACCACTAACATCCCTTTTTTTAATATAATAGAGAAACTGTTGCTCAAAAAATTCGAACAATAATTTTCAAAATCCCTAGACTCTTCTATTAAAATCAAAATAAATATACCACCGATCTAGGAATTGTATTTTTTTTAATTTTAATTTTTAATTTTTAATTAGAAAATACCCTATTTCGCCCCACTTTTATTTTATGGATTTCAAAATACTATTTTTTATTTTTAGTAAATATGTGAAACTGATTAATTACAGAATCTTAAATATTTTTTTTCTATTTACAAAATTTCTCAGTACCAAAATTTGAGAAAAATAATTTCCTTTTCACTCCAACCGATATCAATAATAATTAAATGACGAATTTTTCAATATAATAGTGAAACTGTTGCCCAAAAAATTCAAAGAAATAATTTTCCAAAAAACCTAGACCCTTCTATTAAAATTTAAAAAAACATAGCCGTTTTTAAAAATTGTTAATTATTAATTAAAAAGTACCCCATTCTGCCGCACTATCACTCTACAAATTCCAAAAGACAATTTTTCCAAACCCATGGAACCGATAAATTACAGAATCCTGTCTTGGAGTGGCTGGTTTCGTGGCACTCACCCCAACCGAAATTCGTCTTGCCGCAGATCGCCGACAGGGATAACGGTAATGGCGAGAAAATTGCTTTTCCAGGGAATAAAAAAATGTGCACCTCCCGATAGGATCTCCTGCGGTGAAAAGTAAAGTAAAGTAACGCATTTAAAGTCGGAGCGAGAACCAAGCCATAGAACTGGTAGTTTGAGTTACCATCAGGGTGGGGCCATTCCGCGAAGTCATTAAGCCCGAAGTAACTGCACCTGAATAATGCCATTCGGAATAGGCACTACTCGATACGAGGGTAGCGCGTACCTGTACAACCCGGAAGAGGTGCGTCCGAAGGGTTTGTGACTTCTTTCCGTTTTTTTCTTTCCACCCTTACCATTGCGCACAGCATTAATGACGAATAACAATATTAATGCCCTTCGAGAATTCGTCCACCAACTGTCGCCAAATGCAGCTATAGTAACGGTGCACTAAACACAATTTTCTTTGATCCAATGTTTTTTTCAATTACCGGAAATTAGGGAATTTTTGGGGATCGATACTATTTTTGAAATTAGTGAATTGATTTGGGAAAATCTTGAATTCGAGGATTTTGGAAATCCGTGCATTTATTTGAAATTAGTGAATTGTTTTGGAAAAATCTGAAATTCGGGGATTTTGGAAATCGGTGCATTTTTTGAAATTATTGAATTATTTTGGAAAAATCTGAAATTCGGGGATTTTGGAAATCGGTGTATTTTTTTAAATTAGTGAATTATTTTGGAAAAATCTGAATCTCGGGGATTTTCGAAACCCATGCATTTTTTTAAATTAATGAATTATTTTGCAAAATCTGAAATTTGGGGATTTTGGAAATCGGTGTATTTTTTTAAATTGGTGAATTGTTTTGGAAAAATCTGAAACTCGGAGATTTTGGAAATCGATGCGTTCTTTGAAATTTGTGGATTTTCTTAAACATTATAAAATTATTATAAAAATTAGGATGTCCCAAATTTGGGTCCAAGAAGATCCCAAATTGGGTCCTAATTAACAAGGTAGGGGCCAGATCATGGCCCTAAAAATTGGTAAATTTGAAAATACCATTACATCAAATATCTCTTTGACCTTTGACCCTTTGTGGATTTTTTTAAACACCATAAAAGTATTATAAAAATTTAAATGTATCCAATTCGGATCCATCTGGGTCCAAATTAGGCCCTAATCAGCAACATGGGGGGTCAGATTATGGTCCTAAAAATTAATAAAATTCCAAATTCCATCGCATGGGGTTGGCCCTTGACCTTTGACCCATTGTGGATTTTTTTAAACACCATAAAAGCATTATAAAAATTCAAATGTACCCAATTCGGATCCATCTGGGTCCAGATCAGGCCCCAATTAGCGACATGGGGGTCAAATTGCGTTGCCCAAAAATGCTAAATTCGAAAACACCATTGGATGGGGTTGCCCTTTGACCTTTGACCCTTGGTTAGATGTTTTCGATCGTGGATGCCTAAAAATACAAGAAGAGCAGCTACTTATCCGCGCTTCAACGGAAGCTGCCAATTCTTCGGCTCATTATGAATTCGGTTATGCTAATTGTTTCATATTCGCTTTAAATATAAATGGCAGCGACACAAGTGAGCTTCCAATTGCGCTTAAGTCAACCTATTAAATTTATTCGATCTATCACTTTTTACCCGGTTAAGCGACTCGCCTTCACGTTATTCCCATCAACGGGATGGACTCTCGCGTACAAACGCTCGATATTTGACCGGATTCCATTGGTTGTACCGATACTGGACCCGTTATTCTTTTACTTGGGGTCGTTCGTAACCCCTTCGGGTGTTAATCGGGTTATAGGTAAAAAATTCGAGGAAGGAAATGGCGTTTTTAGCCATTTTGGGCCATTCCGGGTGTTAATCGTTCGTAAGGTAAAAAATTCGAGGAGGAAAATGGCGTTTTTAGCCATTTTGGGCCACTTTGGGTGTTAATCGTTCGTCAGGTAAAGATTCCGAAGAAGAAAATGGCATTTTTAGCCATTTTGGGCCACCTCGGTCGTTAATCGTTCGTCAGGTGAAGATTCCGAGGAAGGAAATGGCGTTTTTAGCCATTTTGGACCACTTTGGATGAAGATTTCGAGGAAGGATATGGCGTTTTTAGCCGTTTTGGGCCATTCCGGGTGTTAATCGTTCGTAAGGAAAAAAATTCAAGGAAGAAAATGGCATTTTTAGCCATTTTGGGCCACCTCGGGTGTTAATCGTTCATCAGGTGAAGATTTCAAGGAAGGAAATGGCATTTTTAGCCATTTTGGGCCATTCCGGGTGTTAATCGTTCGTAAGGTAGAAAATTCGAGAAAGAAAATGTCGTTTTTAGCCATTTTGGGGCACTTTGGGTGTTAATCGTTCGTCAGGTGAAGATTCCGAAGAAGAAAATGGCATTTTTAGCCATTTTGGGCCACCTCGGGTGTAAATCGTTCGTCAGGTGAAGATTTCGAGGAAGAAAATGACGTTTTCAGCCATTTTGGGTCCCTTCGAGTCAGAGAAAGCGTAGAATCGCAAATTGCCGATACTTTTGCGACGACGAACCGCAATTTTGAGGCCATAAAGTTTTTCCATGCCCCCGCTCGTGAACTTTGGCGCGATAAATAAACAAGCTCCTCGGCAAAAGTTTACGTAAGTAACTCGAGCCAAGCCAAGCCAAGCCAAGCCAGGAACGATAAAGAAACATTGTCTCTCGTCCTCGGCACGGGAGTGTAAGAGTAACTTTTAGTTTGGAAAGACACGGATCGAGTCCCTCGGCGATCGGTCGTCTGGTATAAAAGCTATCTTCAGTTTTTACCGGGACGACTTGCATTCGAGTGCATCAGTGTCTCGTTTCGCGGAACTGCGGCCTGCACCCTGTGGTCTCGAGTAGGTATTCTTACCGTTACCGTTGCAAAGCCGAACGACGAGGACGAGAGAAGGTGCCGGCAAGTTCGGAAAATGCAGTCCAATTGCACCAGATCCCGAATACGGGGTGGCTGCAAGAGTAAATGCAACGTCGTTTGTAATATTCGCTTTCAGGGAATAATGAAAACGCGTGGGAGTGAAAGGAAAAAGGGTAGGGTAGCGTAGGGTATTTTGTAGGGTAATTTATAAGGTCACTAAAATGGGGAAATTAAATTCCTAGATTATACGAGTTTTATTGGCAAAAAATATTTTGAAAGAAATAATATTATTTGTAATAATAAAATCGAAAGAAAATCGAGTAACGTAGAAAATTAAAAAAAAATAAGTTTGGGGACGATTTTTGGAATGTACAAAATTATTCGACTAAAAATGAAAATTATTTTGCAAATTTATTATTTACGTCGATAATATTTGAAATAATAAATTTAGAAAAATATAATATATGAAATAATAAAGACCAACGCTCGCTATAAAATTAATCTACTATTATTAAACTACTAATATTATTATATAATTTATGTAATTATTATTATATACAAATATTATATACTTTTAATATACAATTAATTAGTGTATTAATAAATAATTATGTATAAAATATTGTGCATTAAATATTTTACAATTATTTTTTATAATTCCTTTGAAAATCGATTGTTCCCTTAATTAATTATTTCCCTTAATTAATTATTATTGTCCGGAACAATTTCCCTTCTTTTTTAAAATTATCTATTTTTCTCACAATCAGCGCACCGTGCAAGTGCAACTCCAAAATCCCTCGATTTCGATGGAAGATTCCTCAAATTAAAAAAAAATTCGAAAAAATTCATTTTTGGCTGCACATTTGCCGGGGGAGGAATCGGCGCAACGGTCATGACAAAAGTCCCTCGGCCGGAGTAACCCGGTAACGCGGGATGAGATAAGATAAAATCCATGCAACGACGACGACTGGGACATCAGCGATAGCGATGACAGTGATTTCATCGCCATCAATCTTATTAGAGAGATAAGCGACATTGTTGGGAAAGAAAAGGGGCTTTATTAAAAAAGAAAAGAAAAAAAGGTGAATAATCAAATGGCTTTGAGACAAAGCGCAGAGTGCAGTCGGTAAAGGAGCGGCAGTTGCATATTGCACATGTATATTGTTTATATATATATATGTATATATAGTATATATATGTATATACATAATGCGAGTATAAGCCAGTCGGTCGACGCAGTATTTGGGACAAGGTCAGAAGGCCCTGCGCTCCAGAGCCAGCGAGGCAAGACAACGCTCTGTTGCTTACCAGAGAGAACTGCAGCGAGCAGTAAATGCAGCTATGGTTGTTGTTTTGCTGCACTTTCACTTTATGCTTCAAACTCCGTGCGTTCGTTCGTTCCTTCGTTCCTTCGTTCCTTCGTTCATTCCTTCGATCCTTCGTTCCTTCGTTCCTTTCTTCCACTCGAGTTTCGTTACTTCCTTCGATTTTTTCCACGAGAGCCTCCTATTCCCTCCGGTGCAGTTTTGGATGCACTCGGAAATCGAGTCGCTTCCGAGAAATCGTCCCGTCGAAATTTTGTGCCGGTGGTAAGTGCGCACTCACGGAGCACCTTCCTTCCTCCAAGAGGAAGGAAGGTCCTCGTGGAGAAAAATCGGTGTCCGTTATTTACTCCGCCTGCATCCATCCACCGCTGCAATTAATCGCAACTTCTCGGGTGAAACCTTGAACGAGATAATGCCTCGAACCTCCCTTCTATTCCTATGCACTCCGCACTCCGTGTCTCCCCGGTTGCAGCCGCGCGAGATTTTCGAAATGCCCTGTGTGAATTATACTTTCATTCGGTATATCGGCGTTACAAGGTGCCGATGGTTTGATTCTTTAATTAGTTGCACGAATGTTGCATGTAGGTAGGCGTGATAAGGTATTTTAATGGTATTGGTGTTTTATTTTATATTGCAATTTTTGAAATAATGATATTAATGTACTTGTTGTATATAAATTTGTAATTAATTAATACGTTTTTATGGGGTTGAATTATAATTTCGCGCAAAATATAATTTTTTTTAATTAATTAGACGAAAATAGAATTATTTATTATGATAATGCGAAATATATAAATTTTTAATTTGAAATTGTACTTCCATTCGGTCGAATTATAATTTTATTCGAAATTGAATATTTTAATTAATTCGATGATAATATAATTACTTATAACAATATTATAATACACAAGTAATGTATTATAACATGGAGGTAGGTGTGATAAGATATTTTAATGATATTAGTATTTTATATTATATTGTAATTAATGAAATAATGATATTAATGTACTTGTTGTATATAAATTTATAACTAATAAATATACGTTTTTATGGGGTTGAATTTTAATTTCGTTCGAAATATAATTTTTTTTAATTAATTAGACGAAAATATAATTATTTATTATGATAATGCGAAATATATAATTTTTTAATTTGAAATTGTACTTCCATCCGGTCGAATTATAATTTTATTCGAAATTGAATATTTCAATTAATTCGATGATAATATAATTTCTTATTAATTAACACGATATTAATTTACTTATTTTAGTACAACCTCCATAAATATAAATAATGGCTTAAAATTGTACATATATACTCTCATTTTCTCCAAGTACAATTTTTTTAATTAATTGCATAAAAATATAATTATCTAGATATTACAATAACATTCATCTAGGTATTGTTCATAAATTACAATAATATCATACATCCAAATAAATGTATAATTAGACAAAATTAGTGGCCAACCCAATGTTGAATCTTCAATTATCAAACGTCGAATTTTCGAATTTCGAATTTCCGAATTTACAATTTTTGAATTTCGAGTTTTCAAATTTCGAATTTTCGAATTGCGAGATTCCGAATTGCGACATTTCGAATTGCGAATTTTCAAATTGCGAATTTTCGAATTACGAATAATCGAATTGCGAATTTTCAAATTACGAATTTTCGAATTCCAAATTATCGAAATATCGAATTTCACATTGTCGAAATATCGAATTTGGAATTGCCGAATTTCAAATTACCGATTTGTCGAAACATCGACTTTGGAATTTCGATTTATCGAATTGCCAAACCTCTGTTGCCTCTTTCACAACACACAACCCAGTGCCATTAACCCAAAACACCCTACAAATTAATTTGGGCTCATCGGAGTGCCGAAATTCTCCACGAATGCCGATAATTGCCCCAAGAAGGGCCAAAAGTTCCTTCTTTGCAAATACACGGAGACAAAACCCTGTAATGGGCACGTGAATCGATTGGAAGGCACGGCGATAAAAGGCGCGTGTTGCTGTTCTCTTCGGAGGACGTTGATGATTTTTATTGATTATATTGTTGTAGTTGCTCGGTGTCTCTTTTTTTGTTGTTGTTGTTGCGATCATTGTTGAAGATCATAGTGGGAAATATATATTATAGGGTATACAAATGAACCGAACGTAGCAGTGACATCGGCGCAATATTTGTAAATATCGAAGTCTGAAAAGCTGGCCGAACAATGGCCTTATTTTTCCGTTCTCAATAGCCATTGTCATCCGCGACGACGCACGGCCTCGTCGTAGTCCATCCACCTTTTTTTTTCTTTTTCATTACATGTGCGTGTGTGTGCGTGTATATAAACACACACACACACATATATATATATAGTTTCTTTCAAAAGCAACTCGTGTAAATTTTCGCATTAGTTACCGGTAATATTCGCAAGCGAGGAGCTTTTACAGAAAAAGGATTCCATCCGAGGGCGGATTGAAAGCGGAAATTGCGAGTCGCCACCTCGAAAATGGAAATTTCATTAAAAGTATCGGCCGCGAGATAAACGATGTCCCGTTAAACGCCTCGAAAAAACGTTACTTTCGATGGATTTCGAATTTTCCAAAAATTTTATTATTATTATTGTTATATTTTATTATCACATAATATTATTATGATAATTATTTTAAATTTTACCTAATTTTGGGTCACCTACGAATTTTTTTTCTTAAAAGTCCCTAGAAATTGTTTAATTGGAAACACCAAAAAGAAAAAAAAAATTACAGGGAAATCCCGAGTCGAAACGCGACTCGTGAATGCCGGTGGCGTTGCGTCGCTTTTTGGGGGAAAATCGCTCTCGTCGGGGAAAAAGCAAAACGCGAAAAATCACGGTTAATGTAAAACGAAGTATCGCAAATTGACGGAATTTCGCCGGCCACGAAATTCGGACGCCCCTGGAAGCTGCAACACCGCCGAGAGTGGATTAATGCAATTACTTAGTTTCGGTAGTTTTCGCTAAATGACAATTGTAATCGTCATTCATCCGATTGCTGTAAGTTTAATGACAATTGATGGGTTTCCCGTTCCGCTGATAATGATAACAGAATGGAGAATGAAAGGAGGTGTCACGAGAAATTCGGATAATCGAAGTTCAATTATTATTTCTATTATTATTATTATTTTTAATTAATATTATTATTTTTAATTAATATTATTATTTTTAATTATTATTATTATTATTATTATTTCTAATTAATATTATTATATAATTTTATTATGATAATTATTTTAAATTTTGCCTAATTTTAGGTCACCTACGAATTTTTTTCTTAAAAGTCCCTAGAAATTTTGGGCATGGAGAAATTTCAGCAAAAGAATGGGGAATTTCCATTCCTTTTAAATTTGAAATTCTCTTTTGATTTTACCCCCCTCCCTCGTCCCCCTCCCAAAGAAAAATAAATAAATAAATAAATGAAAAGAGCCATAAACGAACGACTTCGAGGCGAAGAAAAGCGCCCCAACGTGATGTCAGCTACGAAGGAATTAACGAACGCAACGTCCAGCAGGGAAATGACGAAAAACCGAGAAAAAGGAACGTACAATGGTTTTTCTCGGTACGGACCCACCTCCTACTCGTGTGCACCGAGGAAAGAAAGGTAATCGCCGATAGTTTTGCGAAGGCGATAATCGATTGCCGACGACGTAGGTACTACATGACTCAGGAGACGAGGCAGAAAGGAAGCTCTCACTCCTTTTCGCGTTTCGAGACAAAGCTCGATTCGAATTTCATTGTGTTTTGAATATTTTTGTATTGGGAAATCTGAATTTCCGCGTTGGCGAGTTTGGGGTTTCAAATTTGTGAAATTTTGAATTTTTTTGAAATGAGGATTTTTTGAAATGAGAAATTGGGGAATTTTGGAAGGTGCGAATTTTCGAATTGGCAGATTTTGTGACGGGCGGGTTTCGGATCGATAAATTTTGTAATTGCGAAATTTTCGAACTGGGGAATTTTCAATTTTTGGATTTTTCAAATTAGGAAACTTGCGATTCGGGGAATTCTCGAATTGGGAATTTTTCGCTCTAGGGAATTTCTAGTTTACGAAACATTCGAATTGGGCGATTTTTGAATAGGGAAATTTTCGAATTGAGGAATTCGCGAATTTTCGAGTTAGGGAATTTGCGATTTGGGGAATTTTCGAATTGGGATGTTCCAGATTCAGAAATTTTTGAATTAGGGAATTTGCGATTTGGGCAATTTTCGAATTGGGAATTTTTTGCTCTAGGGAATTTCTAGTTTACGAAACATTCGAATCGGGTGATTTTGCGATTGGAGAATTTCCGAATGGGTGAGTTTCCAATTGGCGAATCGCGGATTGGGAATAGGCGACTCGCGCAGCATGAAACCGTATAAAGCGATTCGCGTCAAGTTGGTATTCGAGAAATATAGTTATTGCAAATATAATCAAGCCAAAGAGATTATCACGCGGATGCCAATCTGTGCGGATCACGCGGCGGTTAGCTAAGTACTATAAGTAATGATCTTCGAACGTTCTAATGCAAGTTGGAACCGGGCGACCTCCAAGACTTGGTATATGAAATAGTCTCCCCCGAACCTCGGTAACTCACCGTTTCAAAACGTTACGTTACGTTATGAATCGACCTCGAGGATGCCGGCGAGCAATCTTTTGTATAAATGCGGGAAGTCTATTTCCCACGTTTTCGTTGTATCTTTTCAGCCGTTGCATGCATCCATCCACGGTCTTTCTGCGTATGAATGGAATTCACATTACGCGCGTCGAAGCCTTTGTACCCGCGGCAATTTCTCCATATTTACATCTTTAATTACTACAACTAAATATTTCAACCTCGCTCGTTAACAAACGCATAAACACACGATGCATCGGGCACCTAGGAATTTTATGCAACCACCGTTTCTCGCAACGGAGGAATTTCGGGTTAGAGCCAATCGCGTCAAAGATCCTTTCGAGTCCTACGCGTTCAAAATGGGACCAATGAAAACGCCGATCCTAAGACGACGGGTCTTTCAGGCCGAAGGATCCTTAGAAGTTACGTGTTTAGGGACAGAGCCAATGGCAGCGTCGATCCTTTGTCGAGGGAGGAGGTTTAGGATCGAACCAATGAAATCGTAGATCCTTGGACAGGTATCTAAGGATGTGGTGAATAAAATCATGGATTCTTGGAAACTAGGTGCTAAGTGATCGAGGGAATGGCAATTCTAGTAATTTTGAATTTGGAATTGTACTATTTTGAATTACCGAGTTTTTAATTGACAAATTAGCAAATTTTGGAATTTGGATTTGGGGAATTTTGGAATTTTGGAATTGGGAATTGGGGTATTTGAAATTGGAGAATTGTGGAATTTGGAATTTTGGGATTTGGAATTTTAGGATTTGGAATTTTAGGATTTGAGTTTTAGGATTTGGGTTTTAGGATTTGAAATTTTGGAATTTTGGAATTTGGAATGTTGAAATGTTGAAATTTGAAATTTGGAATTGGGGGATTGGGGACCTTTGGAATTATGGAACTGGGAATTGGGGTATTTGGAATTTGAAATTGAAGAATTTTGGAATTTGGAGTTGTGGAATTTAGAATTGTGGAATTTGGAATTGTGGAATTTGGAATTATGGAGTTTGGTAGTTGGAATTTTGGAATTTGAAATTTGGAATTGGGGACCTTTGGAATTATGGAACTGGAAATTGGGGTATTTGGAATTTGAAATTGGAGAATTTTGGAATTGGGAGTTGTGGAATTTGGAATTTGGAATGTTGCACATTGAAATTTTGGAATTTGGAGTTTTAGAATTGGGAATTTTTGAATTTGAATTTTGCAATTTTGGCATTTGAAATTTTGAATTTTTGAATTTGCAATTTCGAATTTTCGAATGTGGAACGTGGAATGTGGAATTTTGAAATTTCGAATTTTCGGATTCCGAATTATCGAATGCCGAAATTCAAATTGTGGGATTATCGAATTTTCCGAAAGAAATAATGAAAACTGCATTTAACGGCATTATGATAACGAATACAACTTTATATGGGCATTGTAATTAATTGAATAAAATAGGAGTCGATGAACCGGAAGCTCCTGCAGCATTCGAAGGAGCCTGTTATCGGAAGTTTGTTATCACCGATACCGAAACATCCTTTAATGACGCGGTGACGGTAATGTCATAAATAATAAGAACAGCGGCGACAACAATGCGGCATAACAATAATAATGCTATTAAACGAAGGGAACGGTTTCGAAATTCTTCCAGTTCTGCTCATTAACGAGCGTTTGATTACCACTTACTGAATCGTATATAATTAAATTTGAAACACGAAGAGAATTGAAAACACTCGATATGAAGAAAAACAACTATTGGAGAACAACGTTGTTCAAGATACGCACATACATACCATACCAAACCATACCATACCATACCTTTAGTTAACGTATACGATTACGCGAATAAACCACGTAAATCCAAGCATTCAAGTGGTCAATGTTGTATAAATGCACTTCGGCTGGTATATAACATACGATCGCGTGCATACATGCACCTATGCACCTATACGCGAACACGAGGGAAAGAGTAGAAGCACATACGTATGTATACGTATGTATGCACCTATGCGCTTACCAACGCGGTGTTATGTGCCACTGACTACTTGGCAAGTTTGTTTTCTAGGACAGCTAGTTTTTCACGCATTTTCGCGATACCCAGAGGCTTAGAACTTAGCCCGGTCTCTGCGTTTAACCTTCTTTCTTACACGCGCACTTCGATGAAATTCGCGTCAACGAGCTCCTATACGAGAATGAGATCACTCCAGCTACAAGAAAATTCGCTATTATCACTTTATGGGAATTATTCGGGATCCGAGTTTACCAGCAGTAAAGGAAAATCTTTGTTTGTTTATTTTTCATGCCGTGGAATTTCACGATTCGAGATTCGATCATTCGAAATTCGATCATTCGAGATTTGATCATTCGAGGTTCGATGTTTCAAAGTTGGATTTTTCGAGGTTCAAGATTTCGAGATTGGATAATATCGAGTTAGATAATTCGTGATTCGATAATTCGAGATTCGATAATTCGAGATTCGATAATTCGAGATTCGATAATTCGAGATTCGATAATTCGAGATTCGATAATTCGAGATTCGATAATTCGAGATTCGATAATTCGAGATTCGATAATTCGAGATTCGATAATTCGAGATTCGATAATTCGAGATTCGATAATTCGATATTCGATAATTCGAGATTCGATAATTCGAGGTTCCATATTTCGAGGTTCGATAATTGGAGATTCGATCATTTGAGGTTCGATAATTCGAGGTTCGATGTTTCAAAGTTCGATATTTCGAGGTTCAAGATTTCGAGATTTGATAATATCGAGATTCGATAATTCGAGGTTTGATAATTGGAGGTTTCATATTTCGAGACTCGTTAATTCGAGATTCGATCATTCGAGAGTCGAAATGTCGAAATTCGATAATTCGAGGTTCGAAATTTCGAGAGTCGATAATTCTTCAAGGTTTGATATTTCGAGGTGCGATAATTAAAAATTCGATAATTCAATTTTCGATAACTCGAGATTCGATAATTTGAGGTTCGAGAATTCAAAATTCGATAATACCTACTGAATTTCGAATTCTTTCGAAACAACACCTTCTCTTGTTCTCCCGATACCGACACCTGCTGCTGGCTCGCGCGATGTTTCATTCACGAGAAATTCACGACGAGATGAAAGTGTGGAAAACACATTCTTTTCGTATAACCTTTTTTATTTTTTGTAAAAAGGATTATTTCGAAATTAAATTATCGTAGGTCTAAAATTTGATCAAATAGAATCTACCTTTTGAAAAATTAATGAACCAAAAAAATAATAATCAATAAAATGTAGATAACAAACGGTAGCATAATAAATAATCATAACAACCAAAAAATAAAATACACAATATGCAAAAAAATTGCGGTTGTTTTTTTTCGATTTCGTAGAAATTCCTCTTAATCACCGAAAATTTGCATAATTCTCTCGCAGCATCTTCCGATCTCCGATCCAAGATCGATGGAATTTGAAATTGTGGAATTTGGAATTGTGGAATTTGGAATTGTGGAATTTGGAATTGTGGAATTTGGAATTGTGGAATTTGGAATTGTGGAATTTGGAATTGTGGAATTTGGAATTGTGGAATTTGGAATTGTGGAATTTGGAATTGTGGAATTTGGAATTGTGGAATGTGGAATTGTGGAATTTGGAATTGTGGAATTTGGAATTGTGGAATTTGGAATTGTGGAATTTGGAATTGTGGAATTGTGGAATTTGGAATTGTGGAATTTGGAATTGTGGAAGTTGGAATTGTAGAATTTGGAATTATGGAATTTGGAAGTACGGAGTTCGGAATTTGAGAATTTGAAATTTTGAAATTTAGAATTGTGTAATTTCGGAATTTGGAATTTGAAATTTCTTCAATCTCCGATCCAAGATCGCGGTACCGGAGGTCTCGGGGGGGCACAGGATGCGGGAAGATCCTCGAAAAGAGGAAATGTCGTCGTACGCTACGGGGTAAAGAATTTTCGGGATAGACGTGTATGATCGGTCGTATATAGGATAAGCGGTATAAAATCTTCTAGGTACAGAAGAAAGAGAGATAGTTGTATAAGCTACGAGATAACCGGAATGCAGGTTTTCCGTGGATAGAGTCGTGCTGTGACGACGCAAAATGGGTAGGGGGTATACCGGTAGAGATGCTAATGCCGGCCTTGTGCTACATACCCGTAGCTCCTGGTTGCCATACTCGTTTTACGTGTGTATACGTACGAATAGAATTGCACACTTTAAGCGATGCAACCAACGCACAAAACCGTGCGGACATGCTAATCGACGAAAGCGATAACACCGAAACCAAAAAAGAAAAGCAAAAAAGAGTTACTTTGTATTTTACTTTATATGGCGAGTCAACCTTCAAATATTTCGTTCCTGTTTTTTATCCCCTCTCTCTCTCTTTCACTTTGTTATTATTATTATTATTTTGTTGAAAAGGTAATAGATTCATTTATTATTCATAATTTTACCCACACACGCGCACATGGAGAGAAACGGACCGACTCTAGTTTCAATTCGCGCTCCTATTTGGAAGAGGTAGTACCCGAACGCCTTTGGAGCGACCGTTTCTAGTAAAATCTTATGTGGTGGGAGAGGAAGGGCTCGTATTCGATTTTTTATATGGACTGAAATCTAATAATTGTAGAAAAAATTGTAACGGTGCCTTTCATTAAGCGTAAGCAAAAAATAAGGGGGTGGGGGGTACCCCCACTCTAATATCGGACTCCAAAGCTGCACAATTACTACTTACCACATTTTCCTTATAAAAAATCAACAAAAAATCTTTTTTTTAAATTGAGGCTATAATCTACGAATTTTATAAACATTTTGGGGTCAATTCTTGGATTGGAAGCAATTTCAACCTCTTCGCACTAATTTTAAAATTGCACCCTAACTTCTGGGCACCTGTACCGGCAATTTGAGATTTTTCTTTGAAACGTCCAGCGTTATGGAATTTAAGGTACCCGGTGAACACACATATGGCGAAATAAAAAAGTGAGCGTGTTTTTTTTTTAAGAAATTGACTTCGTCAAACGATCAAAGACAATCGAATTAACTAAACTCTTTGTGACACAGAAAATCTGATTATCGGCCTGTACATTTCTGGTCAAGTCCTTCCTACCGCTTTAATTACGGAAAAAGAATAGTATAACCAGAACGCCGATTTCAAAACCGTTTAGAAGACTTTTCCGCTTTGTTTGTTTAAGACACTCCATTTCAGGCACTTAATTGTATTTTCATTTCGTTACATTCTACGGCATGGCGGCAAAAAAGCCGGAAAAAAGCCTCGAATGCATGAAAAGTGTAGACGCTAATCGCATTTCACAGCAAATAATTACATTTTTTTAGAAACTGGGGTGATACTTTTTCATGCACGCACGCGTGCACACGTATGGGTTTCGGTGCCCGAGAGAAATACACGTGGAAGTTTCGGGTATAATATATTCTATTTCGCAAAGGGTTAAAATTACCCCCACTCCAATATCGGACTCCAAAGCTGCACATATACTACTTACCACAATTTTATAAAAAAAATATATATATTATAGACTGAATTTAATAATTGTTTAAAAAAATGAAATTGGTTCTCTCTTTAAACAGGAGCTAAAGAGAAGGGGTACCCCCACTCCAACGTCGGACTCCCAAACTGCAGAATCACTACCTACAACATTTTTCCGAAAGACTAAAATGCAATAATTGTATAAACAAAAATTGAAATTGAATCGAGCAATCAATAGAAGCTGAAAAGCAGGAACTAAAATTACCCCCACTCCAATATCGGACTCCAAAGCTGCACAGGTACTACTTACAACAATTTTCTAAAAAAACATATATGGAATAAAAAAACTAACAATTGCATAAAAAATTAAAATTCGATCTTTCATGAAAAAAAAGCTAAAGAGGGGGAACTAAAATTACCCCCACACCAATATCGGGCTCCCAAGCTGCACAGGTACTACTTAGACACAAAAATTCCTTTTAAATTATAGACGAAAATTTAGGAATTCTATAAAAATGTGAAAAATTGTATAAAGACTGAACGGTTATTTTTTCTTCTAATTACACTTTGGAAAATTATTTTTCCACACCAAAGATGGATCGAATGTTTTCCCTAAATTTCCAAAATCGGGTATAATTCCACAACGATCGCCTTATCTGCGACAACATATTCGATCGCACGATACTTTGCGATCGGCTCGGGGTCGGAAAGTGGAATAATCTGCGACAGGCTCGATCATTTTTTTTTCAATTTTTCCGGCCGGTGTGAAACTGCAAATAGACGAAAAGTTGCTCCGGGGGAAGTAAATAATTGCAATGATTATAATTATTATTATTATTATTGCCGTTGGCAGAGAATAAATCAGTGATGATTACTGCAACGAGTTTACTAAAAGAGAGGAAAAGAGAGGACGTTTACCTCCAAGTTTATCACTGAATTCATGCAGCGAGTGAGACAGTAAACAAGAGAAAGACGGAGAAAGTAAAAGTGAATGATTCAAAGATAGAGGAGAGTAAAGAGAGTGCTCGCTCGTGCCTGTGTGTGTGTGTGTGTGTGTATGTGCGTACACATACACGTGTGCATGCCAACGCGTTTTTGCGTGGCGGTACTCGAAGATAACTAATAAATTTCGACTGGCGAATATAATTCCCCCCCTCACCCCCTCCCCCTCCACTCTACCTCGGTTTTGCTTTTCGGAAAGCAAACATATCTCTCCACACGTCTAGACAATCGTTACAAATATCTCTTATTACAAATAACAATCCATACGATTCATCCGGTATGAATGCATCGGTACCTCTCGGATTACGTGTGTGTATGCACACGGACGCGCCGGGTCCGTGTAAATGCGCGTCTGTGCACACACGGACCGATACTACTTCTTTCGAAAATTACAACACAGAAGGAATAAAATACGAGTGGGGAGAAAAAAAATTGATAAGCCGTCTGGATTCGAAAGGTTGTTGACTTTACAACGTTATACCGAATGTTTCGTGGCCGATCTTCTGCGAGACGTCACTTTGTCGCTCCTATGCACTTCCCAGAAGAGCTGCGATAACGCGAATTGGGTTAAAGGTGTCCCGGATTCCACAGAAAGGGTCCAGTACCGGCCCAGGACGAACCGATATCGCCCCGATTGCGTCAACGGACCCAAATATTGACCCCAGTTGCACGGAAAATAAAGTAAATTGGGCGAAAAGCGCAGCAGAAGTGCCCAAAGCGGTGCCAGGTCCCACAAATAGGGTCCAGTACTGGCCCAGTGGCTTCAACGGACCCAGATACTGACCCTACTTGTACGGGGATCCGGTAATAGCGCGACTTATAATTGGGGAGCCTAATCCTGACCCGAAAAAATCGAGGGGGGGGGGGGTCAGATTCGGCTGCTGGGTCGGTTGATGGCGCGGGAAAAGGGGCAGAAAAAGGTCAGAGTTGGACAAATTCTGCATGGCAGCATTCCCTAGACTGGGAATTCGTCAGCGGCAGACGTATTTGAAATGTAAACAAATTAAAACGTACGAAAAACACAATCTTATCGTGCGTCCCATGCCGCGGAACCCAAACGATGTACGATAGCGGCTGTGTTTTGGCGGCCCGGGAGCTGATAAGCGCGCGGATGGCACTTAAAATACGTAGTAATACGTAAATATACTCCTTATTGAAATTTTATTTCGCTGATAAGGGAAGAACGATGCATCGGAATTACTTCCTTCATTTCTACGTAACACCTTCGTCGGCTTCCTTCTCTCTCTCTCTCTCTCTCTCTCTCTCTCACTTTCTCTCGCTTCTTTCCTTCCTTCTCTTTCACGGAATTACACAATACGTTTATATCAATACTTCTATATATAGACGTACCGAATATATAAAAGTAGATATTTTTGGGCAAGTATCGACAGAAGTCTGGAAATCGATGCAACGGAATGAATAGTTTCGAGCCTATTTTTGAATTTCCCGCCCCAAAGATAAAAACTGAATGATATTTATTTCGTTTGGAAATTGAAAAGTGTTTGGTCAAATTATTTTGTCTTACTCTATTTTGTTTTATTTTGTTTTTGTAAAATGTTAGATACGAGCCGTTCATTTTGAAAATGGCCCAAGTCCATTTTTTTAGGTTTTTGTCGTTGACTGTAGTAACGTGTGCCACTTGAAGTTAGGTGTCAAAAAAAAAAAACGTTTTGGATAATTTTTAAAAAATGGACTCGGGCCACTCTCAGAATAAAGGGCTCATGCAAATTAGATTTTTCGAAATTTATAATAATTTTTGTTCATTAATTTCATACGTTCATTAAATTTAAATCCACGCGCCGAAAATTACAAAAAAAAGGGAAGAAAATATGATAGTTTCCAAAATCGCCACAATTTGGATTATTTCAATACGAGAATCCCCCCCCCCTCCCCCCAGAAACAAAATAAAGCAAGACTGATTAACATTAATCAGCAAAACGCAATCCATTATGTTCGGAAACAAAAGAGTTTTCGGGGAAATTTGTAACAGACAGACTCTATATAAAATTGTTATTATTGTTAAATGGATTATCACGGTATTGAAAAAAATGAAATTAAAAGAAGAAAATTATTTTTGATCCCGAAAAATTTCGGGGAAATCCCCGGTTGGACAAAAATTTATATGACATCCACAAAATGTAGAATATTATAATTACTTTTTATTTTAATCAATAAAATTATTTTTGTGCAAATAAAAAAAATGTAATTTCAACAAAATCATCTTATTCGAATTCAATCACGATAAAATATTTAATTGCAATAATAATGTAAACATTATTATTATTAATTATATAATAATAATAATAATAATAATAATATTATTATTATTCAATAATTATAATGATAATTATTATTACAATTAAATTTAATAATAATTATTCGGATCCAACAAAATTATTACTATTTCTGGTAAAAAAAAATTCCCGTGAATAAAATCCGAAAAAATCCAAAACCCGGAATTTCCTCCGAAAAAAAAAATTGCACAGTGAATTTTGTAAAATAGAAAATTTCCCAACCGGAAAACTTCGAAGACCAGAAAAATATATCTCTATAAAAAAATATAATTAAATTTTAAAAACATAATAGGAAAAAAATCCAAAACCCAGAATCCTCCCCCCCCAAAAAAAAAATTGTACAATGAATATGAAAAATAAAAAATTTCCCACCCGAAAATTCTCGTAGACCAGAAAAATATATTTCTATAAAAAAATATAATTAAATTTGAAAAACATAAAAAAAATAATTTACAAAATGTAACAAATAAAAATACAATTGCATAAAATACAATTATTCTTTGAGAATTGTCGAGAATGATTTTTTATAATTATCGACGCGTTATACGTCGCCGAAATCGCAGCGGCATGGTGAAATCTACCATCCGTTGAATTTCTCCGTGGGCATTTTTTGTTATTCCCCTTTTTCTCTCTGTCTCTCTCTCTCTCTCTCGGCCGCGTTAATTTTCTCCACATATCGGAGACGTTGAGCCGCCACACGTCGGTGGGGTTCCGTCATTTTCCACCATCCTTATTTCTGCTTATTTTCATCGTCGTCGTTATTATAATTGTTGCACAAAAAAGCGTAATTCCACGCGAGAGCGGGACGATAATTGCAGCGGCTCAAATTGTAATGCGAAAGAAGCGATTGAAAATAAATGGAAAAACAGGAGAGGAGCAATAAATATTAAGTATTTTCAGTGAAAATAAATATTGAAATAACAATATACGAGAGATATCGCAGTCAGTTAATGCACTTTAGTGCATGCAGTCTGTGAGCGGAGGAGCGAGGTAGGTCGGTGAATCGACGAGCGTTATCTGAATGCACTGAACGAACGGTCAGTATGAAACGACATGTCGACCAAGTCATGCTAAAAACGTCCCCCCCGGTACCATTATTTTTTTTTTTCCTTCCAAGTACGCGTTCGTTATACAAAGACCGCGTACTCTCGCGCGTCGACTCGTTTTTTTAGTGCATTTACGCGTTGCAACCGCCCGAGTGCCCATTTCTCGCGATTTTATCGTCGTTACGTTTATCGCCAGAAATCGTTACGCGCAAACCACGGGAATTGAAGGAAGAAGAAGAGGAAGAAGAAGCGTGCCGCTGCTGGTCTCCGCCGAGGAGGAGCCCAAGGAAGCAAACCAACGCGGAGAAAACTTTTGTGTGGTACAGTTGCATATCGGGATTGCAGTTGCCAGGATTGATTTCATCGGTTGTGTGTGTGTTTACGATTAGGATACCCGCCGCGGCGCTTTGGATGCGAGCCCGTAAGTTTTTCTTCACTGCACACCTAAGTTTTGCTTCTACACCTTATTTTTGCGCCCGACGAGGAAGAGTCGGCGAGCGGAGGTTACAGCTCGCTCGTTTCTCAGTTGAAGGGTTTCCCGGGGTTTCCGAGGTGTTACTGGCGGGTTTCCTTGACGCGAAATTTCCAGATTTGGGTTAAACTTCCGGTCTAACCTGACCGATCGCCGAGAATTGGAATTCCGTTGCTGGGAAATTCGGATCCCGGGCCACGGGCGGTCGGACCGGGTGTCGCGACGATCGCCGCGGGGTCAGGAATACATACGAGGGGGTCAAGTTTTCGGTCCCGGTGAAGGAAAATCTTTGGATCCGAGAGTCGAAAGTGACGAAGAAAAAAAAAATCGTCGGTGCGAGTTTTCCTATTGGTTTTCGAAACCCCGGTGTTTTGGTTTTAAAATCGAGGTGAACGAACGCGAGGGAATTTTCTGTCGGGGTTAAATTAACACCCAAACGTGGGGGAATTGACACCGAAAGTGTGGGTTTCGTGATTTTAACACCGGCTGAGAATTTCTTTGTGCGGAAATGACACAAAATCGTGGGATAGAAAGTCGATGGGGAAGTTTTAACACCTCCCGCTGTTTCCTTAACACCGATTTTTTTTTGCCCCCGAATAAGTGTTTTTTTTTATTCCGAGGAAGTATTTGGAAATGAGCGTTATTTTAACACCAAAGCTGTAAATTGGAAATTTTCGAGTTTGGACGATTTCAAATTTAACACCTGCGTGTTTTTTTTACAGTTAACGCCCAAAAGTGTTCCCGATTTCCCGGAAATGGCGTAAAACGCCACCGAACGAATAATTGGTACGCGAAAAAAAAAAAAAATTTTATTTTGAAAAATTGAGTTTCCGGGGGAATAAAAAGTATTTTGTGATTTTCCGAGTGCGTCGGAGTCGGTGTTTAAACACTTCGATGTGGTTAAATTTTGACACCGAGGGTGAAAATTGAATTTCAGTACGAAAAAGACCATTTGCTTTCCAAAAAATGCAATTTTGAAATCCGGGAGAGGTGTTAAAAATTATTAACTTGGTAACAGCGATTATTATTAACATTTGGATGAAAAAATAATGGTAAAAATATTGAAAAATTACGGTAAAATTAATAAAAATACTTATTTATGGGGAAAAAAAGGGAAACTGAAATTTTTGAAGCGAATAAAAAATTGCCTGCACGTGCATTTATCGCTTTCCATTTTCTTTTTAGTGCATCGACAGCTAAAATCTTTAGCCTAAATGCATACGTAAATTTATCGACAAGTGCAAGAAAATTATCGAAAAATAGTTCGACTTAATTAGATAAGTTGTATAGGCGTCGTCTACAAAACAAAAAGAATTTTCAATCTTGCAAAATTAGACACGGAATATTTATGACGAGCTGCCGATTATCGAAAATGTCTATTCATAAGCAAGAAATGCGAAATCAAAGGCATACATAGTTTAAAAGCGTCTGAGATTACAATTACATTCGAAAAGGAATTTTTTTATTCATAAGAAAGTTCTACGAAAAATCGAGTGATATTGAAAATGCGCGAAAACGAATATTTCGATCGTAAATCATTTTTCTGACCTTAACAAAAAAGAAAAAAAAACGTGCGGTTGCACTTTTTATTCGAATTTGGAATTTCCTAAATTTTTTTACGAGTTTCTCGAAATTTTACTTCCCACGAATTTCGATTTCTGATTTTTTGACCTTTAACCAATTTTTTTGTTAATGTTCTTTTTTCTGAATAAAATATTTTTTTGCAAATCGTTCCGAAATTTATTTGGTCCAAAAATTCGCAGTTTAAAAAAAATAGAAGTCTAATAATTTTATAAAATTCCTTAAAAAAAAATAAATAATTTTTTTTTATTAGTCAAACTTTTAATCGAATTTGAAAATTAATTTCTTTTTTTCAAAATTAAAGTTTCATGAAAACTATTATAATTTCTACTAAATTTGAATTTCCAATTTTTCGCGAGCCTCAATTTGGAAAATATTCGGTTCCCTTGTTTTTCAAAATTCCATAAAACCGCAAAATTCTTAAATATCATCCAGTTTTAGAAGAATTATTACGAATCAATAAAATTTACGTGCTTTTTCCCCCTTTTTTTGCTGCAATAAAGTCAATTTTTCCGAAATCCTACCATGCACTCAATTTTCCCTCTTAGATCGGATTGCCGGGCAAGCGGATTGGAGCAAAGCTTGAAAGACGACACACACGCTCCAGTCCGTTTTACTCGGTTCCCTGTCTTGTGTTTGCTCCTTCTCTTCGGACTGAAGACAAAATCCCAAGATATATCCGAAACAACAAGACACGAAATCAACAATTTTTTGCACGTCACGATGTTCGCCAACAACATTTGAATTTTCTTCATTACACTTTATCAATCCCTAATTACGCATTTTATATATATAGAAACGTGACATTTTGAACTTGTCACTGCAATTCCACTCGCATCTTTGTGGTGTTAAAAAAAAACCACGCGTACGAATCTACTTCCAAAAAAAATACTAATTGATGGAAAATGTCACCAAATTCCTGGAATTCGAAATTCGAGTTTTTTTAATCCAAGAATTCATCAATTTTTAACATTATTTTAACTACATATTGAAAAAAAAAATTATTTTATAATATTTAATTATTCTTGCGAAGGATAAATTTGACTTCCTCTTGGAAAGGTGTTAAAAACACTCGAGAAAAAAAAACCACGCGTATGAATTTACTTCCAAAAAATTCTCGTTATTGGAAAATGTCATAAAATTCCTGAAATTCGAAATTCGATTTTTTTTTAATCCAAGAATTCATCAATTTTTTAAATTATTTTACCTACAAATTAAAAAAAAATTATTTTATAATATTTAATTACTCCTGCGAAGGTTAAATTTGAGTTCCTCCCAGAGGGGTGTTAAAAACACGCGAAATTATTGCTATATTGTGACACTATTCTTCAACGAAAAATATACAAATCGCCTAAACGTGAAAATTAATTCTCACCTACCCCCGAAATTCCTTGAAAGGTGTTAAAAGTGGAACAGCTGCGGTACAGTCGGTGTTTCATCAGAACCGTGAAATTTGTTCGAGTCCATATGGTTTCATAATTGACCGATTCAACGATTTCCACTACCTACAATCGGTGGTTAATTAGATCGCATGTAATTAAATTCAATTAACACCTACATGGGTTCGATCGAGTTCATTGTTTCTACTTGAAAATTTCTATTCCTACTTTTAACACCATTTGGTAATTTCTTTCTATAGAATGTCGCTTAACACCTTGCGATTTTTTGTGATAGAGATTTTAAGTGCCTGGTGTTTAAAAAATTGTTTCAAAAAAGAAAACTATATTTAAAATTAGTATTTTTAAAAATTGCAATTTATTATTCTAATATTTCATTACCAATATTCTTACTTATTATTATTATTATTATTATTATTATTATTATTATTATTATTTTTAAGAAAAAAAAATTAAGAAAAAATAGTGTTAAAACAAAAATCTAAATTAATCCAATTTCTTTCGAGGACCTCATACCCGGTGTTAATCCATTATTCGATTTTTAAATATTGCAATTAAATTTAAAAAAAAAAAACACTAAAAATCTCAATTTTGCAATTTTTTTTATTCAATAATAATTTCGATTGCAATCCTATCGTTACCCAAATTTTCGAATTTCCATAGTAATTTTTCCCCTGTATCCCCATATTTTCGGAATCGGGACGCAAATATCGAGGAACCGGCAACGGGGGGAGTTGCAACCGCATCGGTGAAACACCCTGTAGCGTAAAACCGTGCGGTAGTGTATTCGGGCCATTGAAACTCTGCGAGACGAAAGGGAGGTGGGGAGGGGGGGAGGCCGACCGTATTTTCGGGTGACCATGGCCCTGCACTTCCACTGCACCGGGGTCGTTTCTGTGCCACTCGGTGCATTCTATCCATTGAGCCAACCACATGGCTTTTATATATACGTACATGTATACTTCCACACATACACATGCACACGGCTATTCCTGCATGTAGTAATATATATGTATATATATATATATAAATATATATATGCACACATGCGCCACTTTTACTCTCCGTCTCCCTCTTCCTTTTCATTCCCTCTTTTTTGGGCTCTCGCGCGCTCTCTCTTGCACTTCCACGTTTCTCTTATATAAATAGAATTCAAGAGGAAGGTAATAAAAAAAAAGGTAGAGGATGGATGGACGGATGGACGGATGGATGGATGGATGGATGGGTGGATGCATGGATGCACGGATGCAGTTTTGTATTTGGTGCAAGGTGTACATGTGTATATACATATATATATATGTGTATACATGTTGAATAAAAAAGAGGGGGTCAGTAGTGGAACCAGACGTTTTATATTCGGCCACTCGTTCTCTCTTTCTCTTCACTTTCCATGTGTATACGTCACATTTATCGCAGGTCAGTGTGTAACGTACAAAAAACATGGTGAACAAAAAGGAGAGGGAGAGAGAAGGAGAATTAGAGAGAGAGAGAGAGAGAAACAGTTGTTAGGACGGACTGAGAAAGAGAGAGAGAGAAGCATAAATAGGGGATAGACCGAAAAAGAGGGAGCGAGAGAGAGAGAGAAAAAACCAAAGAGAAAGGAGAGAGGGAGAGAGAGATAATTGGTAGACAGAGAGAGAAAGAAAACACCAGCAGAATAGAGTGAAAGAGAGAGACAGAGATAGAAATGGCCACGAAGAGCGAATGATGGTGGCATTCCGCCATGTAAAATAACTTTTGTTCCGTATCATATTGAAAGTGAACGATGATACGTACGGCGATTTGTCCATGTCCCGATGCACATTTGATAACTTTGTGAGTCGCTCCACGTGTGGCGCGGTGCTCCTCGTATTTCTCGCGTTCCAAACCTCCAGCGGACGTTACCGTGTACTGCGTCGCGTGCAATTACACCCGGGGACAAACACGGACACGGACACGATTCCAATACAGTTTCAATTTGGGCTAGTATTGACCAGAACTGGTCAACACTCTGGTCGCGATCCGGACGGAATCAACCAACTCCGGGGGGATTACAACGGGTACAGTCCCAACCAAAAGTGGACCCATATAACTTCATAATCGTAAATAGAGCGTCTCCCTCTATCGGTTTCCATCCGAAGTTGGGGTTTTTCGAAGAACCCGTAACTGCAGTTGTTTGTGTACAAAAGCGAGGCAAAAATAGTCGATCCTTTGTGCGTACCATAATTAGCG
Organism: Gasteruption jaculator; assembly: GCA_949825005.1. Classification (NCBI taxonomy): domain Eukaryota; kingdom Metazoa; phylum Arthropoda; class Insecta; order Hymenoptera; family Gasteruptiidae; genus Gasteruption; species Gasteruption jaculator. The sequence continues at coordinate 1,420,168 of OX463761.1, forward strand.
GTGGAGAGTGAGTTCGAGGCTGAAATAACGCAATTAACATTGCCGGGGAGTGAAATGTTAAAGTGTTTTGCCGTGGATTGAGAATGAAAGAGAGCAGACTGCGGTGGAAAAAAAATAAAAGAGCGGAAAAAGGGAAGAGGAGGAAGAAAACGGGGTCGGGAAGGAAGGGGTTGGTAGTTTGGTTGGTTGGTTTGTTGGGAATAGCACAGTAGTAAAAAGAGAGCATAGGTTTAGGTTCAGTAGTTTCGCCAGTTGGTGAAAACAGCTGCCAAATTTCCCTCTCGGTCGAGAGAGAGCGAGAGTGACCCATCGAGAGCGAATGTGTTCCACATCGTATGCGCACAACCATCCGCGTCGTGTGTGTGTGTGTGTGTGTGTATGCATGTACTCCAAAGTATATAGATATAATATATATGTACATATATTTCTCTGTGCATGTATACATGGCTGCGTATATACACACACACACACATACACATATATCCACCTTTGTATGTGCCTGTGTGAGTCGGACGAACGCCGCGTATCCACTGTACCCTACACGGATTACTCTTGGGCACGTGCACAAACGAAGGAGCACGTGCACTTTAAATGTGTACATACATACATGTGCAATATATGTATACACAGGAACAGTCCGTTTACATGTGTGGTGGTTACTTGGATGCATACATGTGCTCATCCTTTTCCTCTTCTCCTCCTCTCTCTCATTATTCCTCTTTGAAGCAAACGCTGCCTGTCCCCCATGTTGCTCTTCACACACACACACACACATACACACTTTCCTTAATATTTTGGTTATTGCCTATGTATTGGAATTCCAAAGACGAAAGACCTTATTATCCACTTGTACCTTAAACACATTTTGCAAAAGACAATCCTTTGGTGCGAAATAAAAAGAAAAAATAAATCACGGTGGTAATTTCTAACTCCTCTTGTAGATGTCACTATACCGTAGGAGGTATTATAACGCAGGCGACAGATGTTTCAAAATGTCATGGACCTTTTGTGGAAATAGAAAAGAAAGGATTCACAGCCACGAACAAGTGGTAGCGTGTAAAATATTCAGTTGAATCCAAAGTTTCGAGCAACAGGTTGGAATAGTAATAGTGAAAGTAGTGGTAGAAATAGTAATAGTAAACTTGCGATAGTAGTAGTGACGGCAGGAACACCAACACACACAAACACACACACACATCCACAAGGACTGATAGTAGTGGTAGTGGTAACATTGATGATGGTACAATAGCTATAGATATAGCTATAGTAACGTTAGAAATTACAAAAGTAGCGGTAATGGTATTGATAAGAGTGACAATACCGGTAGAAAGAGTGGCAATGGTGGCAATAGTAGGAGCAATGGTGGAAATGGTAGCTGCAGCAGGGGCTGTACATCGCTAGGCATCGAGTATATATATATATGTATATACTGTAGGGGTGGAATCCGAAGAGACGAAGGATACATGAGAAGAAGAGGTGGCATTTCGTACAACATATGTATCTGTATATGTATATATACGTATATATATATAAAGAATAATATGTAGGTCGAACAGAGGATCATCACACCGGTAGCAGCTGTTCCATGTTTATATCTATACACCCAATAACGCGGAATGTAGATACTTATGTGGATGGGTGTACATAAGAAGCGTTGTATGCGCGTCTGTCGATATATTAGTTATTATATAACATGCAAAGCCGAAGCAGAAGTACGGGAACATCCACTCTCGAAATTTCGTAAGTGGACCACGGATATACATACATATAGTTACGGTGGCGCGCGTATCAACGCTGCGGGTCAATCATACAGGTCTGCCATGCACGCGGATATATCTATATATTGCAATCAATGCCGGTCTCTAAAATGCATGCGGATGCATCCACTAAACTCTCTCTTTCATCCTCTCACTCTCTCTTTCCATGTCTCGCTCTTTCTCTCTCATTGCTGCCCATGTATACGCCAAAACTCAACACAAATATATACCGGGGAGTATATAAACTTGTATATATATATACATAACACTGGTCCGTTCTATTATATATATATATCTTCTCTATATTCTCTATGTAGATGGCAGAAGTATGCATACACATGCACACACACAGACACACGTGTGTCGTGCAACAAGTAGGTATCGCCGAAATGCAGCGGCTAGAGAGAGATGGGGATAGAAAATATATGTATATGTATATATATATATGTAAAGTGTATATATGTATATGTGTGGAACAGCGAAATATACTCTGTGTTCGCTATTACTTGCACACTTCTGGTCCTTTTACCTCCTTTTTTTTATATATCCATTTTCTCTCTCTCTCTTCCTTAACGTTGCACATTTCGTACGGTTTCCATTCGTCCAAAAGCGTATACGTATATAGATTTATACATGTGTGTGCCAACACTTCACATTTCTTCGAAAAAGGACTTCGCTATAGGGTGTTAAATTTTCACTCACTCACACGCGCGCGCGCGCGACTGTACAAATGCACGTGCACTTGTACGTGTACCAGGATCCTATTTATTGGACGCGCGCGTTAGGACTTCATCCGGAGAAATTGTACCTACCTCCGCTGCACTATCAACAGGTAGTCTTGTCCTGCAACGAAAAAAAAAAATAGTAATAAATAAAGGAGGACGAAGAATCCAACGAATGGATGGAAAATAGAAACTTTTGTGACGTCATTCCAGAAAAAAAGAAAGAAATTTAGGTACCGGTCAAAAATTTGCAAATCTTAAGTTTTACCATTTGGTCCATTGGTGACGTCACTCCTGAGGGAAAATTTAGCTACAGGCTCTCTACATTTTCGCAGAATCCTACGTTTTACCATATGCGCCATTGGTGACGTCACTCTTGAGAAAAAAAAATTTAGCTATCGGTTCCAAAGTGTCGCAAAATTCCATGTTTTGTCATTTGATCCATCGATGACGTCACTCTTGAGGAAAAAATGTAGGTACCGGTCCTAAGTTTACGAAAAATCCCATATTTGACCATTTGGTCCATTGGTGACGTCACTCCTGAGGGTAGAATTCGGGTACTGCTCCTAAATTTTCGCATAATCTCACATTTTCGCATTTGGACCATTGTCGGTGGGTCAGAAAAAGGTGCGACTTGCCGCTAAGTGACTCCTTTGTTGCTGTCGCACTCACCTCGTGATCCAGTAGTGGACCATTAGTTTTCTTAGGAATTTCGGTGGCCTAAAGTTCGGCCTTGCATCTGATTATTCGAAATCTAAGGAACTGCACGCAATCGAGTCGACGCGTTATCGCCTGAAAGTTGTGCAATTCAAAAAATGCATCGAACGCAGAAGAAAAAGAAAAGCAAAAAGCAAAAGGAAAGCAAAAATTGAACTATACTAGAATGACGTTTCATAAGATTGAAGTTAAATTGATAAGCGTTGGAGATACGCCGGTCAAGGTTTTTCCTTCGTTATATCGTCCAGTTCTTCTGACTCCGTCTAGACTCGAAGAGAGAAAAGGCATTGAACAATGACGTTACCCTGCTTGCTGCTGCCCCCTTTCCTGACCGCATCTCGGAGCGTTTAAAGGTTCTTCAGAAAATTTGGCGAAACGTCGACCCCCTCCCCCCCCCCTACCTCTTTGTCGTTGCCGGTTTCTTCCTCCTTGGACGATCCCCGGGGCCCAATTCGTGGCGAGTTAAATCCGTACTCGCAATTCACCCGACTGACCTACTGACACTGACCTCGTTGGTACTCGCATACTGCAGTTCGTATGCGCGCTGCAAGAGAGACAAAGAGAGAACGGAGGAGAGAAGGAAAGGCGTACGAGAGATACGTATGCAAGCAGAAGTAGGGGGTCTTCAGGGTCATAAGACCGATTCGGCAACGGAGCGCAAAAGTGCAAGTAAAGTGCATAATACTTTTGTTACTCTCCTCTTATCCGATGTGCGTTCAATGGAAAGATAAACGAGTGATATGACGAAAGGAGAGTTCAGTCGTTTAGAGACAAACAAAGTAACTCGACAAATGTGCATAACGAGTAGGGGAGGGGGAAACTTTCTACAAAATGAACAAAAAAATATCTGTTTTTATAGAAAAATATCGGATCTCGCTCTTTAGCGGAAACTAATATTTTTATACTCGGACTCTTTTTATTCCATTCGAAGTTATTTGATTTTACTCGAATCTATTCGATTCTTTTCGATTTTATTCGCTTCCATTCCATTTTATACGAATTTATAGGAATAATCAGCTCGAGTCGTCGAATTACCGAATAGTCCCATTCGGGTCTCTTCGGGTCCACGCGCTTTTCTTCGGCTCTACTCGGCTCGATTCGTATCTATTCGGTTTTTTTCAGTTTTATTCGGGAATTGATACAATCCCAATCGGGTCTATTCGGGTCCCTTCGCTTTTCTTCGATTCTACTCGGTTCAATTCGTGTCTCTTCGGTTCCATTCGGACCTCCTCGGCTCTATTCGCATTTATTCGGTTCCGTCCGGATTCTATTCGCTTTTCCTAGAATTTATTCGCTTCCAGTCGGTTCTATTCGCGAGTGTCGGTCTCATTCGGGTCCGATAGCCTTGAATTATGTCCCAATTAGCGTTCCAAGTTTTCTCAGTGATTTCGATACCGCGAAAGATTCCAACTAATCGTAGGTTTGTGTCTTACCACATTTGAATGTTAATTAGTATCTCATGAAATCCAGTTTGTTAATGACTGCAGAATTTTTAATGCATGAATAAGCGATGACGTCAATAGGATTTTTGTTTCTGCAATTACACACGCGCTGGGAAGTAATTATAGACGCGAATAAATGTTCGAAGTTTCAATTAATGCGTAGCGTGATCGTTCTTTAAGTGGAACTCGATAGTCCCGCGACGTTCAGACCTTCGTATCAAATGTACGCGTTATTATAAACAAATTTTTTTGTTTCATTTTTCCTTAACACAAAAATCCTCCGTCCAAGATCACTCGAAATTCCGTGTCACGACGATTCACGAAAACGGTGATCCTTAATGTTTCCTGCCGGAGCCAACGTATCATATACATATATATATTGTCATTTTTTTAAACATTTAAACGTCTCATCTATTCATCCAACGGATAAATAATTCATGTTCCTTTCTTCGCGACGGAATATAGTCTCCGTGCGTATAGCCTTGTCGGCTGCATGGATCTTACGAAGCGAGACGAAGTCAAACCTCGTCGAGCGAGGACACGAAAACTTTGAAAACTTGTTTTTTCTTTTCCTCCTCTTCTTCTCCCTCCATTTTTATCGGTACCGAACGGTGTATTGAACGCTTAAATCATCCAAAAAAAAGAAACAAAGCGAAGGGAGAAGTCACCGTCAAGATTAAAACGTTGAGCACAATCATTCTGCTCACATACACTCTCACATACACTCCTGATGTCTGTATTAAACATACATCACATGGAATTACGTATAATTATAGCTGTACAATTGTTTCTTAATGAACCTTTAATTGATCGTTCAAATTCTGCAGTAGGAATTTTCTGGGGTCCAGCGTTGGCCATATATTGAGACCTAGGGATCCGAATGTTGTCGAATGTAGACGTAAAAATCCGAATAGGACCGAACAGAGACGAATAAACCTGAATAAAACCGAAGAGAGTCTATATAACTCGAATGGAACCGATTAAACTCGAATAGAACCGAATAGGACCGAGTAATTACGAGTAAAACCGATTAAAGCCGAATAAAACCGATTAAATTCGAATAGAACCGAGCAGGGACGAATCAACTCGAATAAACCCGAAGAGAGTCGATATAACTCGAATGGAACCGATTAAATTCGAATAGAACCGAGCAGAGTCGAAGAAACTCGAATAAAACCGAAGAGAGTCGATATAACTCGAATGGAACCGATTAAAGTCGAATAGAACCGAATAGGACCGAGTAATTACGAGTAAAACCGAGTAAAACCGATTAAAGCCGAATAAAATCGATTAAGTTCGAATAGAACCGAGCAAAGACGAATAAACTCGAATGGAACCGATTAAAGTCGAATAGAAGCGAGTGATTTCGACAAAAACCGATTAAAGCCGAATAAAATTCGACAGATCCGATAGTTTAATTATTTTTTTTTGTAATCGGAGTCACACAATGTTATTAATTGCTAATTCTAACGTATTATTGTGTAACGCTAATTGCTAATAAGTGTCGAATTATACGAATCTCGACCGAAAGCGACCAACAAAAAATAGAAGAAAAATGGAAAGATATTGGAAACGCGAAAATTCGAAAAAGTTCTGCCTCGTTCGATCCTCGGTTTCATTTTTTCTTTTTCTACAGTAGGTTAAAAATGTCGGTTGTCGGGTCATTAGATAAAAGCCGGGTTGGAAGAAGGAAGAAAATGAAACGTAAAAGAGTGTTTCTTAAAACAGCCATTTGCTTGTCAGTCGAATATCTCTAAACGCTCGAGAAGATTTGGTGAGAGAGGCTCCGCCTCCTCCGACTCCTATCCGTTCCATTCTAAACAAATGAATCATGCACCAAAATGGCCGACTTGAATTTAGACGTCACGTGGCATCGACGCATGCATCAAGCCAACGCGGTGTTGGTGCCCGCGCGTACGTGTGCACGAATACGGGTTTATTCCCTTGCACATATGTTCCTGTATCGCTAATTTCATTAAACACACACACGTATGCATGTATCTGCAATTGAGGCGGAGAGGAAGGAATGCTCATTTTTTTTTTGCCTTCTAATTATTACATTCAACCAAACAATCACTCGCGCTTTTTCAACTCGATTCAGTTGTTGACCTATTCAATGATTTCCAATGATTCCTCGAATCGCGTCGAAGCGAGCGCGGGCCAACCGCGGGCCACCGATTCCCGCCCGGGTGATTCAGGAATCTCAAGATTCGGGTCCGGATGGGCCGGACTGGGGCGCTGCGATCTCCTTTATCCCCTCTCCCAGCTCCGCTGCGAACCTTGATGGCAAAATCCCTGAGGAGCTCGCTAATATAAATAAATATACGTATATTGAAAAGTTAATTCTATACTTTTGAAATCTGCGTGCATTCTGTATGCATCTTTCGACGTTTGACATTAAATATGCTATTGTCCTTTCAAGTACAACCAACACTGGCGAGGAGCCGCGTTCGCATGCATAAAAGTATGGATACGAACACATCGAAAATTCAATAGTTCCTTTCTCTTCTGATCTAACATGTAGGTACTACTCATGAAATATATGTATATATAGAGAGAGAGAAAAAAACATTGGGGAGGGAGAATGATCAAACGCCTACCAATTCTACGAACTGGTCAAAGACGCAATTATTCAATAGGTGCATTTGTTGACAATGATTTATCCGTTATTTGGACGTCTACGAGTCCCACAGTGCCCGGATCTTATCGAACTGTCATCGATACCGGCCCTTATTTTTCTCATTCCACCGCGATATTTATCCCACCGATCGATAGATCCTCGAGAACTTGGAATTTCACCACGTCCCGGGTCCGAAATATACGCGATTCTTCGGGCACGAATTCTCCACGGGCGCGGATTTCGCTCGAAGGTGGGCCAGTCTCGGTCCGTTGCGTGCCGCCGGTCGAGAGCCATCTTGGAATTCAGGCGTATCAAGTTCACAGTCGAAGTTCAGCGATGCGAGAACGGCTCCATCTGTCCGATTTTTTGTAAAACGATACGAAAATATACGAGACAAATACGCGAGCGGCGGGATTGCGCAACATTTACGTTTCTTATTGTATGTATATCTATATATACTATAGAGGCATTCCGTCTTCCAATCTCGCCTCGTCCCTTCTCCCTCTTTCTCTCTGGTGCCACTATGTGGCACTATCTAATCTTTGCACTTTTGGCTGCCATCTTGAAAACTGACACGTTTGATTATCTAACTAATGGATCCTTTTTCCGTTAGACAGAGACCCACGTTCGGGGGAACGTCGTTCTCGCTTTCTTTTTTATTTAATTATCCGTTCAGGCGCTTCCTATTTATTTATTTATTCATTCATTTATTCATTCGATTGAACCGCTCGATATTATTCCCTCCCTGTCCCACTTAGGAGACATCTACCGTCCTCCGATGGTATTATTTAGGCCTAGGCGGTTTACGAATTCAATAAATTCGTTTGCTTCAAACTTCACCCCCCACTCCTTTCCACAGAGAAGGTTCTAGAATTCCACTAGAATTCAGTGTCAATTGGATATTTAGGTTTTTGTGGCGGTTGGAGAAAAAGTTGGACTTTTCAAAAAAGGAGAGAGAGAGAGAGATGCAGGAATTTCCATCAGACAGTCAGAAATTAATCGGTCCCGCCGCACATGCAAGCGATTAGTGCGTTTGAGTTTGAAATCGCAGTGGCTACTCTGCATCAAATTGTCTCCTATTAAAAGTGTCATGGCCATTGGCGTCACAGACGAAAGGAACAGGGGGGGTTCCTTCAATGTACGTTATTTTACAAGCCCACGCGTGTTAAAACTAAGCTACCTTGTTAGAACCGCCTGATACAAAAAGAAAAAGCGTAGCCGCTCGCGGAGAAACTCTCTCAATAATGAAAACGATGAAGTGTCGTCGATGAATATGCATAAGATTATGAAATGCCATTATACTAATTAAAGCGCCATTGTCGCGGAAAGAGAAGAGCGCGGAAATAGGGTCTACGAGCGCGGCAGGAGGAAATTCTGCATTTTTCGTTTCCACAAAATATCCGAAATATTGCTTTCTCATTTTTCGGAATATTTCATTCGGTTTTTTTGGAATTTTTTTTTACCGGAGAAATTTTAGGTATTAGCGTTTTTTTTCAAATAGGAAAGGATCTAATCAAATATTTCGAAGAAGAAAATTCGGTTCGCTTTCAAATCGATTTATGTTTGAAAAATTGTAACTGCGGTAGAAAAAATCCTAGGAATTTCGGGTTTGCTCTATTTTCAAGCTTGAACTTTCTAGTTTCTGCAAAAAAAATTTCGAATCTCCAAAAAGTGAATAGTTAAAGTTACGAATTTTTAAAAATCGAAACAGATATTCCCCGAATTAAAGTCAGACTTTTTTAATTTTGCGAATCGGTTCGAACTTGAAAATTCGCAACTGTGGATCCAAAAATCTTTGAAATTTCGGATTTTTTTTATTTTCAAGCTTGAACTGTGTATTTTCTTGGGAAAAAATTTCGAGTCTCCAAAAAATGAATCTTTAAAGTTACAATTTTTAAAAAATCGATTTAGATATTCCCAAAATTAAAATCAGACTTTCTTAATTTTGCGAATCGGTTCGAATTTAAAAATTCGTAATTGTGGATCAAAAAATCCTAGAAATTTCGGAATTTTTCTATTTTTAAGCTTGGACTTTCCGCTTTGAACCCTGCGAATTTCAATTTTCCAAAAAACAGTTCCAAAAATTTATGATTTTTCAAATCATTGAACGGGAATCTACTTTTTCGAAAGTAACAAATAAAGTGAACTGCAATTTTTCTTCTCTCTCCTTTGTCCTTCAAATTTCGAATTTTCGCTTTTCTCCTCTCCCCGGACTTTCCCATGAATCGAAGGTTTTCTTTTGTTTTCTTTTTTCTAACCTTGATTCCATTGCTACGATTGGCACAACGTTCGTCGCGAGAAACGCGCGGAAACAAAAAGCAGCAGTAACAGCAACACGCCGATAATAATATAATAGTTAGCAGTAGAGGACGTATGTGTTGCGGTTTTCGAGCGAATATGATGGACAGAAAAATGCATTTCCTTGCGTATGGAGTAGGTGCACGTACTCGTGCGAACACGCGCGCATGTGTTTGTGTGGAACACCTAAAAATAATAATGAAAAAAAAAAAACGGCGAACATGGTTTCTTAACTTCCTTGGACTGACTTGCGACTGACTGTGCTATGTGTTTATTCGTGCATCGTGTATACGCGATGGAGAAATTCGAGGCCAAAACTAAGGAGGGATATTACAGGTGGGTTGAATATGTGAAAAGAAGAGGTAGTTGTAAATTGCAAAGAGGGAAAGAAGGGGCAGAGCATGTAGGTACAAGCATATAGCATCCGAGTGAGGACGAGAGAAGCCTAAGCCAACGCGAAAGGGAAGCTTTGATATTGGTGGAGGTAGCAAGTAGGGTCCTTGGTACGGTGAATGGCTCCTTGAGTCTTCCATCCAAATATATACGCACACATGTACACATATTTTGTGTGTATACGACTCATATATATATATATATAATTTTTTTGTGTGTGTATGGGTACGTCACACGTATATTTTTTGCTATGTACACGTTATATACATACTTTTTTTATATATTTGCATTACACACACACACACACAGACTTTTTGTGTATGGATACAAATCCATAAATGTGCGTGTGTGTGTGTGTGTGACTAAAAGTGATATACGTACACAAGCAACGTCTCGGAAGAGCCGAGAGATTCTTTTTTATAAAACTACTATATATCAAACTTATGCACCTTGTAACGAAACCTTGGCTTTATCTGCAGCAATACCCGTTCGTTTGTTTCCTCCATTTTTTCTTTATTCCCCGATTATTATTATTAAATGACTCTTTGGAGTACACAAGTACCTACTTACCGGGAATGCATCCACTGAACTACTTAAATACTTACTTCACTCTCCACGCGCATTGGTCCTTTTTCGAAGACCCCGGCGGAGCCTTTGACGTCGTCTTGGAATCCGCTTCGCTATCTCCGCAACCTCGGACGGCTAACACAGCCATCCGGTTTCCAGAGAGCGATTCCAAGAAAGTTAGCTTTTGGATTTCAACAATTTCTTTTCTAACTTCAATTTTCTTTGTTTGTTCGTCATTGTTTTAAGCGATTTTTGTTTTTTGGAGGATTTTCATCAGATCGTATGGAAATCTCGTTATTTTCAAACCCACTTCGGACAATTTACGAATCAATTAAAAATTACCAAGGAGAACAATTGCCCAAATAAACTTCTCTCGAAATCGTTCCCGTGTACGACTGTGCGTATGCGTGTGTGTTTATCGGTGTGCCCAGCACACGCGTGTTTATATAGAAAACGGGAACGAGACGCGCGTAGATACAGGACCAAACGCACACACGCAGATACGGAAATCCAAATCCACCCGCATGTATAGTATATCTACACAAATTGTCACATACGGATCAACATCAAGAATCATAATGGAGCAAATCCTAACTCGGTTATTCATTAACGTTACACCCTTTTGACACTCGGCTGTCGATAAACACCTACTCATCTACATACACATGATGGTGTATATGCATATTTATATGTATGTATACACACAAACACAGGTATCTGTACCACCAGAACTTGTGATCAACCATCCGACCATCCATCCGTCCGTCCATCCATCCATCCAACCATCCATCCATCCATCCGTCCAACCATCCATCCATTCTCTTCTACCTGTACATTAAATTTTCGGTGTATCTCGTCGCCGTTGACGACATTGTCGTCATTATTATTACTATTATTATTATTATCATTATCATTATCATTCCCATTCCCATCGTCATTGTCATTGTCACTGTCACTATCATTGCCGTTGTCATTCCCATTCCCAATCCCATTGTCCTTGTTCTTGTCTTTGTCATTCTCAATCCCAGTGTCATTGACATTGTCATTCCCAATCCCATTGTCATTGACATTGTCATTCCCAATCCCGTTGTCATTGTCCTTGTAATTGTCATTCTCAATCTCGTTGTCATTGTCATTGTCATTGTCAGTGTCATTCTCATTCCCAATCCCATTGTCATTTTCATTGTTATTATCATGGTTATCGTCATTGTCATCATCATTGTCATTGTCATTGTCATTGTCATTGTCATTGTCATTGTCAGTGTTATTGTCATTGTCATTTTCAATGTCTTTGTCATTATTATTCCCCTTCCCATTCCCATTATCATTGCCATTATTATTCCCATTGTCATTGTCATTGTCATTATCATTGTCAGTGTTATAGTCATTGTCATTGTCATTTTTAATGTCATTGTCATTTTTAATGTCTTTGTCATTATTATTCCCATTCCCATTCCCATTCCCATTCCCATTCCCATTCCCATTCCCATTCCCATTATCATTGCCATTATTATTCCCATTGTCACTGTCATTGTCATTGTCACTGTCCTTGTCCTTGTGATTGTCATTATTATTGACATTGTCATTATCATTATCACTCTAAACATGACCCTGATTATCATCAATATCATCATCATTATCGTCATGATTATCGTCGTCATCGTCATCGTCATCGTCACTATCCTCGTCACGTGACGCTGTGGAAGTGCACAACCGAACACGTGGTAGATTTGAACACAGGAGCTAGCTTAGCTCCTAGCCTTTTGCCCATGTTGTTATCGAAGTGGTGGTAACATGAATCGGTGCTGAAGTAGACTGTGTAGTGGTGGTGGTATTAGCAGTAGTAGTAGTGGTAGTAGTGTGATGGAAGAGTAGGAGTGGTAGTAGCAATAGCAATAGTGTAGCAGAATCGCAGCAATAGTGGTGGTAATAGTAGTAGAAAACAGTAGTGCAGTAGAATAGCAGTAATAGTAGTAGTAGCAGCGAAGGAGTAGTGGTGGTAGTGGTAGTAGAAGTAGCAGTAGTAGTTTAGCGTAGTAGTAGTAGTAGCGATGGTAATGTAAGAGAGAAAGAGAGAGAGCGAGAGAGCGAGGAAGAGGGGGGGAGTGTATGGTAGGTTGGATGGCGGTGCTTCTACCGCGCAAGCCGCGCGCCGTCGGGACGCGGATGCAGTTACGGGAGCGCAGCGCGACCCGACGCAACTCGCAAAACGCATTTTCCCAGCCGGAACATAAACGGAGAGCTGGTGGTTTCTCTCTTTCTATTTTTCTCTCTCGCTCTCTCTTTTTTTTCCCTGTCGAACAAAAACAAAAGAAAAAGGAAGACAAGAAAAATTCTTCATAAAAATCAAGGCGAATCAATTAATAATAATAATAATTATAATAATAATATTTCAAACGTAAACACCCCCGACGTCACATGGATTCTTTTAAATTCATTTAAGGTAAATATCGGATCGCAAGAAAATAACCAAAAAAAAGTCGTGAACGGAAGAATAAGGAAAAAAAAATAAAATAAATAAAGAAAAGTCAGAAATTCGTGAAATTCATCAAATCCTTCGATTTTCATTTTTCTTTTTGCTCCGAAATCACACACACACACACACGCGCGCGCGTACGCGTATATGTACCATGCCGTATGTATAACGAAGTACATGTATATATATCCATACATATATATACACACACACACATATATATATGTACTACACCGTCACGAGTGTTTGTGAATCGAAAAATATCGGAACCCGCACTGGTACCGGCGAAACCTCGTTCCTCCTCCTTGTTTAACGACAACTTCGACGACAAAAACATCAAGAACAACAACAACAACAACAACAACAACAACAAAAGCAACAATCTCGTCTCGTCGGAATGAAATAAAATAAGTTTCATTCACATGTAACTTATTTACACGGCGAACGCCGATACGTACACGTACACTTGCACATGTACGTGTGTCTCTGCGCACGTGAAAGAGTGAAACTCGTGTAGGAAATAACGAAAAAAAAAAAAACGAAAAAAAAAGGAAATTTGAGGAACCGATGAATTAACGAGTTAATTAATTGTCGAACGAGAAGGAAAGGAAAAATTGAAGAAAAAGAAAAATAGTGTTATGTGAAAGAAAAAAAAAAGAAAAGAGTGAATAAGTTAACGTTTTTTTGGTGATATGAAGCTACTTTGTCATTACTGTCACGATTGTCCGACAATTCGCTTATTGTTCTTGTTGTTATTATTATTGCCATCGTCGTTGTCAACGTGAGATTTTGTTTTTTTGTTCCTCGTGATAAGAAGTTTTTTTATTTTATTTCGAAAGCGTTTGTTCGTCGGTTGGTTCGATAAAGAAAAAATTTTACGTGCATATGTATAGGTATATATACATATATATGTATGTGTATGTATAGATATATGTATATATGTATATGTGTACCAATAAGGAGGTGTGAAAATCACAAGGGTGCTACAGCGAGACATGGAGGAGGGAACCGTTTAGAAAAAGGCAGAATCATGGCTGGTTTCACTGGGTTTCGATAATTAGAGGCAGAAGAAGAAGAAGAGGAAGAAGAAGAAAAAAGTTGGTCCAGGGAAAAAGAGGAGAAGGAATAACCGAAAGGAAAGGAGAGACAATGAGGAGCGCCACTACTAGAAACCGGGTTGCAGAAGCGTCGCCCTACGTTCTTGAAGAACTCTAAGAAAGCTTTCTACACACAGTCGCAGAGGTAATAACGTTATCTCTGTAATCGGTGTTAACAGATGTTACGTAGGTGTTTCATGAAAAGTCGCAAAGTTCCTTTAGAAGTCACGATGCATCTGCAATTGAGCAATTGCGATGCCACCGGCAATTGGTGTTTTCACGTTTCTTTTTCCTCTTTTGTTCTTCATTTTCCATGTTTTGGTGTTTTTTTGGGGGGATTTTGGTTATTTTCCGAATTTTCGTTATTTCCTAGAGAGTTTTGGGTGACGATAAGTGAGTGGGGAAATTTATTTGATTATTAACAAAATTGGGAATTTGTTGATAAGAAGGTAGGGTAGAAAATTGGAAATCCTAATTTGGATTTTGGAAATTTCTGAATTATGGTGTTTCGAAATATGACAAATTTTCGTTTTCTTCCCCCGTCGGGACACTTTTCGATTTCATATTTCGGGATTTTTTGGGTAACGAGATTCAGCGACAAAAAATGAGTTAGTACCGAAATGAGGTACCGAAGTTTGTGAAAATTACATGAGGAGCCATTTTTTTTATGGATATGAATTTTTGAAAGAAAGAAAATTAATTTTTATTTTCTAGAGGAAATTCGAGAAAATATATTTTAAATTTAAATAAAATATATAGTAATATAATATATATATTACTATAAATTAGTATTTCGTAATTACTAAATAAATTAGTAATTCGTAATTACTAATTTCTAAACTCGGTAATTTTTCCCCCACGTTTTTCCGAATTTCTTCCTTTTTTGGGATTCCCAGAAATTCGCGTAATAGTTTTTTGTCGTAAAATAAATTAGAATTCTCGTTTTACCGAAATTCGAGGATCTTTATTTTGCGTTAATTTGAAAATCGAACGATTTTTCAATCTCAGGATAAATAAATTAATATTATCTGTATTTACGTGAAATAAGAAAACATGTATTTATATATTCACATTTATACAAAATTCTACGCATTGAAAATAATTCTAAAAATATAAATTAAACATTTATATTATCGGACTCGCACAGATAAATATGTTTCAATGTATTCAATTATTCCTAATTGACTTTAGAATATTACCGACACGCGACAAAATTTTTAAAAAATAAATAAAATCGTTGCGATAAATAATTCCGAATAAATTCATTGTCGTTTTGTTTTTTTTTTTTTTTTTGGTAATTGATGAATTACCAAACTTGGGAAATGAGAAATTTCGGCACCACTTACATCCAGTGACTTAATTTTTTTCTCCTTTTTTTTGACATAATTCTGATCCTTCGGAAATTCAATTGGGCGCGAATTCATTCGCTATAACAGAAAAAAAGGAAATTTTTGAAAAAAAAAGAAAAAGTCGCATTGAAATGCGCGTAATTGGATTGGACTGCAAATACAATACGTGAACGTTCCGTCGGGAAAAGTGCAGTTATTTCTCGGCGGAATCAATCGCCGCAAATTACAATACAATGCGGTAAAATGCGTTACGTTTGGTATTTTCCGAGTCGATCGAAGAAATCGCTCGCGTGGTCGCGCACTCTTGGGGAAAAGTTGCCGATGGGCGAATGGTAAATTTTACCATACCTTGGCTACTTTTTTTATCGTATTCGATGGCATGAAAATTGAAAAAAAGGAGTAATTTCGAAAAATTATGATCTACTCTTTTTTTTTATTTTTTATTTTATTATTATTATTATTATTATACATAAATTAGTGTCAACTATTACCAATTTCAATAAACTAATTTTTTTTTCTCTTGCTTTTCTCGGAAAATTATCTTTATACAAAAATTTACAACAACAAAAAAATAACGAAGAATTTAGAAATTTGCTAAAAATCATTTATTACCAATCAGAAATTTGCTCTAATTTGATTTGCCGTTAATTACGAAAATTGCAACGCGATGCATCTTTCCCGCGGATGCAGTCGCTTCGAGCGGAGGGTCCCTTCCTTGGGCGCAAAATCGCGCTCTTGGAAGACATTTCGGCCCACGGGTGCATAATAACAAGTGTCCCCTGCATTATGCGAATCTGCAACGCGTCGTGAAATTTGCAAGAGAATGAATGAATACAGAAATCGCCTGGTAACTTCTCCCTGACCTACTTAATCTTACGGCTTCCTAAATATTTAAGATGTCTTAAAGCGATCGACGGCTCTGAAAATTCTGAATGTTATCGTCGAATCCTTCCCAGCGGAACAGAGTCGCGGTTGTTGTATATGCACTTTCTACGAAAATAATTTTTTTTTTTTCGTTTTGGATCTACCGAAATTTCCTCGCCCTCAAAAAAAGAAAGAAAGAAAGAAAATTTTATTCGAACCGTATGTAAATTAGAAAATAAATAGAATTTATTTTTTTGTAAATTTTGTGAATTTTTAACGGAAATTTTTGGAGCTTCTATTTTTTTGGTATCGACGTACCGAAATTTTCTTGCCGTTAAAAAAAATTTTTTGTTTGTTCGAATGAGACGTAAAAGAGATTTTCCCGATGTTTCGGAAATTGTTGGATTGTTTGGGAATTTTTCTAGGATTTTGAGAATTTGACTCGAAAAAAAACGAATTTTTAATTGGGAGAATTTTCTATATTTTTAAAAAATCGTCGAAATCGAAAACTCGAAAATTTTGTTCCAATTTTTTTTTACTTATGTATATAAATAATAATAATAATAGTAATAATAATAGTAACATTTAAATTAAAATATCAAATACCCCCATGTAGAAAAAAATAATAAAAAAAATAGATGATAATTTTTGAAAATTACTATTACGATAAATTTCTATATAAAATATCGATACATTATTGCATGGAATTGCACACATAAAGCTACTTTTATGCCAATACCGGGAACTGATTGGAGCATTGGTGTCCCAAAGTGCACCTTCGTGCCAGAAAAATGCTTAGAACGTGTAATGGCTTTTGTTGAATCCCAAGTAGAACCAATGCGACGCTATTATTCTAACGCAGAGTTGCAATAACTATACGTATACATGTGCATAGTAGCCGAAGTGCAGACAGACACGTCAGACACTGCATCCCTCGCATATTGAAATAAGAGGAACTCTATTTCTGCTCTTAGCTAAATATCGCTGGTTGTTGGCCTTTTTTTTCTTTTTTATTTTTTTTTTTTCCCAAGTCCATGGATACGGTATTTTCACGGTACACGCAAATTCAAGTAATTTAACGTCCCAATAGGAATTCCTAGGGGCCCGATACTGGGCCCAAATGTCAAAAATCTGGTCGCTAGAAATTTCGAAAATTCAAGAACTCGAAATTTTTTAATGCAAAATTCACTATTTTTGTATATTACTTGTGTAATATTTTATACAAAATTATACTTTAATTTCTAAAACCAAAAAAAAATATTTTTAATCAGTAAATAATCCACTAACTCGAAATTTTGTATGTGAAAATTACTATATATGGATATGTATTATTTCCTACTAATTTCTAATTTCAATTTCTAATGCGAAAAAAATTAATTTTCTAAAATTAGTCAATAATTTACAAACTCCAATTTTTTTTATGTAAAATTTACTCTATACGTATATAATTTATATAATATTTTCGGCTAATTTTATATTAGAATTTCCAATACGCCAAAAAATTAATTCTCGAAAATTAGTAAATATACCAATTATTTATTTCATCTCGATAAAAGAGACTTTCGAGGAAAACGGGACACTTTTTTTCGAACGACAAAATATATATATCGAAGGATAAATTACAATGGTGCTCGAAAAGCGATGGCGAGGCACGATCGGTTGACCGTGTGCCAATAACGGACCGAATTAAAAATTCAACGTCGGTGCATTTCGAGCTGAATCGCATAGATTTGCTCGAATTAATCCATCTATCCACGTTTCTGCCTCTCCGGCATTCGAAATGCGTCAGTACGATGGTTAATTAAAATTCGATGAAATTGTAAATATAATTTTGGTTGATTATGATTATAAATACATTTTCAGAGTTATTCACGCTTTATTAGTTTATCGAGCAAGTATTGATAGTTCGTTCCGAATGCTACTCGGAAAATGTTCCTCGAATAAGCCAACCAATTTTATTCGTCACAAACGCCTGTTGCTTTTATGGTATACTACTATACTCTCTCTCTCTCTCTGTCCTTTTCCCCCATGCGTCGAAATGCATGGAAATTGCATGCAAAAATGGGACAAACGAAAATTGATAGTTCGAAAATCAAAGGAATTTGGGACGAGAAGGAATTTCTCACATGACCCACGACTTTGTACGGAAATTTTCAAATTTTCATTTTTTCACAGATTTGTTAGAAACCGTCAATTGCGAATCAATTGATTTCGGGCAAAAGAAATTATTTTTTTGCCACAATTGCAATTTTTTTTTCTTTTGCCGCAGTATCGAATTTTTAGAGAATACTTTTCTTGCGAAAAGAAAAAATTGGAAAAAGCTTCGAATGATAATAAAAAATAATAAAGCTTCTCTCATGCGTCGCAATGCATGGAAATTTTTTTTTTATAGAATTTGGAAATTTTTGTCCATTTAAATTTTTTAGTAAATAGGAAATTTTTGGATAGTTTGGGAATTTGTGGAAGATTTCGTTGGAATTTGATTTTCAAATAAATGAAATTTCTAAATAGAAATTTGGAGGAATTTAAAATTTTTTCTAAACGAAAACTCAAAATTTCAGCCTCGATCAGTGTTTAAGAAAATTAGAGCGGATTCGTAATTAGTAAAGTAAATCGTTTGTGGCGAATTTTGAAATTTTTATTGTCATGAAATTGTTTTTAAAAATAATTTCCTAAAAAAATTGTATAAAGGGTGTAATAAAATTAGTAAATAATGATAAAGGTGTAATAAATTAGTAATTTATGATTAAGAAAATTAGAGTAGGTGCATAATTATTAATTGAAAATCTGCGTCGAATTTCGAAATTTTTTGAAGCCCTGAAATTGTCTTTTAAAATAATTTTCTAAAAAAATGTTATAAAGGGTGCAATAAAATTAGTAACAGTTTAGTAATTAATGATAACGAAAATTAGAGTAGACCCGTAATTACTAATTGAAAATTTGTAGCAAATTTCAAAATTTGTCTACTGCCCTGGAATTTGTTATTAAAATAAATTTCTAAAATAAAAAATATATTTTCAAAGAAGCGTTTAATAAAATTAGCAATAGTTTCCTAATTAATATTAATTAGAATTAGAGGAGATTCGTAATTAGTAAAAAATCATGTATGGTCAATTTCCAAATTTGTTCGTTCTTATAAAATCCTCTATAAAAATGGTTTTTGAAATTTCCCGGAAAATTTCAAACCAATTTCCAAAAATCTCGAAATCTCTCGGAATTCAGACAATAATAATAATAATTTTTACTTCTCTTTTTTTTTAAATTTCCCGGAAAATTTCAAAAATTGCTCCAAAAGTCTTGAAATTTCTCGTAATTTAAAATTCGTCATTTTTGTTTCTTTTTTTTAAAAGGAAAGTGGGGGAACTCCCCTCAAAAAATAAAAGAAAAATTGGAAAAATTATGCTACTAACAATAAATTGCAATTTGAATCAGCTGAAACTAATTTAAAAAAATAAACGCTACTAATTCCGCTAATTTTCCTTCTCGGATGGCACCTAATTGTCATCTAATCGTCGAAAGACGACCGTTACGTTATCGCGGCCGTTATTATTACCGACACGTTACAAGAAACATCGCTGTTATCTCGCCTCGCAGTTACGGTTTTATAATAAATTAAACAACGACTGTTTCCATTAAATCCGAAACATAAACGACGATAAATTTCTCTCGGTATATGCTGACGTTTGGCGCTACCGGAAACCACGTGTTATTAAGATCGCGTCGTTGTACTGGTTGTTACAGCAACTCCGGAGGATTCTAACTTACTCGTATACGCCGTTGGCGGCTGCCTCTCTACGTTCTCTCTCCGGCTTTGCTTTAAACGCCGCGTCATCGAAATTCAGCCGTCGCTTCTTTATTAGACGACAAATTGCCGAATCCGTCATTTTCCTCCCAATTTCTCGCGTTTCATTGTTTCCATTATTTTTATTGCTTTTTTTTTATCCACGGTTCTGTAAAAAAAAGGAACACGTTTTAGAAAATTTGCCAAGGAAAGAAAATTTGGAAAGGATTCGCTGAAAACAATTTTTTCAATGATTACGCAGAAAATTAATAACGTTAGCAAGCATGTTTCCGAAATTTCTAAACTTTTTTTTGAAACTTTTTCTTAATAATTGATTATTAAATAATTATTATTGAAAATAATGATGATAATAATAATAATAGTGATAATAATAATCATTATTATTGCGATTCCGGTTTACCCTTTCTTGGTTAAAAAATGTACTGGGGAAATTACCCCATTCCTGTCCCGTTGTGCCCCACGGAGCTATTCCTGGGGCAGAACGGGGTACCTGCGAATTTTGCGAGGCTCCACATTTGCTATAAAAAAAAGTTGCAATTGTTATCGACTTTTGACAAAAATCAAATTCTGTTTAAAAAGTCAATTTTTGTTATTTTACGTCACTAGCGCCAATTTCTTTATTATCATTATTATTATTATTAAAATTACAAAGAAAATATTGTCAAATATGTAATTTTTCTTATAAAAATTATCGTAACAATTAATCCCCAACTTTCTACAAAATTCAATTATTCCATTTCAAAATCAATTATTATTACTATTATTATTATTATTATTTTATGATTATTATGATTATTATTATTAATACTGCAAATATTTTTTTTCTCGATATTCACCTACTGCACAAAAAAAATCGCATAAAAAAAAAAGACCGCGCAAAAACAAAAAGGTTTGACTGTACATTATTACTTTTTGTAATTGATTTTGTTGCTTTACGTCACAAGGGGGCGTTAATTATTTTTGAGAGAATTCTTAGTAATTTTTGAGGATTTCTTTTTACCACAATCGGGACAGTCGTTATACCGAGGGTGGGATAGTTGGTCGTCGGATTTCAAGCCGGGAGATGAAAACTCGACGCTCCTTGTACGGGAGGGACTAATTCGGAGGAAAAAGCGAAAGAATTGGACGTGCACAGCTGTTTAGACGAATGCACATCGAGAAGACGACTTGAACTTTGCTATGTACGGCGGCTCGTTTTAGAAAGCTGAAATTCACTATGTTTCTCAGTAGGTTAAAGTAGAAAATTCGGTTTGACCTCAATTGAAAATCGCATTAGGCCAGATACCTGCTCTTCCAATTTTTATCAAGCTCCGACCGCGAAATCGTTAATCCCTTTTCTCAGCGTGACGACTGCCAAGGAGAGTGGGTACGAAATTGGAAAACGATTTTTTCTTCTCCAAAAAAAAACAACAATTTTTTGTCAAATCAAATTTTCACAATTTCAAAACACCGGATTTTTTTTTTTTTTTCATTAATTTTTTCACAGATTTCCTCGATACCATCAATCGCGAATCAATTGTTTTCGGGCAAAAGAAATTACTTTTTTGCCGCAATTGCAATTTTTCTTTTCTTTTGCCGCGGTAACAAATTTTGAGAAAATACTTTTTTTCTCCAAAAAAAGCTTCATATAATTTTCCTTCCCAAAAAATATTTTTCGATCTTCAAAAAAATTATTCCCTATCAGGTAAAATTTAATGAAACGATAAATAATTATCGACACACTCGTTTG
Source organism: Gasteruption jaculator (assembly GCA_949825005.1). Lineage (NCBI taxonomy): Eukaryota > Metazoa > Arthropoda > Insecta > Hymenoptera > Gasteruptiidae > Gasteruption > Gasteruption jaculator. Next base: position 1,442,001 of record OX463761.1, read on the forward strand.
GCGCCGGTACGATTCTTTATGTACGACACCAACGTGGTGCCACCGGCGCTCGCCCGATAGTTTTCCGCATGGCACCAACGTGGTGCCACCGGACGGCATGGTGTTAATTAAAGATATTCTTCCCAGGCCCGAGGGACCGATTTTGACGAAACGGGGCCAATAAAGTGGCACGCGAACGAGGCCTGTTGCAGATTTTCTTTTTTCCTTCCTTTCTTATAGTTTTCGTGTAAACTGGGAATTTGTCTTTTGGTTGCTGAAAATTTGCATAAACCCGGTATTCCATTACGTTTACTGAAGAAAGTCGTAGTTGAGAATTTTGATGAACATCAGAAAGTTTCCTCTCGGCAAGGAAGCAATTAGTGGCTCCTCCAATTATGCAAAATTTGGTTACTGTGTAACTCAATTTTGGTTGCTGTACTATACGCGCTTGTATATACATCGAGATAAAAATGATATTGGATCAAAGAAATAATTCCGACGGTATTTCGCAGAATATCCAGGTGCCGGAAGCTGTTAGTTACCTTTCCTACTTATTTCGCCCCCGAATTTCCCAGAATCGAGAGGGTGACTTTGAATTTCGAGACCTCGGACAAATTTTTTTGAGGGTTTTCGTGAATTCCATTCAGGAACTAAAAGTTTCCGGTTTAAAAGGGCGTAAAGTAAAATATTTTACGATTTTTGGTTACGAAGTTACGAATTTCCAAAGTCGAAGAAAGAAAATCGAGAGACGTAGAATTTTTTCCAAAAATGAAAGAAAGTATAGGGACCGAAAAATTTGTAACTTGGAAACGAGATTTTTTGGGATCCTGATTTTTTTGAGGTGGAAAGTAGAGGTTCCGAGTTTCGAAATGGCGCATGGTAGAAGTCGCCAAGATTTTTGGATCCGAAGGTACGAATTTTGAAAGTCGAATGGGTAGAATGGGAGTGGTGATTTTTTCTTTCGCAGGAATCAAAGTATCCCATTCGACATGAATTATTTATAACTTTGGAGCGAAGTTTTTTCGAATATTGAATTTTCTACGGTAGAAAGTAGAGGTTCCAAGCTTTGAAATGGCGAGAAGTGGAACTCGCTGAGATTTTCTCTTCCCGAGTTACGAATTTTCAAATGAAATCTAGAAAACAGGAATTGACGATTTTCAAGGAGAACCTGAAAATTTTCAATTGAACTGGAAAATTCGTAGCTTCTAAAAAACACTTTTTGAGAATTCGTTATTTTTTTCATAAAAAGTAGAGATTCCAAGCTTTGAAATGGCGCAAAGTGGACCTCGCTGAGATTTTCTCTTCCCGAGTTACGAATTTTCAAATGAAATCTAGAAAACAGGAATTGACGATTTTCAAGTAGAACCTGAAATTTTTCAATCGAACTGAAAAATTCGTAACTTATAGCAAACACTTTTGGAGAATTCGTTATTTTTTTCTTAAAAAGTAGAGATTCCAAGCTTTGAAATGGCGCAAAGTGGACCTCGCTGAGATTTTCTCTTCCCGAGTTACGAATTTTCAAGTGTAACGCAAAAAACAGAAACTCTCAATTTTCCATAGAAATCTGAAAACTTCCAATCGAACTGAAAAAATCACTGCTTCTAGAAAATATTTTTCAAGAATCTGTAATTTTTTTCATAAAAACTAGAAATCCCAAGCTTCAATTTCGCGCATAGCGGACCTCGTCACGATTTTTATTCGCGACGTTACGAATTTTCAAATTTCGCGCGCGCGGTCTCGGAAGACTTTCCATTGACTCCTGACTCTCCCAAAAAAAAAAAAATCCCAAATTCCCTCTTTTCGGTGAATATTCGAAAAAATCTAATCCCAAGACAGTGCCAGTATCGGACCTGGTTGAATTAAAGTTCCACCTATTGACCCGCAGTTAATGAAGAAAAGATGGCGAAGAATTGAAGATAGCGGAGTTCTAGCAACAGGCCCAACCCATATTCATATAGTTTGGCATCACGCACACACGCGCGTCCAAACGTTGCACCTACACGGACGCACGCGTGCATGTGTGCATATGTTCGTATGGTTACATAAGTCTAAATCCGTCGGCCATTTTGCTAACTAGCGTCTGGCGTTTTCCTCTCTTTCTCTTCAAACCTCTCTTCTTTGAAATGCGCCTCTCCCGTGTATACATACACATACACCACCACAAGCTCGATCTGCCTCGGGCTAAGTATTTCGAATGTCACTGCAGTTAAATGCTACGTTTGCAACCAGCGGGCATGTGCTGCTCACGCGTGACTCACGAACACGAGACTTTATATGCCTTTATATTGACTCGTCTTTCTTTTTTCTGCCATTTCACAAATTTCAGCTTCACTTTTATGGACGCATAGGTACTTTACCCTTCTTTTCTACAACAAACGACCGGCTTTTAGGTCCTATATTCGACATTTAGCGTCGAAACTCAGTCCGTTGCCTCTCCCGGACCACCACCGTGCCTCCGGTCCTCGATCTGGCCGATTCTAACCGAGCGAACGTCGTCTGAATTGTCTCCAATCTCGATTTTTTGGGTTTTTTTTCGGAAAAATCTGAATTTCCGGTCGTGCAAAGATTCCTGGAGCCAGACATTTCCAACCTTGAGCGCCAGAAATCCTGAGGGAAGGATTTCTGGTATTTTCTGGGTCGACGTTTCTACTAAAACACTAGAGGTCCCATAAAAATCCGCAGAATCCACTTTCCCCATACCAAAACCTTGCTTCTGATCTGGATTCCACTTTGTATATAGATTTTCCCAATTCTGGACAATTCTACCCCACCAAAAATGGTCCAAATTGCCTTTCATTGCTATTTTCACCAGGAAAAAGCGTATTCTCGGTCATGCAAAGCTTCCTGGAGCCAGACTCTGCCAAGCTTGAACGTCAGAAATCCTGGAAAGAGAGTTTCGAGCACTTTCTGGAACGACGTTTCTGCTGAAACGCCGAAGAGCCGATAAGAATCCGCTTTTTAGGTGAAATGGTATCCAGCGGCAGCGGCGGCACGGTGGAATCGTTCGGCGGATATCCGCAAGCGTGTTTCTGCAGCCACGGCGGAGTGAGTGCAGCTCGTGGCATGAAACGAAGGAGAGACGAGACAACAGAAAAGAGCGATTTCTTCTGAAGGCGATTAGGTACCGTTGGATTTAACAATTTCTACCGTGACCAAGAGAGGTCTATTGCAACGTCCTTGCATCATACCATGCGCTCCTTGTGTTCGCCGTGTGTCCGTATGCGCTCGTGCAACGTATGCACGTGTGTGTGTGTGTGTGTATGTACGCGTGTACGTACAGCTATTGGCTATTATGGACATTAAGTAGCTTTGCTAAGTTCATAAGCAATATAAGCCAACTTGTACAGTTCTAAGTTACATTACGCTACTTCGCTCCTGACGATATCAACGATGCCTCCGGGCGAAAATAATACGGCTCTGCAGAAATTTCTACCAGTAGTTTCTCTCTACGTGGCGTTTATTTTCTACCACCCGTGTGTGTGCGTCCGTGTGTAGGTCCTTGTGTGTGTGTGTGGGTGTGTGTGTGTGTATGTGCGTATCTCAATCTTCTTTTTTATCTCTCTCTTATTTCTATATCCGCACATACCGTATCTATAATCTGTTGCGAGCGAGTACATAAGCCGGCAAACAAACTCAAAGTACTTGAACGTCAGCAACAACCACCGCGACACCGAGAGTAGAAGTGTAGAAGTTAAAGTAGGAGTAGAGGTGATGCTGCTGGTACCGGTAGTGGTAGTGGTAGTGGTAGTGGTAGTGGTAGTTCTAGTTCGTGTCCTTGAAATATCTTCTCTCTCCGCGTAATTATACCAACATTATATTTGTTAACGTTTACTTTCGGTTTTCTCCTAATCATTGTTACGCGTTGTTACGATCGTCCCTGCATCGCTACGATATCGTCCTACCGGTGAGGCGCGAGTTCAAATGGCAGCGAATGCCTTTCTTCCGTCACGGCGAGGCTACCGGATTGGCTCATTCGCAACCAGTTTCGTCTCGATCCCGGAGATGCGGAAATTCCGGGCAAGGGCTTCCTTCTGAAATCACCAAATTCGCTAGGGGGACCTAGGGGGACCTAAGGGGGACCCTATCGATACCGTAATTGATTGGACCCGCGTGGGAATGTAGTTGTTGGTAATGGTCCTCACAGGCTGGCGAGCAGCCAATCGGGAGTCGTTTATGTTCGGGCGAGAATGGTAAGGCTCCTATTGGTGCAATCGAATTTTCTGGATGCAATTAGGTCCTAAGTGGAACGATAAGGATCCTGGGACCCATTATTGGGACAATTCAAATCCAGGCAGGGCCTATATTGAGTTGTTACTGATTCGTTTTAAATACAATCGGGTCTCGGTGGGTCATTAATTGGTACAACTCTGTGAAATGCAATGAATGTGAAAATTGGCCAAAGTCTTACTGGAAAAATCTGGATTTTCTGGATGCGATTAGGTCCTAAGTGAAACAATAAGGATCCGACAGGGATCCTGGGTTCCATTAATGGGACAATTCAAATTCAGACAGGGCCTATATTGAGTTGTTACTGATTCGTTTTGGACACAATCGGCGTTCGGTGGGTCATTAATTGGTACACCTCTGTGAAATGCAATGAATGTGAAAATTGGCCAAAGTCTCACTGGAAAAATCTGGATTTTCTGGATGCGATTAGGTCCTAAGTGAAACAATAAGGATCCGACAGGGATCCTGGGTCCCATTAATGGGACAATTCAGGTGCAATTCAGCCCCAGCTTCATCGAAAGTTGGGACTTCCTCTGCTGACACACTCGGGTGCTGATTATTGCACCGGTAAAGGATCGGATCGGGCTTGACGCAGCATTGCACCGATCGGCCAATTGGCGCCAACGGTCCATGTTTGGTCCAATGCAACCGAATGCAACCGATCGAAATGCAAACGACGAGATCCGTAGGAAAGGTCACCCCTGGGATAAGCACCTGTAACGTTTAGGGGCGCGGGGGGGTCAAAGTGCGAGCCTTAAATGACAAACGAGCGTTACGTCACGGCGACAGTGTATGAAAGCCTCCTATTGCTTAATTTGCCGGGACGTTGTTTCTCATTGCGGTTACACCGTCGTTTTGGACGTTTGTCACTTAGCGTAGTTGAGTGGCACTCGTGCCTCTATTTGGGAACTCGCACTATTTACAACGACGTTCAAACGCACGCCTAGCCACCCCTTTGGCAATCATTCCCACTGAAATTAGCAAATTGCCGTCCGACAGCTCGCTAAATTTCCCGCCGCCGCTGCTAATTCGTCGTTCGACGGGATCCCATACCTGACCTGCCCTCGTCCGACCGAATCCGTCCACGCTCTCGTTTTTAGCCGCACCGCGCGCAACTCTAGGTGCACCCAAAGGGCACAATGGCGGCCAGGGCATGGTGGCAAGAGGCGAAGGGGGCCAGAAGGGGGCAAAGGAGTTACACAACGGCAGCCTACAACAGGTTTCGTGTGTGATTACGTAAACGACGGCGCAGCAGAAGTCGGATAGCCGAACTGCTAGAAATGGGGACGCGCAAAACGAATGACGACTATGACTATGACTACGACAACGTCTCCTCTCGTTGCGGCACTGCATTATTATGTGCCTCTGCTTTCATGAGGTTTGTTGCTTCGTAAGTTGAACGAAATGCACTCGCGTGTGCATTACTGCCCGACGCGAAAACATTTCCCGGCCTCGATACCCCGTGCACTTCTTGCTGCATTTCTCGATTCTTTCGGCGCAACGAGAGTCTTCGGTCGTCGTGTCGCGGCGTCATGCACCGTCGGTGCATCCGGACTCGGAGGCCCGAAAGCTAGGGAAGGGATTGGACAATTTTTTTTTTTTTTTTTTTTTTCTTGGAAAATGGGAGAGTTATGGAAAATTGCGATGAAAAGTGGAAGGAAATTGTAGAAACTTTTTTATAAAAATAGTATAAAATTATAGTAATAATTACTAATTATAAAATAATTAGTAATAGTATAAAAATTGTATAAATTGGTATAAAATTGCAATTGCGAATAGTTATTATTAACGAATTTTAATAAAAAGCAGGAGAAGACTGATAAAACGTGAAAATTTCTTTGCAAAAATAATATGTAAAACAATAAATGGAAATTTTTACTGTGAAATTACAATATTTCGTAATTTTATTTATTTCTCAAAAAATAAAATATATACAAAATATTTATAGACCGGGAGAAAATTTGTAAAATATGAAAATAAAAAAAGTAAAAAATGAAAAGTAAGAAAAAAATAATAAATGCGATTGTTTATTTTAAAATTACATTTAATTGATTGCATTTGTAAAGAAAATTAGTAATATTACATACAAAATTAATAGAAGTCCAAAAAAATTTGGAATTTTCTTCCCAAAAAGTAATTTTCTACAAAAAAATAAATAAACGCCAAATATTTAGTATCGTTATTAATAAATATATAACTGTCAACAAACGACTATTAGTTTTCTACTATTTTATTAATTAATATCAGTGCCTTTCGTCACGGGCCCATATTTAACTATTTTTTATGGTAATTCCCATTATTTTTACCATTTCTTTTTTTTTTCTCGATGCACCTGGGCTCTGACTTTATTTGGTTACGTCACAGACGCACATTTAACTATTTTTTTTGCTAATTCCTATTATTTTGACCGTTCCTTTCTTTTTTTTATTTCTTCTCAATGCACCTTGGCCTGTTCTGGATGCCACCGAATGGCACCCGCGGCAGTTCCAGGGCGTCGCGACAAAAAATGGTAGGAATTCGGGAAAGTCATATACAAAAGGAAGAGCTAGCTGTCGATACTCTTAATAAAATGCTGGCAATTAAATTGCATGGCAATTCCCTTAAAAATGGCCGGGTAGCAGACGGAGCCTGAAAATGCCTTTTTCGTTTTCTCTCCGGTTTTAAAAAGTTGGGATTGAAGTTGGAAATAAGAGGAGTTCGCAATAGCGGTGAGGTAAAATCGCCGATGGTAATCCAAAAAGACAAAAAGGGTAAAGGGAGAAAAGGGGCGAGAGGGAACCGAGGCAACCGGAGGATAGGAGGTCGTAGTAGCTGTAGGTAATATTGAACTCGTATATTTCAGATAAACGATCAGGAATTGAGGGTGGTGGGAAAGAAAACGAGGGAAAAAAGTAGCAAACTACGAACGAATTGTAGAAACGAACGGCTCTCCTTTTTTTTCCACATTTACTTTAATAGTAAATGTGCTTAAATTACTTATACTTTTTTGCTGTAATCGATGGGATAAAAAAAATTACTACCCCCGCGGATCGGAGGAAATTCCGAGGTTGCGACGATTCCGGTTTACCCTTTCTCGGTGAAAAAAACGTAGCGGGGAAATAACCCCACTCGTGTCCCGTTGTGCCCCACGGGGCCGCTCCCGGGGCACAACGGGGTAACCCCAAATTTTCCAGGTTTTCCGTTTAAAAAGTCAATTGTTATTATTTTACGTCACTAGAGCATATTTCTTTATTATTATTATTATTATTATTATTATTATTATTGTTATTAATAAAATTACAAAAGAAGCATTTTCGAATACGTAATTTTCTAATAAAAATTATTACAACAAAAATGATACATAAATAAACAAATTACCCCAAACGTCTGCCACAAAGTGACTCAACCCTTCATCCCCCTTTCACCCCTAATAAGTTTTCAACGAATTTCATTGTTCAGCGTCACGAGCGCGAGCTTATAATTAATTTCTCGAATTTTCGTTATTTTTTTTTTTCCACGATTCATCCCCTTTGTATTTTTTCTTTTTCTTCCCCCTCCTCTCCGACGCGACTCCAGACTCGGTGGGGATTCATCCTTAGCCGGAACCACCCCCGATATTCGTCGTCTGCCGAAACCAACCCCCTACCCTTGGCTGCACATTTCCATGCACCGTGTAGATTTTCATCGTTTGCTGGCGTGGAAAAAAAAATGTCTACCTGCATCCCTCAGCTACAAATTACACGCATTAAAGTGAGAATTACACACACACACACACATGTGCACACTCACGCTCAAGGCACTCAAGAACGGGGGTACGTAAGGATCGATAAAATCACACGTGCTCGTGTGCGTATCTCGATACGTGCAGGCACACACATGTACGTTGGTGCATGCATGCATGCATGTGAACACGCACACTCTTGCATTTTTTTCGGCTGGGTAAAAGCCAAAGTACTGATGTGCGAAAAAACTTGGCGTTCCGGTTGTACTAAATGTATAAGAGCGAGAAACCCAAGGGGGTTCACTTGCTTTTTGACAAAGAGACGACGGGGCGAGGACGAAGCTTTTTTATAATTGCGTTTTTAATTTGATGGATTCTTTGATGCGTTTCGCTTGCTCCGTGCTGGCTCTTTTTCCCTCCCTCCCTCCCTCCCCCTCTTTCCTTTTTTTCTTTTTTTTTCGAGAGTGTCAGAGTCTTTTTTATTATTTTTTTTCTGCCAAACGCTACACGCATCAACCCTCCGACTCTTCGACTCTCTCTCTCTCTCTCTCTCATCGTCGTCATACAAATTTCTTCTCTCTCTCTCTCTCTCTCTTTTTTTACTTTCATTTTAACCACCCGCACCCGAGTTGAATGTGGTGTCGTCGTCGTCGTCGTTGGGGATTTTTCGCATTATCACGCGTATGTGATTCACTTTCAAATCGCGGGATCACACAAAAGACGTCACCTCCATGACGAGAATTCGCGTTCTTACGGTTTTTAGCCGGTTTTCGTCTTTCACGGGTATCGGATTTTCCCGCGAGATGACACTCGAAGGCTCGAAGACTCGATAACAAAAATTGAAAAAAAGAGAAAGGAAATTTTCGAAACCACGAAAATTGATAGAAAAAAAATAATAATTAAATACGTAGCTGCCTATGACGTAATTTAATTAAATGAATATTTATAGAAACCTGTGTAATAATAATTAGGAGGAATTTTATGTTTATTATTTATTATTTGTAGTTTTGTTAGTTATAGAAAATAAGTAGTATTATTTTTTTTTATTATTTGTAGAAATATATTTTTCTAATTATTTTTTTCCAATTTTTGAAATTTGAAAAATTTTTTCTCCTATAACTTTTACTATTTCTGTATATAATTTTATTTTTTTTTATAATTAACCATTTTTTCTTTAAATGCAGAATTCAAACGTTTAATTCGCGCTTTTTTGGGGGTAAAGTTATATAAAAAATTTATAGAAATTGGAAACTTGGAAATTATAAAATATAAAATATAGAAAATACATGTTAATAAATTGTAAATAAATTAAGAATAATTATAAATCACTAATAAATTACATTTAATTGATGCGTTCGTCATGAAAAATGTGAAAACTATACAGAAAAAAAATTAAAAAAATATTTGGATAGTGTAGAAATGATACAATTAATTAGCGATTCTTTCTTTTTTTATAAATTATATAGGAATTTCATAGGAATTAGAAACTTAGAAATTAAAAAATGGTACAATTTTGAAAATGTTAAATTAGAAAATACAAATTTTGAAAATTTCGATAAAAATAATATGTAAATGAATAAATGACGAACAATTCGAAATTGCTAATAAATTCCAATAAATTGATGTTACGAAAAAATATTAAAGCTAAATAGAAAATCAAAAGAAATTTAGATGAAAATTCTTAAAATATAGAAATTCTTTGTGAAAAGTGGTTTTGGCGTTGAATTTTCACGATTGACGAAAAAGACCGAACGTGTTATAAAAGTATGTTCCCGACCGAAGGAAAATCGGATTTCGTTTATTTCCCGCTGGAGAGCCAGGAGAGAAGGATCTAAAACGCGAAATTATCCCGAAGTACTGGCAAATGAGTTGAAACTAAGGATAACTGGGGGCTCCATCTCAGGTAAAAGCGAGAGGAGTAGCCGTGTACGTCGTGTGCACCTACGTGGAGACATGCATTGAATACAAAGACGGAGAAAGGGAGGGAAATAAAGTGCGACAAGAAAGAAAAGCAAAAGCTTCACTCTCTGAAATCTCGTTTGGAAACTAGAGTCAGAACGACGCGGCATGCTGCTCTCGTGGAAGCAACAGTTCGTTTTACCCCCTTTCATCCCCCGTTTGTGAGCCAACTCGACTCGCTTTCTCTCTCGCTCTCTCTGAACCGAAGTGTGTGTATGTGTGTGTATGTGTATGCCAATGCGTATATATGTGTGGGTACACATGTACGTGTGGGTATATCCTCCTTTTGCCACCCTTGCCAAAGCACGGCGTTTCTCTCTTCGCCAGCTTTTCTCTCACTATCGTTTTATGTAGAGTTCTAGAGTGTATATATACAGTTACTATACTTTTGGTGTCTACTAAATTTAGGCTTTCTCCTCGTCTCTATCTTTCCAACACCTTGTCTACCGCTACTATCGCCACTACTACTACTACTATTATCGCTACAGGTATCGTTGGTACTATTGGTAGTGGTAATAATGGTGGAAATAGTAATAGTACTGGTACACCAGTAGTAGTGGTAGTAGTAGTAATAGTAGTAATAATAATAGTAGTAATAGTAGTAGTAATTGTAGTAATAATAATAGTAGTAATAGTAGTAATAATAGTAATGGTAGCAATAGTAGTAGCAATAGTAGTAGTAATAGTAGTAATAATAATAGTAGTAATAGTAGCAATAATAGTAATAGTAGTAATAGTAGTTGCAATAGTAGTAGTAATAGTAGTAGTAGCAATGGTAGTAGTAATAGTAGTGGTAGTAATGATAGTCGTATAATAATAGCAGTGAAAATAATAGTAGTGATATTTTTTTTTTCGTTTCCCATTTCACTATTGCATGTACATACACATAAAAGTTTACGTAAGTGAGCAACAATTTTTGCCAGTAATAGTTTCGAAGCACCAATTGGCAGAAAATCGAGAAAAGTTCGATAAAATTGGGTTGATTGGTCGGATATTGGAAAAGTTATAATTATTATTATTATTATCATCAGCATTATTATTATTACTATTATTATTATTATTATTTGTGCTCTGGATAAAAAGCCACCGGCGCGACGGGGGCTAATAGTGATGCTGTTAGTTGCCGCAGCCATTAGCAGTCGTACCAGTGGAACTATTAATTGATGCCATTAATAGCAGCAGGTTTAACTATTAGCCATCGCTATCAATTGATGTTATTAATTATTACTACTGTCTATCGCTATTAGTCAATGCTAGGAATTCCTTGTACCTATCATTAACTATTATTATTATTATTATTACTATTATTAATTTTCGTTATTAATTATCAGTGGATCTGCAGCAAATGGTAGCGATGATGATTTTTCAACGTCGAGTTATGATAGGGCTGGTAGATGGTCCAGTAGATCCAGTTCTAGGAAGACACGGATTCTTATTCGTCACTAAATTACACGCTAATCCGGAACCCTGGTTCGTTGGAAATTTCTGTTTAAATATTTACCACGAAATTGGGTTTCTACCTAGAACGAGGGCATTGAAAATTCTAAATTTTGGGTAATTATCACTAAACTACACGTTAATACCAACACACCGACCCATTGAAAATCCCTACTTACACATTTACCACTGAATTACGCTACTATTCAGAATAAGAACATTCCAATTTGCAACTTGGATATAATTATCACTAAATTACACGCTAATACCAACACACCAATCCCTGTACAATTCTTATTCGAATACTTACCGCTAAATTTCCCTTTTCTTCAATCTTAGGCCTCTGTAAATTCCAATTTGGACACGCTTATCACTAAATTACACGCTAATACCAGCACACCAATCCCCGTACAATTCTTATTCGAATACTTACCGCTAAATTTCCCTTTTCTTCAATCTCAGACCTCTGCAAATTCCAATTTGGGTGCAATAATCACTAGGTTACACGCTAATATCATCATTCCGACTGATTGAAGAATTCTTATTTAGACATTCATCACTAAATCTCGCTGTGGCTCACAACAACCGTCTCTATTCGGGCGGAGACTTGTTTAAACCAAAATACGGAGTAGCGAATAAAGCGAGGCACTAAAATCGCACGCGTTGGTGCATCGCTCCTGCGGCGGTGAATGCGTTAGGGTCAAATTTCATAGCGCGTTTTGTGCAACGGGAAGATTTTATAGCATTTCGCTGTTTTCGACGCCGTGTGCGTATGTGTGTGTGTGTGTGTAGGCCCGAGGGAATGAAATTGCCATTGTTGGATTTTTGGTTGATTCTTTCGTACTCGTTCGCTTTTACTCCGCATCGCAAGCGTTCACGCGTGCGGCCATATACCGCCGCCATACACGTGTTTATTTATGTATACACACCTCACGTGTACGCAAACACAAATAGACGCACGGTGTACACGTACGTACACGTACGTAGTACCGGCACACATACACACACGCTCGACGCGGATATTCCTATCGTGTTATTTATTTTTCAATTATTCGTAGCTTGTTGATACATTTGAACGCTGATCTGCCAACGCGAAATTATTTCGGCTTTACGCTTACCCTGTGAACATTTTTAATCCATTATTAACCGTACACGGCATTCACGGACATAAAAAAAAATAAATAAACAAAAACAATACCGGGAAATAAGAGGAGATTGATATCATTGGAAACAAGTTCCATAAATTTTTAAGGTACAAAATTAATTAAAATCACATTCGTATTATTTGTTTGAGAAGTGGATATTTTCATATGAAACGCGGCGATACGGGTTTCGGTATTTTCCTATACCTGCACGCGCCCGTACGTGCGTCGGTGTGTATGTGTGTGGGTGTGTTTCACGAATTATGGAATACTGCAACAATCAATCAGATGAATTTTTGTTTGGAGTATCGATATAATCAAATCTGAAATTGCATAAAAGCGCATAATGCCTGTCCTTTTATCGAATGAACAAACAGCAGGATTGTAATGGACAACGGATTTATGTATAGCCTTTTATTTATACATATACAAGATATATGTATATATGTATATAAGTGGAATGGAGTGACGAAAATTTGACTGGAGCAAATTTCATCGTCTGGAGGCGAAAGTTGGCGCGTTTTGGTAAATTTTATACATTTTTATGGTAATTTTTGGGTTGGAAGTAGACAATTGCTGGACATTCGGTAGATTTGCTTGGAATGCTAACGTCCAGGGGTTGATTTATACTATTTTTCTAAATTTTATATATTTTACGGTAATTTTTATAATATATTATTATATGTGGTAATATTTTTTTTATAATATACGATTTTCGTAAATTTTATATATTTTACGGTGACCTTTGTAATATATTTTTATAATAATATATTATTATATATGATAATATTTTTTGTAATATACGATTTTGCCAAATTTTGTATGTTTTATGGTAATTTTTGTAATATAAGTAGACAATTGCTGGACAACTGACAGACAACACTCAGAAAATTAGTGTCACGGCACATTTCCTTGCGTTCAAGGAAATTTTACTGCCTCGTAGTAATTTCTCCCGTGTCACAATATTTTTTATTAAAACCGGACAATTTTTATTATGAAAATTTTTGGCTGAAAATAACCGATTTTATTTTATTTTATATATTTTTATTATATTATCCAATTTTTTTTTCTATATCATCTAATTTTATTTTCAAATTGTTTGATATTATCTTATAATAAATTTCACCGCGTTGCAATAATTATTGCCTCGAACGGGAAATTTTCCCAAATTTTCATTTTATCATATAACAATTAATCGTACCGCGTTTAATTAAAAATGTACCGTAAATTTTACGTATTTATTCACAAAAAAAAACATTAAAAAGTAAAATTACAACCCATAGTAATTTTTACTACGTCGCCAAAAACCGATTCCCAATCCGACAAAGCGCGAGACCTCCGGGACCATAGATTTCAGCAACTACTGGAGGCTTTGCCACAAATGCACCGTTATCAGGCTGCACTCGCGTCGATATAATTAGCATAAAATGACTTCATTAATTAATTGAATTTAAATACTGATTTATACAATAACAACTAATTGAAAATAATTAATAATGCTTCGATTATTAATAGCCTATTCAAAGTCACTAACAGTCATTCATTCCTTCATTCATTCATTCATTCATCATTTATTTACCGTGGGTGTACCTAGGCCTTTTTTTTTAATCGAATTATTTAGTTTATTGACGGTTCATTGAAAATGCCGATCCATCTATTGTTTATTGCAATTAGGTAATCATCGATTCGAGACGCCGTCCGTGGATAAATTAATTGGTAGAGTTCTGTTAGAAAATGATAATAAAATTATACGGAAAAATAATATATTAAGTTAGAAGAAAATTTACAAAAATAAATTTAATTTCGAAAAAAAAAATAATTTTATTATTTTTTAAATAATTATTTCGAATATAAAATAATAATGGAATCGTGTAGGAAAATAATAATCAAGTTACGAGAATTCGAAAGTTTCGAAAATAAATTTTTCGAAATTTCGAGAATAATAATTTCTCTTCGAAAAAAATAATTCTTACTATTTTGAAAATAACTATTAGGATGTCCCATAAGTTTTTTCCGCGCCACGCTATGTATTACCTCGAGCCTGAAAGGAAGGAACTTATGGGACAACCTAATATTTTGCATTTATTACTTTGTACGTTAACAAAAGCAAGTGTTTCCCATAAACTTACAATGAATTATTAATTTTCTATAACCATCCGTTACTTTTCTGGAGGATTCCATCGTCTTACGTCACGAGGGTATTTTATTTTCGTTTCGATCCAAACATTTCTTATTTTCGGAACCTTCGACAATTTCTTTGTCCCTTTCTTTTCTTTTCTCCTCGTCAGTGCGAGGTTCGCACTCGGTTTGCGAAGAAGCAGTTGTGCAACGTCCTTACGTACGTTGATAACACGATTTTATTGATAATATATTATATCTCTTTCGCACATAGTTGAAAGTTTAGCAAACGAGAGATATATCCGGAGGAAGAGAAGGCCGCATTCCATCAACTCCCCTCTTACGCTCTTACGGGTCGCGCTATGTGCTATGTACGTGCTATCCTATCCCTACGTTGTGCTACGCTGTGCTATGCCATGCCATGCTACGTTGCGCTGTGCCACAGCACGCCACGACGCTAGGCTACGCTATAGCATAGCCTAGTCCATGATAGTTGACCGACCAGCGGTTGATGTCAGTGTTACGCTGTTGTGAGACTGTTTCTCCCCCCTATGTACTACCTACTTTGCCCCTCCTCCTTTTTCCTCTACTTCTACGTCTACTTACTTCTACTTGCCTCTATTTCTTCTCTTTATCCTCTCTCACTTGGCTATGTACTACAGTAAATACTTATATACGTTGCTTATGTACATACATGTACTACCACATAGGCTATCTACAATCTATATACATAGATTGATATATGTATAATTCGACATATATCTCTCGTCTAGGAATGTAAGTGAAGGTAGACAGACCTTAATCATATTCCTTCTTTGTACACAGTTGTACATGTATGTGTATGTTTATATATTGTATATACATATATACATATATATATGTTTATTTATTTATTTATACACACTTGTATGTATACATTACGTTCCAATAGTCACTCACGGTACTCCATCTCTCTCGCAATCATAAACCTGTATTATTCGCGTGAATGTTAAGATCAGTATTTTTATGGGCATTGGTGAGAAAAAAGTTGTTATATTTATATCCAATAAACTTTAATTAATGTAAACTTAGAGTCCGCGATGTTGATTGCAGAAAAACCGGGTGCGCTTACAAGGAGAGGAAGTTGCTCGTGAATTGGAGTACTTGGATGCGCTAATTCGAGAAGAATGTGGAGTTGCGTTTCCCATAATTCCGATTTTTCGATTTCTCCCGATTCGCGTTGGACGAGTGGAGGCTGGTGACGTAATTTAACTATGCGCAGTCGTTACCGCGTCGATAGAGGTTATGTTCGCCGCGAAAAAAATTCAAAAACCCGAGTTCGAAGCCAGTAAATGCGATTTTTAGAATTCTGACGCTTTTAATTGGACGAACGCAGGCTAGTGACGTCATTTAACTATGCGCGGTCGTTACCGCGTCGGTAGAGGTTATGTCCGCCGCGAAAAAAATTCTGGACCCCGGGTTCGAATCCCGTAAACGCGATTTTTCGAATTCTGACGCTTTTCATTGGACGAACGCAGGCTGGTGACGTAATTAAACTATGCGCAGTCGTTACTGCGTCGATAGAGGTTATGTTCGCGAGCAAAAAAATCGAAGAACCAGGGTTCGAATCTTGTAATCGCTATTTTTCGATTTTCCGCGGTTTCTATTTGACAAATACAAGTTGGTGACGCAAGCAAGTCACGCGCAGCCGTTACTGCGTCGATAGAGGTTATGTTCGCTGACGGAAAAATCCTGGACCCCGGGTTCGAATCCCGTAGACGTTATTTTTCGAAATCTGTCCTTTTTAATTGGACAAATGCGGTCTGGTGACGCACGTTTCTCATATTTGGGCACTCGCTGTGTGAAATACAGAATTCCTATCTCTCCACGAGATATCCAGGCAGAGAACTTTCGCAAGGTTTCGAGATTACTCGTATTACAGCTGAAAATAAACATCGTTTTGTAATAATTCCTCCATCAGAGCGACGAAACGAGGTGCCGAGGATTTATACCGGCAAGAGTCGATACCGCAAAGTTTCTCAATTTAAGGGAGACTCGTATGGGTATCAAAACCAACTGCAGCGTACGTGTATGTATGTATGTATGTACGTGTGTGTGTGTGTGTGGGTATGTAGTAAATGCAACGTTCGATTCGTAGATCAAACGAATTGAGAAATAGTAAGAGGAAGCGCAGGGAAAGAAGACTTTGACGGAGTGCTGATGAGAAAACCGGGAGATTTTAATGGAAATCTTGTATATGCGAATCTCCTATCGAATTTTTTTTAGAGTTACAGGGTGTTCCGAAATCATCGGGGATGATAAAATCAGGGGGTGTGCGTTTTCTGGAACATCCTGTATATTTCGAAATTTAGGTATTTCTTTGGAAAATTATCCTAACAATTTTTTAAATTGTTTAATGGACAAATTGCCGCTGATATTATTGGGAACTGACGTATATTTATATAATATACATTTTTTACTGAAAATATATATTTTATTTGTAAATATTAAATTTTTATAATTATATTTAATTAATGATTACATCTAATTTTTGTATATATAAAATTTTTGAAGTGTCAGACTATTTTTAAATGAATTTTTACCAAAAAAGTTCCCCAATTGAAGGAATTAATTATTAGAAACTGACTTTTTTTTTATATATATATGATATATTTTAAATATATAATGTATTACATCACATTATATTTTATTCGAGCGTATGAGTATTTGCATTTAAAAAAATGGGATTTTCCGTGGACGTTTTAAATTATTAACACGTCATTTTACATGAACGTTACCGCAAAAGAGATTACGAGATGCGTCTCGTAATGATTACGACGTGCATCAGATGCAATTCACATAATTTTTTCGACACGCGTATTTTTGTGACAGATAATACCAAACGTCGTTGCAATTTGCATGCATGGAGGCAAAAAATTCGGTGTTAACGCCGACGTTTCCGCCTTCACTCGCATCCATCATTCCCTAATTACCGTTACTGTGAAAGAAATGCAAACGATTCTGCATTTTCGCTGCATTTTTCCTCACGAAACGCTTCCATGTCGAATTAACACATCAAATTCTAGAAAAAAAAAGAATTACCTTCAACGCTGGAACCAAATTAATTCCAATTGTTTACCCCAATATTCGGGGTTGGATTCAAAATTAACACTAGAATAACACCTATAATATAAAATTACGGGTTACTTGGTGTTAAATCTGTGTTAAAACTGGAACCAAGATTATTCCAATTGTTTACCCCAGCGTCGGGGGTTGATTCAAAATTAACACTAGAATAACACCTATAAAATAAAATTATGGGTTACTTGGTGTTAAATCTGTGTTAAAACCGGAACCAAGCTTATTCCAATTGTGTACCCCAGCGCCGGGGGTTGGATTCATAATTAACACTAGAATAACACCTGTAACATAAAATTACAGGTTACTCGGTGTTAAATCTGTGTTAAAATTGGACCCAATTGAATCCCAATTATTTACCCCAGTGTCGGTGTCGCTTTCGATTGGACTCGAAATTAACACCGGATTCCTCTCGAAGCCGACGTGGGGGCACGCATCCTCGAATTTGCAGCGTTT
This sequence comes from Gasteruption jaculator, assembly GCA_949825005.1. NCBI lineage: Eukaryota > Metazoa > Arthropoda > Insecta > Hymenoptera > Gasteruptiidae > Gasteruption > Gasteruption jaculator. Next base: position 1,460,136 of record OX463761.1, read on the forward strand.
GGAAACGAGGGAAAGAGGAACGAGCGACTCCCCGCGGGTGGCGAGAATCCGAGTAATTTCCCGAGTTTCTCTGGTATTGGTTTTTCCGTGAGGGATGACACCGGAATACGGCAATGCTTATGACCTGCAAAAAGGGTGCGAGGAAAAAGGGCAAAGCAGACAAAACGTGCAACACACACACGCACGCACACACACGGGAGCGGTGGTCGGAGAAAGGAACAGCGGTATACTTGTACTAATGTCAGCTGCTACCACCACGTCCTAGTAGTAATAGTCGGCGGTGGTGTGTCCGACACGGTAGGAGCCTCCCTGCCCTCACCCCACGTTGGTATTAGTACCTCCGTACACACACGTACATGGGTGTCCCGGAGTTGGTGTGCGAGGTGGTGGAGCAAAAGCTAAAGCGGTATGAGAAAAGTCCGTTTCGAGGGTAGCTGCAAGGGAAGAGGAAGCACGTAAAACAAAGTAACGACGAAATGCAGTCCCCCCCTCCCCCTCTCCCCCGCCCCTCCACCCGGAGAGAAACGTCGAACGAAACGTTAAAAACTGGGAAGAGAAAGAAGAGAAACAGGAGGAGGAGGAGAAGGAGACGGAGGAGAAGCGGGAGAAGCGAGAGGAGGAACAGGATGAGGATGAGGACGAGGATGAGGACGAGGATGAGGATGAGGTTGAGGATGAGGATGAGGAGGAAGAGGAAAAAGGGGAAAAAAGGTGGAGGTAGAAAGAAGAGTGCAGCGGGGTTCGGTTGTTGAGGGTGGGCCCTGCGCGAGAGGGTGCCGGGAGGTTATGACAGCCGAGGTATTGAGCGGATCCTTCGTTAAAAAAAACGAGAAGCACCCGCGGTGCTGAGGCGAGCTGAAGGGAGAGAGAAAGAGGAAAGAGGAAAGAGAGGAGAGAAATCGTTCGGCGAAAGAGGAAGAGGAAGAGGAAAGCAAGCACGGAGAGGAAAGCGTACGTCGTATATACGCGGTTCGAGGGAAGAAGAGTAATGGGAGAGATGATGAGAAGAGGAAAGGAGCAGGCAGAATGCAAGAAGGATGGGCGCAAAGGACGATGCAACGTTTCCTCGCAGTGGCGGAGGAGGAGGAGGAGGAGGAGGAAGAAGGAGGAGGTCGGAGAACGGGCCAAGGGGTGAGGAATGATCCAAGTAACCGAATCCAACGCACCCCTTATTCGAGCTGGAAAAAACGGGACGCACCACGCCGGCGATTCGACCCCCACCCGGCGCCCTTTCCCCTCTCGCCCGCACTCTCTCTCTCTCTCTCTCTCTTTCTCTCATTTTTCTCCTGGAGCGACGCTTCACGCTGGGCGCTCCCTTTTTTTCTACAGAGTTCCTTGCACCTTTAGCCTCACCCCCTCGTCTCCCCGCGCCCCCCCTCTCGGCCCCCTCTATAAAAAATATCGTAAATTCCTTGACACGCCCGCATCTACCTGGGGATGTACGACGCGTATATGCGTCTCCAGGCTCGCGGAGGCTCCCTTCGCGTAGGAGTTGAATTTTCGTGCCATGGGGGGAGGGGGGTTGACTCGAGCTGGACATCCTTCGGCCGCTGCAGGCTAATCCCACCCCCTACGTGTAAGTCTTTCTTCGTTGCCTTCCACCCTCCTTGGCCTCCCGCACCCCCACCCCCATAATTCATCTAATGGGAAAATCGATTAGGAGCTTTAAGTAGGTAGCCGTTAAAGAAGGTGTGTGCATGTCGCCACGGAAAACCGCGTTACCTACCCTCCGCTTTGATCCCCGTGGGTTTCCAAAGAAAAGGGGGTTCCTTATCCCGCCCATTTTTAATTCACTTTTTTTTTTTCCCACCGGTCGAGGCGATCGAGCGCGTTTGCCGAATTGGCCACGCTTTTTCGCGTGCAATGAGCTCGTAGTCTCGCTCTTCTTGTAATTGCATCGAAGATCCCCTATTTGATTAGGTTTCGCGAGGAATCGGGGGCGGGGATCCAAGGAGAGTGGCAAGTTCGGCCGCTGCTCCCCCTCCACATCAAAAGTGACGCTGCAGGAGCGTGACGTTGTTTCTGGCGCGTGGTTCCCACAAAGAGAGCCCGGGTTCGAGTCCCGTCAATTAGAAAATTTCTCGAATTCGCAAGTTCCAGGCATGGAAGTGCATTTAAATGCAATTCTCGGACCCTCGCGCGTCTCGGAGTGGGGGAAGCTCCCCCTCCACGCCGAAAGTGACGCTGCAAGAGCGTGACGGTGTGTCCGGCGCGTGGTTTCCACAAATGGAACCCGCGTTCGAGTCCCGTCAATTGGAGAATCTCTCGAACTTGCAAATTCGAGTCATGGAAGTGCATTTTAATGCAATTCTCGATTTTTCGAGCCAATGCCCGACACTAGTGCCCCCTGGTGTCGGAGAGAGGCGTTTCGTTGCGTCGGAAAAATGTCTGCCTCGACGCGTAGCAACTTTCATCTCTTTCGTGGCGAAGAAATGAAGACAAAAAGGGGAAACCCGTGACGGATGTGGAGTAAGAAAAAAGTTGCACTCCGCTGCAGCTGCTTTCATGTTTTTGAGAATGAAAGGAGAGGAGGCGGAGGCGGAGGTGGCTACTGAGTACATAGACTGCGTGCATCAGTTATTCAGCTGCATTTTTCCGACGCTCCTCTCGTGAAAAATGTTGAAAATGAAAACGAGCTTTTGAAATTATGCCGGTGCATTTCTTAGTAGTGATTCTCAAAGAATCTGCCAGGCAGTGTGCTCGCGCCACGGCTATAGCCTGTCTTTCAGTCACGACCTACGTTTCTAACAGTCGGAGTGACCCAAGAGGCTCATGGAACCTAACGATTTTTTTCCTTTCTTATACAACATTATATATACATGCACAGCCAGCAAGGGTTCAATGACGTCTTCCTTGCTATATACCGCCTATAGCGTATGGAGGAAGTTCCGCTAAATTATATATACACAAAGTGAATTGTATGAATGATGCAGTTTTTTTCGTAGTTTAGTTCAACAACTGCGTTTTTCAATAATTGCGGTTAAGAGAAAAGAGTCTTTCCGCGAAGCAACCTTTCCGTGGAACGACTATCGGCCCGATACCGGGTCACTGAAAATTATGCCGACCCAAGGATTTTTTTCTTTTTTTTTTACAATCCGCTGGAGAACCGATAACAATAACCTCGAAATGTTATAAACAAAAAAGTTCGATCCACATTTTTTTTGGGGGGGGGGAAGCAGGTTTCCGTGAAAAGAAAAAAGTTATCGGGTATCCACCTCGACAACCTTTCGTTGCATCGAAAAACTCGAGAGGACCTTTTTTGTAGATGAGAAGACGCTCCATAAAAAAGTATTCTCGCGAGTTCCTCGAAAAATGCAAATTTCGGGTGATAAGCGTGGAGAATGTCTCGAGAATCTGAGATTGCACCGAAATTACGTATTTTTTTTCATAGAAAAAAAGTTTCTCTACGGAGTCACTTTCCAAATTTTTTTTGGAAATATTTGTTCTTTTTCATAGAAAAAAAGTTTCTCCACAAAGAGTCACTTTCCAATTTTTTCTTTAAATAATAATATTATTACCATTATTATTATTATTATTATTATTACCGTGGAAATATCTCGAAAATCTCAAATTGTACCGAAACTACATATTTTGCTTCATAGAAAAACATTTTTTCGCAGAAAGTCACACCCCAATTCTTTTTGGATTATTATTATTATTATTATTATTATTATTATTATTATTATTATTATTATTATTATTATTATTATTATTATGTATATATAAATATTTATATTAAATACGTCATTTTTAATCGAAATTTCATAATTCAGCTAAAATTTCGATTTTTGAGACCCTGTCCGTCACTGGGACGGGCTCGACTCGCTGGGTCAAGTACTGACTCATGAATTCTTACTCGCGCGTACCGGTAGCCGACGGTAATTGTGACGTTTCGTTCGAGAAATAGAAAAAAGAAAAGGGAGAGTTACGTGGAAGGCTCTAAGTTTGCGGAATGACGAAGTAAAACCTTCCACATTTGCCAGTACATTGAATTCTAGGCACCGAGCGCAGAATGCAGTAAAGAAGGATCGATAGAACTTTGCTTTCTTTCGTTAAATACAAGTGGACGAGCGAGAAAAAGCAATAGGTGCGCCGAGGTAACCATTTTGAAATTGTGCAACACCCGCACTTGGGCACCTAGGTGCCAGCCAACGCGCCGGGGACATTTTCAGCTTCGCAGCTATTCCTCTTATGTGGAATCGTTATTATTTATGCAGGCGGGCTTTCATTATTCAGGCGCAAGGAAAAAAGTTGAAGCTCGCTTCAAGGTGCGTTTGGTCTCACAATTGCGAAGCAATGCTACGGCAATCGCGGCAAAGTACCGGCCGCCACCGGCTAAAAGTGACAGTAAGTCAACGGATTGAAGCCCCGGTAGGTCGGAATCCCCTAGGTCAGTTTTCGGGGACGAAGGTTTTCCCCGAGTCTCTTTGTGGCCCGACGTCACGCGACGTCGCCCAAAAATGCAAATTTGCAAGGATGCGTCCGACAAAGTGCTTTTTTTTTCTTTTTTTTTCCGGAGGGTTTTGACGTTTCCGATTTTAGCCACGGTAACTATAGAACTTGTAGAACGTAAGGATGTAGGGGAAATTTAGGTAAGTAGGTTATAGGTTACCTAAAATAAGAGGGTAGAGAATAAAAAGGGCAGCACCCAAACTGCATGAAATTGGACAGAAATAGGTACTCGGTGTAACGAAATCGTGGGAAATCGTCGATAACGAAATCATGTCAATGAGAGACGCTAAATACTATTTTCTTCCTCGCGATGATATTTCGCCAACGTTTCTATTTATTAATTCAGCCGGTGAAACTCAAAAGGGTGTCGCTCGCGATGCATACGAAACTGATACTATTTACGTGTCGCTGGATTTTCCCGGACTACGGATTTTCGGATTTCGACAAAACCTTTCCCCTTTAATCGGAAAATTGTGGAAAATGTGGATTTTAATTTTTCTCGAATTGCCCTCGATTTTAATCCACGCGTTAGCCGTCTTCCGCTTAAACACAAACCAGGTGCGAAATATTTGCAAAATTTAATAAAAGATCATTAAAAAAGAAATAATCTATTATTCTACTGCCATAAATTTACTATTTTTCTTATTAATTGATATTACTGTTTTACGTCACCAGCGCATATTTAATATTTTGTATGACAGGAATAAATTTTGAGCATTTGTGGGATAAAATTCTACCAAAGAAAATATAGAATTATCAATTATTAAATATTTGTAATAATTTATATCAGCTTTCTGATTTTATTTTTTTCTATTTCATTAATAATTCATTATTAGCCTCCTACGATTCTTCTAATTAATGTTTCTATTTTACGTCACCAGCGCATATTTAATATTTTATATGACAGGAATAAATTTTGAGCATTTGTGGGATAAGATTCTACCAAAGAAAATATATAATTATCAATTATTAAATATTTTTAATAATTTATATCAGCTTTCTGATTTTATTTTTTCTATTTCATTATTAATTCATTATTAGCCTTCTACGATTCTTCTAATTAATGTTTCTATTTTACGTCACCAGCGCATATTTAATATTTTATATGACAGGAATAAATTTTGAGCGTTTGTGGGATAAAATTCTACCAAAGAAAATATATAATTATCAATTATTAAATATTTTTAATAATTTATATCAGCTTTCTGATTTTATTTTTTCTATTTTATTGTAATTAATTATCAGCCTTTTACGATACTTCTAATTAATATTTCTACTTTACGTAGAAATATTAATTACATCATCGATGCGTATTTACGTCATCAACGCATATTTAATATTTTATATGACAGGAATAAATTTTGAGCCTCTATGGGACGATATACTCCCAAAAAAAAAAAAATTATCAAGTACGAAATATTATAAAATATTCAATATTTCTTATCGGAATTAAGGGTAGCTCCGTCAGTCTATTCACAGCGGGTGGGGTGGCTCGGTAACGGCATGCTCCGTAATCGTAATGAAAATTCGTAATCAGCCGAAAAATAAGTGCACGTATACGTAATCAGAATTGGTTCGGGAAGATCAAAGAAAGCCGAGCGAGAATTTGTATGTATGAGGTATACAAAAAAGTTTAAAATATGCAAAATCTTGTCGAACCGTAGAGAAGAACCTTTTTAGGGGGTGAGTTTTTCCGGTCACCAAAGGTGGCCGAGGTATACACACACACACATACACACCGTCTATACACATGCACCCACACACACACACGTACATACATACATACCTCACGCGCGCGAGGAAGCTAGGTAACGAACGAACGAATGAAGGAGAAAGAGAGAGAGAGAGACCCGGAGACGGCGAGGAAGAGAAAGAAGCCGAAGCGTCGGGGGTGGATGAAAGGACGCTTACCAGCTACTACCTATTGATCGCCAATTCTTTTTCTCTTGTTGCATATTAGGCGCACTCTGCTCCTCTTTCCCTCGACTGCTTGCTGCCACTACTACTACTACTACTTCACCACTACTACTACTACTACTCCTGCTTTTCCACCCCCACCCCTGTAAGAACGAAGCCGTTGCTACCACGTCGTATATAGGTATACCTGTCGACTTCCCCTCCGGAGGCATGGTATACAGCTACTATCGCGAACGAAATGTTTCAACCCTCCCTCAACACACACATACACGTACACTCTTTCCACCCCGTACACACTCTCTTTTACTTACCTTCCGCCAACCCACCTTGCTACCGGTAGTTTTACTCGCGACACCACGCTCTTCTTACCGGCAATGTTTCATACCACGTTGCACCCTTACTTTCCTTACCCGCTCACGGGGTGGAGCCGGTACGACTTTGAGCGCGTCAGACCCATAGACCCATAGAGACCCTACCCATCTTGCAACCCCATCTGCAGGGGGAGGGAATGCTAATTTCTAGCAACCTCGCAACCACCTGCTGTGGAATAGATTATAATATCGAGAACAAGCCAATATATATATATATATGTATATAGGGGGTTGGAAAGTTGCATACACAGACACACGTGTACTCATACAGTACACGTGTGTGTGCGTGTGTGTGTGTGCGTGGAGGAGGGTAGGAAGGAAGAGAAGGAGCGTTTAACGAAGATCGGTTTGTCTTTTTGTGTTTCAGGTATTGGGCAAGCGGAGGTGAAGAAAAAGGAGAGGAAGAGGGATCCTTGGGGGGCACAGAAAGGCCGGTTGCCGGCGGACGCCTTTGTGCAAAACGTTCCTCCACGAGGATCGAGGGGCGAGCGGTAGAGAGCGGGGAAGAAGGAAGAAAACGAGGAGGAAGAGGGTAAGGAGCAGGACGAGAAGGAGGAGGAGGAGAAGGTGGGGGCGCGAGAGAGAGAGAAGCCTCGCCACTGCCGCCGCTGGCGACAGGATTCTGCTGCTGCACACTCACTCTCCTTACTTTAGGGCGCAAGCGTGCATGTGTGTGTGCGTTCCTATGCCCTAAAATCCAGCCTTCGTAGAAACCCAAAACCCGAACCCAAAACCCCAAGCCCACTGGTTCGAGGAAACCGTCCCGTCGCATATATATATATATCTATATATATATATATATAGCTATACAGACTGTTGCATCGAGGAGGAGCAAGAAGTGCTACTACCACGGCGTTGCACGACTATTAAGCCGAGGAGAAGACAAAGAAGAAGAAGAAGACGAAGAACAACAACAACATCCACCACAAGCACTATAGTTATTGCCGTCATCATCCCTCTTTCTCTCTTCCTCTCTCTCTCTCTCTCACTCTCTCTCTCTCTCTTCCTTTCCGACACCCTGAAAGTGAGGAGGACGAGGACGGGGCTTTTTCCCCTGCCGCGCTGCCCCAAAACGTCGACGAGGAACGACGAAAGAAGAATCCCCTCCAAGGATTTGCACCACGTCACATGTGACGTCATCGAGCGCCCACACCCCGCGTGCAAGAGGACGAAAGGAGGCTGAGGAGAAGAAGAAGAAGGAAGAGGAGAAGGACGACGAAGAAGAGGCGGGAGAGGAGGGCGAGGAGGAGGACGACGCGGAGGTAATAAAGGTGGAGGAAGAGGAAGAAGAAGAAGAGAACGTCGAGGATATCCACGCGGGAACACGAGCCAGCCGAGGCCAACACCCGAACTATCCGCGATATACATATGTATATATATGTATATGTATATATACGCATACATATATAGAAACGTACACGCGTTTGGCATATGTATGTGTGTAGATATATATGTGAATATAGCACACAAGGAACATACACATCCTAAGATGTGATTTCAAAAATGGCGGATTGCCCCTATGCTCGCTGCATACAGGAACGCAGACACATTAGACGAGAGCTGCTGCGATGGACAAAGAACATGGTCTTTGTAGTCGGTGAGTTGGGCGAAAAACATTAGCGTTCTTTTATTTATACGTCAACTTTTGTGTGTGTGTATACGTGTACGTGTACGTGTACGTGTACGTGCACGCGCTCCAGTCGGTGTTGTGCACGTACCGTTTGCGTATCCGTCAGTCGTACGATCTAATCGGGGAGAGGGTGCCTCCACGCTCCCAAAACCTGGAATGGCAGGCATCCCTCGGAATTGATGAATTGCACTCGGAGCGGCAGAGCAAGGGGATGATTTGTGGGAAGTACCTACCCACGAAGTCGAGGGGTTTTCATCCCCAAGAATTTTAGGGTCCAACTTCGGCTAAATTTTTTAGGAGATGCCTACAAAGCCGAGAATTTTGCATCCCCCGGAATTTTAAGGTTCAACTTCGGCCCAATTTTTTAGGAGATGCCCACAAAGCCGAGGATTTTGCATCCCCTGGAGTTTTAGGGTCCAAGTTTGACCCAATTTTTTAGGAGATGCCCACAAAGTCGAGGATTTTGCACCCCCCGGAATTTTAGGGTCCAACTTCGGCCCAATTTTGTAGGAGATGCCCAGAAAATTGAGGATTTTGCATCCCCCGGAATTTTAGGGTCCAACTTCGGCCCAATTTTCTAGGAAGTGCCCACAAATCCGAGGATTTTGCATCCCCTGGAGTTTTAGGGTCCAAGTTTGACCCAATTTTTTAGGAGATGCCCACAAAGTCGAGGATTTTCACCCCCCGGAATTTTAGGGTCCAACTTCGGCCCAATTTTGTAGGAGATGCCCAGAAAATTGAGGATTTTGCATCCCCCGGAATTTTATGGTCCAACTTCGGCCCAATTTTCTAGGAAGTGCCCACAAATCCGAGGATTTTGCATCCCCGGGAATTTTAGGGCCCAACTTCCTCTGGATTTTAGATCCATTGGCTTAGACTCGACCACTGAAAGTCCTTCCTTCTCCCCCGTGTTCCATTTCCGAGCAGAAGTAGGAGTGTTAAAATTAACACACCTCGTGTGTTCTCGACAGGCGAAGTGAAAGTCTCAAGGTCAGATTATCGTGATTGTTGCGAGCGGCAACAATGATTAAGTAACTCGCACTGTCTTTGCCATTCACCCGATTACCGTTGGCCCGAGAAATACCATTCGCACTGAAACCAAGGCTTCGACCTCGCGGTGTTACGCCATCCGGGGTCACGTAACACCGCCAATTTCGCGTTTCGAACGGGTCCACTTCGAGAAAAGTCAAAAATGTCACCCCCCCCCCCCCCCCCCCAAAATTATTCAAAATCCAGCTGCCGCGGATAAACAATAACGAAATGGCAAAACCCCCCGGACCGAACTCCCAAAAATCGATACTCATTTATTTCGGGGTCAGGGGTCCAAGGATTTCAAGGATCCCGCTTTGAATTCCCAACTCAGGCCGAAGACACTTCCGGAGGAGGCTAATTGTGGAATCTGAAGAGGACTCTCGTGAAAAAAAAAAATAAAATGTTAAGAACGGGTTGAATGACGCTATAGCCTTTTGAGGTCTGTGAATGTGCCGGGAAACACCGTTGGTGCGAGAGAGATAGCGATACACAGTCGAGTTTCCATTCAGAAATGGAAGCGAGCATGGCGGGGGTAGTGTTTCAGTGACGTCAGCGGTGTTTCGGCACAGTTTCGAAATTCGCCCACCCTCGAGTTCGGGAAATGCGAAAAAACTCGCGGGCGACGAGGGAAGCGACGATCCGAGCGGCGTCGGTTGCATCCAGATGCAATTAATGCACTCGATCCACGGTAAAATTACCCTGCCCGAGAGTTACCGAGGGAATTAGACTCCGGCCGTTTCGGATCGGTCATAATTAGAACAGGATATAGCGACATAGTAGATTTAACCAGCCTGGAAAGGAGGAATCAAATAAAAGATGGAATTTCAAAAAGAATCATTAATTAATATTGTTGCGAATATAATTGTTTAAAAATATTTGAATTATCTTTGGTATCGTTATAATAGTAATAGTTAATAGTAATTGTCATTATTATTAATTATTACTGTTGTCGTTATCAATTGGTATTGGGAAAATGAAATTCTCACCGAGAGGAAAATTGTTATATTTTTGTGATCGCTATTATCGTCTTGCATAAATGTGACGTAACCTTAAGGTCGCCCCAATTACAAACGTGACACGGATCTATTTTATTGCTTCGCCCTCTCTTGGGGTGGATGTTCCATTTCCCCAGAAATCAATGGTAAAAAAAACGTGATTGCCGTTTCCGGAATTTTTTTTTTTAGACGCACGAATAGGCACCAGCAGGTACAAATAGGTCTTTCAGATAAATTTTATCAGAAATCGATAGAACGGAGGAAAGGAGTAGACCAGGGGGTGAGTAATTTCTATATTAGCGGAATTAGATGCTACGAACCCCCGGTACGGAATTTTTTTATATTCAAACCACGTTGGTCTTTTTTTCCCTTTTTCTTATTTTGGAAATTTTCGACTTTTCCATTCAATTTTTGCAATTTCGTTCTCCAAAATCTCACTTTTCTAATTCTGATTTTTTAAAAATATATTTTTAATCATTTCTTTTTACCAACCTACTTAAGGGTTGAAAATACCGTAGATATCAACCCCCAATCATCCCTCGTTTGCATCCCCCCTAAATCGGTCACTATTTTTCCCGAAAATTTCGAATTTTTCGATTTCCCAATTTCCCCAGAACTCACTCTCTTCTCCTTGGAACGAAGACAGAGCTTTCATCCCTCCAAATCCCACCCCATGTATCCCAAACTTTCATCCCCCTCCAAATCCGTCACTATTTTCCCGGAAAATTGCCGACTTCTCGAGTTTCCCAAGAACTCGCTCCCTTCTCCTTGGAAGGAAGACAGACGTTCCTCCGAAAAATACCAACCCCCACCTTTTGAAACCCCCTCGTCGGCAACCTTAAACCCCATTCCCCGCTTCCTTCGCAACCGGTATTGAGAGAAGCCTCCCCCTTCTTCGGTACTTCAAAAGACTCATTACAAAGGCACGACGAATTCAGTTCCCGGAAGCCGTCTCTGCGACGGCTGAGGTGACGGCGTTAATTCGTAGGATGAAAACGCAATTATAGTAACCTGAAAATGACCATTTAAAATAACGGCTCTTCTCTATTTATGACAAGTGCATTCGTCGGAATACCGGGCTGCTACCCGGACAAAAGCGGGTCTGCTTCAGACGCGTCGTATTCAAGTATATGTGCCCCCCTCCCCTCCCGCCCCTGTCCCTGCACATAAGGGCAAACACTGGTGCTCAAATTCCGGGTGAAAAGCACGTTGATTCGTAATGCTATTGTTTGCAATGACGATGGTGCTGCTCCAGTGGTAGTGGTATTCGTAGTGGTGGTGGTGGTATTACAAGTACGTAGGTGATACATCGACGGCGGTAGCAGATGCAGCGGCGTGCCATGCCGGAATAGAGTAGCAATAGTCGCAGTAGAAAGAGCCGTAGTGACACTGGCAGGAGCAGCAACGCCGGTGGAAGTAGAAACGGATGTATTGCACCGGCACCAGTAACAGTAGTACAGTAGTAGCAGCAGCAGCAGTAGTAGAACCAGGAGTAGAGTAGTAGGAGCAGCACCAGTAGAAGTAGTAACACTAGTGATAAGCCAGTAGTAGTAGTAGTAGTAGTAGTAGTAGTAGTAGTAGTAGTGTGGTTTTAGTAGTGTAGTAGTAGCAGTAGCAGCAGCAGTAGTAGTAGTAGCAGCAGTAGTAGTAGTAGTAGTAGTAGTAGTAGTAGTAGTAGTGTAGTATGATAACAAGCAAGTGTAGGAGAGAGAGACGGCGGTGGTGAGACCTGTTGCGAGCCGAAATCCTGCCTGACTATGCGTGGGGCATATCTCCTACCGTTCCCTCACCCTACCCACGCCTTCCAGCGACATCCTACCCTCATCCTACTGCGTTTCTATTTCTCTATCCGTCGTCCCCTGCAAACTTTTGTCTTGTCCCTTGACCTCGAGTCCCTTGTCACTTTGCACTTCCTCACTTTTTCGGGAGGAACCGATACCTCTGTTTGTTCGTCCGTCCGTCCGTCCTTCCAAGTGCAAGTGCACTCGGAGTCGTCGTAATTGCATTCCTCTCGGATAGGAAAATTCCGTAAAATTGCAGGCAGAAAAGCGTGGCGTAAGAAAAAGAATGGCTTAAATATCTTGACCACAGACAACGGAAGGGATCCAGCCGGCTGCCGCCGCCCGAAATACCTTCCTTCTTTCTTTCTACGCCCTTCCCGGCGTTATTTCACCCCGACTTTCGCCCCACCACGTTTCGCCCTTTCTTTCCTACCTTCCTTCCTTCCATCTCCCGCTCCCTCTCTCTTTCTTCCCCCCGCAAGCCTGCAACAGGAAGGAGAGGAACCGAACCGAACCCAACCGAACCGTTGGTCTCAAACGACGCTGTTGCGTGCACTTGCCGGCGATGCGATGCGCTACTCATTCCTCTTATAGTAATGTCCTTGTCGTTTTTCCAACCCTTACAATCGAGTTCCTCCCCACTCGCGGCGGACAAAAAAAAATGGGATAGGTACCAGAGGGGGTTTACGTTCCTGTCCTCCTCCTCCTCCTCCTCCTCCTCCTCCTCCTCCTCGACCCTCCTTCGTTTTCCTTCCTTTCCTACCGTGCTACCCTTTTGGATCTTACGAAAAGGGGGGTAAGGTAACATTGCAAAACGTCCCCTCGCGATGGGAGGGAAGGGGTGTGAGCAAGTTTTTGTGCAACTCCGGTCTTCTTTTTCTTTCTTTCTTTCTTTTTTCTTCCTCGTTTCAGTCGCTTTTCTTCTTCCTCCTCCTCCACTTCTTCTTCTTCTTCTTCTTCTTCTTCATCTTCATTGCCACCCATTTTATAGATAAAAAGAGTATGTATAAGGTAGGGGTGGAAGAGTGAAGAGGGAGAAGGATGGAAAACGCGTGTGCGCGACCCGCCAGATCCACTTGATTATTTTTTCCGGTGAAAATTGAACGAGCAGTGCAGTTCGTGACTTCATCATTGACGCGTTTCCTTCGATTGTTAGACCGCACTTTTTTCTCGTGCCGCGGCGAAACCAACGGGGTTGCAACCCCCGCGACTTTCGGCGACTTTCGAACGTCACGGGGCTCTCTGCCCTTTCGGTCGTAGTGGGTCCCGTGGCTTCCCCGTGATTGTGAGGGGGGGGGGGGGGGGTGAACGGAAATTCGTCACCACGCGTATGTAGAATTGCGTTTGTGTACGTTTGGACGCGTGCGAGCGAGCGCGCGTCTGTGTGTGTGTGTGTGTGTGTGTGTACACACGTACACTTACGGACGAAAGTCGAGAAAGACGTTGCACGAGTTTTTCGAGGTATAAATAAATGAAGCAATGTTGCAACAAGTAGGATGCGTTTCCTTTTCTTTGCAACAACGTTATTTCGTTTTACAACTCGCGGGTACCTAACCTTTTTTTTCAACTTTTGCCCGTAAGTGCATATGTGTATACATATATGTATGTTTACATATGTATGTATGTGTGTGTACGTATTTTTTTTTTCTATTTTGAAGAAAAGGGTTGCCGAAGATCGTTTTAAATTTTTCGGGGGATCATTGGGACAAGGGGGAAAGGGGGGATCGCATGGATTACACGGATATCGAATTTCGTCGACTTTCTTTCTGAGAATTTGCCAGAAAAAAGTTACGGTGAGTCGAAATAATTTTTTCTTTTTTTTTTATTTAGATCGAAGGGACGATAGTAATAATCATGATAAATAACAAATATAAAAAAACAATTAAATATAATAGCAATAATAATAGTAATAATAATAATAATAATAATAATAATAATAAAAAGAAAAACGTAACAAGATAGAACAAAAAGTACCCCAAGAAAATATTTTTGAAAATCTTAAAAAAAAAAAATGGAACATTGAAATTTAACGTCACGGACCCCGGTAATTTTGAGTTCAAGTGAAAGTAAAGAAAGTAGCCAAAAAGGGTTTTTGAAATTTTCTGAGAAATTTTTCCCCGTGAACTTTGGAAAATTCGATCGACCTGGGTACGATGAAAAAGAAAGTCACGTGACTTCCCGAAGAATTCCTATAGGTACCTTCCGGTACCCGCTGCAGCCTCGCTGCGATAATTGCGTTGATCGAGTTATCGCACCACACGTGAGACCAAAAATATGTTAGAATTAATCGGGTTAATTAGTCGGACGGAGCGAGAGCTCGGGGGACAATAAGGGTTTCTACTTCCCGGTGATTTTTACAATGTGGGAGAAAATATTAACGCTTCGGAGAGTAAAAATGACACTGGTTCTTTGGTTTTACAAAATCCTTTTTAAATTTGGTAGGATTTTTTTTTGGATTTTTAATCGTGCAGAATTTTTACTTGAAATTTAAGATTGTTTTCTTTATACAAAGTAAAAGTTGCAAAATTGAAATTACCGTAATATGGTAAAATTTACTTTTGTGTGCTACGGTGTTGTGAAAAAAAAATATTTTTCAGCTTCAATATAAAATAATTAACATTATAGCAATTTTTTTTAATATTCCTAAATTTGCGCTTTGTCATAAAAAAATTCATAACAGTACAATAAATTCCAGTAAAATCGTTAGAATTTCGTCCTTTCCTTTTTCTCCGCTCGGCAAAAATTCCTGTTTCCCACAGAAAATACTCCAACACCTTAAAAAAATTGCCTCCACGCTTGGAAACTTTGGTAACCACACGAACACTCACTTCCTACCCCGTAGAATCCGCTGGACCCGATCCTCGTTCCAATTTCGATCCATTCTTGGACCAGACCTGGCCCATATCTGGCCCATACTCTTACTATTTCCACACGGGAACCAGTTACTGACCCCAAAATACCAAAACCCGCCATGTTCCTCTCTCTCGTTGCTCATTTCCATCCCTTTTTTCGCACACCCACCCCAAAATTTCACTCCCATCCCCCGTAATTCGATCAAAACCAACCCCCTTCCCCCCCAAAAAAAAGAATCAAAGAAAAAAAAAAATCTTCCTTCCGAAACGATACAAATCCGAACGGCGGAAGTTGCCGAGAGATAATTGCAAAATGAATTCAGCAAGTGTAAAGTGTCAACGTTATTCTCTTCCCCCTCGCCCCTCCCCCTCACCCTCCTTCTCCACCCTTTTTCGGGCTTTCCTGCAAACCACCTACCTACTGTACTACTCATTGGATCTGAAGCTTTCATCGCGGTTGGATGAAGGCAAAAGAAAAAGAGAGGGACGGCGGAGGCTCCGAGAGAGGAGTAAAGTACACCCGTGTGTGTGTATGCGTGTGTGTGTGCGTTTTCGCGTGTGTGTCGGTGCACCGGCAAAAATAGTATAACCGGCCAGGGTGGAGGAGGACTACGACTACTACGACGACGACGACGACGACGACGACGACGACGACGACGGTGTGCCGGTCGGGTATACGCGCGTATATACGTGCACCACATAGTTGGGTGCAGTCTCGAGGGGGTGCGGGTCGTTAAAAAGGCGCATAAAACGCCGCGAGAAGTAACGATAAAAATTCGTGGGCATTCGTGTTTCGTCGTGAGGGTTGTAAGGCTATGAGGGAATACATTTTCCGTCTCTCTCTCTCTTTCTCCTCCCTGCCCCCTCCCCTCCTCGTCCTTTCATCCCTCTACCCCCTCTCTCGATAACGCCATCCCTCTCGGTCTCTCCCTGTGTGCGACGAGTTGCACGCTCGTCCGTGCGCCCGTGGGTGCGTGTGTGCACGGCCGAGGGATGAAACGGATAGAAAAGAAGGGGAAAATAAGGGGATCGAGGAGTCGGCTGCGTAATGAAACGATATCGAGTAGCTCCGGAGGGGATGATATCCAAGTACACGGCGGATAGGGACGCGGAAGAAGAGAAGGGGTCGCGTATATATAGTGGCGTCTTCGCAACCCTCTCCGTCGATTGACCTCGCTTCGAATATAGGGGTGGCAACGTCGACGGTGTTATAGCACAGAGGGGGTGGAATGAGGGGGTGGGGTAGGGTAGTAGGTGCGAGAGGCAGGAGCCGGAGAAGGACGGATACCTCGGCACGTTGCTGCTGCTGCCGCTGCTTTCCACCCCGATTCGTGGGAAGGGGTGGGAACGGGGCGGAATGGGGTGAGAAGGGGCTGGAGGGGAAACGGGGAGCGTTAAATTGACAAAAATGACGCGATCCTCTCTCTCTCCTTCCTCTTTCGTGTGTTTTTCTCTTTTTCTCCCGGTGTTCTTCTTTTCCTCTTCGCTTTTTCTCTCTTTCCCGCACAGTACCTTGCGATGCAACGCCTCGATGCGCACCCTCCTAAACCTTTCGAAGCTTTCGGCCGACTAGGAACTTGCATCCACGAGGATAAGGACGCACGGATAGGATATATATATATATATATATATATATGTATATGTATATATGTACATAGTAACTTCAGCAACTGCAAGCTCTCGGTTTAGTTTCTCGCGTTTCTCGCCGTCAAATGGTACCGTTCCTCCCGTTTTTTTGCCCTCGCTCTTGCTTTTTCGGTTCCTCCTCGACCTAACGCCCCTCGTGTCTGCTTGTTTCGCCGCCGGAGCCAACGGGAAGAGCGAAATATGTCCGCTTTTGCGTGCAGTGTTTAAGTAAGTGAATGTCAATGGAGATTCTCCAGGAGCTTTCAAGACGGACACTTGTGGAATACTCTCGCGTGTTCGCCGTCCCATAATCCAGTTTAGAAATTGCTGCCGCTCTCTCTTTCTCTCTCGCTCTCGCTCTCTCTCTCTCTCTCCCTCTCTTTCAGCAAATGGGGATACTTTTAAGAGGAAAGTCCTCGAATCCGTCACATGCATCCGTTGCGAGATATTGTAGCTGCTTCTTTTTTCTCTTTTCTTCCTTTTTTCCTTCAACTTTTCATACCATTTTAATACACGCGATAAGTTGCAATTAAATGTTGTTGCACTTCCGCTCCGGTTCGGTGAGGAAAAAAAAAATCACGAAATTATGGCGATTTTTTTTTTATTACGATCTGACCTTTTCTATAGATTTTTTTTTATTTCGCGTTAATCATTTTTTTTCTAATTTAAATAATTGTTATTTGATTGAGGTCGAGAGGAATTTTCTTTCTTTTTTTTTTGTTGAGACTAGGTACGATTTTTCGGTTCGGTTGGGGACAAAAAAGGACGAAATTATGGCGATTTTTTTATTACGACGTGACATTTTTAAAGAAACTGTGATTTTGCGTCGATTAATTTTGTGTAATATAAATAATTGTTATTTAATTAATTTCGGGAAGAATTTCTTTTTTTGGTGGGACGAGGCACGATTTTTGGTAAATTTGTCATCATCGGTTCGGTGGGAAGAAAAAAAGGACGAAATTTTGGCGATTTTTTTATTACGACGTGACATTTTTAAAAAAAAACTGTGATTTTTACGTCAATTAATTTTGTGTAATATAAATAAGTGGTATTTAATTAATTTCGGGAGGAATTTCTTTTTTTTTGTGAAAACGAGGTACGATTTTCGGTAAATTTGTAACTAAAATTCCAAGTGTTTTTGGTAAATTTTACCAAAAGTAGGATTATTATTATCATAAAAAAGTTATTATTAAATTGCTATAAAATTACTACCATTTTTTTTTCTGGAGTAGGATAATTTCCGGCAGCATAAAAAATGGTGTTAAAATTTAAAGAAGGATGGTGGCACAATTTTATTAAACACCAGTTATAATTAACCCCAACGGATACAAAATAACACCATAAAAAAAAGTATCAAAAAAAAAACAACTAGTTTTGTGTGTTAAAAATTAGTGTTAAAAAATTCTGAAGAAAAACGAAAGCGTAGAATTAACACCGTGCGGTGTTAAAATGTGCTGATGCGAGTAATAAAAGTGGGCTGTTAAAATATTAGTTAATTTCGGAAATACCTGGAGTGCAAAATTTTCGGTGTTACGTGAGTTTGAGAGACGTTGGTTTTTAACACCGAATTTTTTTTTTGTTCTGCGTCATTTCTTACAATTTGTCCCCACCTTTCCGTGTCTCTCCGTTTTCTTTGTGTACATACGTGTAACGGAAAATCTACGTACGAACGCGTTTTCTTGAATGCGGAGCGATAGGAAGAAAATAACATCAATTCGTGGCATATAATTATATCCGCGCTCCGGCGGATCATTGTAAAAGGAATCCCTGAAGCGTGTTAGGAAAAAAAAAAGGAGGAAGGATTACCTCCCATTTCCTTGAGAATAAAAAAAGACGAAAAATTGTTGAATTTCCGATCCCTCCCGAAAAACCCTTTTTTTCAAATATTTTTGGTGGTGAGAGTTTTCAATTTTACATACACTCGCAACGGTCAAAATATTTGAATAATAATAATAATAATAATAATATTAATAATAATAATAATAATAATAATAATAATAATAATAATTGCATAAATATAGTAATTTATGTAATAATTATTATTTGTATAAATTAGGGGAAATGGTTTGGAAAAATTTCGTAATTCGTGACGTAATTTAATAAAATCGACAAGAAAAATAGTGAACATTTAGAAAAAGCTGCAAATGCATTTTTTATACTATAAATTAGTGAAAATAAAAATAATAATGAGAACCCTTCGCAAAATACGAAAAATGCAATTAAAAATTAACAGTGTTTCAAATTTGTCCCGAATTTTCTTTCAATTTTCCGTGATTGATTTTCTAAATTTTCGTTTGGGGCAATTTCCATTTTTCAAATTTTCGAAATAATTCGTTCTTTATAAACACACACACACATGCACAACAAATTGGTTATTAAAGTATTGAAAATTGCTCGAAAAAATTTGGAAAATACCTTCGTGACGTGGAATAATAAAATTAACTGGAAAAATTGTAAACATAATTTTTCAAAAAACTGACAATTACCTCCAATATTTCTATTAACCCCACTGACAATTTTCTATATTAATAAACATTAAAATAATTAGACCTAATTATCATACATCAACGATATCAATATTTATCCGAAATTTTCCTGCAATTTTCCGCATTTCCACGATTTAATTATCCAAATTTTCGTCGAAAAGAATTTCCAAAATTAATTTCCATCGACTGTTGCAAACAAATTCGTCCTTTCTACGCACACGTACGTACATACACACACACAAACACACACCACGGGTACCTCTCTCGCACACACACACACCTGTAACGTTACATCGGAAACGTGGGTGATTGCGAGAAAACGTGTATATCATGTCTTTTCGCCGGCTGCAACGCGTCGCTTTACCTCGTTGCCTGTTACTCTTCTGTCCCTCCTCCTCCTCCTCCTCCTCCTACTCCTCCTCATCTGCAACTTCCCCTCCGTCACTCGCTCATCTATAGTGACGCGAATGCAGTTTGATACCTGCTGCATGTGATACGTCGGTGCATAATACCGCAGACTTTGGCCTACATTAATTCCTACAGAAATTGGATTCCTCGAGTGTTTCTCACAATATTTCCCATCCGATGAAAACACGGATAGACTCGCTTGTCCTTCTATGCAGCTGCCGTGCAGGTGCATTCTAACTGCACTTTTAGCATTCATTTCCCCAAATTCGGAGATTCGAGGGATTTTCTGGATTCTTGAGGCTGGTTACCGGCAAAATCGTCGGTTTTATGAATTTTCCAAAATATTTTCCGCATTTTCAATTTTCCCCCTGCTTGTCCTTCTGTGCAGTTGCCGCGCAGGTGCATTCTAACTACACTTTTAGCATTTATTTTCCCAAATTCGGAGATTCGAGGGATTTTCTGGATTTTTGAGGGTGGTTACCGGCAAAATCGTCGGTTTTATGAATTTTAAAAAATTTTTCCGCATTTTGAATTCTCTTCTCGAAGTTACGTTAGTATTTTAGAATTGAAGGTTTATAAGTGTGTGTGTGCGTGCGTGCATATACATATATGTGTGTATGTGTGTGCGCCTGCACTCGTATGCGGCAATTAGAAAATTGAAGCAGTAGAACAAGTCCATGTGCGGTACATACACCGTCTAGCGTGTGTATGCACTTACTTAGTAGGCTACTTTTACATCCGGACGTGTTACAGGCACTGATAAGGTACTCGGAAGTTCAGGGTTATCACGTGCATCCGATTAAACCGTGCCATAAGTTCCTGTTGTCAATGATAATGTTTGATTTCAGGCTTTTTCGTGGCAGTCGTTTTAGATATGTGTATATGTGTGTGTGTGTGTGTGTGTGTTTTTTTTCTTGTTATCAGAAGAATGTTCTATTTTTTTGTTTCATTTCGAATATATTTTTTATGTTGTTATGAAAATTTTCTATCCCACTTTCTCTCTCTCTTTCTTTAATAAAGAAAAATAGTAAAATTGAAATTTCGAAAATCAAAAATTCCTCCCAAAGTTTCTTATTTTTCTTGAAATTCTTCATTTCTTTGGATTTGCTCCAACTTTCAAATTTTAAACTTCAAAATTCAATTTCCAAATTCCAAATTTGTAATTTCTAATTTTTAATCTCAAATTTCAAATTTCAAATTCCAGTTTCCAAATTTCAAATTTTAAATGCCAAATTTCCTCAGAATCCAATTCAATAATTTCTGAAATAATAAAATTGAAATTTCGAAAAAGAAAAATTTCTTAGTTTTCTCGAATTTCAAATTTTCTCGAAATCCAAATACTTTCGAAAACTTTTCTAAAAAATTATTTCTCTCTCTCTCTCTCTTTCTCTCTGACCCTCTCTTTCTCTTTGAAAAATAAAAAAAGAGAAAATATAGATTTTAAAATAAGTAGACTCGGGGGAAAGAAAGAAAGATAGAGAGAGAGAGAGAGAGAAGGAAAATATGAAAATCCTTAGAATCCGCGTTTCCTGGTTCATTTTCTGCTTCCATCCTTGCCTATTTGTCTTCTCTCAAGAAAAAGGAGAATTCTGAAAATTCTGAAAATTGCTCCATCCCCTGGTAGAAAATTACAGTGGTCCAAAACTGGGCCGAGCCAATACAGTCCCGTCGTGAATTCCTCCAGGGGTTATTTAAAAAATGAAAAATGGAGTACATTCGTGAATCGTTGCTCCGTGCATGCATGCATGCATGCATGCATGCGTTTCTTGTGAGTAATGCTATAGTATCTCGTGCTGGCAAAGAACATAAGAGTATGATAAAAATGGGGTCGGGTATCCAATTACTGCTTAGTTAACGAAACAAGAAACGATGATTCTCAGGATGAGAATCATCGTTTCAAAAGATTCGGTCATCTTGACTTCATGCATTTTTATTTTTGTTTTTTTTTCTTCTTTCATCGAACGAAATATTATTTTGGAAACTGATACTCGCGGGGAAATTGTTAATGTCTGCAAAAATTGCCATTGTTTCACAAAAATAAATATTTTCTAAAGTTTCTTTTCATTTTTGAGCAACATTCTTCAAAATTTTATATTTTATAGTTATTCCCTTTCGTGGCTGCAATAGTAAAATTAATATTTTTTGAAATCCAAAAATTGGGATAAAATCTTTTTATTCTTAAACAAATTTTTTTAGAACTTCCTCGAACTTTTAAATTTCAATTTTCCCGACAATCCAAAAATCCCTTTCAATGCCACAATAATTTTCGAAACGGTAAAATTAAAACTTCGAAAATCAAAAGTTTCCCAAAGATTTCCTTATTTTTCCAGAATTTCGAATTTCTTTATATTTCCTTCAAATTTCAGTTTCCCTCGGAATCCAAAAATTCCTTTCAATGCCGCAATAATTTTCGAAACGGTAAAATTGAAATTTCGAAAATCAAAACTTCCCCCAAAATTCCGTATTTTCCCGGAATTTCGAAATCTCTTCATATTTCCTTCAACCTTGAAATTTGTAATTTCCTAAAAATCCAAAAATTCCCTCGTCTCTGTCACAACAACAATTTCCGAAACGTTAAAATCGAATTTTCGAAAAGCAAATAATCGCCTCAAAAACGGTAGGAAAAAAGCAAAAAGCAATCGCCGCCTGCCTTCCACTATTTTTCGGTACGCCGCAATGCCGCGTGCATGGTAGCAACAAGTGTTTTGCACTCTAATTATTCTCCGACAACACAATTTCCAATCAGTATTCACAAGAGCGATAAATTGTGTCATTAATTCTTCTCTTTTTCCGCCTGTATATGTAACAAAGGAGAAGCAAGAAAATGTAAAACAGCCGGTATACATATATGGTCGTTGGAAACCTGCTACCGCTGCCGCCGCCGCCGCTGCTGCTGCGACGGATTTTTCTAACATTCGATCTTCTGCTTTTTTTAGCAGCCACTACGCGGAGCCATTTTTCCGTTCTAAACCTAAAATGGCCTCGAGCGTGTCTTTCCACCAATAAGAATCTTGTGATTTTAGAAGCGGACGTGAACACACACACGGACGTACCACTATTCCTTTGTATCGAGACCTCCCCTCACACCAAACCATTAAACGTGGTTGTATCCGTCTCTAATCGCCTGTCGATTTCAACCAGTACACGTACCAGTGGAGGGGTAGCACTAGTAGTAGTAGTAGTAGTAGTAGTAGCAGCAGCAGTAGTAGTAGTAGTAGTAGTAGTAGTAGTAGTAGTAGTAGTAGCAGCAGTAGTAGTAGTAGTGTAGTAGTAGTAGTAGTAGTAGTAGTAGTAGTAGTAGTAGTAGTAGTAGTAGTAGTAGTAGTAGTAGTAGTAGTAGTAGTAGTAATAATAATAGTAGCAGTAATAGTAGTAATAGTAACAGCAATAGTAATAATAATAATAGTAATAGTAACAGCAATAGTAATAATAATAGTAGTAGTAGTATTAAAATAGTAGCAGTAATAGTAAGAGTAGTAATAATATAGTTATAGTACCAGTGACAGTAATATTGATAGTAGTGGCAATAGCAATAGTAATAATAGTAGCAGTGTTAATATAGTAGTAGTGGTAGTAAGAGTAGTAGTAGTATAGTAGTAGTAGTGGTGGTGGTGATGGTGGTGGTAGTAGTAGTATTGTAATTGTAGTAGTAGCGGTGCGAGGTCGAAGTGTGGTAACAGTCCAATACTGGTAGTGGTGGTAGTGATAGTAGTGGTAATGGTACTCCTAGGTTTAGAATGTACAGTTCCAACTGTTAGGAAATGGTGTGTCTCTCTCTCTCTCTCTCTCTCTCTTATAACATCAAAATGGTGGGGTTTGAATTCATGCATGATTATATCCACGCCGACAACAATTTCAAGGCTATACTTTGTCCCAATACTTTAATAATAAATTCTTCGAATGACTATTATCGTCTTGGATTTTCAATAATCTTCGTTGCTTTCCAACTTCGACTTCTGCGAGCTATGGAAAAAGAATATAAGAACATATATAGCAATATATAGCAACGTATAGTAATATATAGTAACTCATTATTACTATTGCAATTGAATATAATTAATATTTCGAAAAATCGTCAACCCAAATTGTTTTATTATTTTTCTATCCAATAACAATCGCCGACAAGGTAGAAACCAACCGCGGATGCAAGTCGCAATAGTTGCAACGACATTCTTTTTTTTCTACTTACGGAAAATAATTTTCATGTATTTGGAAAATAAGTGATTACAAATCCAACTAATGCGAAACCCTGGAATTTCTAACGACAACGACATCCTTGCTGTTTTTTGTGCAAATTTCAGTGACAAATTCTACAATGTAACGCAAAATAGTGGAATGCGAAACCCGATAAGAGTTGCGACAAAAGTGCAAATTGCATACCTGCCGGAGGTGTAAAGATAACGCGGTTGCATACAATTTTGCAGCACTGCGTTACCCTTTTTCACGCCAACGAAACATTTGGCAGTCATTTTTTTCCAATCGGGAGTCGGAATTTGGAATCCCGAAGTCTGGAAAATGAAAAATTTGTAATAAAAATTGTTCCTCGAATTACTAATTAATTCTTGGTAAAATAAAAATGATTTTGAAGAAATAAAAGTCCTCGAAAAATAACCATTTCTCGCGTAATTGATAAAATAACTTAAGAGTCAATTACAAATTAATTACAATAAATCCTAAAATTAACACGTTAAATGTCAAATTTATATTAAAAAATTTTTGTCAAATTTACGTGAACCCCTATTCACGCCGCGTGGGTCGCAATGGTATACACTATTGCATTTGTCATAACCCGCCCGGCCTGAGCGGAAAGTCTAGTATCGGTGACCGGTGACCGACATGGCAGTTAACGCGTTAAATGAAAACAATTTTTTTTCTACCGAAACGAAGTAATTACTAAAAATCATTAATTATTATTTTTACTCGAAACGCCGCGAAATCGATGATTCCAAAAATTTGCAAACTCAGGAAACGTTTAATTTGAATCCAAAAAAAAATTTTTTTTTTCTCTGAACTAGGATTTAATTAAAAAATAGAAACTGCGAATTCTTGGTACAAAAAAAATTTTATCGAATATTTTTTTGCCTTCGACTGTATTTCAATTCTATGAAAAATGCGAAAATTGATGTTGGCGGGAATACGAAGGTTTTTCCCCCCACCCCGGGGCGGAGTCATAATGATTTAGTGTCTTTCAACTTTCCTGTGAATTGGAACACTTACGTTAATAATATACCTAACACGCGCGTTTGACAAAGAAGAAGAAGAAGAAGAAGAAGAAGCAGAAGGAGAAGAAGAAAATAATGAAAAAAAGAAGGAGAAACAATACAAAAGTAAGCGTGTTTGCGAAGAAGGGGATGAGTCATCATCATTCGTGAAACGTCGCGTCAGACTGACTTAAATTCGAGAACGACGGAAATAAAAGAAAAATATTGTAAGTCGGTTCGACTTGGTTCGACATTCGACGGTGTGTGATCGCTTGGTCAGATTTAACGTGACTCATCTGGTAACCTTGAAAACGTATGCAGCAACGTTGTTTTACATGACGACGATGACTCGTTGAACCTTTTACTCAAAGTACACCGGTTAAATGGACTTTTTATCGCGATTTTTCCATCTGCCCGAGGAACTCCACTTTCGGTCTCCGTGAATCCTCGAAAACGCGCTAACCGCAGCGCCTCGGCTCGGCAGCGGCGGTAGCGGGAGTCACCAGGAAAACGCGTTCGCTCTTAAATTGATTGCGATAACGAATGCGTTATTTCGTCACTGGTTGAATCAGGATTACTTATAAAAATATTTAAAAAAAAAATAGAAACATTTACTAAAACTTTAGGGACAGACTGTTGCACTGCCCCGTAAGGAATCCTTGGACAGAAGGAGTCTGGGACAGGAGAAGGGGTCGCGCGAGGAGCCTGAAATAGGAGAGGGGGGCATACAAAGAGCCTAAGGGGACGCAAGAGGAGACTCTTATCGGAGAAAATGAAATAGAAGGGATCTGAGATGGGAGAAGGAGCCGGAAATGGGAGAAGGGGGGATTTAAGGAGCCACGAAAAGGGGAAGGGGACGTAACGCGAGCCTTCTGATTGGAGGAAATGACGTAGGAGGGGCCTGGCTTGGAAGAAGGGGTCAAATAAGGAGCCGGAACTAGGAGAAGGGGCTTGCACGGAGGTTCTAAAAGGAGAAGGGGACGATTAAGGAGCTAAGGAAAGGAGAAGGGGACGTAGTGGAAGCTTGTGATTGGAGGAAAAGACGTGGAAGGGGTCTCGAACGGGAGTGGGGACGTGGAAGGGGCATCTAGTAGGCATGGGGAGCTTTTGAGGAGCCTCAGTAGGGGAAAAGGTCATACTCTGGGGGTTTTCTAAAGGGGACGAGGATATAATAAGAGCCTTCGTATTGTCGAAGGTGTTTGAGGAAGAAGAAGGGGCATTTTAGGAGCCTTTAATGAAACTGGAGACGCGAGAGGAGCTTGTAATGGGACAAAGAGCCCCTAGTATAAAAAACGAGGTCTCGAGACGAGTCTCTCAGAAGTCTATATCCTTCTTTATTAATTAGGAGCCAGTCCGAAGCTCCTAGAAATTCCTGGTCCGAGAAAGGAGGCCTTTCCTTGCTTTTCAGGACAAGCCAAAAACGGGAACTAAAGGCGAGGACGAGCTAAGGATAACCCAAATATAAAAAGTATATGAGTGGAATGCTCCTACCGGCGGAGTCTCACCAATTAGCGCGCTAATTTACTTCTCAAAAGGAAATAACGACAACAAAAAATTCTCGAATTCTCGAATTTTCGCTGTTGCCAAGGCGAAGTTCGGCAACTGACCGCGAGCGCTGTCGGTCCGGGACGACCCTCCCATTTTCCTTGCAATTAGTTTTTGGGATCTGCGGCTAAACGAGCGCGGAAACAACGTTCATGGCGCGAGCGGGAGACTTATGTTGGGCGCGTACGTGAATCGTGCATAAGTGCATACATGCGTCCGATAAGCGAGCGTGTGTGTGGGTGGAAGGGATGTGGAAATGGAGCGTTCAAATAATAGTGTCGGGAAAGGATGAAAAAAAAGGCGGTGGGCGGGGTAAGAGGAAGGAAAATGCAGGGGAAGAAGGAAAGGCCTCGAATTGCCCGTCAGTGACAGGGGGCGTCGTCGTCGTCGTCGTCATTTGCTCGAAACATTTGACAAACAGTCATCATTTATTCAGATGTTTTTGCATGTTTCCGTGCTAATTCATCCTAGCCTCGGTATTTCGATATCAAACATTCTAGTTTCAGAACAGAAAGAAAACAGGCATTACCGTTGTTGTTGCTATTATTATTATTATTAACATTTTTATTATTATTAGCGTCCAAATGGAAGGCATTAACCACAAACGGGGGCAAAGTGGAGGAGCCTCGACCTGTCTCGAGCTCGAATCCTCAGATCCCCGAGGATCCTTAAGGCGACCGGATCCTGAACATGCAACCCGCCATACATGGTCGCCATGTCTAAGCCACACTGTAGAAAAAAAAAGTCACGTGACCGATATTAAATTTTAAAACGTTGACTGCCACGTCAAATTTACGCGAATCCCTATTCAAGCCGCGTGGGTCGCGAGGGTATACGCCATTGCATTCGTCACAACCAGCGCGGCCTGAACGGGAAGTTTAGTGTCGGTCACCGGTGTCCGACGTGGCGGTTAACGCGTGAACGAGGTTTCGAGGACCTCCTGGGACCCTGATCCGATTCGGAGCCATTCGGTTCGAGATCGAAGGTGGAAAGAAATTTCGCTGGACCTTTGCTACCGAGGGAGAACATAAAAAAATGGAGACATAAAAAAAAGAAGGCCGACGTGAATCGTTTAACCGTTGACGGAGCATCGTCACTGTCCCGTGGTCTCTTTTGTTGCACTTTGTTTTCCAACGCATAACCAACATCGTTAGCTCGCTCGTTCGCTCGCCTGCCTGCCTGATACATCGATCAATTTGTTATCCGGGCCGCGCATCGGCCCGTGTCCTATAAAATAATCCACCCACGACGTGTTTTGCCAACTGCACACACTTCTGCAGTACTCGGGTGCTAAAGGTACCTTCCATTCGTGTCTACTTCGGGTCCCAGTAATTCCTGCGATTTCTACCGTGACCAAATTGAATCTCGGGCGCGGGGTCCTAAAAATGCATCGAAATGCTCCCATTTCGAACGGGACACCCCGTACACGGGCCCAGAATTATTCGTTACACGCGTTTTGTCACATGGACGCACTTTTGCGGTACTTGGACGATAAAGGTACCTTCCAATCGTGCCCATTTCAGGCAAATGTCTCGGAGTCCAGTGTCTCCTGGAATACCAACGGTGGCTCGGTCGAATCGAAGGCGCGGGGTCTTAAAAATATTTAGATCAAAATTCGTGGAAGGACCCTGATGACGAAGGAGTAAAATCCTTTCACGGAAAATGCTCCCATTTCGAACGGGACACCCCGTACACGGGGGCAGAATTATTTGTTGGATCAGTTCGGTGTGTGTTTGCTAAACATACACACATCCCTGTTCCTACATTTCTGGTGCAACATGTTGCTCTTGATCCTCCCTCTTCTCATCCCCGTGCATCTATTCCTTTCTCGTTACATTCGGTCGCTTGTGTTACAACAGACCGTTATCTCCACCCAACTCTTGGTTGTGACTCGAGCCTCCTCTTGCGTTTTTTTCACCCCTGATAGGAATCCCCAAATATGCGAGTTCCGATAACACCCGATGGCGTCCAGATTAGGGTCAATGCCCCGCATACACGCGTGGACCAATTGTTGACACACTCCTTATTTTCGATTTTTCCCATTTTCGTGATTTCGCGTCACGTGACCTTCAGGGTGTTCCCAATTTTCCAGCAATTTTCGCGTAAATTGAAGCTTCGGCGATAATTTACCGCGAAAATTAATAATAAATAGTATTTTAATATTCCCCAAAGTTACCAAAAAAAAAATACTCCCCAAAATATGCGAGCTCGGGTAAGACCCAGTGGTGTTCAGATTAGGGTCAATGGGAAACCAGGTTGAAATTGACCAGGTGCGACACGAGCCGGAGGGATTGAGGCTGGATCGATCGATCGATCGATCTATCGCAAATTGGGTTGAAGCCCTTTCTTTGGCAGTTCGACCGCTCGCAAAGTTGCACCGATGCAATTTTGACTGACAAAGTTGCATGAAACCTTGTCTTGCACTGACTGTAATGCGATGATGACCCGTAGAATTGAGTTTCAAGCGGAGATTATCGACAGCGGTGCCATAAAGTCCCGGGTAATCGGTTTAAACGGTGGCACGAGACCCGTGGACAAATATATCGGCGTTGCGGTCGTGTCGTTTCACCCAAAACGGGGAGTGCAGCCGGGAATGCACTTTTCACGCCTCCGAATAATCGTTTCCTCGGTTTGACAATTGCGTTCTCTCTGATTTTCCAGCGTTTTCTCCAACGCAACGCGCAGTTCTGGTACCCTGGGAAGCGGACGCCGCTCCGATGTAACGCGAAAATGCATCCGGGGCTGCATAATATCCACTGCAACGCGTTAAATTTGCCCTCCCTTGGTCGCCAAAAGAAAGGGAAAAATTCGATTTCGATTCCGATTCTTGGGTAGTCGCCAGAAGCTGGGGAAACTACTCGCTATGCATCAGTCCTATGCATTTTGCCGCACCGGCGATGCACCCGGCCAGGTCTTTATTTATTTACGTTGCGTTTTCCCGAGAATCGTGTGCCTAATGACGGAGGACTGACAAAATCAATTCGTTGGGGTGGTGAAACTGCCAGTGTGACAGATTACTCGCGATTTAATGCACCACTCACGCGAGCCTAATCTGCACTTTGGGTGCAGAGGAACGCGGTCTCTCAAAATACGACTTTTTTTCTTTTATCTCGGCCTGATATCGTCGCACGACAGACGCGAATGCGTTTATTTCATTGCTTCCTCCCCCTTATTTTTTTTACAGCGTATATAAAATCGCGATAAAGGTACCCCTTGTTGTTTCGAAATTAGGACTGAAACATGCAACGCCCTGGTGTTTTCCGATTCCACTGATTGCCTTATTCAGAAAACGCGTCGATAATTAATCCAACGTACATATAGGAACCCATCATTTGCGCAATCCCGGCGACACGCTCGTTTCTATGTGTCTTAATGAAAATGCGTCGCATCCACGAGTTAAAGACCCGAACGATGACCGTTTCGAGGAAAAAAAGGGAAAAAATGAACCAGGAAACGGCAAAATACCCAAAAGAGGCGATTATATTGCGCAAAATTAACCTGTGGAGAAAAAAAATAACGCGAATGGTATTGGCTTCGGGTCCAAAAGTGACCTCTCACCAATTGGATGCATTTCCACCAGAAAGAAAATTGAAATTCCCTAGGA
Organism: Gasteruption jaculator; assembly: GCA_949825005.1. Taxonomy (NCBI): domain Eukaryota; kingdom Metazoa; phylum Arthropoda; class Insecta; order Hymenoptera; family Gasteruptiidae; genus Gasteruption; species Gasteruption jaculator. The sequence continues at coordinate 1,490,036 of OX463761.1, forward strand.
CCCTCTTTAATCCGCCTCAAAATCAAGGAGTTTGAGAAAAATTACTGAAAATTCGATAGTGGAAAAAAATTCGAACGTATTTTTGACTACGATTTAACTCGAAATTCGATCGGTCAATATCAATGTCACCATCTGGTAGCTCGGGAAAAATAGTAAAACTTTTGTCTAAAACAGTTTCTCTACGAGTCTTATTTTTCCAAGTTGTTGGACCGTCTCGGGACTTTTCCGATGACCCTGCTGTCCTTCAAGGTCGAATTGGACCTAGGACCCAAAAGCGTATTCGAACGTAAAATTTGCCGCTCTATCGATCGCCGATGTCAAAAAGGGGGGTTTCCATTTTAAAAAATTACTTTGACCTTCAAATCACCTAGAAAATTCATCTCAAGGTCAAATCTAACGGAATAGAAATTTGTCCCCCTTTGTCCCTAACAACTTTTGTAGGAACAATTTCTTCTTTAACGGTTATTTTGGAAGATATTTCAGTGGATCGATTAAAATGGGTCACCCTGGAACTATTAATTGTTTATGTTATAAATTGGCACCCCCTCGATCCCATTAAAAATGTACCGAAACTCTACCCAGATTTTTTTGGATCCGGTTAGAATTTGATTTCGTAGCCACAGGATCCGGGTGACCAGGGATTCATAAAGAAAAGAAAGAATGAAAAAAACCATTTATCTCGCATTTGTCCGGCCTTTGTCTCGCATTTGTCTGAAACAGCCACGCTGGTGCTTCAGGTCTGGAACGGGTAGCGGAGGAGTTGATGGGCCGTAGGAGATGGAAGCAATATCAGGACACCCTGTACAGCAGCGGCAGCCGCGAATCGCCGACAACGCAATCCCATCATCATCATCATCGACAGCATCCAGGAGCAGCAGCAGCAGCAGCAGCAGCAGCAGCAGCGGCAGCATTGTATCCAACGTTGTCCACCTGCAATCCAGGGTCTCTCTTTCAAGCGGCGTCGTCGACGATACCGACGATCACGGTGAAGAGAGAAACCCTCGCGAACCACGAGAACAATATCGGCGGCGTTCAACAACAACAACAACAACAACAAGAGCAACAAATCAGGATACCAAGTGGTGCGGAAAGTGGTGGCCGGCTAAATCCACGGGAAATCAAGGTCGAACACGAGCTAGACGGCGAACAGGTCACCGCGGATACTGTCGTTCGGGAGGACAAGGTTGCGACGGGTGCGACGACGACGACCACTGCGGCGACAGCGACAGGAACAGGAACAGAAGCCACTTCGACGACGACGACGACGATAGAGACGACAGCGACGACGACGACAACGACGACGACGACGACGAATACCACGGGAGATACTACGGGAAACAGCGTGAAAGCGTCTGCTGGTATCAACATCGACGCAGTATCGTCAATCGCTTGCACGATCACCGGCGGGACGACGATACCGCTGAGACGATCGGACGAAAACGAGTGCAGCGAGGAACGAGGGAAAATCGACGAAGCCGCAAACGAAAACGAGGAAGGCGAGGAGACGACGACTGGCGGCAAAAGGCCGAAACACGAAACCGATACCACGCTCAGTCCACTCAGATTAGGAGAAAACGAACGACCCACGTCTCAGGAGAATCCTGCCAACGTTACCGATACGGAAGGGACCAAGGTAGAGGACCTTCATCGAAATTCTACAGGCTGAAGCGTTTAACCTGGCAAACCTGAATTATGATTTTACTTGAAAACGTATGGTTTCCACAAAAATTAAGTTAACCTACAAATGATGTAGTTTTCTCCCTTCCCCCCTCTTTTTCATACAAAAAAATGTTTCACACAACTTTTGTATGAAACATTTTTTTCTCAAATGATTTTTCTCCCGATTATTCGGGTTTGTCGGGTTCAATGCCTCACCCTGTACATATGTTGGGAAATAGTAGAAACTGGACTGACAAAATTTTGAAACTGAACGAGACAAAATTTCTGGTAATAATAATCTTCAGGGAGTGGATAATTTTACCGATTTCGCGTAAATCGGTTGTCAAAGTTAAACCTGAATCCGCTCTGCTAAAATTGCAAAGCCTAGACACAATAAAAAATTGTTAATCAGGACCTGATCGGGTTGATCTAAATCGAGACAGGGAATGTACAATAATAAATATGCACCTATGACACGAAATAATGCAATAAGGAAATTTAATAGGATTTCCTAGAAAGTTACCGATCACTCTCAACTGCGTAGTAACTATTTGTATAATATTTTTTGTTCCGTATATTATTATTTATGCAAAAAATAGATTTTTGTTTCAAAAATTTGTTTCATGACTTCAATTGGTTCTACTTTTATCCCAAGAATCATGATAATTAGCTTCAATAATTAGCACTTGCATTTATTATATTATTTTTCTAAAAATATTCTCGCTTTTTACGAATTCTCTGTTATTTTCTATTATTTTTTACATTTTTAATAATCCTCGATTTACGATAAAGGAAAAAAAAAAGATCCTTATTTGAGCCACTGCTTTTGAAACTGGGGCAATTATTTTATTTCCTCTATCCAGTCCATTTATTTTTGTATCATTGATCATTTATTAAAAACATACATCTTATGTTAATCCACGACAAGATTCAGCTTCAACTATTTTTTCCTTTTTTTTCACAAAAAATGGACTTGCCCCATTTTCAAAACCCAGGACTCGCCGGGGACAATGTCCGATAAACCTTCCCAGGTCCTGATACAGTCATGGGTCAAGTCAAGGTCAAAAGTCTACCCAGGACCATCCCATTTACCGGCTTCTCCCGGAACCTGGGGAACTCGCGCTTCCCAGTGGTGCCGGTACCTGACACCCGACCCTCGCAATGACCTCATCCAAGCTTTTTCCTTGCAGAAGAGGACAGGGGAAGTGGCGTTGGAACGGATACGAGTGACACAGGGTTTATTGAGGGTAAAGAAGGAGGAGGAACTTCAAGAAGTACCGAATTGTGGAGCGGAAGGTGGAACAGCAGCTTCACGAACGTTGAGGTCCAGCGGGAAAGAAGCAGAGGCACATACACGAAGTACCCTTGGATTCTTTGGCAGGCGCAGCAGTCCTCCGCCGGAGGACTGGAAACCCGTAGACAAGTGTTACTTTTGTCTCGATGGGAAATTGCCCCACGACGACCAGGCGCCTCTTGTAAGTGGAAGGACCCGTCCGATCGACACCTTCGGCATTTAACCCTTAATTGGTGTCGTAAAATTGCTGCACGTGTGTCCCGCGAACCGTCCTTCGAAATGTCCAGTTATTATTGTTAGCGCGGAGGAGGTAGAAAGAGCTAGGGGATGACGGGCAGTCGTCCAATTACCGTCGAAAATTTTACGGAACGTCAGTTAAGGGTTAAATAGTATTAGACTAATGATAGACTTGGTCTGATTGGCAGAGTCCTCAGAGTGACACTAGCAGCAGCTCGCGTTCGGCTGAATCACCAATGTCAGTTCAGGTGGACCCAATGGCTGCATCGGTGGTCGCTGCTGCACTTGGAGGGACTTACCCTCCCACGTTGCTACCCCAGTGGTGTTTGCCTCCGAGGGAACCACCCATTGTCGGGATGCAGACACAACAAGAAAGTACATCAGCAGTGGATCAACCTCTTGACCTATCTGCCAAACCGAAAAGTTCTCAGGTTGCTTGTATTGCCTGTTGTCTCATTTGCCTCGTGTGAACAGGGAACGAAAATTAGCTCCTCCCTTTTTTTGGGGGGGGGGGGGATTTTCATTTTTGTATGGAGGCTCAGTGCTATTCTGGGATTCAGGGGATCACGTATTTTTAGAGTCGTTTTTGGAAATTTAGGTTTTTGGTAAAAGTAAAATCGCAAGGTCACCTTTTTTGGGGGAAAATTGACGAAAAGTAATATTTCATTTTCTCATTTGCCTCGTGTCTCGTGGAAAAGGGAACGAAAATTGGCTACTCCTTTTTTTTTAATTTTAATTTTGGTATGGGATCTCGTTGCCATTTTGGGATTTAGGGGACCACGTACTTTTAGTCTCATTTTTAGGAATTTTGTAAAAGTAAGAATGCGAAGGTCACCCTTTTTTGCCGAAAATTGATGAAATATAACATTTCAGGACAACGACATATCTTTATTGGAACAACAGAAGATACCTCTTCGTATGCCGCCGGGTATCGACCCCAAAAGCATCTTCAAGTAAGTAACTTAAATGTTATTTCAATTTTTATTGTTGAATAGTCAGAAATAATTTTGTTGGGGGAGAAATGGGAAAGTAGATTTTGCTCTTTGTGGAAAAATCGGTCTAATCTGTCTAAAAATTACTAGAGACTCGACGAAATTCTGCAAAATTAATATGTATTGTTTTTTCTTGTTCTTAAAAAAGAATTATTAAAAATTCCGGAAATTTTAGAATCATACAAATATTCCTATTAAAAATATAAAAAGTAAAACAGAGTTATTATTCGGAAAAAAAATTAATAAAATCCAATGCGAATAATTAGTAACAATTAGTAATTATTAATTTATGCAGGAAATAAAATATTTCTACAAAGTAAAATTCACTTTTTTTTCCTCTAAATTAAAAAACTATTTCTAATCAGATAGAAATCTCAGATTTCCACAATTTCTCTATTCTCCAAATTCCACCATCGGTGTTTAAAAAACCCAAACCTTTTTTTTCTTTCCTTACCCTTTTATTTTTTTTTCTGAAAAAGGTATGTTTTATTTATCTGACACCACCCAAATAATTATATTCACAAATACACGAATTTCCTCACACACACACACACACGTATCCTAATTTCATATTTTCGATTTTCCCAATTTCGGTGATTTCACGTCACGTGACCTTTAGGGTATTCCCAATTTTCGAGCGATTTCCTCGTAAATTCGAGCTTCGGCAAATATTTACCGTGAAAATTAACGATAAATGGAATTTTAACGTCCCCGAAATTTCCAAAAAATTGCCAAATTCCTTCACGAGAAATTCTCTGGTGTTGCGGAAACTCGCGGTATCACGGAACGTACGTAACACTGCGAGCAGACGTCCGGAGGGCATACACTGGCTGATTCTTGCGTAATAACACCACATCCTGAACAATAACACCCTAATCTCGAGCGATAAACCGACTCATCCAATTACGTTCTAATTTCGTACAAGTGCAACGGAAAAACGATTTCTAAAATTCCTCGTGGAAACATTACGAATATTCTCGTGACGAAAATTAGTAAAAATGTGAGAAAAAATGATAAAAAAATGACATAAAACATAAACTAAAAAAAAAATGATCTCCGAAGAAATAATATTCGGCTTCAGAAAATTTTTGCATTTTTTCGATTTCATTATTTTACGTCGGAAGCGCGTATTTGTAATTTTGCAAATTGCAATTTTGAAATTTTACTAATTTCGCTCTTTTTCTTTTCTCGATGCATTCGAGGGAAACAAAGCTTTCATGCAAACTCTCCTTGAATTTTTCTCCAACTGGATCTATATCACTCGATTCGCTGTTTACGCTGGAACTCGATTTCCGATAGAAATATTGCGCAATTTTGTCATTCCTGAGGAAACACACGAATTCACCTGTTTACACTCTCACCGGCCGTTCGAGCAAAAAGATCGTCGTCGAATCGTTTTCCTTCGCTAATTAATTCGTCACTTCGCGAATGACGTCACCGATCTCCGATCGGCCCGCGATCTTTGACCAGTGCATCGCCGAGACGCGACTTTTATCAATTTTTTAATCCTTTTCCGAACCCGAGTGTCGAGATTCAAGAAAACAAAAAAAGTGCCGCTCCTCGATTCGTTTTTTTTGTTTACCGCGTTCGCGGTAAATTCTACCCGACGTCGTTCATGAGGACCGAGGATGTACGTGTTGCAATTGAAGTAAGTCAGCCCCTGAAAGATGTCGAAAAAAATGCACTTGTGCAATTCGAGGCATTGAAAGTGGTGCGATAAGTGTCTTTAAGTGGTGCAATTAATTAGGGGTAAAAAAAAAAAGAATTACATCCGAAGAGAGAGAGAGAGAGAGAGAGAGATTGATTGATTGATTGATTGATATATTTATGACCTAGCAAGTTAGAGAGAGAGAGGAAGAGAGAGAGAGAGAGACAGATAGACAGACAGAGACAGAGAGACAGAGACAGTGAGACAGAGACAGAGAGAGAGAGAGAGAGTCTGGAAGATAATTACTAATTAGTAATTACCTGAAAAGGAATTTGTCCAATTAATAATATTTGGAAAGAATTCCCCGGAAAATTGCAGCTGGGGTAAGTTGCAACAGCGTAATTAGAGTTGCACTTGTGGGCATAAAACAAAAATTAGACCTCGAGAAAGAAAAAAGAAAGAATTGCACCCAAAGAGAGAGAGGGAAACAGACGTCTGATTGATAATTACTAATTACTAACTACCTACAAAGGAATTTCGGCTAATTATTAATATTTTGAAAGAATCTCCCCGAAAAATTGCAAGCGGGGTAAGTAGTAACAAAATTAGAGTTGCACTTGTGTGCATAAATTAAAGATTAGACCTCGAGAAAGAAAAAAGAAAGAATTGCATCCAAAGAGAGAGAGAGAGAGACAAACACATACCTGGTTGATAATTACTAATTACCAATCACCTACAAAGGAAATTGGGCTAATTTTTAGTATTTCCAAAAGATCTCCCCGAAAAATTGCAAGCGGGGTAAGTAGCAAGAAAATTAGAGCTGCACTTGTGTGCATAAAAAGTAAATAAAAGGTCGAAGAAAACAAAAAAAGAGAAAAAATTGCATCCGAAGAGAAAGTGACGCATCCGGGAGATTAGCGATTAATTAGTGATTACCCGCAAAGGGATTCGTTTAATTAATAACATTTGGGAAGGTCCCCCCCCCCGAAAAAGTGCAGGTGGGGTAAGTGGCAACGGTGCAATCGGAGATGCACTTGTGTGCGTAAAACAAAGTTCGTGGATTGCATCGGAGGAACAATATGTTACCATAAACACACGCATACGTGTGTATGTGTATGTATGTGTGTATGGGTGCGTATGTGAATATATATACATATATATTGTGATGGTACGATGCCCTCAATGTTTTCGCTGTTTTCCTCGTCGAACACATTTTGCGCGTCAAATTTTTATCATAGTCTATTATTAGTCCACCGTAATCTGCACCTCCTGACACATCGGAGGGGGAGAGAGTATTGCATATAAAATATTGTTTATTGTACGGGTGTGTGCGTGTATATACGTGCATGGGTGTACCCCCTTCGCGGCACGACCACATAACGCGACGTCGTTTTTGTTTCATTAAAAATACGCAGACTTAAGTGAAACACAAACGCACCGCGCATGCGCGGTAATTAAAAGCCGATAAGATTATAGCCCATCACGAAAACCAAATATCATTTTCTCTAATGCATCACAATGCACTCGCTGCGTATTCCGCCGGACTCGCAAATGCACGGCGGACAAAGCCATAAGGAGCCGAGGACAAAGTCCCGCTCGAACTGCCTTTTTCTTTCTTACCCTTCGGGGGGTGCTCCTCCGCGTTTCGTGTTTCGGGTTGGTTCCGAAGGGATTGCGGGTGGATCTTTGGAAATTTCTATACACGAGCATCCCGCGAACCCTGAGATCTTCGAGTTCTCAAAAAAGAGCCTGGAAATGGGAATTTTTTTTTCCCGAAAACAATTTCTAACCGGATATTTGGGATTTTATGCGGACAAATTTGGGTAAAATACGGTAAAATTTGCCAAATCGCTATACAAAAGTTTCTATACGCTCTATTTACTGTCATACATGGTAAATATTTATTATATTTTCATATGGAAATTATTAAAAATTTTATTTCCATACGAAATACCTGTTTTTACTAAAATTTGTCTATATTCTTTATTACAGAACATGGTAAAATTTACTATATTGCTAAACGAAATTTGCTACATTCTTTAATTATCGTCCTACATAGTAAAATTTGCTATGCGTTCAAATTAAAATAATTGAAAATTTGTTCCCATACGAAATACCTGTTTTACTAAAATGTTTCTATATCCTAAATTCCATTACATGGTAAAATTTATTATATTGCTAAGCAAAATTTCCTATATTCTTTAATTACTGTCCTACATAGCAAAATTTGCTATGCGATCAAATTAAAATAATTGAAAATTTGTTCCCATCCGAAATACCTATTTTACTAAAATTTTTCTATATCCTAAATTTCATTACACGGTAAAATTTACTATATTGCTAAACGAAATTCCCTACATTCGTTAATTACCGTTCCACATAGTAAAATTTGCCATGCGTTCAAATTAAATTAATTGAAAATTTGTTCCCATACGAAATACCTGTTTTACTAAAATTTGTCTATATCCAAAATTCCATTGCACGGTAAAATTTACTATATTGCTAAACAAAATTCCCTACATTCATTAATTACCGTTCCACATAGTAAAATTTGCCATAACCTCAAACTAAAATCATCAAAAATCTCTTTCAACGCGAAATACCCGTTTTCCTAAAACTTCCCGGACCCCACAATCCATCGTATGGTAAAATTTACCACACCGACCTCTAAAAATCCCCAACTAAATTCCCCAGAATCCTAAAACCACCGTATCTTCCACTAATATACCCAAAATACCCCTGTTCCAAAATTATATCGTTCATCAATGGCTTCGCAACGAACGACGCAGCAAATTCTCCCGTGCTCCTCTCGATGTCGCGATAAAAAAAAATTCATCCCCCGGGTTTTCTCGCGAACGCATTTCCGGCAATATCGGGGCATTCAACTGGAAACCGTTTCCCTCGTCATCGACGATAGGAAGCAAGGAGGTGACAACAGATTTCCATCGTTAAAACGCAAATATCTCGAATTGCTTAATTATTTGTCGGCTCGCGTTGGCTCGCTGCGCTTCTCAAATGCTCTCCCGGCGTCGTCTTTGCGTTCTCGACGATACGTGTGCGTGCATGCACACGCGTCCGTGTGTCGCATTACCATAATCATAATCCCGGCAGCAGTTGCGTAAATGAAACGAGACGATATTAAAAAATGTAATCCACCGTCTACAAATTGGATTTCTTTTGTTTATCCATTGAAACTGCAGTGGGTCGACGAACTATTGAAAAGGGGCTCGCTTGTTCGCTCGCTCGCTCGCTTTGCCGTGCGTTTCAGAGGGGGGAAAAAATAACGTAGTTATTGCAAGTATCTCTTTATGAGGCTCCTCTTAATCTTATCGGCCAACGGGACAAATTGCAGCAACCCGTCTCGTTGTTACGATTGTCGCCCTCCCTCTTCGACTTCGTTTTTCCTCGACGGTCCTTTTTCCATCCCTTCGCCGAATTTTCAATACTTCCCTTTTAATACATTTCATCGGAAACGACCCAATTATAATAATAATAATATTAATAATAATAATAATAATGTTGGACGAGTGCATTTTGCGTCACGTGCATACGAAATTTCGCCGAATGCAAGTCGGATACGTTACGTAACGGCGAATTTCGCAAAAGGAACCCGGAACGAGTGACATACACGGGGACAAAGCGCTCGTTGTATCGTGAAATAAATGCAGAAGCACGTGGAGAGGCACGTGGTAGTTTGCAAGATGCACCTATGCACGTGAACGCTCGCTCCTATCGCGGCAGAAGTGTAACTCGATTACGAAGCCCGGTTGGCACGAGTATATCGACCTGAATTTCACATGGCTAACGGATTCCACTTTGGTGCGACCTTAATTCGCTCTTTCGAGACCGAATGTACGTATATATATAACAACGTGTTTTCAGAGCTGCTCCGAAACTTTCGCTTCGCCCGAAACGCCCGCTTTTGCCCGCAACTTTGTTTCGATAGTTTCCAGTTTCGCCCCCATCCCACCGCGTCGCTCAAACCCACACCGGGTGTCGCGATATATTTCCCAGCGAGACCGTGTGCGATCCCCGAGTCGTCCCTCGCGTCCGAAACAAATGAAAAATGGGTCGTGGAATCACTAGAAAACCACAGACCCGGTCCAGTACCAGACCCGGTCGAGAAATCCTGTGAATTTTTCATTAAGGTCCCCGAAACAACCCCTTCAAATGCGATCCTGACCCTTTCTTTGTTTCTGGAGGAGACACCGGTGGAGTTGCATCAGAACTCGGTCCAGTACCAGACCCGGTCAAGAAAATCCTACAATTTTTCCATCAAGGTCCCCGAAACAACCCCTTCAAATGCGATTCTGACCCTTTGTTTCGTTCTGGAGAAGAGACCGGTGCAGTTGCATCGAAACCCGGTCCAGTACCAGACCCGGTCAAGAAAATCCTATAATTTTTCCATCAAGGTCCCCGAAACAACCCTTTCAAATGCGATTCTGACGTTTCGTTTCCTTCTGGAGGAGAGACAGGTGCAGTTGCACCGAACCCCGGTCCAGTACCAGACCCGGTCAAGAAAATCCTATAAGTTTTCCATCAAGGTCCCCGAAACAACCCCTTCAAATGCGATTCTGACGTTTCGTTTCCTTCTGGAGGAGAGACAGGTGCAGTTGCACCGAAAAATGCCGTGTTATTTAAACGAATATCGTTTTTGCAGCTCGTGTTACCGTGCGAAGCCACGAACGACGAGTGGGCCAACAGCAACTGCGGCTGCCGCAGCTGCAGTGGTCGGCGGAGTGCCGGTCGTCGGGGCGGGTGGTGGTCGGAGGACGTACACCGAGGAGGAGCTGCAGGCGGCTTTGAGGGACATTCAAAGTGGGAAGCTCGGTACCCGGAGGGCGGCGGTCATCTATGGCATCCCTCGGAGCACTCTTCGGAACAAGGTCTACAAGCTCGCGATGGAACGTGAGAGGGACGCCTCCCTGTCGAGCGTCCATACGCACCCTCACGAGACTGCAGGCCAGAGCACCGCGACCACCGTCATCACCACCACGACCACCACGACCACCACCACCACCGCCACGACGCCGTCACCCAACACCAACCAAAACGCATCGACGCCGATCCCGCAAGCGGATGAGGTAGGTTTCACCCCCCGGTCCCGGGTGGGCATCCGGGACCGTCAAACTCCAAAAGCAAAAAATTGCCAGCCCTTTGCCGCCCCAGGGCTCGCGGTCGTGAGCCAATCCTTCGCGTTTCGTCGCTCCTTGGCGACCCTCGTTCTTGGAACGAGGCCGCTTCGAGGAAACCGTGACCGTATCGGTCGCATGCACTTTCACGCGAAATTGCAGATAAATCGGGACTGGCCTTCGCGTTCTTCCCAAAACACTCACTCATTGCACTCGTAGCGAACAATGCAGCTATTCTCGGAACGATATGCCTGCGATTGATTACGTTGATGACGTCAAGTGCAAGACAACGAACTCGTTAGGAGGCCCGCGGTATCTGTGCCGTACGTCAACGAAGCGAGGAATGCCCGATACGTCCCGTCTTGCGCGAGTCTTGGGCCAGATATCGCTCCAAATTGGTCCCAGTCCGATCTAAAGAGTCACCTTCTCCCGTTTAACAGGTGGACGAACGGGAACTTTCGGGAGCGGAGGAGGAGAAGGAGGTGGAGAAGGCTTTGTTGAAGCCACTGCTTTCCTTGGAAGACCTCGTCCGAATTTCCGCCCTCGAGGGCAGCGGCGGTGAGTCCTTGAGGAGTTTGCTCCAGCGTGGGCAAGAAGCTGGTTCGGACTGGCCCGGTTTCGAACACGCCAATATCGGGCCCTACATCCAGAAAATGCTCGCAGCTGCGGCTCCTTTCAAAGGTAACGTGATTTGAGAGGGTTAGTTGTTAAAGGGGGTTCTCGAAAGAGAGCGAATGTATATAAAATAATTCCAAGGCTGACTCTAACCCAAAGCCATGGCTTGTCTGGTGCAGGAATGGAGACGCAGGACTACAGAATCCCGGAAGTCATGAGAAGGCTAATGAGCGAGGACAAGAGACTGAGCAAAGGCGTGAACGGAGATCAGTCGCAGCAGAAGCATCATCTGTCGCAACAGGGACAGCGTGGGCCCATGACGAACGACGACTTCAATCCCAGTATCGAGGAAGAAGCGAGCGACAGTGCTCAGGGTAGAGCCATTCTAAAGATTCCGTCCTATAAACCCGCAACTACACCTGGTTGTTCGAGCAAAAACGGCGAACCGACGTCGGCGGCATTCGCACAGAGTTTTGCCGCCGCCGCCGGGAGTCCCGGGCTCTTGGAACGCGCGAGTCCTGCATTCTCCGGTACCAGCAGTCCCACGAATTCACTCGTCAACAAGGCGGTGGCCATGAATTTTCGCGACGTCATCGCCAAAACCATTAGCGTCAAGTTCCAGGAGGGCCAGCAATCGGCCACCGGATCCTCGCTGTCCGGTTGCCAGGCGGCCGGTGGCAGCGTCGTGCAGCCGTCGCTGGCGATGCTGTCCGAGTCCAATCCTCACAAGAGGGGGCGCTACACTCCCCCGCAACCGTGTCCCACCTCCGCTCAGCAGTCGCAGTCGCAGAAGGGCCAGGCCCAGGACGCCGGGAACAAGGCCAAACCCGGCACCGGTGGCAAGGGCACGCGGCCGAAACGCGGCAAGTACAGGAACTACGACCGCGACAGCCTCGTCGAGGCCGTGCGGGCCGTGCAGCGCGGCGAGATGAGCGTCCATCGAGCCGGCAGCTACTACGGCGTGCCACATTCCACGCTGGAGTACAAAGTCAAGGAACGGCACCTCATGAGGCCGCGAAAGAGGTGAGACCTTGTACCCCCCGTGAAACCGGAGCGAGGCCCAGCCGAGCCGAATTACTGATACGCTTGATCTCTTTCGCAGGGACCAGAAGCAGCCGGATGACAAGTCCAAGGAGACGGGTACGTCGGCCACGGCGATGCGAGCCGCCGGGCCGGCCGACAAGAAACCGCAATTGAAGACGCAGAAACCGGGATTCCCACCATCGGGAGCGACCATGCCGGGGCCGAACGGCCTGAAGATGCCGCCGTTCATCGAGGGAATGACGCATCTGCCGTTCGCGCATCCGTTCAACTTCTGGGGCCCGACGCCGTTCATGCCCACGCCGTTCATGGCGGGAACCCCAAACGTACCTACGATGTTACCTGATCAATATTTCGCCACGCAGCGCATGCGCGGGCTTCAAGAGCAGCAGCGAAGCGCAGCCGCTATAGTACAACAGCAACAACAGCAGCAGCAGCAGCAACAACAGCAACAACAACAGCAGCAGCAGCAACAGCAGCAGCAGCAGCAACAACAGCAACAACAACAACAACAGCAACAAAGGGAAGGTACTCCAGGTACATCCAACACCAGCCGAAGTGGCTCCATCAACAAAACGGCCCGGGAAATGGTGGAGAGCCTGTACGACGGCAGTGGAACCAATGGAAGTCTTCTTGATAATTTAATAAGGTCGACTTTAGAAGCAGGGATACCAAGGGACCAGCAAAGAGCACTGGCTGATGCTAGATCACAGCAGCAACCGTCTCAAGCAACACAAGAACAAACGCAACATCCCGAAGCTATGAGTAGTAAAGCGTTGATAGACCAACTCTGTCGAAATTCGAGAAGAACGCCATTGCCGAAGTTGGCCCCGGACAGCAGCGAGGACGAGAGCTACCGCGGCTCGTCCTCGGGCAGGACGATACCCGAGAGGCCCGAGAGGGTGCCCACCGTGGAGCTGAGTCCCTCGCCGTCGGATCGCGGGAGGCCCGACGAGGGCAGCGACCGGTTAACGTCGCCGCCCACGCCGCTCTCGATCACCAGGGCCGGCAGCCGGGACGAGGACAGCACCCGCGATTCGAGGAACAGCCGGGAACGGGAGGTTCACAATGGCGGTCACGAGGACAGGAAGTCTCTGCTGACGGGCGCTACGACGCCTCAGCAACAGCAGCAGCAGCAGCAGCAACAAGCGGCAACGGTAGTAGCTGCCGCGGCCGCGGCCGCGGCAGTGGCGACGACGACCGCCGCCTCGTCGACCTCCTCGTCGTCGTCCTCGTCGTCGTCGTCGTCGACGAATCATTACCCAGATTTGCGTAACCTTTATGCCGTGTCAACTGACAAAAAAAGTGCCTGTGATAGTAAGCTAATAGTAGATCATTCAAGCCAGAAGACTCAACCGTCGGGACAGGATACCACGTTCGCGACGGTAGGTGGATTGGTCGTGCAACTACAACGAGGCTACAATGTCGCGACGACGAATAGATCTGGTGAACAAACGGCGAGTAACAACAGCAGCAGCAGCAGCAGCAGCAACAACAACAACAGCAGTAACAACAATAACAACAACAACAACAGCAACAACAGCAGTAACAGCAACAACCAACAGCAGCAGGAGCAACGCGGTGCCGTTATCGGCATAGACGACTCCGTAGACCAGTAAAAACGAAGTCAGTATCTCAACATATATATGCTCGCAGTAACGCATACAACTCAGAAATGATACTAACACTACTTACACTGCTATCTCTCCTCTTTTTAGACCCCTACCCGATCCCGGAGATCCCCGTTACGGAAGATTATTCAATAACTAACTAACTAACTAATGAACTAACTAACTAACTTCAGATTTAGTGGACCGAGAGTCCAGTAGCGAGCATTCAACTTCTATGGGGTCGCGTTTCGGAGGTTGCCGAAGTAGCTACGCCCCTTATTGGCCCGCGAGCGCCCCGATCCGAGATTTCCGACCGGAAAAAGCCCGAACCGGGAGCCTTTTTCGTCCGTCGCCGACCGGCCCGAGCACGGATAGGATTTTTTGCCCCCCCCCCGTCGGAGTCTTAGTCTTTACTTCCCCCCCCCCCCATTTTTGACGAGTACCACCCCCGGTGAGTGCGTTGTTTTTTGTTTTTTTTTTTCTCGAGGAACCAAAAATCCCGTTCCCAAAGTCCAGGAATTGAGAGGAATCGGAGGGTGCGGGTTAGGGGTGGTTTGGGGCGACGGAGGAAAAAAGCTCCTTCGGGGGGTCGAGCGTTCGCGGGTTCCAAGGGGGCGGCGAATAGAAATTGAATGCTTAAGGGGGCGCTTTTTTTTGCTATACACGAAAAAAGGCGAATCGACGAAGAACAAAGTAAATCATATCAAGGAAGGTATAGGTGATTTGGAGCACGCTAATGAACACTAACGTTTAGGAAAAAAAAAAATGCTGGTGAATTCGAGCGAGAAACGATCGAGGAAGAAATGCAAAAAAAAGATAAAAAAATTATAAGAAGTAAATTAATTGTAACAAGAAACAAAAAAAAATTAACGCAGACATTACACACGAAAATACACAAAACACATAATAATTACACGTAAGTAAGGAGAATGATAAGGGACGAAGGGCAGATAGAATTATTATACATACACGAACTTTTAACAAGAATGAAAGGGAGAAACGAAACAAAAAAGTATATATATATATATATAAAACAAAAAAAAAAGATTAACGAGAAAAAACACAACGTACTTTTTTTCCTCTATCAATGTAAAACTACTTAAACATTACTTACCAACTACTAACATTACTTAAGTCTTAAGGAAACAACATAATTAAATAAATATAAATATATATATATATATATATAAATAAGAATAACTATATTATATATATTGAATATATATTTTTGGTCATTAAACAAAACGACGAGATTACAAAAAAAAAAAGAGGAAACAAATTGATGATGATAAGAATGGTGGTAGTGAGATATCAGAGACAAATGAAGATTTTAGTGAAAAAAAAGGTTTAAAGAGAGACACTAATTGAGAAACGAGGAAATTCAATCGCACGTTGGCAGCCGATAGCCTTGTTTCGGTACTTTTGGCAATTCTTTTTTTAACTTTTAGTCCGTCTGATGGCGATAAAATTAAGAGACTGAAGCTTTTTCTTTTCACTTAGCGTCGATTCCCGGCGTGAAAAGTTACACGGAACGGTGTCGAAGTTGCATTATATGGTACGCGGAGAAAATGGTTTGAAAAATTTTAATGTGAATTATAGAAATTGGAAAATAATTATTATACTTTGCAAAAAAGAAAAGGAAAATTACGTTTTGCCGCCAAATTTTCGAAATTGAATTTTTCTACTGAAATTAATGTATATATTTTTATACATTTTTGGCAAATTTTCAAGAAGATAGTATTTCTAAATTGATTAACAATTTCTAGATTCTATTTTTTAATAATTTAATTTCAAATAACTCATGATTGGGTTTTTACTATTTATGGTTTTATTTTAACACTTGAAATTAAGGCATGAGTTGTATTTTGTAAACTCTTTTCACTGTGTAGAAATAAATGGGAATAAATAACTCGGGATTGAATGGGATTTTTCCATGTGAAAATCTAATTAAATGGGATTTTCCATGAAATTGAATTTTTTTCTAAATGGGATTTTTCCTCATTTATATGTAAAATTTAACGAAAACTTATTTAATTTTGTAATTCCATTTCATGGGATTTTTTTGTATCAAAATAAAATTATAATTAAATGGGGTTTCTAAAAGAAACTTTTTTTCCCATTTAATTTTGAATTCCCATTTAATACAAATTTTTCCATCCAATGAATATTTAAGAAGATAATATTTGTAAATTGATTAACAATTTCTAGTTTCTATTTTTTAATAATTGAATTTCAATAACTCATGGTTGGGTTTTTACTATTTATGGTGGAATTTTCCTCGTTTGTATGTAAAATTTAATGAAATCTTATTTAATTTTTTGATCCCATTTCATGGGATTTTTTTAATCGAGTGAAATTTTAATTAAATGGGTTTTCGAAAAAGGAAATTTGTTCCCATTAAATGTTGAATTCCCATTTAATACAAATTTGTCCATCCAATGAAATTCCATTTAAATGGAATTTTCCCATAAAATTGGATTTCACAAAATTAAAAAAAAAATCCCATTGATGCAATCGTTTCGGGTAAAAAATCGCAAATGTGTCGCAAATAAGACCATGGAAGGGAATTCTTTTTTCAAAATTTCCAAAAAATAAAAAGAAGACAATTGCAGTTGCCGATAAGGTCTGCGCTTCGATGGGGGGTTTAAGTGCAATTCCAACCGACAGTCGCTGCGGTTACGGAAAGTTTCCCACTGGCAGTAGAAATTTATATACGGACCGATCCCGAAGTCCCGGTTGAGGTCAAGGCCCCTGCAAGCAGGCAACCCTCCTTGCACCCCTGCATCTCCGGACCGGTACCAGGCTCCAGCAGGATCGGCACCTTTTGGGACCTCCGGTAACTGGAAGTCACCTGGGAGTAGCTTAAAAGTTTCCTTACATTTTTTTTTTGTTTTTTACCCACTTCGAGGTGACTTTCGAGCGAGGAGGTGCCGACAGCGGCGGGGAAACCCTTTCCCGAAAACCGGAGGAAATTTCGCGAGGAATTGCCGAAAAGCAGGCCGTTGGCCGCCAACGTGCGAGATCGGGGTGAAATGAAATCGAGGATAAATAAAAAAAAACTACGAGCCAAAAACTTTTGTTGGCGCGCGTTAGATTCGTTATATTCGTGACGGGAAGTTATTATATAAATTATAAGTGAAAAACGAACAAAAAAAAAATAGGTAAAAATGATAAGAAATGGGTGAAGAAAAAGATTTTTAACGTGACAATATATTTCTCGAGGGGTGAAAAATAAAAAAAAAATAAAAAACTTTTTATGCCTGTTTCTTTCGACTTTTTCATGGACTCTGGAATAAAACATAATATAATATATTTCTTTATTTTTTCATCTCTAAAATAGTTTTCTTTTTTCACGCAAAACAAGAAAAAAAGTAATATAAAAAATGAACATGTTTTTGATACCAATGCAAAAAAACTTTTTCTACCGCCGTAGATTCGCAAAATAGTTGCATTTAATGATGAAAAAAATTAATAATAATTAAAAATACACAGGTGAGGAAAATGATGTAAATGATAATGATGATGATGATGATGATGATGATGATGAAGATGAAGATGATGATGATAAAGATGATGATGGTGATGATGATGATGATGAAGATGATGATGATGATGATGATAATGATGCTGATGATGATGATGGTGAAACGTTTAGTTAGAAATTTCTATTGAGATTAAGGAGAAAGTTGAGAAACTTGAAGTAAAAAAAACAATTGCTTACAGACGCAGATTTTTGCATTTTTGGAATGAACGTATATAGAAGGAACCTCTTTTGTCAGTTTCTTTCCCGAGACGATACTCGCGTAAATTATTTCTGTGAATTTCAATGTGCCGTTTGTAACTCTAATTGAGGCTTTTCTCACTTTTTCTGAAAATTAACATTTTTCTAGGAAAAAAAAAATAAAATTGGAATCGCGTTGTATTTATTTTTCTGACGCAAAATGAAAAAGAAAAGAACCTTTTTTTCTAAATTAACTATTTCGAAAGGAATTAAAACTAGTATTTTTTTTTCAATTTATCAGAATTGGAAAATTTTGGAACAGGTTTATAGAAAATTCTTAAATATTGTAACAATTTTTTCTTTCGCGAAATCCCGTTTTAATAAAAAATAGTATTGTCAAATTTCATAGGAACAAACAAAAATATCGGAATTTCATAGAAATAACAAAAATTTACAAAAAAATTCGGATAAATATAATTTAATTCCAAAAAATTAATTAGGAAATTGAAATATTTAATTACAAGTCCGACAAAGTCTGGAAATTACGATTCCCGTAATTTCCAGTTTCTCTTTATTTCCTTTTTACGTTTTTTCGCTTATTTTCGATTATTTCCAAAAAAAATTTCCGAAATCGTCCGGTTTCTCTCAATTCCGTTGCTCTTGTTGGCCTCCAATTAGAGTTACGAGCGCGATCCTTGGTAGAATTTTCGATCGAAACACTGATAACTCCGGTTCCGCCAAAATTGGGGCCCGATTGGACCCAGAACCCGCTTCTGGAGCGTGATATTTCGGTGAGCCAGTACTGGAGGTCGCAAATTATCTCGTTTCGATCCAGAACTGGGTCCTTCGCTCCAGTGTTTGTCATCACAATCGGGGCCTAATCGGGCCCCCAGTGGAACGGGCCTTGCCAACGTCTCGGAATTTCTACCGGGGATGCTGCAGACTTCGTCTGTTAGAATTGTTTGTGATTTTCGTTTAGACCCCAACGCTGGAACTATTTGTTTATTTATTAACCATTTATTTATTTCGTTGCTTTGAGTGACTTTTCGGTTGATTTCGAATTTTTAAAATTTTTTTTAAACAAAGGGGAGTGGGAAGAAATTATATAAATCCAAAGTAAATTCAAAATCGAAGGGAAAAATCGGCGAGGAATCGGTTGGTTCGTCGGAATCGAATTGGTTCCAGCGTTGGTGGTACATAAATCACACACCTGGAAGTTTTCCATAAATTGTCATGGAAGAACTTCGTAAAAACAAAAAAAAAAGCGATGAAACGAACAAGTCTGAGAACAGTTGTATTCATTCTCGTTGGACCAAAAGGACATAAATACATAAGTTTCATTAATTAACAAATATTGAGGACACACACACACACACGTGAACAAAGGGAAAGAAAAGTTAAGTAAAGAAAGAAAAAAAACTAAACGCTAAAAAAAACATTTACACGACACGAAACGATTTAATGCAACAAAGGAGAAAAAGAATTAAATTGCAACAAATTCCAGCTTCTTAAGAAAAAAATTGACGAGCGGGAGAAATTAGGGAAATCTTAGTGGAAAAGAAAAAGCGCGAGAATCGAGGAATTTCGTGATAGGAATTAGAGAAAAGGGGAGAAATTTATGAGATAAGTAGGAAATAACTTTTTTGGGGAAAAAACGTATATTTATGGAAACCAACTAAGCAACAAAAAAAAAGAATTAATTAAGAGACAAGAGGGAAGCAAAAATACCAAATCTTTTACCCTTCGTTTTTGTTTTTTTTTTATAGTACCTACAATTATTTTTCCAAAGAAAAGGAAACGATGCACACTTACAAAAAATTTCAAATCCACGCGTGCGACTCTGACTGAAAGAAAAAAAAATAAATAAAAAAAATATTTAAGGAAAAATACGAGAAACAAAGGAAAAAAACACACACACACATACACACGTACACACGACTCTAGGCTGTATATAAATTTAAGGCATGTATGTTCGGTGTTATACGAAAAAAAAAAAAAAAATAATACATAAACTACAAAAAAAAGTCCTTTAAAAGACATTTACAAAATATAAAAAAAATAACTTTTCCTGAAAAAAAAAAAAGTCACTTCACTTTCACGATATTACACACCTACACGCATAAATACATTTACTAAGAGAAGAATTAAAAACTTAAAGAGAAGAAAATTAAATAAATTAATAAATAAACATAGATTAAAGGGATTTCAAAGGAAATATACGCATTTAATAATTAATGAAATGGAATTATAAGGATTAAACAAAAAATTAATAATCACCATTAAATTAAAGGCTACTCTCTCGGTGTTTTTTGGAAACTAAATTTAAAGAAATGTAACAGAAAAAAAATGAAGAACGAAGTTTTGAAATGGAAGAAAGAAAAAAAAATATAGCCATTGCTTCCTCCTCCAAAAAGAATATAAAAAAAAATGAAAATTTACCAGATGCATATTTAAAAAAAAGCCCATTAATGTAAACTCGAAGATATGGAAGAGAAAAGAAAAAAAGTTACACAAATTAATGAAGTAATTCAACAAACCGAAAATTACATTTTAGAGAAACACGTGTGCAGGTTTTTTAGGATTAAACGTACGACAAACGCAGAAAATGATGAAAAAGTGAAGAAGTTCAAAAAAAAAGGATGAAACAAACGCGTTATCCGTGTGTGTAAGAAAAAAAAAGTGTTTGAAGCCTTCCCGTAATTTCCCAGCACCAAAAAAGTTATTCAAAAGCTCACCCAGTCGCAGTAGAATTTTCGGTTTCTCTCCGGAAGCATTTTCCTTGAGGAAAAAGACAGAGAAGGGGTTGGACACCTTTTCTTCTTATTTTTAATAAAAATAGAAATAAAAATTGCAGTGAGTTTTTCTTAAAGAAATATGTTTTCAATTTTTTTTTTTGAAATTTTG
The DNA here is from genome assembly GCA_949825005.1 of Gasteruption jaculator. Taxonomy (NCBI): domain Eukaryota; kingdom Metazoa; phylum Arthropoda; class Insecta; order Hymenoptera; family Gasteruptiidae; genus Gasteruption; species Gasteruption jaculator. The sequence goes on from OX463761.1 coordinate 1,510,889, forward strand.
GCACGAAAAAGTACTTTTTTAATGTTTCGAAATATTTTACTGGGACATTTTGGTTTTAAAAAAATATCGCGAGGGTGAAATTTTCATATCGAAAAAGAATTATTTAGGAGAAGATATTTTGTGGATTAAAAAATTATTTTTTTTTAATTTTGGAGTCGAAGAAAAAATTTCAGTTTTTTTAGAAAAAAATTTTTTTTTTCGAAATCACCGAAGACACTTTTTTCCAAAATAATATTTACAGTCTCGCTTCTTCTTTACTTTTGCCGAGTAATTTTTTGTTGCAACGAATCGCAATTAATTTTTACAATAACAATAATTCAAAACACACGTATACGAAAATTCTGTCTTTTTCCTCAACAATAAAATAAAAAATAGAGTTCCACGGGAACTGAAATTTTTGATTGTCCCTTATGACACAGGATTATTCTAGATGTTTCTCACCGAATTTCAGAATCGCAATTGCAATTGCGATTGGATTTCTTTGCCATAAAAGTCCCTCATCTCATTAATTCGAAATAAAAAAGAACGACGGTACTCTGTCTCCTATTCCCCTCCTTCGTTGATAAATTTTAAGTAAAAAAATCATTTTCGTATCACCGGAAAATTAAATTCATTTTTCATTTTTGGAAAACAAAAGGAAAATTAATTTTTTTAACTTTTTTTTTATCCAATTTTTTCCAATTTATCTAAACATCGACGAAAAATTAAATGTTTCCTTCCTGCAATTTTTCTCGTGATGCTACACACTTTTGAAAGAAAAAAAAATGGTACTCTTTGGAAGTTAATTTATTAATTAGTAGAATATTAATTATTTTGGCAGAATAAAATAATGACACGATTTCTATAAAATTTTCCGGGAAAAATTGATACATTATTAAAATTACGACCTAGATTCAATAAATATATTCAATTATATAAATTCATTTATTTAAAAAAGAAAAACTAAAATATTATATAATTAAAGAAAGAAAGGTAAAAATCGAAATTTGAAAAGAAAAAAAATAATTCCACACAATCACGATGAAAAAATGCAGGAGAAAATATTCACATTCGTATTTTTGTCAAATAAAAAATAAAAACATAAATAAATAAAATCGGTAGGAGTTTCGAAGAATTTTCTTCTTTTTTTTTCGCGTCGATTGAAGGAGGGGGTACGGATAGAAGAGCGCTTCTGATTATTTCCCATGACGAAAAAAAAAGGAAAAAAAAAAATGAAAAAGAATTAAATTTAAAGTTGAAAGAAAGGAAAAAGGAGGAAAAATGCTCTAATTTCAAATATATATACGAAGAAGAAGAAAAAAAATAACAAATGAAAAAGAAAGCGGGAAGATGATGAAAAAAAAAAAAGATTAAGGGGGGGAAGAAAAGAATTAAATGATGAAGATTATATTAAATATTAAAATATCTGTGATGTAAAAAAAAGTAACAAAATTTTGATGTATATTTTTCACAAACGTGTTGTAATCAATTAGCGTATTATATATATGTATAAGAAACTATGATATGAACTAATATTGTAATTAAACGATTATTAATTAATGATATAATATTATAATGAAAACGACGGTGATTCAGGTGTGGACATGGGAGACGCGAGAGCTTCTCTCGGAGAAAATGGGATGCGAAAGGAAATTATAGCGAAAGGTAAACAGAGATAATGGGGTGGGGGGTGGGTGGGTTAACAAACAAACAAAAAAAATAGGACGAATGGTCGAGAATGATGAATTTTCGAATGAGAAGAGATATCGAGACGGGGTCCAACATCGGTGGTCAGACGGGACCAAGATGGCGGGCATCGCTCGGAATAGTCGGGCCCAAAGATTCCCGTTTTTCGCGTGCGACTGTATCTTTATAGGCAAATTAATGATTATTAAAGAGAAAGGAAGTATAAAATAAAATTAACAAAAAAATAAGTACCGAGGAAGAAAAGGAAATACAACCGATAAGGATAGAACGAGGAAACGAAAGCGATGACGACGACGATGATAACGATGGGGGTGGTGATGGTGGTGATGGGGATGGTATAAATTCTATATTATAACGATTTCGCGCGGGTGAAGCAACAAAAATGAATAAAAAAAATAAGGGAAAATGATAATTTAATAAAATGAAAAAAAAAAAAAAGGAAACGTCACGTAGTAGTTAATCTTTCGGCTATAGTCATTAACAAAATACAAAAGGTATACCTAAAAAAAAATAAAATAAAAAAGAGAAACACATTTTTAAAAAGTTTAAATAACCGACTTCTCCTTCTTCGTTCGTTCCCGTGTCTAACTAAAATAACAAGTGAAGAGGAAAGAAAGGGTGGCGAAAATGAAAGTGGGTTGACAAAATTCGTTGTTTACGGTTTACCAAGAAGAGAAAAAAAAAGATAAAAAAAAAGTAAAAAAAAATAATGATCAATACGAATCTCTCGTGAAGGCAGGCAAAAATATGACGAAAAAAAAAACACGCGAAATTTAAAAAAGAAAAGCTCTTTAACATAAAAATATGGGGGATGGGTGGGGGGGGGGATTCTTTCGATATCAAATTCATGACAAACGCATACATTTCGTGGTAATAGGGGGGGGGGGGAATTAAATTTAAAAAAAATACATATTTCGGAATAACGGAAACAAGCGGTTTTCATGTTTTGATGGATTACAGACACGTTTTTTCCTCCCTTACGTTGGACCCAAACGATCTTGTATTTTAAAAAAAAAAGACATTTTTTAGTGGAAACGATGATTTTGTAAACGTCCAGGTGGCGAGGGGTGTGCGTTTTCGGTTAATTTGTGGAAATTTATTAATTATTTTATTAATTAATTGGCAGATTTATTCAGTTTTTTTTTAATTTCGAAGTTATTATTTATTGATTTTATTTATTTTGTTGCTGTGGAAATTTAAAGTTATTGGAAAATGTAATGATTTAAATAATTGGTTGTTTATTATTACAAAAGAATAAGAAAAAAAAGAAGATTTTGTTGGAAAGAAAAATTGGGTTCCAGATTCACTGGGTTCGGCGCAACGTTCGAGAAACCCTTGAAAGTATACGAAGTTTTATATAAAATAGGAACGGAAAGTTACGCCGAGAACGGTAGAATTGTTGCGAATGAAATAAATAAATTATGAATTTTTATACATAATCCTAGTCTGAAGCGTAATTTTGCGATAAGTATTTTTTGTAATTGGAATTCGAATTCAATTATTGATGAAATTGAGGAACATTAATTTTTCTGCAAATTACTAATACAAATTATTATTATTATTATTGTTATTATTATTATTATTATTATTACTATTATTATTAATATTAATATTAATATTTTTTTTTTCAAATTTTCTTACCATTTTTAAATTTCTTGTGCCTTTTACCAAAAAAAATGATTTCAACATTATTATTTTTTAGATAAAAAATTAGGTGTTAGAAATAAATAAAAATTATGACGTTTTTGGGGAATCTTATGACGAAAGATTTTTGTCAATTATTTGTTTTCTTTTTAATTTAGGGAAATGATCAGCTCCTCGCCTCTTGACGATTATCAGTCGTCGACCTACGAATTTCTAATAGATGTCCAAAATTGCTATAGATTCACCAACGACAACAACAAAAGAAATATCAAAAGTAATGAAAATATAAAGAATTTATAAAAGGAAACTTAAAAAGGAATCATAAGAAAATATAAAGAAATAATAAAAAAGAAACGTTTAACGAAAACTGGAAGATTTGGTCCGATTGGCCCTGAAACGGCTCAATGATCAGCTACCTCACGATATTGTTACGTCTGGTATGGTTCGAGCATCCCCAAAAAAACCGGAACCGAGTCTTTACGTTTATCAAAGTAGGAAGAAAATTAAAAAAAAAAAGAATTATTGTTCTTAAAATATTTTAGTTTCTCAATAGAAAAATTCCAGGAATTTCGAAATTTGGGTACGACTATTTTTAATGTAATGAAAAATATCGGTGCGTAAAATATTTCATTTTTGCATATAATTATTTTCTCTTTCCTTTTATTTTAATTAATCCAATTAAACAAATTTTTCTTATTTTTATAAAATCAAAATAAGAATTTTCTACTTTTATTTTTTTTAGAAACTTCTTTCTCGGATTTTTCAGAAAAATACTCGAAAGAAATTATTTGATTTTAATTCCAAAATATTCCAAAAAAACTTCTTTTTTCTTTCATCATAATTTTGGGAAAAGCGGATAAGGATTCTGGTAAATGAAAAAAAAAATATCAACTTTCTCAAATTATTTATCATTCATTAGAAAAAAAATTCCGGAAAAAAGGAAATCAGGGAAACTATTTTCTTGTCGTCTCCTCGATCAGAACAAATAAAAAAAAGAAAGTATCAGCGTGACACTCGTTAAAAAACAGGCATCGCTTCCGGTTAATTTGGGACGTCAGGTATGAAAATAAAAAAAAAAAAGGTCTAAGCAGTTCCAAATTGTGCCTAAGTTTTGAAGTTACGTTTTTACGTCTCACAAAGCAGATTGTAACAAACGCGCAGCGCAACAAAGATAACAATTAATTAACAAAACAAATGAACTAACCAAACTTTTCGTTGAAAAAAAAATGGAGGGATTTTCTAAAACGCTAGAAATTTTAAAGCAAAAACATGAATATTAAAGAAAACTCGGGTATGAGAATAGCAACAAAAAAATAAAAAAATAAAAAAAGAAATTAATGGATGAATGCCAGGATTTAAATGAATAAACAAATGAGAAAGAAATGTCTAATTAAAAAAATAAAAAAATTAAACTAGGAAACGAGAGAAAGGCGGATAAAGGGAATAACCAAAAAAAGAAAAAACAAAAAAATTGAACAAAAAAAAAAGATATATATCTCCTTGCGTTCCAGGGCCGCCCGGCCGCCATCTTGCGTTCAAATTTTTGCGTTCCATTTTGCGTGAAATATAAGTGCAATTAGGTACACTAACACAGACACAACACGACAACAAGAAGACACACAAGTTTGACATATACGCGTTTTCGTGTCATTTTATAAAATAACAAAAAAAATAATGAAAGGATACAGAAATTTAAGGAAAAAAGAAAAAATACACTTATTATCTACATAAGCGCGTGCGTTACAAATGTGTAAACTCGTTACTGAAAAAAAAAAAAAGAAGAAGAAATGATACTAGATGAGAACAAAACTAAATAATTCTTACTATAAATAATTATAATTAAAAGAAGAAGAAAAAGCGCAAGGACGAAGGTGAAAAAAAAAAAAAAGATGGTGATTGATGGTTACGAGAAAAACGTTGTATTGTATTGTATAGGTTTTTACCGTTTTTTAAATTCTATTTTCCATTGGGTGTAAAGTGACGTACATTCCATTGACGATGTATTTCCCGCATGTTGGGATTTTCGTGATCAACGAAAAAGATCTGCGGCCTGATTCGCGCGTTTCTTTTTTTTTCTTTTTTTTTTGGTCTAAAACCTCGAACGGTATGATTGCGAATAACGGAGTGGCAAATCACGGCTTTCAAAGTTTTGGGATGCGACTCGAAATTGAAAGTACATGAAATTAGTTGAGTTTTAAGTGAACCTCATCTTTGAGAGCTGCGGAATTTTCCATACATTTCTTTGGCCGCGAGTCAACCGGTCTCGAAAATCGATCTGTCGATTTTATTTTTTTTTTAATAGGATACATTTAAACGAAACACGAGAACCAGGAAATCGAAAATTAGGTGTTGGAAATATCCAAAATTATTTTTTTTTTTATAAGATTTAAGTGAATAATGAGTTTAACGGTCGATTTCCACGAGAGGGTCCAGGGTTCGAACCCCGTTTAGGCATTTTTGAATTTTTCTTTTTTTTTAAATACTATTTTTGAAACGTTCTTTTATAGAAAAAAAAACGTGTATTTATAGAATTAAAAAAACGAGGACCAGGAAATCCAAAATTGGGAGTTGGAAATATTCAAGATTATTTTTTTTTTGTAAGATTTAAGTGAATTATGAGATTAACGGTCGATTTCCACGAGAGGGTCCAGGGTTCGAACCCGGTTTAGGCATTTTTCAATTTTCTTTTTTTTTAAAATACTATTTTAGAAACGTTCTTTTATAGGAAACGAAATTTAATTATAGAATTAAAAAAAACCAGGACCAGGTAATCCAAAATTAGGAGTTGGAAATATTCAAAATTATTTATTTTTTATAAGATTTAAGTGAATAATGAGATTAACGGTCGATTTCCACAAGAGGGTGCAGGGTTCGAACCCCGTTTAGGCATTTTTGAATTTTCTTTTTTTTTCCAGACAAAAATTTCTTTATAAAAATAAAAAATCGAGAACCACGAAACCCAAAATTAGAGACAGAAAATTTTCCCAAATTATTTTTTATACATAAATCTAGTGAATATCAAATTTAACGGTCGTTTTCCACAAGAAGGTCCAAGGTTCGAATCCCATTCAAGCATTTTTGATTTTCCTCATTTTTTTCAAATACCAATTTTATCACGATTTTATTCAAAATCATTGTTATGGAGTTGATTCACGAGCAAAAAATAATGTTTTTGATGGATTTTCCCATCATCCCTCAGATTCTTAACCCATTTTTCATGGAAATCGGAATCGGCACACGTTGGATTGAAAACAACCGGCAAAGTTGATTGAGCAAATATCCCGGGGATCGTGCAAACAGAAGAGACGCCTATGTAATAAACAATTGGGCTGTTTCCTGCTGCATAACAATCGTGAAAACGAAATTCACCGTTCGTCCAATAACACTTAGCTTGAATCAACAGCCGATCACCATTTCACCCCGTCTCTCGTGTGGAATATAATGTTGACCGTTTCGTGAAACTCATCGTGGAATTCGACCGACGTGTCTTTATTTTATTTTACTTTGGATCGAAAATATAAATAATCGACAATTATAAAAAAAAATACACAAATACAAATTTTTATTAGAAGCCAATTTATGATTTCAAATGAATTTTTTTTAAAACGATAATAAATTAATTAATTATTCGATAATTGTTGAAAAAATATATAAACAAAAAATTATTATGGAAAACCAATTTTGATTTTCGATTGAATTTTTTTTTTTGCAAAAAATAATAAATAAATGAATTTTTCGAGCCTTCGAATCCGAAGAAATGTATTGAAATTTCGCAAAGCATTTAAAAAAAAAAGAAACAAAATGATGATCTTATAAAAAAAAAATTATACGAGAAGACATACCTCGATTTCTACAAACTCGGTACCTTTTGATTGGCTTTAACTCGTATCTATATAAATATAAGCTCTTTAGTCATACGATGACTCTAAAATAAATAATTAAAATAAATACAAAGAGGAAAAAAAAAAAGACGAAGCAAATCTATTTTTCAAAGATGAGGTTTTTTCATTGGACGTCGAAGAACCTGAGAATGCGTCACCAGTTCATCCCCAAACCCCATGGGAATTCACCCCGATCCGGGTTTTATTGACTCGGATCGAGAAATTCCGATTTTGCGGGTGATCGAAAAGTTTCCCAGATTTCACGGATAAAATCGAAATTTTCGTGTTTTTCGTCGAAAACGTCGGATTTTTCGACTCCCGAGTGTCAGAAGGGCCCAAGTCATATCTTTATACAATGAAACTTGGGTCCCTCCGACCCTCGGCGTCAATCGTGAAAACAAAATTTTTTTTTTTTTTTTCACGCGATGGAAAAAATTTTGGAATCGAGGGAAACCCGGTGGAAATTGATAATCCACCGGGTTCCTTCCGGTTTCTAGAATTTTCCCTGGGGAAAATTTTCAATGGGGATGAACGGGGTGAAAAAAAAAAAAAGTGTCATTAAATTGTGAATTTAATGGACATCGAAATTGAGCGCGAGAATGGCAACATTAGGGAAGCCAAGAAACTGTGCTATGACTTTCGGTGGTTTTCGTTGGTACCGGGAGAAAATTCGAGTGCGGATGAAATCAGGAGGGATCACCGGAAACGTATCCATAGAAACTTTCGCGTATTGTGAAAACTAGTTAAAAGACTATATAAATATTTAACTAACAAAAAAAAAAAGTGGAGGAAAATACAAAATGCTATCTTTATATTTTTCAGACTATCAAGTACAAAACGGGTTCAAAAAAACTGTACCACAGTGTTCCATGCACTTTCCTTTCTTAGCAAACTTGTGTGAATTTCATGGATATGTTTCTGCTCGTCGTGAATTTTCGGTTCCATGCGAAGCAGGACTTGATTTTTCGGGTTTTCTTTCCCAAAAGTTGGTTTATTCCATGCTGTTAAAAATAAATTTGGATTTTGAAATTCAATATCCTTGAATATCACATTTTTTTATTATTAATTTTCGTGTAAATAGATTTTTTTTAAATGTATATTTTTTTGTAAATTTAAAATTACAAAAATATTGATTAAAGATTAATTAATATTAATTTTTTTCTTAATTAGGAATTGTTCCCAAAAATGTGGAAAGTTGTTTACCAGTATTTGAGAAATTTCATGGAAAAATGAATTTCAATAGAAATTGAATTTCCTTATTTTGAGTGTCGTGATTTTAAATGTCAAAAATTAGAATTTCGTAATTTTTGATGTGTAATAATTTTGGTATATTTCATTTTCAATTTTTAACCAAAAAATGCATTTTTTTTTTGCTGGCCATCAGTTTTCGGGGTTTTAGAAAATTATTTTTAGGACGTATTTTTATTGAAATTAAAAATTTCAAAATTATCACTTGACAGTGTATTTTTAACAGTGTGGAATTCGTTTAAATAATTGGTTTAATTTGACTTTTCAAATTAGGAAGAAGAAAAAAAACAGGAAAATAAGTGTAGGGGGGCTAGATCTCACCGAAAGTAATAGTAAATGGCTAAAGCCTATATAGTTTTCAAACTAATAGATATTTATTAGGTATAAAAGTAAAAGTTATTAATACTACGTAAAAAAAACTATTGGATAAAGAAAGCGAAATGAATAGTTTTCGATCGTAGATATTAATGCTTTATAAACGTTTGTATATCGTGATTTTTTCTATACTGTCACCTTGTCCGGGTCAAACTTACCGTGAAACACCTAATTGGAAAGGCAATTTTTGAAATTTTCTCGAAGTTCTATCCGACGCCAATCGTACAAAATAATCGTCGTTAATTGTGCAACAATCGAATATTTTCGGTTAGTGCATATTTAACGACGATTATTTTCAAAGCAATCGTACAAAATAATCGTCGTTAATTGTGCGACAATCTAAAATTTTGAGTCGGTGCATAATTAACGACGATTATTTTCAAAGCAATCGACGGTTGTTTATACTTTTTCAATAAGTTAGTAAATATACATATATAAATGACTAATTTTAAAACGACTAATTTTTAAGTATATTGAAAATGATATTTTGAGGTTTCAAACCAGAATCATGTGTTCATCGTTTAGTGATTGTACGAATCCAAAAGTTGCTACGAATTTTCGAAAATTCTCACGAATTTTTATGAAGGACTTTTTCAAATTATTCGAGAGCCATTTGAAATTTTTTGTCCCATAACAACGGTAACAGTCGATGTCCCATTAACTTGCTACCATTATTACGGGACATTTTGGAAATTTGGGAAATATTTGTTTCATTATTTTTCTACACGTCGAACAAATTTTCACATTTTCGAAATGGCTTCTTTTTTTGTTCAAATCCAAATTTCACTGGAAATTATAATTACACGTTGTCTAAAAAATTGTTTGTGTAATTAACGAACGCGAGACTGGTTTATGACGTCACGGGATTTTTTTAATCGTTTTTTCTTTAAATCTCGAAAAATTTGAAAAATGATTTGAAAAAAGATCTCAAAGATTTTGAAAATGCATATATAGGTAGCAAATAACCGGATTCGTGTCGCTTACTTTTATAAAAGAGAAAATGAAAAAAAGAGGAAAATATATCTATATATATGTATACACATTAAAGTAAATTCCCTAATTTTTGAAGCTAAGCTAATGAAAAAAAAAAGAAAAGATTTATATAATTAATTAAGATATTTAATTAAATAATTAACGTTTACGTACCTATGGAAATTCTAAAACGAAAGGAACAACTAAGAACGTTTATTCATGAAATTAATTGAATTGTTCAATATTCACTTGAATTATATAAATTCGTGTATAAATTCTAACTTAGGTGTAAATCTAACTTAAATTATATTTAACAATTGAACGACAAAATTGAGGTTCTTTTGAAATTCTAATTAATCGATTAATCGATTCTTCGACTATATGAGTACAAATTTTACAAACCATTCAAATGAAATTTTTTTTTTCTTCAATTATTATCAATTCCTCATTATAATAATAATAATAATAATAATAATAATAATAATAATAATAATATTTATTATTATTATTATTATTATTATTATTATTATTATTATTATCACTATTATTTTTGTTATTGTTATTGTTATTATTATTATTACTACTACTACTATTACTATTATTAATACTTTTATAAATATTTCTTTAATTCGAAATTTTTTTGTTCCATAAATTCGCGCGTTGATCGAAAATTTTCCAAGAAAGTCGAAATTTCGTTGAAATACGATGGACGCGTATATGCGTCCCCGCGGGTTACGGCCGTTGGCATTTGTTTTTGTGTGACAGGGTTCGCCGTGACGGGTGACGCAAAAACGCGTCGATGATTCTTCGGGGTGCGAAATTTGGTTCTTAATTTGAAAACCAAAAAACATACAAAGAAAAAAAAAATATTGAAAGCGATAAACTTCGAGAACATTTCGAATCCGGTAAATTTCCAAGAAAACAAGTCGCGGTAAGTTTCGAGCCTTTCACTTAAGACATAAGGATTCTCATAATGATATAAGTATTTGAAGAAAGGTATAATTAGGCTAACTATGAAAACCCCCCAGAAATGAAACCCATGAGACCCCTTGGACCCAACCCCCGACCCCCCGACCCCCGATCCCGAATCTAACAGAAATTTCCCGATCGAATCCTCTCCCGAATCTTGAAAATATTACAACTGCCTTTACGATAATCTTTTTGCATCCGTACATAAACGACACACACACGACACACACGTACACACACACACACAGGTAAAAAAATACATACCGCAACATACAGTCTGCTCTCTGTATACAGCTACGAAAATCGCAGCCTCCAAATAACCAGTCGTCTCCTGCAGTTTATAAGGGAACCGTGTGACATTTTCCCCGTGAAAAAAAATTAATAAATAAATAAATAAAAAAAAAATAAAAAAGAACCAGAAATGGAACCAACGGAAAGACGAACTGCTCCTTTCGAAATGGGAACGGTATCAAAATTTCGAGTACAATGGGAACCGTGTTACGTAAGAGGATATAATATACATTATATATCATAAATTATAGAGAACCATAGTTGTACATTATTTGTTGTAAATCAACAAGAAATATTGATAATACGGGGATTGAACTCCGAGGAGCAGGATTTTTTACTGGATGGAACTCCGGTAACGATAATAGGGAAGACGGGCGACAATGGAAACGAAGGTGTGTCAGGTACCGGTGCGAATCTCAAGTAATTCTCGTTTTGGAAAACAGAGCCCGGGGAAAACCCTGAACGGGCCAATACTGGACCCGGATGCTCCCGATTACAGGATTCTTAGTTTCCCTTTGTTTTTTTCTTTTTTTTTAACAGTGTGCCGTCCGGTGGCACCACGTTGGTGCCATGCGAAAACTGTCGCGCAAGCGCCGGTGGCACCACAATGGTGCCATGCGAAAACTGCCGGGCAAGCGCCGGTGGCACCACGTTGGTGTCGTACATAAGATTTGTACCGGCGCCAAACGAGAGAATCCCGATCGAACGCGCGGACGGCAAAGTGTTAATTTCAAAAAATTAAAATCAAAAAAAAGATTGTTTATAAACGAAAAAGTTGATACCAATGTATTGTTGAAAAATAAAATTCTACCGACCCTTAATTATTTAATTTCTAAAAAAAATTCTAATTAATTTTCGAAAACAAAAAAATTAGGAACAACACGAAGTTGCTGGAACTCTCGAAATTTCTTGTCCAGTTTCGAGTGGATTGAGTCGAATATGGAAGTGTCCAGAATTGGACATTTCCAATTTCGGAAAATTGGAGCCTATTGTTGACCCGGTATTTTTTTTTTCTTCCAATTTTGCCCATTGAAAAATTGACATCCACGCCACCAATATGTAATAATAATAATAATAGTAATTACAATAATAATAATAATAACACTAACAATAATAATAGTAATAATCATAATAATAATAATAATACCGATAATACCGACAAAAATAGTAACTGTCTAAATTGGGACACGGATCAACACAAACTTCCCCTGTCACGTGACACCACTTTGTCCACTATAAAACCATAAAACCAAAAAATTGTCCAGGAATTCTTCAGATTCGGACAATTTTCTCGACGCTACTTTGTCCAATTACGTCGCTTTAGGACCCAATCCGGGACCAGCTACTGGGCCAGTATTGGACCCATCGTCGATTCCCGCGGGAGAGAATTACTTGAGATTTCCTTGAAAGCTGCCGCTCCGGGACACCTTCCGGCACGCGCCCTGTACAATTTCTATACGATTAACACCAACAAAAAAATAATCAAAAAAAAAAGAAGAAAAATAAGAAATCTTTTTACAGTGTACCAAAAAAAAAAAAAGAAATGAACAATAGATATCTCAATTATTAACTAATCATTCGTTCTTGTATCTTATCGACACTCCTGTTTTCGTCCGCCCCGATCGGGGCCTTTCGCGGGCCACGCGGCGTTTTTCTCTCGCAAAGGGTGCCGTCAACCCTTAACCACCCAGCCCTCGGCGGGAGTCCGTGGCCCCGGGTGCGATCCCGGTCGGGGTGATTTCTTCATCCGTGTACATAATAACGCTCTTATTAGAGGGAAAAAAAAAATACTTATGACCAATGACAAGAAAGCATATCTTAAATGGAACCAATAGGATAAAAGGAACCAAGGAAACAAAGCGTACGGTGGCAAGGGGTAAAAGTAAATAAAATACAAAGGTTATTTATTATTCGTTTGTCCTTCGGAGAAATTTTGATACCCGTTCGGGTAGAAAGGGTTGCAGGACGGAGGGATGCCTTTTCTTTTTTTCTTTTTTTTTTTCACGGGGTTTAATGTCACGGCGTTTCCCGGGTACCGAATGGTCGAAATAACCTTCGGTATTATTGACACAACCGGATTAACACATCGACAATAGACATCTCTCGATAGACACGTATGTGGCAGTCCTCGAGATTCTCACTCGTTGTGCTTTAATACATATATGTACATATTCGAAATATGTGTATTTCATGCGAGTGATTGACCGAACGCCATTGCTATGGGAAACTTTACAAATATCTCTCACGTCATATCCAACAGGTAATATCGCGTTTAGTCTAACAATCAAAAATAATGGTAATAGTTTTTGCTTTTTGATTTAAGGACTAACGCTGAATTCAAACAGGACTCGCCTTTTTTGGTTTTGTACAACAGACTCCCCGGGGTGGAAAAAAATTTCGATTTTTTTTTTTTTTTTTTTGGTTGTTTGTGTGTATTTGTAATTTATATACGTATTAATTTATTTATTCGAGCGTGTATGGGTTCGTGATTAAAATTTGCGTTGATTTTTGAAGAATTTTTTGAATAAGCGATAATTTGGATGTTTTAAGAGACTCGCCCTGTAGAAAATATTGGGTTTCAAGTTAAAGCAAAGATACGCTTGAATTTCGATATTTTTTTTTCTTTGGTACAAGAATCGATTGAAAATTAAAGGGAAAAAAAGGGAAAATAATGTTTTCTTTGAAAAAGGAAAATATATTTGTTGTATTTAAATCGGGAGCTCGTCAAATTCGAGAATTCGATAACGAATTTTCTCTCTTTTTAATTTTTATAATTTTTTTTTATTACAAGTAAAAAAATTGATTTTACAATTTTATTTCAACCTTTTTGAAACCCCGGAAGGAAAAATCTGTTGTACGGGAAAAGGCGAGAATCCCCTCACAAAATCAAAAAAAAAAATAAATACCCGCAGTCAAGCACAGAACAGAATAAAAAAAAATTAAAGAATGACTCAAACACTCTTTAAAGTAAAAAAAAAAGAACGATTATAAGTGCAGATGAAGATAAACAAACTATTATATAATAATAAAAGAATAAGAAGGTATATTATATAAATATGATAATTAATTAGTTATTATTATTGCTACTAAACATTACATTAAAACAAAAATAAAAAAAAAGTATATTATCAAAGATTAAAAGTATGAAAAAAAAAAAATTAATAAATAAAGTAAAATAAAATGAAAAAATGATGACGACGATGATTAGTAAAAAAAAAAGGGAGCGGTGAAAAAAAAAGGGTGGAAATACAGGAGTACCATATAATTACAATTATTTCCTCTTCGATTGTCAATCTAATTTTCAACAAGGATCCATTGTTTGTTCTTATTGTTTCTTATTTTGAATTATTATTATTATTATTATTATTATTATTATTATTATTATAACTATTATTATTATTACGGTATATATAGTGAAAATTAAATAGATACAAAATAAAAAAAGGGTGAATATATATATAAATATATTAAACGATGAATTTCTAAGCTCGTGACATCGGGGATGATAATGATGATGATGATGATTATTATTATTATTATTATTATTATTATTATTATTATTATTACTATTATTATTATTAAATTGATTCATTAATTATGTATAAATTTAAAGACAAAAGAAAACTTAACATTCCAACCGTCAATGTGCCACACGACTTTTTTATAATTCTCTCTCTCTCTCTCTCTCTCTCTTTGAAGGATGAATATATATATAATATAGAAACCAAAAAAATAGTATCTTTACTCGTCGTCGCTAATTAATCACTTATTTAATGTTGATTCGACCAAATGTTAAGTAGACATTCCTTTTTTTTTTTTTCGAATTGCAGACTAACGACAAATAGACATTCCTTTTTTTTTTATTTTTAGTTGTTTTACCGATAGATCAAGTTAGGGGTCAGCTACCGGTGCCCTGTTTTTTTTTTTGGAATCAAGTAGGTAGGCCAGAACTGGTCCACCGATATTCCCATTCCAATAATCGCCCCAAGTGTAGGAATTGTAAAGCTTACGGGGTTGATGGGTATGGTTTTTCTATTTTCTATTGAACGATTTTGTTTCATGGGAAATTTTATTTACTGAAACTCCAGGGAATAGGATAGTAATTTTTACTGTATCACTCCCAAACGGGGCGAAAGTATTTTTGGAAGGATTTTTGGAACCGGCGGATGGGGAAAATCTATAGTAATTATTAGCAGGATATCATTTTTTTACAATTTTTTTTCGTTATTTTTTTCTCTAGTTCGAATTGGACGGTTTTTATAAAATGTTGAATTCTAAGTATTATTAAAATTGCTATAGTCACGAAGGACTAATTTCTAATTTTTTTTCTTCCGATAATAGATAAAACGTCTGATAAGAAAATTAAAACGTCGGCATAGAAAAAATTACTATTTCTATTCCCCGTGTCTGGAAAATAGTAGAAAAAAACTAACGATTTTTAACAGGATTATAATATTTACTGTATTATAGTATAAATTACTATGCTGTTATCAAACGTGAGACTATAAACTACCCGATTTAGTGGAAATTTCTTTATGATTCCATCGACGATTCCCATGTATCGGTAAGTCTACGAAAGTCGATACATTTGTGGAAAGATTTTGAATAATTTCTACGCGGAAAAGTTATTGAAGAAAAAAAAAATGCAATGAATTAGAGAAAAACAATAAAAGTCCATTATTGAAAAGGTTCCCGGTAGTCCGGGATTTCCAAACTATTAAATTCAGAAATTTAAAAAAAATTGGAATTTCATATTAAAAAATATTTTCCATTTAATAGAAAAAAAAAAATTTATTGAAAATCTTTCACGATGAAATCAACGATTTACGTAATCGTCGCCTTCCCCGGTCGACCCTGTCCCTTAAAAGAAAATAAAGGTAAATAAAATTTCAATAAAATAACACCTTTGTCCTCGATTAAACAATTTTTTCTAGTTTTCGTTTGATTCCAATAGGCGACGATCGATTAGAAACCGCAGAAAATAAAATCATCCGTAAATATAAATAAACCGAAGAAATTAAGAAAGAAAAAAAAAACAAAAATAATAATAATAAACACAATAGACACAAACCAAAAATAAAATAAAATAAAATAAAATAAATAATAGTTGCATAATTATGAAATAAAATATTCACAGGATGAAATTATCAAAAAAAAAGGAAAAAGAAAAGAAAAGAAAAAGAAAGGGGAAGTGAAATAAATAATTAATTAAATGAACAAACAAACAAACATACAAAAAAACAAAAATAATAAAGGACAAAAAACAGAAAAAAGAAGTAACAAAAAATATGACGATGACAATTATTATGAATTATTATTACGACGATGATGATTCTTGCGATCGATTGACGAATCGATTGTTCATGTAATTATAAGGTAAAAATGAAGAAAAAGGGAAAAACAAAAAAAGAATCTTAGGGTTTAAGTGATACCATTAAAGAAAAGGAAAAAAAAAGAAGTGAAGAAGTAACGATAAACTGGTTCATTATTGCGTACTTGTATTAATTAATTAATTAATTAAACTGAATTATCAATTGATCATCATTAATGGTGTGCAAGGGGAACGTATGCGATCAAGGAAAAAAAAATAAATAAAAAGAGAGAGAATAAAAGATTTTAATTGATGATTAACAAAATTGTACATGGAAATATGCGGATGTGTGAAAGAACCAAAAATTGATGATTAACAGAGCAACAAAAAAAAACAAGAAAAAAGATATGAAAAGAGTGTGTTTGTTAATGAATGATAAGAAGAAAAAAATATATATATAAATATAAATATGGAACATATGGATATTGAAAAAGGGGGAGAGTTTTTTTTCTTGCGAGGGAGGGTATATAAAACGGACGAATTAGATTCAATTTTTTATTATTATTATTATCATTATTATTATTGCCATTATCATTCCATTATTATTATTTTTTCATTTTACTGCAAATATCATTCGTTGCTGAAACATTTTTTTTTTTTTTTCGAAAATCCCTCAGTAGAATTCTGATATTTCATAATTATTATTATTATTATTATTATTAATTTCAAGAATATTGTTACTATTTTTTTGTATTTTATTGGAGAACGCGGAGAAAAATGTTGGGTTTTTTTATTTTCCCCATATTCAACTATAGGGGAATTAATATTTTTTTTTAGCGTTTTGACGTTCATCTCGATAAGATTTTTTCCCCTTTTGCCCCATTCATCGATTATCCGACAGCGGTGTAATTTTTTTTTTTTCAATTTTCTTATTCTTCCTTCGAGCGCCATTTGTTTAAAAGGAAAAGTATATTTTTTTTTAGCGTTTTTATTGGATCGCGTCCTTGCGGGAAATCAATTCAACGATATTTGCATCAGGAATGCAACTCTGCTCAATAATAATTGGAATTCCGATACTTATCGATCATTCAATAACAACTGGAATTCCAATTATTATTGAACAATCGAATTCCTGAATAGCAAGTAGAATAGTCGCCTTATTATGGACGTTCAATTATTCCGGAATAAGCGAATTCCACTTATTGCGAAATAATTGATTTCCCGAAATCAGGGATATCGAATTGATATGAAAAAAAAAAAAGGTATTATTGATTTTCCAGACCAGTTACGCCAACACCCTCGTATTTTCAAAAATTGCTACAATTGCTATTATTATTATTTATGACCCTTTTTTTGAAAATAGAAATTTGAGAAAAGAACAATTATTATTACAATTATTGTTATTATTATTATTGTTATTATTGTTAAAATTATTCTTCCTAGATTGCTTCGGAATTCCTTACAATTAGTAGAAATAATAATTAAAGAAAAAAAAAATTCATGATTTTACTGAAAAATGGACAAATAACATTTTCGCACCTTTATTAATTAAACAGGGATTGGTACTGGGTCAGGACAAGAACTGGCCCATCCACAATACTTGTGTCTTTTTATATTTCAGGGGACTTATCTTCCACCGAAGATATTATTATTGTTATTAACAATACTATTATTATTTATGTTATAGAATTTTTCTTCTGTGTTCTCTCCTTTTTTTTTTAATTCTCATTTTCTTGATCTAATTAACAACTAATTAACGAAAGACTGCGATTAACTCAATTAATTCTTCGTCTTCTTCTCTTTGCATACTAATTACTAATTATTCCATTTTTTTTTTCAAAATACTTATTGATAGTTTTAATATTAAATTATAGTTTCGATAAGAATTTTCTTTGACAATTTCTCTTTGTTTTCAATTATTTATAAAAAATTATTTCCCACGGTACAAATAATGAGACTTATTATTATTGTTATTAAATATTATTATTACTACCTTTTATTGATTTTATGTTATTATAATGAATTGAAACGACGCGCAAGAACGTTCCTATTGGAATTTTTCAAAAGTTCAAGCTAAAAACGATAACAATAAAATCGTTCATTGGCGTCGTTATTATTCTTATAATTATTATTCACCGTTACGTATTATTTCGTTACGTTTATTTTCTCTTTTGTTGTTTCTCCAGCCTTTCCTTCGCCAAGTACTTACAAATTTACTCATTGATGACGATGAAGACAACGGAAAGGAAGATATAATGGATTTGCATGGAGGATGTGACACGAGGACGAATTTTCAAAATGGAAGCAAACTGTTGAACAATTGAGAGAAACGCTTACTTATTACAACAAATATTCTACGTTTTAAATATATACACACACACTCTATAGATATATACATATATATATATATATATCAACGAATGGAAAGGAAATCACGAAACAAACAAATCACGGAAAACACGTGGATTCCAGCGAATGCTGTCGAAAAATAATTCATTCATTTTTTTCTCTCTTTTTTGGGATTCGATCCCAGTGAGAAATTTTTTTTCGGATCCTGAAAATTCGCAAAAAAAAGATTTGATTCATTTAATTAAGGATTAATTAAAATTTTAATTGAAAATGTGATACCGTAAAAATTGCAGATTTCTAAAAAAATTAGGAATTGAAAAAATGGAATTTTAAAAATTGGTGTCAACAAATTGCAAAATTGGTGATTCAATTCTACTGAAAAATTGGCCGGATCCAATTTTCGAAATTTTGGGAATAAGACATTTTTCCAAAAATCTTTTTTTTTTCTTTTCTTTTCAAATTGAGTCATCGGTTTTTAAATGACAGAATTTCGAGGCTTTCCTCGTTATTTTGGGAATCAACTGTAAATATTCGAGATTTCAAGGAAAAAAAATGGAAAAATTCAAAATTAATAAAAAAAATAAATAGGAAAAAAAGTAGGAAATTAATTCTACGTAAAAGAATCCCAAAGAAGAGGCAAATTATGAACATTTACTCGAATCGGTATTAGAATTAGCGATTTTAGAAAAAAAAAATAAGGACGAACGTCCCGAAGATTTGTTTGCAGAAGATAAAAAAAAACAGAGGAAACAATGGAACAACAAGACGACGTTAGAAATGGCGGAGAAAATTGATGAATTAATTGATCGATTGACTCGTTAATTAATGACTACTTCTTACCATTCTTAATATTAATCGTTATTATTATATGATAATTATTATTAATCATTTAATTATTTGCGTTAATTATTATTACGATGATCATTATTATTGTCATTATAGCTATTTTTATTTTTATTAATTATTATTATTATTATTATTATTATTATTATAATTATTATTATTATTATTATGGAAGCGAAAAAGACAACCAAAAAAGAGCGATTAGGTGAAAGGAAAAATCTTCTTTTTAATTATTTTTTATAATTAAAATTGGGGCTGTTTTTTTGTTTATCGATTTAAGAAGTATCAATACATTCCGTAATTCTATTATAATTCCCCGTTTATGATTTGTTAATAATACATTTTAAAAGATTTAAATAACCGACCATTCAGGAACCGGTGTCTGGCCTTTTGAGAAATTTTTCCCCCATTTCTTCATATTTTGGAAACCCTCGATTCCGGCGAAATCGATTGCAATTGAAAAAAAAAAAAACATTTTTTTTTGCAATCGAACGACGTATTTTCGAAATTTCCGCGAAACGAATTTGTTTTTGATGTTTTCAAATTTGCGCAAAAACTTTGCGCATCCGTCAAAAATACAGACGCCCATTCCTCGATGAAAAATATCAGAAAACTTTCCTCAACGATCCAACTTACGACGTTCGAACGATTTTCTCGTGGCCGAAAACAAGGGAAAATTGTGGGAAAAACTTCGGTCCTCGTTTTTCGCGCGATTCTGTCGAACCCACTCGCGCTTGCGATCCGATCTTTTTTTTCGTGGGTCAATCACACAATCGTACAATCTTTCCATTCCATTCTTCTACTCATTCCTGTATTAGCTTTTGTCTAATACGACGTTAAATGTTTTCCTTCGAATTTTTTTTTTTTTACGTTCATTGCCTTTTTCTTTACATTTTTGACAATTTTCGGAGTTTACGTAAAATTGTCGGAACGTTTCTGTGATTTTCTTGAAAACGAGGATCCGAAGTCTCACAGTCTTGTTCGGTAGCGAATTATTTTTCAAAATTATTTGAATTCACAAAAAAAAAGAAAATTTTTATCCCGCAGAAAAAAAAAGGTGGCGGAATATTCGAGATAACGACATTTTTCGTTGAGAATGTAAGAAAGATCGTTAAGAATTGTCGACATAAATAACGAAAAAACAAATCAGATTATTATTATAATTATTATAATTATTACTATTATTATTATTCTTGTAATAATTACCGTCATATTTTTTTATTACCTTTTCCTTTCATCGTCCAATGCAATTTGATGAATGGACCAATGTACAGCCAATATTATGAAGTAAGGCACCTCCAATTGATTATACGACAATATATATATATACATACATATATATATACATAGTTATTGATGATTCGTTATAAATCGTTAATTTTCGAATAATTTTTCCCCCTGATCGTCATAACCAGAACCAGTATGTTGTACGTTCTAAGATTTACGATACATAATTATATTTGTGTCCTTTGTTCTCTTTTTTTTTTAATTAACGAATTTTTCTGTCAAACGAATGGAAATGGAAGAAAAAAAAAACAAGAAACGACGAAACGCGATTTCGCCAACGTGGTTGAGAGAAAAGTAAGAAAATAAAATGTAGTTTTTAGTTAAACAAAAAACAACAAGTAAGAAATAGTTTTCATTTATCTCTGAAATTTCTTCTTGGCAGATTTCTTTTTTTTATTCTTAGAATGATTTTTGTGAATAATTGCTGTTATTATTATTATTATTATTTTTATTATTATTATTATATTATTATAATATTATTATTATTATTCTCATTTTAGTACAATGTGGGCAAAAAATAACGTTAATGCCTTCAACCTCGTTTTTTTTAAATCCATCTTTTTTTTTATATCGACTAGTTATTTTAGGAAATGAAAATTTTGAATAAGCGAATGCGAATTCGATGATTTCAATATGTTTTTTTCGACGATTTGCGATAATTTTGTTTCACTTGCAAATGAAAGTATTGATTTTCTTTTTTTGTAAATGAGGAGAAAGCCGTTGCTATCCTGGAAACGTTGAAATATTTGGATGAGGATTTGAGCCACAAAGACGAAAGGGCGATAAAAGAAAAAAACGTTGCTGATTTGAGATGCAATTGCGATTTCGAATTGATGTGTATGTAAATTTTGTAGAAAGCGATTAGAGAAAAAATTTCTTTTCTTGGTTGCATGTAAAATCGAAGTTTCAATAAATTAAGCGAATTCTTAGTTCGTTTGTCAAAGTACCTTGCGGAGGAAAGCAATCCAGTGGTATTATAATATCTACTAATGGAGAAAAAAAAATTAATTCCATTTAGAATTTGGTAATTATTAAAAAAAAACACCTATGACATTTTTTCTCGACGAATTTCACGAATATTCCTAATTTGCGCCCGAAGTTTCAGCGTGGAAAGCGAATTTTACTGCGTTATGGTAACTCTGTAGCAGAATTTACCACGTGACGGTAATCACCACAACGCGATTAAGTAGATTTTACTAAGTTACTGGCAATTTCTACAACGTGGAAGGTTGTTTACTTCGTTACAGCAATTATTACAAACCGGAAAGTAAATTTTACCACACCGCGGTAATTATCACCGCGTATACAACAAATTTTACCACAGATACTGTAGTTTCTACATTGTAACGCAGTAAAATTCCTACGGTGGAAGAAAAAAACTTTTCTTCGTCGCGCGGGGGATTCGAACCACCGACCTTTGGAACTCGAGACAACAGTCTTACCACCGAGCCACGCTGTCCCTGTTGATCCGTGTCTCAAAATCATCTACATTTAGTCTGCGTAACTCGAAATGCTGTAAAAATTGCTACGAAACAGTAAAATCTGCATCCAACTGATTTTCTCTCATTCGAAATTCGTTTTCTTCCTTTGTAATCACTTTTCCTTTATTGCCTTTCTTTTTTATAAATAATGTGTATGAAAAGGACAGGTTTCCTTTCTTTTTTTTTCATTTTTATTAGGAACGTCCTCGTTACGTTCATATAGACGATTATTATTGTCATTGTATTTTATTGTTATACTCCACAAGACATAGAAGACAACCATTGTCATCGAATTTCATTGTGATTGCGACAATTATCGAACAAGTATTGACCATTCCTTTTTTTTTATTACTTTTACGTGTACCTTTACTTTTTTTGTAATTATTCCGCTAGAGAGAAACTAATTAATTATAGATATCATTTACTATATATATTATAATATTAATAGCTGCAGTATAACGTTACACCTATTAATTAATATACACCTGCAAATTCAATTTCTCTCTTTTCTCAAATGCACTATTTTTTTTCAGCCTCGACAACAAACTGGTATTTTACGAAATTCTATTTTTCTAGCCACCAAGGACCCAATTGTTCATCGCGAGTGCTAAATTTCATTGTAATCGTTTAAGATGAACCCTTGCCCCAATGTATGGCCAAGTATGGTTCCAGTATGAATTTCTGCCGGTCCAGTGCTGTCCCAAACGAAGGAAGTCCAATTGGGAGCGATTTCCTGACAGATATCGAACCCCTAACTGGCGATTTTGTCTTCTCCGCAAAAGAAAAGGTTTCAATGAATGGGCAAAAAGTGTAAGTATGGTCATTTTCCATTCAATTTTTCTCTCCCCTTTGCATCCCACAATTTTTTTTTCCGGGGAAATCCAAGCGTTTTTTGACTCGACAAGGAATCGAACGTCGATTTCTCGAACTTCGAGATTCGAGACTCGAGAATCGACGATCCCTGCGGGGATTGGCCGGATTGGCATGCAGCCGCGAAATTCAAAATTCGTTGGAAATTTTTTTTTCTTCTTCAGCAGTTTTCGTCCTTCTCGGGAAACTTTTAATTGTACATTTTTAAATTTATTCCAATTCAACCCATTTTATTTAATTATTCATCAATTATTTTTATTTGTACTCATTCTTAATCATTTTTTTGGTTTGCTGCATTATTCTTATAATTATTATTTTATTATTTTTATTATTATTTTGTAATTTTTATTTATATATTATTATTATCATTATTATTAATATTTTATTTGATACCTGATGACTTTCTTTGTACAAAAAACGTCCGTTTACGGTTCCCTCTCTACTTCTCGCACGAATGTTAATTAATTAATTATTTGTCAGGACAGTGGAACTTATTTTCGTTCCTCGAATTCATCGAAATAGCAGGGTCCCGCAAATAAAAAAGTAGAAACGGGTGACTCGAGTTTGCACTTTTGCTGACAAATTATTTAGTTTTAATCAAATTACTTCAAAATGGACGTCGAATTATTTCGATGAGATGCAATTTCTACAAAAAAAAATTTGAGATGTGACAAAAAATGACAATTCCTTCAAAATTCGAACAGAAACTGTGTAAAAAAAATATCGTTTTCAGTTTTGTTTATTTATTTAAGCGCCATTTGGAGTTTCAAGAAAAAGTTTTTGGAATTTCATCAACAATCGAAATTTTCGGGAAAGTTTGAGCAACGTTCGAATTTTCGGATAATTTCAAAAAATCAAGGAAAAAGAAAAATTGAATTTAACAAAATTTATTTCGAGTGAGAGTTTTTATAAAATTTCGAAATTTCTCAAAAATTTGAAAATATCTGAATTAAATAAGATCCACTGTGACGTCACATAAGCGATCATTCGAAAGAACGGATCGAGATTTCTTGCACGAGGAATGATGTTAATTGAGCAACAACCACGACAACAACAACAACAACAAATGTATAAATATGAACAAATAATACTGTAGGAATGAATGAATGAATGAATGAATGAATGAAAAAAAAAGAGGAGTTGGAAGGTGTGCGTGATTTCACCAAAAGAAAAAAAAAGTAGTAAGAGACAATTAATTTAGAATGAAAGAAAAAAAGAAAGAAAAAAAAAGGACAAAGAATCTATGAAAAGCGACACTTCGTTGAAAATTGTACAAGTATATATATGACATACGCTTTTTTTTGGGGAATATAAAAATTTGTTTTTTTATGTATAAATAATAAGATAAACGATTGTAGAACTTCAAAGTTGGGAGGGACGGTTCATTTAGCGATGGAGCAAAAGATTAGCGATAGGAGCCACACTTCGCGCACGGCATCGTCATGATAAGGAAGAGGAGTACCAGCGGGAGGATGAAGGATAAAGGACTTTCGGAAAAGAAAAAAACAAAAATTCAAGAAAAATTGAAATTCGTGCAAAAAGAAAAATAATTAAAAAAAAAAAAGAAAAGAAGACGTTCACTAGCTGCATAAGTGAGAGTTCGTTCGCACTGCGTATTGCCTTTTTGACTATCGGTGTGACAAGTTACACGAGTAAATAAATAAATAAATACGCCGCCCAGTTGACCATGAAAAAGTACAAATTTTCTTTGAAATTTTTCTATGTCAATTCGATATGTCTCATCCGCAAACGGGAAACGGACAAACGCCATACGAGGGCTCGAACCAAAAAAAAAAGAAAAAAAAATTGAAGAAGGAAAAAAAATGGGTCCGATCATTTTTCAAAAGTTTGAACCAGAAAAATAAAATTGAAGAAAGAAAAAAAATGGGTTCGATCATTTTTTTTTCTCGTGATAAGACAAATCGAAGTTATATATATATATATATAGGTATCGGAGGAGGGAAAAATTGTATACAATTAGCGGTATTTTTTTTTTTTCAGGAAAAATTTGTCACTTTTTCGAAATTAAGAGCGAATAGGAAGGAGGGGGGAGAAGTAACACGAAGTTATGGTCGACTGATATATCTGTTTCGTGTTTTTCAATATATCGATAAAGGGGTGACGAGAAAAATAATTAAAAAAAAAGAAAAAAAGAAGGAGAAATAATTGATTAAGGATAAACTGATTACATAAACAGTCTAAAGTGTGCGCTACTCCACATAAACATTATATATATAAAGTATAAAGAAGTATACATTATATTATATATATACAAGAAGTATATAATTATATTATACACACATTGGGATTGGTGAGAATATACGGTTTTTTCGCTTTGGAGTGTTATTTTCTGAAAATATTGAACAAAATATGGAAAAAAATTAATAAAAACCAACTAATTAAAAAAAAACATTGATGGAAATGTGTCTGATCTTTACCTCAACCCCTGACAATTATTAATTTAAAAATGTAATTTCGTCCCCAAATGTATCATTAATTACAGGTGACGAGGAAATTTGGAAAATGTCAGCAAAAAAAAAAGATACATTCCTGTTTTATGACGAAATCGAAGAAATTTTGGAGATTGAAGAAAGAGCTTTTGTTGATAACAAAAATTTTAGAACGTAAATAAAAAAAAAAGACGCGCGACCGAATTTCCCAGGAAATTTTGTTAATTCTGGAAAAAGGGGTTAATTCGAGAATTTTAAGGTTTAAGTATTTATTTATTTAATTATAAATATATAGTGAAAGAAAATGCCCGGATTTGATACAAACCAAGTAAGTGAATTGTTAAATATACGTGGTGTTAAAAATTGCAGTTTTAAAAATTAACACCAGTCGCATAATTAACATCCCAGTGTTACAATTATTTTACCATTGAATTTAATATTTTTTTAAGATATTTACAAATTTTTTATTTAATTTAATTCTTTTTTTTATTTTACAAAAAAATATCCTATTTTATGCAAATTCAGGTTCAACCATTAATTATATTCTCTTCGAATATCAGGAACATTTTTCACACATTGAAACCCTGCCAGTTTTGAGAGAGTCTTTCGCTGAGAAAAGTCTGGTGGATGCTGTGGTGCCACTTGAAGTCAAAGATCCTCGTCAACTGATTATGTTGGTGCAAAAACGTATCTGAAACTGCTAAAAAAAGATTTTGTTAATTTAAATTTGCCGATAAAATTATTCTTCCATGAAGATTATTGGGAGACCTTTTGGTGGTGGACGATTATACAAGCAACACAATGTCCTTCTGGGTATTGGACACAATAGCCGACGAGGTCCTGAAATACTCCTCGAATCTTACGGATCGAAGTGCCCCGGTTTTGATCAGTTGGCTGGCAGGGGAGTTGAAATTCATACGTGGTATTTATATTTTTTTAATATTTATTATTTGTACTAACTTTTTTATTAAATTATATACTTATTGAGTATCAATACTTTTCCAAGATTTTTTTTTTCTCAATCTTTTTATTCATTATTTTGAAATACTTTGTCACGACAAATGTATTCTCAAAATTGTGGGGAATTTAATATTGGAAATATCGATTGATTTTATTACACTTGGAAATTGCAAAATATTTTTTATTAAATTTTTTATTAAAAATAATTTCTATTAAAAATAATTTGTATTAAATATTTTATTAAAAATAATTTCAATGAAATAAATTTTCTTTTTTGAAAAATTAGATTCGAAACCGACACGGGAACTTTTCTTCCAACAAATGGAGCACGTTTTCGAAAACGTATCCAATCAGCATGAAAACGCGTCATTGCACTGGGAATTAATTGTACCCGGAATTTTAAATTCGACGGATTCGAATAACGCTGAAGAGTAATGACGACTATTAATTATTATCGATGATTTAAAAAAAGAGTCAATTTCTATCCATTCAATTTTTAAATAAAACTCTTTTGTCACATTAATATTTTTTAAATAATTTTAAAAAATTGTTTTAATAATATACAAAAATATTAATAATTAATATGAATTAAAATTAATTCTAATACATTAATGTGCACTTTCAAAAACAGGACGTTGCTCGGTAAATTAAAATCCGAAAAAACGGGAAATTCTGAGAACTCGAATAAAGAAAATGAGTCATCGTCTTCGAAAAGCAAAACCGGTCTTCTGGAAATAATTATCCAAGCTACGCATGACATGTTCGCCGATGAATTTCGGTATTCCCTCATACGATCAATTTTTACGGATCCTATTAAAGTTCTGGTTTACAAAATCCCTTTCACCCTTCGTCAACCTCGGAAATTGAAACTGACGCACACCGAGAATCCCGAGACTCAGTTTCGAGTGGATTTTGAAAAAAAATTAGCCAAAGTTCAGTCGCAGAAGGACTTGAAAAAACAAGGTACCAAAAATTGTAATTTTTCTTTTTCCAAAATCAAAATAAAAAATTGCAAATTCCATCCAAACGAAATTTTCTTTTATTTTAAGTTAAAATTATTTGGTTTTTAAAATTTTTTCCCTTTCTATATTTTCTGTATTTCAATTTAGAGAGCAAAAAAGAAGGAAAATACGTAGAAGCTCCTTTGGTACCCCCACCTACCCCAACGGAAGAGGAATCCTTGAGAAGAAATCGGGAATATATTTTGCCACTGCAAGACTCCAACGAAACCGCAGATATACTCTCTCAAAATGGTGTTAAAATTCGATAACAACAAAATTTTGTTGTTTAAATAATAAAAAAAATATATATTTACCATTTTCAATCCGTTAAAAAAACCGCGGAATACTCGGAACACTTGAAACCTCTCACATTTCGTTTCTCCAGAACTGGAGTATCCAGTTTCTGAAAAGAATCGGTTTCTTCCGGGCAACTCGGGCCCAATTGTTTATATTTGTTCGAGCCACTGCCCCAAAATGTACCATCGTCTGAAATTTTAATAAAAAAAAATACTTATTAACAAATTGAAGCATTTTTCTTTTCCAAAATCGGGAATTTGGTTTCGGAATATTTTAAATTATTAATTCAACAGCTTAAAAAAATAGCGTTTCGAAAAATCAGTGTTTTGGAAAAATGCAAAAAAAAGAACCAGACAATTTTGACCGACCGCATTTGCAAATCGTAAAAGTGTTTCCACACTGGACTCCGGTAACGTCACGTTCATAATCCTGGCCATGGATTTTGAGTTCGACCAGGGTCGGTATCGGGAAAATTTTGCTGTCTTTCGAGGACACTCCTAATTGACCCTTAATGTTCCAGCCCCAAGTGTATAGGTCACCCTGAAACGTGGACACGTAATTTGGATTTTCTAGAATCTATATATTTTTTTAAAATTCTAATAAACGCAATTAAGCGGCAGTTTCATTACGCACCTGATCTGTTACAACTGCATTGTGCCATCCTGCGGCTGCAATTTCTACCACCTTCAGCCCTGCTAGAGCTTCGATTAGTGACGGTTCGTCCTGATTTTCCAGATCGTTATGGCCCAACTGCCCTCTTCTGTAAGAAACGAGAGCAACCTTTTTGATAATTGCTTGCACAATAATAATTGTTATTATTATTATTTTTTTATTATAACTACTACCACTACTACCATTAGTACTAATACAGCTCCTACTATTGCTGGTATTGTTATAATTAATCAATAATGAAGAATCGCTGAAAGAATATTGGAGTTACAAATTTAATAAGAATAAAAAAAATATTTATAATTTCTATAAGTATAGAAAATAAGGGTAAAAAGGTGCATGGAAATACTTGCGTTCCCATTCCCATGGAATAGACGTCCCCATTCTCGTCCAGCAAAATCGCATGATCGAATCCACAGGCGATGTCTACGAACTTCGTCCTTTTTGGCGCATCGATCATGACTGGAGCGTTGAAAATCCGGCCTTTTGGAAAAAATTCATAGAAATAAGATATAAACAAAATGAATGCAAATAAGAGTCAATCCCAGACTAGTTACCCAAATTCGTGAGGGCTATGAGCGATTTCCCCATATTTCGTAACTTAATAATACACTCGTGCTCCAAATTGTCGTTGGTCGGTATGAAATTCCTCACTTGGTTCCATTTTTTCTCATACAGCATGTATCTCCAAATACTGTTGCTGGATGTTACAACAGCGACGTAGTCTTTCCCCGCAGCCACGACTTTAAGTCTTCAAGAAATAAAATAATAAAAGTAATCACAATTACGATAATGTCTCAAACGAACGATAAATAATTTATTCGGTAAGTTTTTTTTTTTATACACTTAAGGATTTCCAACAGGACCCACTTTACACCTTCTTCGGGTACTTGGAGTAACTTGGGTTCTTCCACTTTCTGTTCGTTTCCTTCGGTGACGCCAGAAATGTATAATTCGTCATTGTCGTTTCGCAGCAACAGGTAATTCCACGAAATCTCAATATTTGCAAGATTTGGGAACTTGATTTCCTCTAAATTA
This sequence comes from Gasteruption jaculator, assembly GCA_949825005.1. Classification (NCBI taxonomy): domain Eukaryota; kingdom Metazoa; phylum Arthropoda; class Insecta; order Hymenoptera; family Gasteruptiidae; genus Gasteruption; species Gasteruption jaculator. Next base: position 1,540,511 of record OX463761.1, read on the forward strand.
TCGACCGTGACTGGTGTTCTGTTGTTTTTTGAGAACAAAGGACTGGCATTTAGGCCGCAATAGAACCAAGGCATTGTCCAAGTACAGTTTCCTGAAAAAAGAAAAGTAATTTGGTGAAAATTCATGGCAAAGTATAGAAAATATGAAGTGGAAAATAAAATTTCGAGAATTTATTGGAAGTTTAATTGTTTAAGAATAAAAATTGTAAAGAAATTGAAAAGTTATATTTGAAACCCAGGAACCCTGATTGCTTGGTAAGGAAGGCAGAAGGGTGAAAAGTTGTAAGAATAGGTAAAGAAGAGGGTAGAAGGTCTGAGACAGTGGGGGGGGGGGACGCAAAAAGGAAGAACCTAACGCTTGAGGAAGGAATAAGTCAAGAGGCACTGGATGGAACTTGGAAGTAATGGAAAAGTTTCAAAGTCAGTTGCATGAAGGTATAAGGATTTTAAATGTAAAGAAGAAAGAGAAAAGATACTAAATATTTTGATAGTTAATTCAAATGAAAAGTAATTTCTATAACAATGGAATTTCTATACAAAGTAATTACCCATATATGAAAAAATAGCCATACAAAGTAATTACATTTAATTTGGATAACAAAATTAATATATTTATTACAAAAGACAAAAATAAGTACAAAAAAGTTGGCATGGATAATATATTATAGGTCTCATTCCATAACTTTCCGAAACATGTCCCAGAGAATCAATGAAGAAGAAACAACAAACAAAATTTGACAATTAGAGAAATTGCAGAGCTGATCTATGTCGATATTGTTTCCTCCTTTATTTATAATAAATTACAAATCACAATAAGTCAAGATAAAAATAAGTTCAGTAACGAGGATGGTATGGAACAAAGGAAAGAAGCGTAAATTTAGATCACAGAAAATCGAGTCCACCTTTCCAAGGTCAAAGGGCTGAAAATAAAGAGGCTGGAAGAAAAAAAATGTGATCTTCTTGTTGGAAAAAATTCGAAACATTGAACAAAAAAAAGAATGCAGACACGCGTGTACCGACGTCGGTTCTTTTTTTACAAGGCTGACCTTGGGGATTTTTATTCAATTATTAATTAATCACGACAACCCCCGAAGGGTATCGTTTTTTCAATTAAGCCTCACCGTCGCACCGGCTGGTTACCTTAGGAACCGGGGACACGAGTAACAACAACAAAGAACATTCTTTATGTCGATATTTTCCAGTTTGTGAGGACGTAGGGGCGCGAATCTCCAAACGCGATTGTCACATATTTCTTAAAACTCCCGGTCTTCGATTTTAACGGGACCACAAGTAGAAGAAAAAAATGGTAAATGGCAAAATAATGTGTTCGAAGAATTACCGCGGTTCTTCTCTGTAGCAATTCGAAACTGTACATAACCTCACAGTGTGCGAATTACTTAGGGAAAAACCTAACCTCAAAACTGAAAGAACCAGAATTGTACAGGGTCACGGCAAATTTTATCTGAAATGAGAGTGGATATTGTCCTTGAACTTGAAAAATAATGTGCAATGTTTGTCTGTTGCAGGGTTTGCTAGCAATCTTGCGGAAATTGCGGTCGAATCCGGACAAAGAATTGCGTTTGTTGTTGTTGGGACTCGATAATGCCGGAAAAACGACGATATTGAAATCCTTGGCTAGTGAAGATATTTCTCAGGTAAAGTTATTTGTTTTTCAACAATGCCGGTGTTATATTTTGCCTTACGTCCTGTATCGATGTATATTTCAAATAGAAATTTGAGAATCTGTGAATTTCTTCAAGGAGTTCCGAAGAAAAACCTAAAGAAATTGAAATACTTTTACGAGAGAAGGTGATTAATTGCTCAAGTTTTTCAGGTGACTCCTACCCAAGGCTTTAACATCAAAAGCGTACAAAGCGAAGGCTTCAAGCTCAATGTTTGGGATATCGGCGGGGCTCGAAAGATACGACCTTACTGGCGGAATTACTTCGAGAACACGGATGTCCTTGTAGGTCTTACTTTTATAAATACCGATTACGGAAGTTGGTGCTAAAGAGTAGATCCAATTACTGGACCAAATTCGAAACTAAAAATCTGGCAAATCTTACACATTTCCAGTAAAATTTAAGAATTTCCTTTCCTGTAAAATTATCACTTTACCGATCGCTAACCTATTAATTGGCCTTTTGTCGCCAACGCCCATCGACCGATTGCCTTCCAAGGTCTCGAATGGGCTAAATAAATATAATTTAGCATTAATATCATCGAGCGGCCGGTCGGACGGACGAATACTATTGAATCGCTAGCAGTCGGTAAAGTGTTAATATCGAAGTTATTGTTTTCTAGATCTACGTGGTAGATAGTGCGGATATGAAGAGACTGGAAGAAACTGGACAAGAATTGTCGGAACTTCTGCACGAGGAGAAACTACGAGAAGTGCCATTATTAGTTTACGCCAATAAACAAGATTTAGGGCAAGCCCTAACAGCCGCTGAAATCGCAGAAGGTCTCGGTTTGCACGATATCAAAGATCGGGATTGGCAAATTCAGTCCTGCATCGCTACCGAAGGCAAAGGGGTTAAAGTAGGTACCAAAGCAAACGAAAAATCGAAATTATACAAAAAATCGAAACTTAAGGTTTTTCTTTTTCTAAATTGAAACGAAAATTGTTATTGCATAGAAATGTTTTCTAACAAAAAATTGATTGAATTTCTTTTACAGGAAGGCTTGGAATGGGCTTGTAAAAATTTGAGGAAGAAATAAAATTAATCGGATCTTCGAGATTCAGGACCAGAAAATAAGAAAGACAGAAACATAAAATAACGCAAACTGAGGACGTCTGTTGCCACCGAATTTTTGTAGATAGCGTTTTTCCGAACACCCGTTGCGGTAAGAAATATCGACATAAGGTTGTATGTACTTACTTAGATAGCAATTTTTACAGTAAAAGCAGGAAGAAAGTGTTGGATTTGCATAGGAGAAGATACTTCGTCTATTAAAGAACGTTTTAGTATTGTTTTGAACAAAAAAACCAATCTACTGTTTTTTTTTTCTTGTTTCCCCAATTATCCAAGACTTCCTGAGTTCTGTTTAAAAAATTGGTATAATGAGTATTCCAAATTTGAGAGATATTTAAGATAACGGAATTCACATAAAATCTTGTAATCTTTTTTTTTGGAATTTTCCTTATTTTTAAATAACAAACGACTGCATTCGATTTCCATGAACTTTTTTATTCGAGATCTACTATACTCACTGAAAAGTGGTAACGTATTCATTTTTTTTTCTTTATGAAACACTGTACACACGAGACAAAATTAACACCAACGGAATAGAAAAGTGAGACTTGGAGAAAACTGCTGAACACTTGTTTGATTTCCAAAAAAAAAAAAAAAATATTTGGTCTTATATATATAATAATTACTGAAAAATGAGCAATCAGTTAATTCCTCGCAAAGACTCGTTTCCTTCCCTTAAATTAAGCAAAACTTTGATTCGTTTTTCAACATTTCAATAAATCTTATTCTCGACATTTAAAAAAATCGTTTTTTTTCTCGTGAAAAAACTGGATATTTTATTATCTATAAATTTAATTTATTATATAATTAAATTTTTGTTGCCTGGGATTCTATTATTTTTTTTTACACCGCAGTTGTTTTTCTTGAATATTAATTTTTTCTTATTTTTCCTAAATCATTTTTTTTTAAATATGAGAATTATTTATTTGATGCAAAAATCGTCTTTTTTTTTTTTAAAATCGTACCTATATTTGGTAAATATAATTCAATACCAGAGATTCTTGATTTTCATGGAAACACTGAAACTCTCGATAATAAAATTCTCCCTCCCTATTTTTTATAAATAATTTGAAAATCTTCTCTCTCGAAATCCATGTACAAACAAACGAGTCGATCGAATTCTATCATTTGCAATATAAATGCACTTTCCCTTCTTAACGTAAAAGTAAATAATTTACATAGCAACTATGTATAAGGTACATATTTCTTTCCTGGGAAAACGCCCGGCAAATTTCCCAATTTTTCCAACCTTTTCTGTCGGGCTTCCTTTCTTGTTGCTCTTGCTTTCGTTGTTGTATGTTTTTTTTTGGAAGCTTGCAAACGAAGTGAAAATCAAAAACTATGTTTTCTTAATTGACTTCGTTAAAGTTCATTGTGGACGTATTCTGTGGTTACTCGGATCTCTTCTTCGTGGAAATCATTGCAGTCTACCGGGTACTTCTCCTGAAAAATAAATAATTTTATATTTTTCATTTTAATTTAAGAAAAATCATTCGCACGATAATTATTGAAATATTTAATTATTTTATTTTTCAATTTTTCAATTATAATTTGTATCTCCTTCGAAATGCGGAAAATTGATTTCTACAGATCCAAAATTTAATCTTGAAATTCGAATGTCCATTTTTTTTCCAAATTTATGTTCGAATTAATTTTACTATAAATTTTTTTTTTTCAATTTAAAAATGAAAAGTGGTAGGTGATTTAACTTACGAAACAGGCATTGGATTCTTGGATGGCCCCGTACAAACTCCAAAAACTTAAATTACTTTTGTTGCTAATAGCCCATGCCGCTGGATAACTGGACAGTCTGGTCAATGTTTGCCTAACAATTGCTACCTTATCGTCCGGATTTGTAATGTTGTGTTGATTAATTACACATAGGATGTGGGATGCACATTTGGGCGATTTTACTGCCCATTTGTATGCCCTGTACGCCTGAAACGGAAATATATCATATTAACACTATGCCATCCGGTGGCACAGCGTTGGTGCCATGCGAAAACTATCGGGGAAGCACCGGTGGCACCACGTGTGTCGTACCGGCCACTTTCTAAAAATGAAGAAAGTGGAATCGAAAAGATAACAATAGTGATATTCTGGCTACAAAGAAAAATAGTACCAATAATCCTTATTTAAAAAATTATTAAATAGATCTCCTTAAAAAAATACCTTCAAAATCGGTCCCACCAAATCGTTATTAATAACTTCGCTCAAGCGGTGACTCAATTCCCTGGCATTAATTTTCGACATGATGAATCCTTTTTCGGACGCTAGGACCATTAATTCCCGGAAGTAGGCCACTGCGGGTTTTATATATTGCGAGCTATCAATTTTCATGTTCAGGTGTCTCTTAGCCACAGCGTTTACCAATCTAAATTTGAGAAGAAAAAAATATTAACAACAGGAACATTATTTTTCCACGACATGAACATTTTTCAACAAGGCACAAAAATGACAAATTTGAATGAATTAAGTAACTTAATTATTCTAATCAATTTAATAATTAGAGTATAATTATTGGATTAAATTTAATTACCTTTTAAATCAATAATTAACTTTTATGACAAATAAATATTCGAAATAATTCAATAATCAAAGTATAATTAATGGATTAGATTTAATTAACTTTCAAATAAATAATTAACTTTTATGAAAAATAATTATTTTAGAAATCTTGATTTTCTTCATTTTTAATTTTTATTTATATTTACACAATATAAAATTATTTTCATTTAAATTAAATTTAATATGATAAAAAACTGTATTCAAACTAGTTTGAACATAGGGACAAAAATTGTCTCCTAATACATTGAAATTCTTCATGTCTTGCTCATAATCGTCCTGGACACTCACCGAGTGATACTTTCAGCCGGTTTATTGGAATCGAACATTGCTGCCTTAGGGTATCCTTGCGACTTGAGCAAGCTGTTGCCAATAAATTGAGCAGTGGCCAGATATCTCTGCTGTATCGCAGGATCCGAAACGTGCGAGATCCATTCGGAGACGAAATTCGTCAAGGATTTGATCCACCTCCTTCGCAGTGCCGGGTTGTCGAAGCTATCGAGGATCTTCTCGTAATTCAGGTTTCCTCTTTCGTCCACCATCTGACCAACAATGTTCGCCAAGCCACTATTTTTCCACAGAGCTTGGCCTAATTCCGAATTGCTGAAATGGGATATTAAAAAACAAAATCATCATGTTTGGTCTTTAGGGCGAGAGGAGCCATTAACAGGCACTTGCAGGCATTTGTAGGCAATTGTTGGCAATAATATGGAGTAATAGCGAGCAATAATGGGCATTAATGGGCAATAAACATGTGTTGGTCGCATAAAATAGGGAAACATGAGCGAATGTGTACCTAAAGTGGTCCCACATGACATGAATGTTTTCCAAAATCGGTGGAAGGAACCACGAATGGGAGGAATGATCATGTGGCCGATGGGGATTATCAGTTTCTTCGCCACTGTCACTTCCGCTGTTGAAATTCGAGAGTACCATCGGCAAAAATCCCATCAATCCCCCGAGATTGTTGTTATTGTCATTGTTGTTGCCCTGTCCCAAAAACATACTAGCGAGACCTGAAAAAAATATATATTTATCTAGATAATACAAATAACAATAATAATAATAATAAAAATACACATTGCCACATTGTCCGCTTAGGAGTGGAAAATAATAATAATAATAATAATAATAATAATATATAAATTATAATATAAATAATCAACAAATATAGAAAAAGATTCAAAAATTCCTTAAAAATTATAATATTTGCCACGAAAAATAGTAAATATCCTCGCAAAGCATAGTACCAACGTTAGTTCTTTTAAGGGACGTTCGACGGCGCTGTCTGTGACGAGAAAAGGCGGGAAATTTGAACTCGCCAAACCGAAATCCCATTTTTTCCTGACGTCAGCTCACAAATACTCAATATTTACCTAATGCGCTTTCGAAATCGAATCCCGCGGGTGCTGGTTCATCGGCCTCGGAGACTTTTCTCGCTCTTCTGTTGCCGGAATTGGCCAGAAGATCGATCATGGGTCCGAACATGGACAAGTCGAGTCCAGGGGCTTGTCCTCGCCCCTGGTCGTCGCCTAGGAAGGCATTTCCTATCTGAGATATGACTTGACTTAAACCGTCGCTGCTCCTCTGACCTTTTCCTGAGTCTGGTTGAGCAAAAGTGTTGACGAAACCTTTTTCTAGTCCCCCCAAGGTCTCCTTATCACTAAACAGCTTTTTCGCAGCTTCGATGAAGACGCTGGAAGTTTCGTCCTCATCGTTCTCCCGAGTGTCGCAATACGCGACGCTCAGAGAAATCACGATGACCAGTATCGTCTTTGGTAATCTCATCCTGGAACAATAATTTAACAAAAAAAAAAACATTAATACATTGGATAAATATGTTACAATAATAAATTATTAAATATGCGTCTGTTGTCGATGAAAAAAAAAAAAATTATTTCCAGGCGCACGTTGGAACGAATATTCACCGTCGCTGTCGCTGACTGTCGCGGCGGTGAATATTCGCCTAAAGCTCGCGTGCAATGGAGACCCGCCTTTATGATTCCATTATTTTTCCTATATTATTTCGCGCGGGAAATACGAGTTAGAAGTGGGCGTTGCCATAATTAAGACACTTGAGGAACAAAAAAAAGGTATTTTGGGGAAGAAAAACGACAAAAAAATAGGTAACGATAAAATGTGTCATTAAAATCATATATCTTTAACGACTTTTGGTAAGAGCAATTGCCGAGAGAGTCATTTTAGGACGTGAAAGGACTCCTCGGACCGGAAACGTAGGTGTTTGGGCTTTCCTCTGTATAATGATTTTAAGATACCGTTGTTTTTCGCCTCTTCAACTATGGAGAGAATAACAATGACTGTTATTTCGGGTTAATAATAATATATATGTATATTCTTGCAGTCAGACGAGTAGATGGATCGAATAAATTTGATTTTTATATTTTTTTTTTGAAACTGGAAAAAATCTCAAACAGGTTGGATGGAATAAATTATAATTTAGTTGTTTTACTTTTGTTATTTATTGTTATTATAATTTTAACCTATTATTATGTTATGTAACTATCTAAAACTATTGTATAGGCAAATTTCTGCTGTTATTACATTTTTTTCGAGTTGAATTCGGATTCGAAAATAGGTATTACTGCACTTTTTGTTTAACAAATATTTTTATTTATATATTTTTATATTTTTCCAACAAAACCAATTGTAAATTCCAACAACAAATTGAAATTTATAAATTCTCGCTGACGTTACAATTCATTTCCAGAATTTTTTAAAAATGCAGTTTTCGCCCAAAATTGGATCTGACAGAAATTAGTATTTATCCAAAGAAAATCGTAAGACCAGATTTTGTCTATGCGTGTATATGTACACACATGCACAAGTTGGCGTATATATTTTATGCTTGCAATTATTACAGTCTAATTAGACCTCATTTACTGGAACTCCGTTTCTTGCGTTTCTCAAGTGCGAAGGAAGCTTACGGGGGGACAATATTAGACGTTATTACGCTTAATGATCGGCTGCCTAATTAATTCTTAACGACTGCTGGGAGAAAAATGGTTTAATGAAGGAGTGCCTTGATTGAAGACACAGTTATTACATACAGTTGCAGAAAATTTCCCAGTGGTTCGCCCTGAAACTGAATCCTAAAGGTAACAAATGGGCACCCCGATCGCTGGACTATAATGTAGAAAAAAGTAGGACTTTTTCGATATCAATGGATTGCTTGGATTCTAATTTATGTTAATTCGAATTTTTTGTGGAAATAAATTTAGACACGATCAAGGTAAAATTTGATCAATTGTTATTTTACGTCATGGATTTTTTTTATACAAAATTGACTCAGTCTCATCAATTATGTGGTTATTGTAATATATGTAATATAAAATAACATAAAATAATTATAATATCAAATGGATAATCCATTTATTTTATAATTATATAATTTAATCCTATTAAAATTTACCTATTATTATTATTATTATTATTATTATTATTACTATTATTATCATTACCATTACCACTATTATTATTATTATTATTATTATTATTATTATTATTAGTAGTAGTAGTAGTAGTAGTAGTAGTAGTAGTAGTAGTAGTAGTAGTATTAAATTAACAGATTTATTCTCAGACTGAAAAAATACGAAAAATTGGACAAATTTATGATAATTCAGCCTAGACAGATATATATATATTTTGCTTTGTCATTTGGTAGTCAGTCACTGAGCAAAAACTGGCATTGCCATTCGATGGGCTGGAAATGCTAAACAGGGACGATCGTCCCCATTTATTTTTCCTTCGGTGTGCATGCGTGTGTGTGTGTGTGTGTGTGTGTGTACAGAGAGCCACGATGTTTCGAATTCTTTGGAAGCTCCCATACCATTAGCTAATTCGCGGTGTAAGTTATCATCGTAGCACGGCGAGAAACGTAATTTCAGTACCGTAAACCGCATGAAATTGGACGTTCTCTTGAAAGGAACGCGATTCGGTATACCTAACGGTACGCACTGTTAGTCATCACATCGTTCCTCCAACGCGCGAAAAATTTCTATACCATATCCTGCTCTTTATTTTTTTCTTCTCTTCTTCTTTCCAATCCAATTCAATTCGAACAATTGCTCAGGTTCTTTTCCTTTTTCTCTTTTTCCGATTTATTTGTTTATTTGTTTTTCAACGCTCACTTTCCCTCTTTCTAGGCACATTTTTAGCGAAACCATCAAATCCTCAATTTCTTTTTATTTCCATTTATTTGCACTTGTCGCTATTATTTGTACTTTTTTTTCAAAACAATTCTAGCATTTTCCAAATTTTTAATTATTTAATTTTCTCTACTTTTTTAATTCCTATTTATTTTAAATATTGTTCTTGTTTTTATAAACGAATGGGTCACCTCAAAAACGTCGTAAGGTAGAAATTGCAAATTGTTCAAAAAGCCCCGAAAATGAAAAAAAAATAACCCGATGAATTTAAAAAAAAATTCATCCATTTTTAAAAAATTCATTTTTAAAAAAATTCATCCTTTTTTTTTTAAAATCCATTTTTTAGAAAAATTATTTTAAAAAATCCATCAGGTAATTTTTTTCATTTTCGGGGGTTTTGTGAATAATTTGCGATTTGTACCTCACAGCGTTTTTGGGGTGACCCATTCAAATATTTATTTATATCTCAGCATTTAATTTTAATTAAATGATTCCCGATTTTCAGAATGACATTACGATACAATTGAATAATTTCGCACTTCGGGTGATTTTTCCCAGAATGCTCCAATAAATGATGAAATAATTGAGCGAATTAGAGGGAATCTTCGGGGACGATATGGAGCGGAATGATGGAGGCTAAGCTCCGATCCGCTCGGTACAATAATTATACCTGTAGAATAATTTTGCGCCAATTTCGGCTTTTTAAATGATTGGTAAAAATTTTGTGTGTGTGTGTGTGTGTGTGTATAACAGTCCAATTTGGAATGAGTAATAAAGGAGAAAAATGCATAATGAGTGGTTTTCCTTCAAGGTTTCATTCCACTTTATCGGCAGAAGTGGCCGTTGATAAGAGGATGATTATAAGTAATTACCGGTTGAACCGTTTTCTGAAAATGACTGTACCAGGTGTAATTCTGTAAAAAAGTTATGATCCAGCCATAACTTGGACATTCTTTTTCGAAAATTCTGCAATTTCAGAATTTCATTATTTTCCCATTTCCATGATTTTCGAAATAAATAAGTAATCGACCCAGACAACACTGTATTATTATTATTATTATTATTATTATTATTATTATTATTATTATTATTATTATTATTATTATAATTATTCCTTTTTTATCCAAAGTTAATAACTGTTTCGAATAACACTTTCTTCAGCGAAAGGGTGTCATTGTTTACCGCTTCCTCCCAAACAACAATTGTTGCCTGCTTTGTCACGGAGCACGTTTAGCTGCTTGTGAAACGAGGAACGAGAGTACGATGTCGTTTTGACGGATGTTGTGCATTAGCCGCGTACGTTATCACCGCGAAGTGCAACTTATTTTCCACTTCGAAGGAAAGTGAAGAGAGGAAACTCCACGTAACGACTAACAGTACCTGTCTCCCAAATTGCCGAGTTTACAAATATTCAAATGTCCAATTTTTCGAATTTCCAATCTCCAAATTGTCAGGTAATTTCCAATCTCCAAATTGTCAAAATTCCAAATTTCCAAATTTCTAAATGGTGAAACCTCCAAATTTCCAAATTCCCAATCCCTCAAATTTCCAATCTCCAAATTATCCAAATTCCAAATTGTCAAAACTCCAAATTCTCAATTCCGCAAATTTCCAGTCTCTACATTGTCAAATTTTTAAATTTCCAAATTTCCAAACTTCTAATTCCCCAACCTCCAAATTGCCAAATTGTCAAATTTTTAAATTTCCAAATCTTCAAATTCCTGATTCCCCAAATTCCCAACCTCCAAATTGTCAAATTTCCAAATCTCCAAATTTCCAAATCTACAAATCTCCAAATTTCCAATCTTCAAATTACCAAATTGTCAAATTTCCAAGTCTCCAAATTCCCCAATTTTCAATTCCCCAATCCCCCAAATCCCCCAATCCCCCAATCCCCAAATCCCCCAATCCCTCGAATCCCCGAAATCCGCGAATTTCCAAAAACCACCTGGAAACCACGAACCACCGAGAAAGCAGCGAAGCGGCACTTGGGCTTCCTTTTACAAACGCATATTACATCACACAACCGGGACTTGGGGCAGATCCGCGGCAGATCCCATCTTACACTGCGAGGCAGTTCCTGCAGTTGCTGCAGTGCCCTCGCTCTCGCGAAGGAACGTAAGGCGTAATCGTAAAATCGGGAGGAAACGCAAATAAATACCTTGAGTTTTAATGGTTCGGGTGTTTTCAGGAAAGCTGGGCCCCGGCGTGCTTGTGGAATTGAACTCGACGGTCTCTTCCAGCGTAGAAGCGCTCTTTTACGAAGGTTTTAAGGATGTTTGCACCTGACACGAGGAACGCCGTGGCCTAACTGGCGTCGAACGTAGCTCGGCAAACGGTACTTGTCTACCTGAGCAGTCAGGTCCGTCGTGGCTTTCTTGCTTCGTGTATTCGAATACACCATCGGTAATACAATGCAAAGTGTTCAAATAAAGGAAAGATAGCCTACGCGTGCCGGTCTACCTTGAAAATAGATAACGATTATTTAAAAAAAAATTTTTTTCTCTTATCATCATTATTATTATTATTATTATTATTATTATTATTATTATTATTATTATCATTATTACGCTCACAATTATTTATTTATTTTTATTCCATCTCAGCCGGTAGAACGACCGGATAATTTCTCGTCACGCAGGTTCCGGGACACTGGGTCCGTTTTTGGAGCAGAAGATGCCTGGACCCTAAAGATCCAAGGTCCTAAGTTATCGATTATCAAGAAATTCCAAGAATCGACGCCCCACCGGGGATCAACTGGAAATTAAAATTTTTTTCTTTCTTATCGTTATTATTATTATTGTTATTATTATTATTATTATTATTATTATTATTATTATTATTATTATTATTATTATTGTCGCAATTATTTATTCATTTTTATTTATATTCCACTCCGACCGGTAGAACGACCGGATAATTCCTCGTCACGCAGGTTCCGGGACACTGGGTCCGTTTTTGGGGCAGAGGATGTATGGAACTTGAGGATCCAAGCTCCGAAGTGATCGATTGTCAAGGAATTCCAAGAATCGACTCCCCGCCGGGAATTAACTGGAAATTTACGGGCTGACACAGAGTGAAAGTGCCAGTAGATGACCGGGTGTTGATAATTGACCGTTTCCAGGGCAAGTTCTGGGAAGTTGGGGATTTTGATATTTTTCGTTGGACAGGGAATTATTGACAGCTCTTTTTTTTCTATGTTGATAAAATTTTTTTTTATTGTTATTGATAATTTTGTTTCGGTCGTTTTTAGATGGATTCTAAAATAAAATAAATGGTTTTCTCGTTGTTTTGGAATTTCCAGGAAATGTTGAGTGGTGGATAATTTTTTTTTGCCTTGGGGTAGAGTAATAGAATAAATGACATCCACGGGAAATTGTTTTTATTAAATAGAAATGGAATAAAAAATAAAAATTTAGGATTTTACGAATAAAAATTAGGGATTCGTAAATTTTCTTTTTTTATTCTTTTTCTATTTAATATAGAAATTTAATAGAAAAAGAATAAAAAATACAAAATTTACGATTTTACGAATAAAAATTAACGATTCGTAAATTTTCATTTTTTATTCTTTTTCTATTTAATATAGAAATTTAATAAAAAAAAAGAATATAAAATTAAAATTTACGATTTTACGAATAAAAATTAACGATTCGTAAATTTTCATTTTTTATTCTTTTTATTATTATCAAATAGAAAAAGAATAAAAAATAAAAATTAACGATTCGTAAATTTTCATTTTTTATTCTTTTTCCATTTAATATCAGAAGGGAAGAATCTTTTAAAAATCATTATTATACTGCAAAAAATGCAATGGTGGTTTTTGATCATCAAAATGAATAAAATGAAAAAGAAAGACTTTCCAGATGTGTTCTTCCAGAGTTGGATGCAGTCCAAACGATGCTGCACTTGGAAATTCCCGATGGGGAATTCCTTGGAAAGGGGAAGCACAGCCATAATTACCATGGACTGCACTTTTTGGGCCAATTCCAGTTTGGTTACAATTGTTACCATTCCAAATTTGAGTTTTTCACCGACTGTCCCAGTATTGGGACCCATTAAAAATAATAATAATAATATTAACACAAAATTTATAATATATTATTATATTTACGAATATTTCGATCCTAGATCCGGCAAAAATTGTATTTTTAAAAAATACAATGTATGCCCAAGCACTGCGATGCGATGAAAGGAAACTGACGTGCATAATAACTACTGGCTACTGGTCTTACCAGAAGCGTCCAGTGTTTTTTCTTTTTTCTTTCCTCCTGCAATTAAATGAGAAGGTATAAAGAGATAACGGCGATTATTATAATACTGTTAAATCATTCTATTTTTTCTATTCCATAGAATTTCAGGAAATTTTTGTCCAACCATTCACGTTATTTCCCATACAATTGCAAATAATATAGTTATGTGTATGTGTACACACATGCGCATACACATAACGTATGTGTGGATTTATATTTACATGTATGTGTAAATTACAGTACGTGAATGTATATTTTATATGTACGTTTACGTGTATGTGTATTTATATTTACATACGTGTGTCCATATATTTCCACACACACTCATATATGCACATATGTATGGATCATACATATATATAGTTATAATATATTCCCAGGGTGGAACCGGTTCCAATGAAACGTCACTTGACAGATCCTCGAGTCGCTGACCCCTGCTGAATTAAGGACCAGGATTATGACGTAGGCAGCATACTAAGTCGGTTCATGGTTCCCATCAAGGTCACTCCCAAATTTTAAAAGCCAGAGCCTGCTTAGGAATCTCATATATGTTAAGGACACAGGAGCTGAAACGGTATTTTTTTTTTTTCTTCATTTTAATGAATCTCGGATTAGATATTGGGGTTCACGGATTTCCATGAATTATTGTGGGCATTTTTTCCAATTTGTTGAATTCTAAATTAGTAAAATGTAACAGAAACCTAGAATTTTTTTCGAATTTTTTTTTTTTTTTACTGGTTTATTATGCCCTGGAATCCATGGGGCAATGTACAGATATACAATAGAAGTAAAATAATAGTAAATGAATTTAGTATAATAGAGAGAAACATAATAATAATAACAATAAAGAATTTATTGAATTCGTGAGAGGAATTGGAAATAAAAATTGAAATCAGAAATAAAAGCTTCTTTTAAATGAAAATTAGAAAGAAAAAAAAAATCTTAATTACAAATTGGACAAAAATAGAAGAAAAAAAATATCTGCGGTCCGGTATTGGATCAGACTGGTAGCCAACACTCTGGGCAATCATTTACTTTCCAGTGAAAATAATTCCAGTTTTTTGAATCCACAAGAAAGAGGCTTTTTGAAGCAAAAAAAAAGTTAAATTCAGAAATATATTAATTTAAGATACGTCCTGGTGTATATTAATATATTTACTAAATATATTTTCACCCTCATTAAATGGAAACCCATAGAAAAAAAGGAAAAACAATTTTTTTCCAGAAAAATCAAATATCGATTGTAACAAGTGCATGACTTTTTCTAAATACAATATAAAAATATATCTTATTTTTAGAAATATATATTTGATCATATATTTTTCTATATATTATTTGATATATTTTTCCAAAAAATAAATTAAACACTTCGGTCCATGGGAATTGGATTGAATCACAAGCACCTGTTTAATTTTGTAAACAAAAATGCATCAATATATGGAGCAACCTTGCGGTCAATCTTTCCAAACCCGACCCCAATTTCCACATTCTTCTTGTACCTGTGGATGCGTAAGATCGTAGTGAAAGGTAAGACAGTCATTTTTTTTTTTTTCGTCATCCGTTACATTTGTATCCATACAGTTTTTATTTCACGTCTAATTAACCCCAGACAGGTAGGGTTACATGAACAAGAACGAAAGAGAAGTACATCACAATCATCGTTTTTTTTTCTTTTTTAACATATATGGTATGTTCTCGTTATTTCTACTATAAATTTCTCGATTACGATTATTATTCATATGATCCTTATTGTTATTATTATTATTATTATTATTTTATCACTTCTAAACACGTACCTTTAATCTTCACAATTTTGTTTTACTCTACATTTTATATCCTGGCGATAGATGCGATCCTTAGTAGCAGCTTTTTTACTTATTAATTTATTTGTTTTATATTTGTTTTTTTCTTTATCAAGAAAATTATCGATACGGTATCGATTATAATCATAACAATGGTATCCCGCCTGTAGGAAATTTTTAACACCTGTTCCAGGAGCGAACTTTTACAGAAATTTTTTTGGTGACGTTAAAATATATAATTAACCGACATATATATAAATAAAATTATTATTTTCATATTTTTATATTTCTAATATTGTACAATAATAGTATTAATATTGTTACTATTATTATTATTATTATTGTAATAATATTATATAATAATAATAATAATAATAATTATTATTATTATTATTATTATTATATAATATTATTACAATAATAATAATAATAATAGTAATAATATTAATACTATTATTGTATAATATTATGCTATTATAATATTAATACTATTATTATATAATATTATGCTTAGAAAGTAATACCATTGTTAATATAAATAAAATTTTCACCCCATAAAATTTCGAGTAAAAATAGACTTGGGGGTGTTAAAAACATTTACAGGTGTTACAAAATTTCGGTAGAAATACAAAAAAGACTTGGGACCGATATTGAATGGGTCAGATTTAGAAGGACGCGTCTGACCCCTGCGCCGAAATATGACACAGAAAATGCAACTTTTCGAGCTTTTTTCATTTCAGGGTGAAAATCAGTTACCGCGAGACACCATTATTAAGTTCCATAGATTTTCATTACTTTCTTCTCGATAATTCAGTGGAGCCAAAAATCGTCAATTTTCTTTTAATTAAAAAAAAGTACTTTGTTTTGAAAAAAAAAAAAAATTATTTTGAAATTCTAGTTTCATTCCAAATATCAGCGTTACGTTTTTAACCTTTTTCATATTCTACGAGTACAATAACAATAAACAATTTACACTCAGAAAAGAAGAAATCGGGGTGAAGTGGAGTTTATAGTAATTTCTACGATGTAACAAGTAATTCCTAATATGTTGTAATAATTATTGTAATATAAAACCAAATTTACTGATTGTAAGAAATCGATTTGCTAAAAGTATTATTTACCTAAATTTTCAAAATATTTCAAGAATTGAAAAATTCGAAAAAAGGAAGTTGAAATTTCCAAGTTGGAATTTCACAATTTTATTAGATTCGAAAAGAAATTCACTAAAACTCTAATTATTTTGATTTTACCAAATTTATAAACCAAAAATAAATGAATTTCCTTTCCTCGTGCAGCTTTGGAATGTACAAATTTTGAAAAAAAAAAAATTGGAAGCTCCTTTTCCCCTGCATTTTTCCTTACTAACTTACTTTTGGATAATATTTCATTTTTGGAAGATTTATACTTCTCCTTTTTATGTATTTTTTTTCCAAGCATTTTCGACCGCTTGTGTTAAACAAAAAAAAATTTTTTTTTTCCTATTTTATCTTCCGCTTTTTTTTCTTCATTTTTTTTACTTTAGCCTCACTTTCACCATGTAAAAGTTTGAACAAGACATTTTTTGGAAGGCTTTCGGTTTTCTTTGTCCTTTTTTTTCGGGACGCTCTTATATAGTTAATTAATTAATTAATTAATTAATCAATATCTTTACGTTGGAACGGATTGGCATAACGTACAATTAATTAGCATTAGACAATACGATTTACAAAATTGTTGTTTCATCGCTGGATTAAAATCCATCTGTAAAATTGTATATCAACTTTTATTTTTATATAAAACCTCTTAGTTTTTTTTTCTTCCCTATTTTTCTTCAATTAATCTCAATATTCACTTTTTTTTTGGTTAATTAACATTTTTTTTGTTTCCATTGAGACATTGAATCATCTTCAAATCCTTGGATATGTAGCGCAAAGCCTGAAAACCAACAAACCGTATCGTTTGTTTATAAAAATCGCTCAACTTTTTTTTTTCCGTCAAAATCAAACAAATCTTCCCAAAAACCGCGTTGGAATTTCCAAGAGTCGTTTCAATAACTGACTTTTTCTCTGAAATTCAGGAGCTGCAATTTTTGGGAAAATCCGTAACAATTTTCTTACTCCATTTACTATTTTTGGAACTCTTTCCAGATTTCTTCAATATTCACCAAAATAGTCTGTCAATATATAGAATATTTAGAAAAATGTATTTTACACATTTATGGAATTACTTAAAATCAACCCTCAAAAATACTAATTTATACGGAATGTGTCGAATTTGGCAATTTTTGAGTTTTCATAATTTTTATACTTTCAAGAAACAAGTCGAAATCGTAGTTATTATTTTTGGAATTCATTGGAATTTTCACTAACCATTATTTTTTTTTATATTCAACGACACAATTTTTCACTTTTCGTCGATTTTCGAAAATACGGGAAATTCAACGAAAAATATCGTGTCTCCAAAATTATTTTGAAAATATTCGTTTTTCTTTTTTTTCTTTGACGCATAAGATGTATGACATATATTGTATTAATAATAACAAATGGAAGTGTTTGCAAGTACATAGACTGTTAATGAGGACAACGAGTAGACGCTTATAAACAATTGTAACAATATTTCAAAACGTACCCTTTAATTTCTCTGTAATAATACCTTGTACTTTTGACGTGACAATTCACGTTAACAAGAGCGAATATTGACAATGCCAACTGCTTTCAGTTCACTGTGATAACAAATTCCACGAGATCACGTGACTTTTGCAATAATCCTCCCTCGATAAAATTTTATTTTTCCAAAAATGATAAAAAAACCGGAGATCTAATTTCGAATTTCGAGTTTGAAACCCAAAAGACGCTTATCGATTTCAAATTTCGCGCCTTTCGGTCACAGACAGCGCCCCCGGACGGGCCTAAGCGGTACTACATTAATAATTCCTCTTTGTAAATCAAATATTTTGGTTTATATCAAGTTCCACCTTTGATTTGAAGTTTATTTATTGAAATCTTCAATTATAAATTTAATAATTAACTGAATCTTTCTGTGAAATGAATTTTAATTAAATTTTTATTTGCTGGCGGACAATTTCTATGGAATGGAATTTTATTTTTTGATAAATTCCGATTCTGTTCTGTGGAATTTTGAAAAATGCAAAAATTGCAAAAATCACGCGATTCCATCCCTCAAAAATTCCCGACCCCTTTGAGATCTTCTTGTTTTTCATGAATTAACTTAATAAATTCGGTATCCAACGTTTTCTTCATTATTTTACGTATACTTATATTTCTATATAATTACGAAATTTACTTTCCATTAAAATCTCGATTTTAAGGTACAAAAGAAGAAAAGTCCTTTATTACTATTATTTTTTTTGTTTTGTAATAGGAACACCGAGACATAGACCAGAGTGTATTTTTATTTGTTTCTCCAAGTAACGCATTTATTAAAAATTCAATCGTCCCTCGCTCTCATCCCATTTTCCCTTAATTAACAAATAAATGGCAATTACGGTCCAAAAAGGGCTATAAAAAAAAATTTTTTTTTCTTTCCCTTTTTTTTAGTCCCCCATGGGAAAGACTTTTTTTTCCAATAAATGCGTTAATTTCTAATAAAATTCCTTAAATCCTAAAACATCGAGTTCTGCGTTTATTTATTTTCCTTTAATTTTGCTTTCGAGTAAATTGTTTATTTTTTTTTAAAATTAATTATCCCTCTTTGTCGCTTTCTGCCGAAATTACCGTCTTCGATATCAAACAGTAGTTTCACGGAAGATCTTAACCGGCGAATCGGCGTGTTTTATGTGAATGTAACGAGTTATAGTTGCCGTGCCATTGTTGCAAAATTCGCGTGGACTTTCCAAACTTTCGGGACTTGCTTTCATCTCGATATGGTTCATGTCCATGTTCTCTGTGTTCTCTGCGTAGGAAATCAATGTATAAGTACACGTATGGTTACTATCGTTCCTTGAACAATTTTTCAAACGCCCGCAAACGCCCTTAAAAATCCCCAAAAAAATTGTAATCGACATTTGCAACAATAATTATTGTCGATTTTCACCAAAATTCATTTTAAAGAATTTCCTCTAGTCGTTTTTCCATTACAAAAATAATTTTCTCTTGAACAATTCTTTGTTTCAGGGAAAAGCGTTTGCGGGAATTCAAATTTCGCGCCTATTCGGCACCGACAGCGCCCTCTAACGGTCCCTACAGGAACTCATTACAAAATCGAGCGGCTTGCCCGCATTATAGAGGTAGTTCCGTACATTTACACATTTTTTTTTCAATTAAAATGTTTTTCTACAAAATATTTGCAACACAAAGGCTCGAAATCTTGCAATAAAACAAAAATACAGTCATCAGCAAAACGCCAAACGAATCAAGGTATCACTTCGTTTCACAAAAATGTAACAAAATTTGTGGCAAAACAAATTTTCTACATAAGGAAGAACACAGAAACTCTTAATCAACAGTGCAAAAAAGAAAACAAAAATGTTAGTGAGTGAAATCGCGTAACTTATCCTACAATTGTTCAAATGATTAGTGAAATTACAAAAGAGTGTAATAGGAACGTTGAAATAAATAAAAAGGAAGCTCTTGAAATTATTGTGTCTCTTGTTTTCTTTTTTAATGAAAAATAATTGTTTTATATTCTAGGTATTTACAAAAAAAAAAACCTAAAATTAAAAATAATGGTCGATACTATGATTCGCAGTAACATGGTAATAATAATGGTACCTAATTGTAAAAATAAACAATTGCAAATTAACGTCGAATTACATTTTCATGAGAAAATTCGTGGATGATGGATTTTGATTTGAATTTTGATTTGTATTAATTAAAGTAACGAATTATAGGAAATTGGAAAACTAATTAAGTAGTAGAAAATTCCTTAAAATTAAGAAAATTTTGGGACTGAAATTTTTCCTTTTTTGATTTAGTCGCATTTTTGAAAACGCAATAAGTATATTCGCATTTCATCTAAAAAATCATTGATCTTCAAATTCCCATTGAATGAAACACAAAAAGAATTTCAGTCGTTGCTCAGAAAAAAATGGTACCCGTGGTAAAAGTAGTTGTTTCCAAAAATGTTAATGGATTAATTTTGGGAACGACAAATAATCGCGACTAGAATCATTTTTAAGCAAAAGACGGGGGTTTTGACCCATCCATGAAATTCTTCAAATTTATTAAAATAATGAAAAAGGAAAAGAGTTTTATTTAAGTACCATAATTTTTTTAGCAGCGTTGACAGAATTATGTTTCACCCCGAAATTGGGAGAGTTTGAAGCTGTTGTCGAAATTTGAATTTTTTCTGAAAAAATTAAATTCATTTCTCGATATAAAAAAAAATCGAAGTCATCCTATTGAGAAGAGTATGTTATATTTCGAATTGAGCAAACGAAAAAAAAAAAAAAATATTCGAAATAAAATAATAAATCTTGAGATTCAATGAAACTTTTCTTAATAATAATTTTCCAAAATAATTGATAAAATCAATTACAAGGAAAATCAAAATCTGAGATTGTAGAAAAAAATTTAGAAAATTCATTTTCGAAAATAATTCAGATCCAAATAAATTCTCACTCTCAGTAGAAGTAATTTCGATTTTTATCAATTTACAGTAATTTGTTTTTTTTTTCTAAAATTACAGTCGGTATCTAATTCACAAAATCTACTCTAACTTTGGCAGTTGATTCCAGGTACCAGACTATGGAACAATTTTTTTTTCTGGTGAGACAGTGTCGCTTTGTTTTCAAAACCAAACGTCATATTTTTGAACGAAGTTCATAAAAATCGTCAATTTTAAATCTTAATTTTTTAAAATTAATGACAATGGTCAAATATTAAAAACAAAAACATTCCCTCTTTCATAATTTTTAATTCCCTCAAATACTGGTGGCATTTGCAGGTCTGTAATTGGAGCCTCTCTAACATAAATAATTTAATTAACACTGACCTTAAGAAATTTGTACCCTTTTTAACTTTATTAAAAAAAAATTTCTTTTTATTTAAGTGGAAATTATTAAAAAAAAACCTTTCAGTCCATTCGTAAGTAATTTTTAAGTAGAAGTCTGTGACAATGATTTTCTCTTCTCAGGGAAACGTTTCGTTGAATCAAGCAAACCAGGTTTCTTGAATCAACAAAACTTTTCTCTAAAATATATTGAAACACGTATTCATAAATATGACGTTCTCGGGTTCGTACAATAGGTGGAAGAAAATAAAATAACATTTGTCGTCTATTTAAAATAATTAAGTTGAAGTCCAGCAATGAAAATAAAAAAATAATAATAAAAGGATATGTACGAGAGTATCATGCAATACGCATGCCAATGGCAACTTAACGTCCTAATTATCCTATGTAATATATATGTACAATACAAATACAAGATTTTCCTTCCGATTGAAAATTATTTAAGCTTCAGGAAACAATATAGAAACTGAACAATAAATTAAGATTTTCTACATATATACCTATATATGCTTCGGCTATCAGTTGTAGGGACTAATAATAAGTAACTATATATACATGTACGTATATGGGTATAACAATTACAACAACAAATATTTCTTATAGTTTTTTCGGAGAAAGTTGGACATTGGAAAATACCAATAATTTATGAAGTGTCTGATTTTCTCAGTTCTAAGGTTTTCCAATTCGAAGGAAAAAAATTAATTTCGCGGATATTCTATTTTTATTTTCAATAAAAATTTCATTTTTTTAATAAAAAATTATTCATCTGGACAATGGAGATTTTTTTCTTTCTAATTTTAAGAATATTGAAAATAGAAACTGTTAATTTCCATGATACTGATTTTTCTTTTTTTTAGCTAAAATATTCAATTCCAAGAAATTTTGATTTTCAAGATTTTTTAGAAATCACCAAGTTTTAATTTAAAAAAAATCCAAACTTCCTTTTTCTCCGATCTATTTTCTATGGGACTCGCAAAGAATGGCAAATAAATAAATAAATAAAAATTACGTTTACTTTACGCTTGATTCAGTGACGTTTCATGGATTTTGTCTTCAATTCCATTTCATATTTTTACAAACAAAAAAATCAAAATCTGATAAAAAAATAACTCGAAACTGGTGAAGATAAACTTTTTCGTTATAAAAGTCATTCACCAAAAGAATTTATCATCTCCCATTTTAAATAGGTGATTTTCTTTTTTGGTAAAAAATGATTTCAACAAACAAGTTTATATTCGCTAGATTTTAAATCAGAAACTGATTTTTGCCCGTGCTAAATTACAAAATTATTTTTGCTACCTTATAATTGCATAATTAGTGTAATTGGGGTAGTTCTACACCCCAGGGTGTCCAAGAAAAAAAAAATAAAATAAAAAGGAAATCGGAAACCGAAAAGCTACTTCCTCCATGAAACGTCGCTGACTTCGAAAGGAACAAGTCCAGAATTGGAATACTTTTCTCTACGCAAGTATCCAGGAAGAAAATGACGAAAAAGCACATCGACCACTAAGAAACAACGCAACAACATTTCTGACACCGTTTTTCACCCACGATCGTCCTTTTGCATCTCTCCGTGACTTTGAAAGCCTTCATCTTCAGGCGTCCGCTCCCGGTGCTGTTGTTATCCTGACTCTGGATGGAATTGCTCCTGGTGGTGTTCTTCAGGCTGACCACTTCCCTGCTGTCCGCTCGCAGGACCTCGATCTCACTGACCGGCGTCGTTATCACATTTTCTTTTTTTGGTATCTCAGAATCCTTATCAACTAATTCTCTTTCTTGGCAATCTTTATCTTTGGCAATCACCATTCTCTCATTGTCTATCAAGGACCGCGAGAATCCTTCGTCGCGCCTCTGCAGCTTGGACGCGACCTCGTCCTCCTTTTTCGGACCCTCATCCTTGGTCCCCGGACCGGTATCGTCCTTCGCGAAACCGGACAGTCTCAAGGGATCCTTGGGGATCCCGAAACCGTCCTCCTGCTCCTGAATGCTCAGGTTGCTGCTGGTGCTCTCCACCGTGGACCTGGTGGTGCCTCTGCTGTCGATGATCAGCTGACCCAGGTGATGGTTCAACTCCTCGTCGCGATTCAAGTTGACCGAGCTGGAGTTCGACTCGAAATTGCTGGCGTTGATGATGGCGATTCGGGGAATGATCAGATCCGCGGGGATCCCGTTGTTCTCGGGGATCCCGCCGCTGGAGTTGGACGAGGACGAGGACCTGTTCCGCAGGAAATCGGCGAAGGTGCTGTACCCCTGCTTCCCGCGACCGTGGACCCACGCCCTGGTCAGGATGTGGCTCCTCTGCCAGGAGATGTCGCTGTTGCAGCGGTTCTTTCGGGGACACCAGTGACTCTTGTCGTCGCCGGTCCAGGAATAGAGCGGGCACTCGCTGGGGCTGCGTTTGATCTCGCTCTCGGGCACCTCGTCCTCCTTCCTCCGCAGGATCAGCTCCAACCTGGACTTCAGCAGCGACGGGGACACGGCCCGGTCGTGCTTGAACGTCGGCTCCACGGTTTCCTGGGTCAGGCGGGACTCGATCCCGCTGGAGGTGTTCTCCGCGTCCTCCCCGGAGGTGACGATGACGGCGTTCGGGGATGGACTGTCCATACTATCTGGGGTGTAGGGATCATGCTTGATAGGTACTGCGTGCAGGAGGTTGGAGGAGTGGTCATCGGCCAGGTTGAAAACACGCGAACAATTATTGCAATCAGGCAACATCGATAGTAACTCCGTGTAATAATTTGCAGGTACTCGAAAACACAGTTTATTGGCGTGCTCTAAGCTGCAGCAGTTTATCATACCTGCGTCCGCTACAACCACTGCCTTCAGGTAGACTGGCTGGAAAAGTGGAAAGACAGAAAGAAGACAAACGACAAGATTCATCGGGCTATCGATAAGCGATCGTTTATGGGGGAGTTTATATAGTTTCTATGGAGTTTGCAGATTTCAGAATGATTTTTTTTTTTTTTTACATGGAGAGGGTATTACATTTTGCAGAAAGTAGTGGCTTGGTCCAGAAGTTTGTGGAATTGATGTTGATTTGGATATTAATATTATTGATTAATTTTTTAATATTGTGAAAAAAATAATATTTTTAATTATTTTTCATTTTCGCGTACTTTTGTTACAATTGAAATGAAAAGCTTGAAATTTTCCAGAGACCCCAAGAAAGAGATTTAAAAATTATTAAAAAAAAGAAGTTGATTATAATTTTTTTAATTGGAAGTATACAGATTATTTATAATAATCTGTATAATAAATAATATAAGGGAATAATACAGATTATAAAATTATTTATAATAGAATTCCAGTTAAAATAATTATAATCGACCTTTTTTATTTAATTTCTCGATTTAAATTCCATCAACAAATTTTCCATGTGACTGCATTTTTATTTAATACATTTCAAAATTTATTTTCATTATTAAACAAATTCGACTCCCATTTTGAATTAGAATTTTTTTTAAAATCGAACGAGAAACTTTTGATAAATATTACACTCTTTCGAATATCTTAGAAAAATATCGATCTTCAAATTTTTTAAATAATATCCTCTCGATGTAAATCGTTTAATAATAATGGTCCGACCAAACACCTTTTCTTTCGAATTTGGAAAAACATTGTGAAACACAGCTTAGCTTTTTCGCATATTCATGGAATTTGTAAATAAAAAAAAAAAGAAGGAACGGTCCTGAAAAATCGGTTTCAATACATGACAATTTTCTAACCATCTATTTATTTTCTAACAGACGTATTTCAAGGTATTTAAGGAACAGCTGTTACCTCTAAATTTAGCGAGGGAGGGGGTCGGGGGGTAATTATTTTCTACAGGATACGTATGAAACGCAAAGATGAGTGATAATTTGGCGTTTTGTTAATTAACAGCATAACAACGAGACATGTAATGAGGGGTAATGAGTTCTTGAAAACATAAATGTATATATGTGTCACTTAATTACGTTCAGGATTGGCTCACTTCATGTAAAAAAAAAATTCCCGTTGGGCGAATCCACTCGTGGATCAAACACTTTCTTTTTTACGAAATTTTTTCAGACCGTTTGCATTTTATCAATTAATCTGTGGGTTCGATAAAAAAAATTGTATTATATTTCTTCTCTATCAGAAAATTTTTATTTTCGAGAGAGATTCATTTTTTCTGCAGAAAAAATTTATAATATTTAGAAGAAATTCGGAAAAATTCATTAAAAAAATAAAAACAAATTTGCAAATATTTTAATTTTTTTGTCTAACCTGAGTCGAAATAATATTATAATAATTGAAGATAAATTGAAAATTCACTCGTTATGCCGCAAAAAGTGTTTGGTTCGATGTGAAATGACCCAAATACCAAATTGTGTGTAAAGTTAATAAAAGTGTTATCGGAAAAGAATGTAGGTTCCACGATGAAAGTGTATCACCAATCCTGAAATGCTAAATTAGCGAATTAGGAACTATATAAGATGAATGTTTTTTTTTTTTCAAAGGTATGACTGACAAGTTGTCGAAAAAACGATGAAATAATACCAGAGAAAGTAAAAAAAAATGGAGGAATAAATAGAACAGAAAGACAAGATCAGATAGGTACCTTAGTAGCTTATAGATTCATTCGAAACTCCAGAAAAACAGGCTGCACCAATAATAATCATTAAAAGAATGAATAGATCACTCGGTAATCATTCATCGAAATTAATACAGAGAAATAAATTAGGAAAATCCAGGTCCAACCGTATGTATATGTGTTATTAGCTTGTATTAGTATAGTTTGTATAGTAAAGCAGGTTTTTAGTCGAATTAAATGTCGAGTAACAACGGAACGAACAGTTCGACCGAATCGAGGATGTCTATCCCTGAATTTTTCTTTTTCATTATTTTCTTTTTCCTTCCAAAGGAAGCTTAGCCGTGGAATTTCCTCGACTTTTTACGCCGTGAGGTTTTCATTCTTACCTTGTGGTCACCCATACACGTGGTTGGTCCGATTATTCCGTATTCCACAGCATCCCCGGATGAAATCTGTCGAAATCGAATATATTTCATTAGAGTAAAATTTTTAGAATTGTTAAAATTGTTGTAATTATTTCTAGTTTTTAGAATCATTTTTTTGACCCGAATAATGAATAACCTGATAATTAACACTATTTCTAGAAAAAATGTGAAAAGACACATTTTAGAATTTGAATTTAGAATTATTTTCGAGGATTAATTTCATCTTTTTTTGAAATCCACAAACGGAAGATTGGAACGAGCAATTATGCGTCTGTAAAAAATTTGGTATTAATTAAGAAAATATATTTGAATCATAATTCCATATTTTTGGTTTTGGATTTTCGATTAATATATATTTTTTTAAAAATAATTAGCGCGGTAAAAAATTTGGCGTTAATTCGGGAGAAATTTTTTTAACTACAATAACTCACGTTGTGAATAAGAGACTTCGCAGTTGGACTCAGTAAGACCCGATCGCACCAGGCTGGGACTCTGGTCTGCATATATTCCGTAGCCTCGTTGACGTCTTCTTGAAAGGGATAACTTGGCACGAATTTTATTGGAAACTCGAAGAGCCTGCCCTGGAAGTCCTCCAGTTCTCGATCGTATTCACGAAGCTGTTAAAGAAATTTTAATGAAATTAAATCCCTTTAATTTCGAATTCCGTGATATCGAAATTATAATTATAATTAAAGTAATGGAATGATCGGTTCTATTTTACTATGAAGTAATAGAACAAAATGTCTACCGTTTCAGAAAAATTGAATGAAACGAAAGTCTAGGAAATCTAATCGGTATAAACCTACCCATTCGCCACTATTTTCGATGAAAACATGCTGATGCTCACAATGTGAGAATTCCTTTTTACCTAATGTTAAAACGAGATCGTCTTCCTTATTACGGAACTGTAGTCTGGAAATGCTGCCTTTACTCGACAGTTTACTTTCATGAGTATCTTGCGTGAGTTTCTACAAAATAAAAAAAATTCATTCGATTATTAAATTATACAATAATTCTCTGTTGGTTCTTCTTTGACGATTTTATTTAATATAAACTTTTCCGTTATTGTAGCAGATCGATAAACAATATTTCCAATTTCTTCCAAATTCTAAAGAAATTGGAAATTTTATTGTATATATATTATTACAATTATTATTATATTTCAAATTTCTTTCAAATTTTCAAGTAATTGGAAATATTATTAGATCGAGTCATAAATAACTTCCGACGCAAACTATAGATATCTGGTAAAAAAACGGAAGTTACTTATGACTCGACCTAACATTAGTGGATTTAGTACTACAATGAATAATTGTATAATAATAAAATTACACTAAAATTGTATAAAAATCATAAAAAAGTTCTATAATGACTTTTGTTTATTCTACACACTAAAAAAAAATTCCAAATGAGTTTCGAGGCCAACGCGAAGGGATCAGATTTCTGGAACATTGTCTCGCCCATTCCTGTCTGTTAATTACACAAAGAGGTATTTACCTTAATTACACCGGCCGTGTCAGTCCTAAAATTGAAGTCCCCAAATAGAAAGTAGGGTGCGTTTGGGTATTGATCATTATGAAACCTGTCCAAGGTGTGTTCGAGAGCTCTCCTTCGAGTTTTACTGTACACTGATGGAAACTGTAAAAAAAAATGCAAGAGTGAGATAAATATTATTGTTTTTTAATTACCAAAAATTGAGAATTATTCCCATGGAAATTTTACCCCAAAAAAATCAATTAAAATTGCAATTGCAAAAATTGCAACAGACTTGCTATTAATATTAATGATACATTACTCTCGATAAAAAAAAAATAAAGAAATAATTCTTCCGATGCCTTCTAATAAATATCTCATGAATCGGTCGGCCCAATAAATTCGATTATTTAAATTTCATGAGAATCAACATTTTTCGCAGCACGTATTGAAAAGAAAAATGTAAATTTCATGCAAAGAGAGTTCCCGGTAACGCACAGAAAGGGAGGAATGTTAATTATTCACATGCGTAAGCAATTGGAGTATTAACACTATTTCCACCGCGCTAATTATGCGTAATCAAAAATCCAAAAGCAAAAATATAGAATTACAATTAAAATAGATTTTCTTAATTAATACCAAACTTCAAAAAAAGATTAAATTAAACCTCGAAAATAATTCGAAATTGTAATTTTAAAAGGTGTATTTTGACACCTTTGGTAGAAATAGTGTTAACCCTCAAGCGACCCGGTAAATTGTAGAAACATATGTGACCAGGTGGGGTCTACGCGGACCCCAGACATTTTTTGACAAAAAACGATCAGTTTGATGTCAAGAATTCCATCTTTCGATGAATTTTAGGGAAAGCAAAGCGTTTTTTCTTTTATTGAAAAAGAGTGATTTGTCCGTTTTTGGAAGCATTTATTTGAAAATTATTTCATGAAAACGTATTTTGCAATTAATCCAAAAATCGCATTATAGCTCTGGGCTCCGGTTGGACCCCACCTGGTCGCTTTAGGGTTAAATAGTAGCACTACAAATATTGTGTCCCCATAAAAACCGGAATCGTAGCCGTATTTGGTGTTGAATAAATGAATTGAGCAATGAAATGCAACCGAATGAGTCGAGGAGTGAATGAATTAGTAAATGAAAGATAATTGCAAGACTAAGTTAATTACGCGGGTACTTAAAGAACGAGCTTACCGTTTCCATGGCAATGAAATTACTTGCATCGTGAAACAAGTGTATGTTAATGAGATCAAAAACAGTGCCACTGATACTCCATCGTGTTCGCAAGAATCCTTTTCGAGACCATTTGCATTCGGGGAAAAAATCCTGCGGGAATTTTGCCTTTTCCTTAGTCGTTACAGCTTCTATGTTGCCAGAATGCACCTCCTTCCCGTTCACTTGCACGAATGCGCATTCTTAAAGCCCAGAATAGTTATAATTAACGAATGTTGTGATGGAAACAAAGATACGGAGTCGTGGATTTTTTTTTTATGCTGATGTTATATTTTTAAATTATGCACTGACTTATGCACTTTCCTAAGGGCGGATGACAAGAAGGTTCTCCTTAGACGCTAAAGGGTAATTGATTTTCAACGCACCTTTGAAATCCCATAACAATACATCCTTTATGGATTCGTGGACGAAGTAAAAATTCCCAAGAGCCTGTAAAATTGTAGAAAAAAATATTATTGTAAATTTATTATATTAATTATTGTAAATTTTGTTGTTTTTTTATAATAAAAAGGCTTATATTTTATTTGTACTTTACGCCCGAAATATTTAAAAATAATTTGAAAATTCTGTAGCGCTTCTCAAGGGTCCAAAATTCCAAATTTAATTTCTGATTAATTGGAGACTAAAATACCACCATTAAAAAAAATATAAAGCATTTGTTTACCAATAAATAATATTTATATCGACATTAATGGACTCCTCCGAAATTTATTTAGTTACAGAAAATTTTTTATTGCGCTTCTCGGGGGTCCAAAATTCCAAATTTCATTTCCAATAAATTTGGGATTGAAAAATATATAATTTCCTTAACATTATTGGCTTTTTTCTGAACTTTTTTTGCAATAAAAAAAATTATAGAATTTTTATTTTATTCCAATGATTTTAATTACTTACAGTAAAATGTTCAGCGGACGAGTAATCCTCATCCAAGAAGACGCGAACTTTATCGAAAAGTCGTAGTTCCTCCGAAGACATTAACAACCTGTAACACAAGAAAACAAGAAAGGGTAGAACAAGTCGACAAAGTTTCCAAGTTTTGGTTTGCTGTTTTACTTTCAGGAAATTTAATTATGCGAAAAGACAAAGAATCAGCAACGTACAAACGTCTCCACAAAACGGATAATTCGCAATGAAAAGTTAGAGGAAGAACGGGGTTTGCATCGGAAAGGAAATACAATGCATTTTTGTTTTTCCTCGCTTTCCAACATTTAATTAAATTTTTCGATAAGGAAATTGTGGGATAATTAATTTCAAACTTTAGTTCAGGTCCTTGCAATTACATCCTGCAGCTACTTTTCGCCAGAATAATTTTTTGATGAATAATTTTATAGGAATTATTAATATTATTTAATTATTTATACTAATTATTAATTAAAATGAAGGGAAATAAAAGTTCGTCACTTGAAAATCCCGAGAGATTTGTTTTTTGAAATTTCAGCATTGAAAATTAATTTTATGGGTTGTTTTAATATTCTAGTAAATAATAATTCTAAAAAAATCGGACCACAAAAGTATTAATTTTTTGTTCAAGGATTAATTTCCACATACATTTATTTTTATCTTAAAAAAATAGAGATTGGACTGCAATTCCCAAGAAAATTGTTACTATTCAGGATCCATTTACATAATTTCCCTACCGATTTCCTTGAGCATGCAAATTTTCCTACGGGTCTTCCGTCTATGTAACAACGTCCAGGTAAGCTGACGGTGTTATTAGGTGTTGCTACTATCACTATGATTATTATTATTCGATAATATAGCCGTCCTTTGAAGTCGTTTGTCCAACCATAGAACCGATGCGTGATAGTCTATTTTTAATACCTTTCTGTCACTTATGCGTTAAAAACATATATACCACTTCAGCAATAATAATATACAGCTTATACAGATATTAATCTTTCCATCGTACATATTTTTCATCCGCGAGGGGAAATATGCAACAGTGCAAACGAAAATAGCCAGACTCGGGGGAGAAAACAATCGAGGGGTGGTGATTTTCATACCGAATTAGTGGAACAAAAAAAAAATTATTGGAATTATTTATCGGATCGAATCATACTCTCCCGGTCAAATAAAAGTTGGTCCCCCATCAGGAATTCGTCATCATCGAGCTTGATTCCATCGAGATCCTACTTAAACTCTGACGTACCCACGCTTTGTTAAAAAAAAAAGTCACCAATGGAACCGGTCAGATTAATAAATAGCCTCGTGGGAAAGTTTGACGATTGCACATTGGCCAAATTTCGGGGATAAAATGTTGATTTTGGTTTTTGGAACGAATAAAATATTTGCCACTTTTTGTTAAATAGTAGAAAGTTGAAGAGAGTGAAATTAAAAAATAGGAAATTTGTAGATTTGAAGGGAAAAAATTCTGCGTCTTTTTCTTCATTTTGATTAAAATTTAATATATTTTTAAAAAATAAATATACTATTGTGTTTAAATTTACGAATTTCTAAAAGAAATGAAATATCTTCCATTTTTTTTGGATGTAGAAAATAGAAAATTCTGAAATTCAAATTTTGGAAATTTCTAGATTGCATAGAAAAAATTCTACAATTTCTTAATTGATTTTATCTGAAGTTTAATATATTTAAAAAAAAGAATATAAAACTATGTTTGAATTTTCGAATTTTCAAAAGGAATAAAATATCTTTCATCTTTTTATCAGTAGAAATTTGAAGAATCTGAAATTCAAATTTTCGAAATTTATAAATTCTATGGAGAAAATCCTGAAATTTCTTGATTCATCAATTTCATATTGACTGCAACCTTATCCTCAAAATCGAGCGTGCAAAGTTTCCAAGCCTTGCAAAGTTTACCTTCACGATTCACCTGTTTGTTAAAAAAAGAAATGGTTGCAAGACGAACTGAATGTAAATAATTTCTAATGCTGTTTATAATAAAGATGATAAAGAAAAAGCCGTCGTGTACTTTTTTTCCTTGGGAAAAAAAGGGAAGAATGGATTATTTTTAACATCGTCGACTTGTTACGTTTTGCTTGTGGAGGGAAAAGCCTTGTAATGTTATTAACTGAAGCCTTCAATATACGGTGGAAGAGCTTTGTACAAAGAGGATTCGCGGATTTATTTTTCCCTTTTTGTTCAGCAGAAAGAAATGAAGTGTTGAATTTTACCGAGGAAAGCCTCCGTTCCAATATCCTGCATAATTATAATAAAAAAAAAAGGGCAAAGATTGGGCCAAATTTCATGTTTCTACCTCTATTGGAGCCCCCATTTCTTGTTTTGCCTAATTAAGATTGGTCTGACGGGAGTAGAATCAGCCAATCAATGTATTAATAATTAATAATTCAATATTAACTACTAAAAAAATTAAGGAACCAATTTTTCTAGTGTTTCTGTTTGAAGCAAAAATCTTTTATTTTGTACCGGATTGATAACGACTCAAAATTCAATTTATTGAGATTTTTTTATTGTAAAATATCGTCAACGGGTTCCTTTTAAAAACCATCAAATAAATTTTTATTAAATTAAAATTCGCTATTAAAAAAAAAATTACAGGGTAATTTTTTTAGCGTTCCTCTTTGGAATAAATTTTTTTTTAAATTTTGTACCTGATCGATAACGACTTCAAATTGAATTTCCCGAGACTTTTTATCATAAAATATCGTCGGCAGATTAAATTAAAAATCCATATAATGTTTATTAACCACTTTTAAAAATAACTGACATTTTAAAGAGACTCAGAAATAATTTTAAAAAATGGAATTAGTGTATAAATGGGAAGTAGAACTAAGAAGAGCGTGTTTCCTTGGAAATAGTTACTAGAAAATTGTTACAAATAAATATAAGAATGATTCTCACCTAACAAAATCTTCGACATGCCTCATACTTTGTTCGTAATTTTTGCCTCCCACTTCCTGGCAGTGCAGAGCTATAAATTTCGGGTCCAAGCGTGATATCGTCTGAAAAAGAACAAAATGGTGAACAATTTATTACGAATACGCTCTTAAACAAATTTTTTTCTTCCGATTTCTATTAAATAAAAAAAGAAACTCAAAAATTTCCTGGAAGCTGTAGAAACATTCAAGAAATGTTGTTTTAATTTTTCTGCTTCGCCATTTATTCTGTATTATTTTATATTATTTTGCTATTGGACTCTGCTACTATTGTTTAAACTATTGTTTGATCTTTATAATATTCTTACTGTTGCTCTATTTAAATCGATCTCTGGAAATATTTACTTTCTTGTAATCTTTGCCTCACGATCACTCAAGGCATAATAAATTTTATATAAAAAAAAAAAATTTTAATAAGAAAATCCTTGTAATTAAAAGCAATTCGAATGAAACAGAAACTACATTTTTCTTCATCTGCAGTACTTTCACTCCGAATCTTCCATCGTTGAATATTTCCACAGCTTCATCGTGTTAATCAACTTGTAAACAAACACCTCAGGTATGTATTTGATTTGGTACAGAAGATTTTTTCTGAGAAGGTATCAAGGTAATGAGAAAAACGAGCCGGTTATTAATTATCACAAAAGAATTTTTGATATTATTTATTGCAACGCTCTTGACCGAAAAAAATTTGGGGAAAAAAAATCAAAGGTTCGAGAAACAAAGAATTGGTTTTTTTTTAATTTCAGAGGAATGAAAAAATATTTCAAGTGTGAGAAAATTACAAAAAATTTTTTTTTTAAATTGCATTTGGTGAAATTAGCAGCAGGCTTACCGACAAAAATTCCTCGGTCCATATTTTCAACATCACGCTAGGCTGAAACAGAGAAAACGGGAGAAATTGAGTTTTTTTTTCTTAATTACCTAGTCAACACAAATGCTTAAAACTAATTGACCCGCTTAGAGTAAATGGGACCCTTTTAAAAAGACATTAAGCTCAATTTACGAAGGGTATAAAATGTCCTACATTTTTCTGTTTACGCAAAGTTGAAAATTCCTGGGAAAGAAAATCCCCTAGAATTTTCCATTTTATTTTTTATTGTTTATTTGAATTTATATCCTACGAATTTGTCATACAATTCAAGATAAAAAAAACGTGTTTTACGATTACAAATTTTGAAGACGAATAAAATATTTCTAATTTTTTCAAGTTTTCGAAAATTGAAGACTCTAAAATCCATATTTTAGAAATTCCTTGATTTCATGGGGAACAAAATTCGACAATTTCTGGTTTCATTTTTTTTTTGAAATTTTTGAGGCGAATTTCGAAAGTGTCTAAAAAGAATTTGGAAATTATTATAAATATAATTTCAATAAATTTCGAATTAGGAAATTTAATTTTTAGATATCTGAGAAATTTAATTTTAGAAATTGTAGAAATTTTAATTGTTCCTCTATTTTGTTTTGTTTTTTACCCTAGAATTCCCATTTCTCACCACGCTGACGGTGCGATTTAGTGAGTTTATAAATACTTTCGATTACTAATAAATAAATACTTCGTAATCCGTTGCATCATTATTGGCATTTGGAAAGAGATTAGATCGAATAAGTAATTTGATCTTTACTTGCGGCTTGAATCGGATAGAGCGAGAAAGGATCGAATTTCCGTACAATTAATTTGAAAAAGGGGACACATCCCACAATTAGTTTCAAGTTCTATTAATTTCAATTTCCGGGGCTTTAATGGATTTCAGATAGGTTCAATTGGAAAACTGTGCAAACTAGAAAGTTACTTCCGTCTTCGGTGGATGTTGTGAATAGTTTTCCTTGTTTTCAACAGAGTCTCTCATGCAAGATAATTTTATCATCTACCATTCATATATATGTATCAATAATTACTGCAATATATATGTAATATACCATAATAATCCGGTATTAACTTTGACAATTTAGAAATATTATTTATTTTTAATTCTAAAGTGATTCCAAGAGCTTCTGTAGTTTTTTTAACTTAAACGATATTTAAAAAAATTTGGAAATTTTTTTAAATATATTTTTATATAGTTATTACAATTGAATAACTTATAAACTATGTATAGTATAAGATATATGTTACAAAAATGCATTTATTAGAAATTATCAAATAAATATTTTTAAAAAAGTTATAATTTTGAGACTAAAATTTAAAAAAAAATTATAAATTATATAAATTAAATTATATAAAATGTATAAATTAAATGTCTACGCAATTTTTTAAATGATCACCGTCAGCACTCACTACTAAATATTTAAAAAAAATCCTTTGCTCCACCCGAGCAAAAAAATGGGTCAAATTCATTTTATTATTCCATTAAAAGTAAAAAGAAAACGACGTTTCTCGTTTTTTTTAAATTTATTTATACCATCCAATAAAATTTGCATGGATGAGAAACTCGGTTGTTATTTAATCCTTTGCCATGTATACTTATAATAAACTATTGACACCTTTCCTTCTCCTTCTCCCTCATACATATAAAATGATATAAATATATGTATATGTATATATATAGGGTTCTCAGGGAAAGTATATGTTCCGTATTTCTTTTTTGGAAATTAATGTCGAAGGTGTTAATTGGAAAATGCGTACTTATA
This sequence comes from Gasteruption jaculator, assembly GCA_949825005.1. NCBI lineage: Eukaryota > Metazoa > Arthropoda > Insecta > Hymenoptera > Gasteruptiidae > Gasteruption > Gasteruption jaculator. Next base: position 1,576,184 of record OX463761.1, read on the forward strand.
GTGTATAAATTATATACGACATTACGTATAATTTGCATAGTATAATTATATGATAAATTATAATATTTCCATTCGTGTAATTGAGAATTTCCAACAGGATCTAATAATTTCTAACAAATGTGTAAATTTAAATTCTTTTCTATTTTCGACAATTATCAATATTGCAAATATTTGTTAGATCAATTTTCAATTTTGGAATTATTTTCAAATTGGTAATAACAATATATATTGTAAATTATTAATTATAAATTATCTATGTATGTAATCGAGAATTTCCAACATTTTCTATGATTTTCAATAAATTTAGAAATTTTAATTTCTTTATATTTTCGTCTATTATTAATACTTTAAATATTTCTTACATTAATTTTCAGTTTAATAATTATTTTGAAATTGTATCAACAATATATACTATTATCATTATTACCAATGCAACCCCATTACAATTGGAACAAAACAATTCCAATACAGATTCAATTTCTTTCCACATCAAACATGCACATAGAACCCATCCTTATTTTCTATGGTTTTCTACCCACATATACTCCACACCACACACATATACCCACGCACTTATATACACACACACACAAGACCAAGTATTCCTTCCCTCTCACTCTCTCTCTCCCTCTCTCTTTCCACACGAACCAGAAAAAAAGAAAAAGGATCAATAGAATCTGTGTCAAGTCGGAAAAAGGGCAATAAAAAAAAACTGACCTCTTCAAAAATACTCCCGACGTTCGCGGTAATGAGTAAAACCGGGATGCCACCCGCCATTCTAAATTTCTTCTTATGTGTATGTATGCACCGTCAAGCTGCTCCTTCCTTTCTTCCTTCCTTCCTTCCTTCCTTCGCGACCCGAACTCCGGCCTGTTCTTCTCGCGGCGCGGCGCGGTGGAACGATAACACCGGACGTTAAAACAATCGGAACCCCCTAAAACCCGAAGCACAATGTGTATTCACTCCCGTTACGTGCGCGTTCCCAGCTTCGACCATCGTCACGAAACTTGTAAATATATATGTATATCACCAACAGGTACTCCAGAACAGGTATAACACAACATACTTTCGTCGTATTATGTACATACATATATATATATACACTCGCGCATACACTCTTGTGTATATGTGTATATACATACATATATATCTACGACATAGATCAAGAACCCCCTCAAAACCCAGTCACATACGAACTCTATATATATATATAATGTATGTAAAAAGAAATATTTGATGTATATGTATTAGAAATATACTATGTTATATATATTACATTGTAATGTATATAATATACGTTATACATATTATATTGTAGTATAACAATATACTATAATATAATATATATATAGTATATTGTAATATAATATATTACAATACACTATATGTAAAATATATATGTAATATAATGCAAACATGAATATATGGATATCACACACAATAATAGGATATAATACACACGCACACAAAAATAAATAACTGAAACTTGAAAATCCAAAACACTTTGGGATGAAATCCACGGTAAAAATGAATCCCGTGATTTACGACGTAAGGAAACATGTACGAATAAGTATTTTCATTATAATTTGACAATTTTCCACGGAAATATGTATATATGTTAATGTAAATGTAAACAACGGAAGAAATAAAAAAATGGAGAAAGTGAAAAAATATCTCGCCTTCAACCCCCTTGTCGCAAAGTGGCTACGGTGGGACACCGTAGTACCCCGCAGGCATCTAATCGCGCACTGCAAACACACATTATTAATCAAATAATGCGAGTAGTCGTTTAGCGACACTACGGAACGGGGTGAAAAGATTGTATATGTAATATATACATGGATGTATATATGTATATATGCGAGTATATATATATATTGTAAAAATGTGTCCTAATATAAGTTAACAAAGGTGGTGGTGGTGGCTGCAGCGACGGCGACGACGACGACGACGACGACGGCGGCGACGACGACGACGACGGCAACGACGACGACGACGTCGACGTCGCTGCTCCGAATGTGAAAACCACGCCTACTATAGACGTCAATAGACAGTAACGTAGTCACTCGAGTTCGAACCCCTCACGAATGACTCCGGGAAAATTCTGTGAGTCCCCGTATTTTCCATTTTCCGGAATTTAGTTTTGGCTTTCATGGGAATATTAAAATCGGTTTTTTTTTGTTGCTTTTCGGTGGGATTTAGAGATTCGAGTGAATCGTGTTGTTTTTTTGTTTTGGTGTTCACCTGGAAGATTTTTTTTTCTTTTGCACGCAACGAAACTGAAGCCGATTAACAGGGACGCAGCAACGAATGGAAAGTGAATGTTACCGATCGTAGGATTTATGATATTTTATTGGAAATGTTTAAAATTGGTAATTTACGAAAAGTATGATTATTATAGAATGTTGGTGTATTATTATTTTAGGGATTCGAAATTTGAATATAAAAAAAATGAAATTGATATAACAATTTATTGAATAATAACAATAATTATATACTTAAGAGAATTATATATAAATATAAGGTAAATATGAGATAAAGCATCGGCTAAATAGAAATAAAAAGTAAATTATCAGATTATTGCAATAAAAAAAATATAATAATCTGAAAACTTGACTAGACATAAAAAAAATAAATATCCCATGGTGAAAAAATTATGGCACCGAAATTCAACGATTCCAAATAAAAAAAATACTCCAATAAAGAATTATATATAAATGTAAAAATTTCAGTGATCAAAAACAAAAAAGTACCCAAACAATTATCTCAAAATTCCATTATAAAAAAAATCGTATCCAATAATTCCAAAATTATCGAAAAAGAAGAAAAACCAATAACCCCTAAAACTCGCGCACTTACTTTTTTTTATAAAATAAACAAAAAAAAGAGACGCAACCGATCCTGAGGCTGTATTTACTATTTATTTACCTTTCGTTTTGGCTTTCACCGCGGGCGCGTCTCAACGAGATACACACCTGGAAGCTGCGCGCATTGTACTCTCGAATCTTTTACCTCATTATTTTCAGCTCCATAATTCGAACATACAGGCGAAACCTCCTTGTCGAAAATGAATTCCTCAGGAAAAACGTATTCCTCGACACATCGTAGAGCACACAGGGCAGAGCGAGTACCGTTTCTCCCGTTGGCACGCTCACGACGAGCGGCGGCGACACATTTTTTTTTTTTTTTCGAGCGGCGGCGGCGGAAGAGCAGATATTTGAAACAGATTAAAGTTTTGGAGCGCTACTACTCTTACAGGCATTCATTCTCATTCCCGAGTGCATGTTTTCCGTTTCTTTCCCCCCATTTCACACACGCACGTCACGAAATAACATCATCTTTGCTTTGGCCGCCCGAAGCGAGTCCGCGAGTAAACCGAACTGCCGCTGCCGCTGTCGTTGTCGTTGCGAGATATCGAAAACCTTGAGACCTTCTCGTGATCGTGTGTCATTTAATTCAGCAAATAAAGTAAGAACAGCCGATTCCGAAAAGTTCATTTCGGGATGGAGGAGAGACACGAGAGTTTCAGGCTGCTGTGTTTTTCCTGAACCCGAACTCGACTTGCCCGGTTATTGGAGGGAGAGAGAGAAAGAGAGGGAGAGGGAGAAAAAGAAACGCGAAAGGAAAAGAAAGGAAACGAAGAATCCCAGCGTCATGACGTTCGCGAAATTAGTCTCATTATTGTTATTAAACCTAACGGGATTTTATGCCGAGGATGTTATCGCGTCAAAGGTTTTTATCATTCCCGTCATTCCGCAGACCTTCGATTGGCATAACGCTCAGGGTAATTAAATGGATTAAATATAGATTCCTTTTTTTTGGGGGGAGATGTATGGGAGTAAGCATGTGTGTGCACTGATTGTGAAATGTGAGTATATCCTTGTATGTGTGTAATATATTTATTGGTAAATTTATATTTCATGTTTTTTATAAGTTGGAAATATGTACAGGCATAGTTTAGAAGGAGATTTGCAGATAATATGTCTATATATGCGTACATGTATATGTAGGTAAGGGAAGAACCGGTCAATAATAGGGAATTTTGTGTTCCAATTTGTTTTCCTTTATTTGGGATTTTCAAATTCTCCAAATTTTGAATATCAGAACAGTTTCCATGGTTTTGAGGTTAGGTGTGGTTGGTATATTATGATATTTGTGAAATTTGATTGAGAATTATATTTTAATACCTATATTGAAATTGAAGTGATAATTTGTCTTTGTATTCGAGACACTTTCTTTTGATTTTACCTCTTAGCACTCGGAGAATTGATTTTTACGTTCGAAATGTCCCCCGAGAAGGGACAGCTAAGTGCGAAGGGATAAATTTTGGTTTGAATACTTTAAAACAGTACGTGCCAATTTTATCCTGAATCCTGTTCAAAAGTTCCAAAAATAAGAAAGATAAACGAGTATAAAATGATAAAGCGATTTTCTTAAATGATGGATAGTTTTTATTACCTCCTATTTTTAGAACAGAATGACAAATATTCATTACCGCAGTGGCGTAGCTGATAACGACCTGAGACCAATTACATATGTTTTCCCTGATTTTAATGTAAATTACAGTCTTATCGACTACATCCGATAAGCTACCTTATTTCATTCTTATCGGCGAGTCTCCTAAATATTTAGCAGTTTTTACTCTATCCGTGATTACCAATACCATCACAAAAAAATTTCATCTCAAAAGTAGGTAGAAAGTTGCTTGAAGTTGGTTCACTTTTTTTTTTAGGAATTAATGAGAAGTTTACATACCAAGCTTCTTTATTGAACTCGCCCGATCTTCCACCATGGATACATTTCACCCCCGCTAGTAATAGAGAAGATAAGGGCTTTTTGTATGGAGTCGCTCCTAAGGGTCAAGGAGATTTCCAGGTATCGGAAAAAAATTATGCAAAAAAATTATTGAAATTTGCTGATATGCATCGATTTTTGTTTCGAGAGAGCGAAATAATTGATAAATCTTTGCATAATTAATTAGCCTTCGGTGAAAATTAAAAAAATTAAAAAATAAATTATTCGATATTGTTTTTTTTTTTTTCATAAAATTTTGCATTGCAGCTGGAACTCATCGGATTGAACAAGCAGTCTTATGAAACCAGATACAAAGTCCTCAATATAAAAGTTTCCGAGAAAGAGAATCACACGACCTATGAAATTCATCTGAAAATTGATAATCTTAACGTCGTAGATATGTTCGATGATAACAGAAGGGAAGCTCTTCTGGATATTTTTAGGTAAGCGGCAATTCTTCATTGTTATTCAAATTTTCAGGAATATGAATTTTAATTCTGCAAAAATTCGGAAGCATTGGAACTTCACATTATCCAAATCCCCCCCCCCCCCCCCCTTAAAAAAATACTTATCGAATTTAATCTTTTTTTATTAACCCTTTGCACTCGAGGGCTCCGGAGCGGAGCCATTTAAAATTTGTCTTCAAACTCGAGAGCTCCGCTGTGGAGACAATGCAAATAATTAAAAATAAATATATAAAATTATAAATAAACATGAGTTATTAAACGTAATTCATTGAATAACCCCTTCTCGAACTTCCAAATTCTAATTTTTACAAAAAATAATACTGCGTCACTGATAAATTTTTTTTTTCTTTCAGGAAAACCCTCTGGAAAGAGGCTACGGACCTTTACGTGACTTTTTTAGCTTCCGCTGTTGAACTCGGTGCCCGTCTTCCTGTAAAGCCAGAAGAGGGTGAAGGGTAAGTAAACATAAAAAATGAGAGTCGAAGGCAAGATAGGAGTCATCACTGACGTATCTCAAATAATCACATGTGCTGTGTGTCACGGAAACCGTACGCAACAGTTCTTTTTCCTTCATCCTTTACTTTTTTATCAATGATATACACACTGTGTGTTTGCTTTCCTTCTATCTTCCTCCTCTTATCTTGTCGAAACAGAATCGTATGATTTCAAATTATCGTTTTATTTTTTCCAAGCCTCGGAAGGGTTTGAAATTTTCAATTTTTTTTTTTTCATCATCCCACAGGGTGGTGATAAAGCTCGGGAGCTCTTATCCCTTCTCTCAGGCGTTGATTGAACTCCAGGAAGAAGTTAAGCCACTTTCGAAATTCGTCTCTTGCCCGCGAGATTTTAAGAAAACGACGGTTGAGAGATTATTTCGCGTGGCTGGGTTCATTCTCGACTGGTGTTCTTTTAAATTGGTAATTTTTTTAATACCATACTTCTAAATATTCAAAGGAGTTTTCAAATTCAATCAAAAAATTAAAATTAGAAAAGTATTTCTCATTTTTTTTCTCATCGACAGAATGAAGAAAACGATGGAGTGCATCGAGAAAGCGCAAGGAGAGGTCCAAACGTGCACGTTATGGGACTGCCCTCGTCCATAAATTCCGAGCACAATGAATGGCGTTGGACCCGTCCGAAAAAAATGGAAATCCCAACTCGAAGTTACTTCAAAGAAATTGCCACTGCCATTTTCATACCTTTCGTGATTTTTCTAATTTTGACGATGCTGCTTAATGCATCTCTCTGTTTGCATGCAGAGAAGTCGTGAGTACACTCATATTATTTAATTGTTCCATGATTTGCAACAGTATCATTATTGTCACTTCATACTATCGTGATACCTATTTTCGAATGCTCAAATTCATTTATTTATTTTTTTTTTCATTATTTTAATTTGTATTATCAAACCCAAAATTGTTTATTATTCGACAAAAATTTAGTCTCCCTTCAATAATTTAATGCTAATCTGAAAGTCCAACCTCCAATGCCTGAATTGAAAAATAATATGAGCAGACACAATTTATTAGAAATTTTAATGTTATTTAGAGAAAAAAAAAGAATTTGCAAATTTGACTCCAAGAAATTTCAGTACCGACGATTCTCACGTCCAATATTTCTTAACAGAAGTATGAGAATACTCAGGTACTCATTCCGAGCGAGTTCAATTGTCATAGAATTTATTATCATTGCTAATGAATTTTTTTTTATCACCGGTTTCAATTTAGTGAGTTTCGTATTATCGTGGAAAGTAGGTCGCGGAACATCGTAGATTCTCAACGTTTGTTCTGACCTGTATCGCCTTATCAGTGTATCAACACACACCTTTTTGGTAAACGATAAGACCGGGCAAGATTTTTGAACAATGAGTCACGCAATTTTTTAATTTCACCGAATTTTTCGAAGGGCAATTTAAAAAATCGTTGGAAAAACATAATTTAAATCATAAAATAAAAATTTGGAGACCAGAAATTATTGAAAAAAAAATTTCCAAAGGTCAATTTAAAAAATCGTTTGAAAATATAATTTAAATTATAAAATAAAAATTTTGAGACTAGAAATTAATGAACAAAAAATTTCCGAAGGTCAATTTAAAAAATCGAAAGGCCACAATTTTACATTTTGAAATTTAATTTGTTTCATTGAACCCAAAACTCTTTTGATTGGACACAAAATTAGTTTTCCGTAATTGATTCTTGATACATCAAATAATTTCCTCTCATTAAATTCAAATATCATATAAACGTAAGCAGGATTACCGTTATTAAATACCAATCAACAACTGCGACTATTAATGACGAAAAAAAAAATGACTTAGATGCTTTGAAAAAATGTTTCCTTCCGAAAATCGAAATTTCAGAGCAGCGGAAAGGAGGTACTTTCCGATGGAAAAATATAATCGATGTCGATTTATTTTTAACGAGAAAATAGAGACGCTTTTGAGGCGAGATAGAGAAGTGACCGGGTTACTGCAGATTCCGTAACAAATAATGATAGCTGGCACGCATACGGCATATATTAGATGACGCGAATGATCGGCATACCGTGACGCAATTGAATACATTATTATATCCACGAGTGTTTTAACAACAGTAATATCATTAATACGTACGACGTCTAAAACTATAACACGTCTGCGATGATGAGCAAAAGTGGATTATTATGTAAAATGCGTGGGGCAAATTCTCCGTTTACGCAATGAAATTCAGATCAATTTTAATAATATTATCATAATGCGAGAATGTTTATTATTAGAGTTACGAGTCCAATTAGGATTTTTATTATTACAGTTATTGTTACAATTACAATTCTGGATTTTCTTTCCGGTCATATCATTTTTTTTTAAGTACTTTGCGATATAACAAAAAAAGAATATATCAATTTTTCTATTTTTTTGGAAATCGGTTGAGGAATAATTTCCCAAGGGAAAAATATTCTTCAGCAAAATGCATTCTCTCTTGTTGCCTATCAAATGCAAAGTAGACTTATCAGCAGTAATAATTATTCTAAATCGAACATAAGCGCATACATTGTAGCGCTCATTTTATTTAGTAGTAATCGTTATCTGTTCCTGCCCGTGATAGTGATATATTATAATGAGTCTGTCAGTATTATGACCAAGCAATTCACGTCATCATCGACGTCATTCATACAGACTGCCTCGAAAAATACGGATAACGAAAATGGCAACAATCTCCGTTCATTTGATATGCTGAACATGTATTATTATTTTCTCTTTTGTCCTTCGCGAGACAACTTTTGATATCGAAAATTAATTGATGCTAACTGTTCGCTGTTGTTATTTTATATCTTCTCGGGAGGATGTGAAATCACATGAATCACATTTATTCTGCCTCCAAATTGCTGAAATAACCCACGACCACATTTTGGAATTCCCAGGTCCAACAACCTTTAAATATTATGCTGGAAAAAAAAGAATGGTTAGATTTTAATTGAATAGTTCTTTATTTTCGAAATTTTGTATCTTCTGTAAAATCAGAATTTTGGATTTTGAAGTATCAGCCACATCCAGATCTTTTAGAAATTAATTTCTTTCACTTGAAAATGAAATAACGAAAATTTAATAGAATCTGATTTTTAATTAAGTTTTTATGGCCCATAATTAATATAAAGTGAAGATAAAGGAAAAATTAAAATTCAATAGGCAGTTTTTCACTTTCATTAAAAAATCAATGGTTTTCATAATTTTTGCTAACACGCATATATAATCATCATAACAATAATTTTTAAGACAAAGCAAATTAGAATAATTCGAAAGTTCCACTGCTTCGTTTCTTGTAGGATGGATCCGGAATCGGAGAGTTACTTTCATGAGTTGTTTAACGTATTCCTGATTCGAAAGGAAGTGACGAGGTAAATTTAAACAAAAAAAAATAACGAAAAAGACAGTCACGAGCATCCCAAAAATAATTCTCCTCCACCTTGAAAATAATAAATAATACGGATGAAAATAAATGTCCGCTAAAAATTGGAGTTGCTAATAATCTTTCTCCACAGGCTTCTAGAATATATTATTCACGGCTGTGTTTCGTTGAGTTGATTTTGGATTTCTTGAACTTGCTTTATTAATCCAACTTTTCTTTGGAATGAACCCGAACCGCCACGACCGACCTCGTTCCCTTTTTTGCGTTTCTTTTTCTTGTCATAACAGTGAGTGTGATTTTATCTTTATTTCACGTAATTTCTTATTTTCAATAAATAATTTTTCAAAAAATAAGCTTTTATTTTCTGAAGAAATTGTTCACTCGAGATTTTCTTTGCTTTCTAGAGAAAAAAGAGAACCATCGCCGGTGGAGGGTCTTGGAAATAACGGAGGCGTGCAAATGGTCCAATATGCGACACCTGGAGAAAGAGGCACTCTGAGGTCACTCTCTGCCCAACCATCGAGTCCTAGTGGATCTTTATCTCCAAGCCCACGGTAACTTTTTTTACCAAAAAACAAAATTCGATTAAATAAATACGTAGACTTTGCGATAAATAATTTATTTCCTTCAATTCATTTTTAGGATTTCATCCGAACGTTGCAACCCTTACTTGCGACCAAATCCACCGCCTTATGCCGGACCGAACAGTCTGTTAGTATTTTTTTTAATTAGTATTATGACTGTATCAATTTTTAATTAGATTTCGGGGCAATTTGAGCAGATCTGAATTTTTTTTTATCATAAACTGTTTGAAAATTGCATTTTCCTTAAAAAAAAATATTATATTTTATATTTAAAAGTTATTAAATATAAAATAAAATAAAATAAATCCTACATTTTTTTTAGGACAAACTTTCGAGCTGATTTTTGACTACACGAGGAGCCAGAGAAAACATGGTATTGCTGAACCATCGATGAAGAAGCAAGACCATACGAACTGGCTCCGAAAAAGCAAAAAGGAGAAGACAGTAATTAGTAAGTGTATTACAGTGCAAGGAATTAATATACGTAGGTACTAATTTCTTAAGTTCCTTCCAGACGTATCAGACTTCATATCGTTACATTTGTAAAATGCATTTTATACCATGTACGTATTTAACAGTAGCTGTGAAAAGTATCAATGTCGTTGTTGATTTAGAGACAATAAATTCACTGTGAAGAAGAAAATTTCTCCGTTTGTAATTTATTCGAAGGTTTCCCTCTCTTTTATGACTCCATTTATTTTTTCCCCATGAAAAGACAACTAATGATTGACCTAAGTAACATAATTTATTAATTTTACAAGTCACATATATTACAACGATTTTCTATAATACAGCAGTCAAAGTAGAGACAGACATTCGTTTACTTTCCCCTTTTCAGCCTCGAGTTTTCGAAAATCGTACCTAGGAAGTTTTCGATTATTCCAAACAAAAACAAAAGAATTTTCTTTTCGTTTTTCTCTTCACTAGTTATATTTTTTTCGAGCTCAAACTTGAAACACAATTCGGTAACAAATGTTTACGTATCTTACATACTTATTTCTCCGAACAATTGCATTCAAAGTTGTTGTTGCTTAAAAGCAATTGCGTAAGGGAGGTCTATTACGTTGAAGCGAGACTTGAGATCGCGAGATTATTAACGAAGGGCGTTAATCACGGCCGTTGTGAACTCCGTCGTGGAACTTTGACCCCCTAAGTCTTTCGTCAAAACTTTGCCTTCGTTCAAAACGCGGTTCAACGCGTCTCGAATTTGCTCGGCATAACGTCGTAAATTGATGTGATTTAACAGTTTGACCGAACACAACAGCATCGCCGTTGGGTTTGCCACGTTTTTGCCCACGGCTTCGGAATACGTGTGCCTCGCGCCCTGAAAAGTTAATTTTCGTTTTTATCGATATAGGAAAACTTGTATTTTTTTTAACTTGAGTTTGCAAATTAATGCAATTAATTGCGATATTGAATTTTGTAAATTTATTCCAAAGGGGTAACCACTTACCGGCTCGAATACCACACATTCGGCACTGTAACTGGCTCCAGCAACGACTCCAGCACCTCCGACCAAGCCGGATGCTAAATTGTCCACGATATTTCCATATAAATTAGGCATGACCATCACATCGAATTGATGTGGGTTCGAAACCATTTGCATGGTGCAATTATCCACGATCATCGTTTCAAATTGAATTCTGCGCTTAAACAAAATTAAATTAGTGATTAAAATAATTAATAAATGGAATTTTTAATGCAGGTACTATTTAACAAATCGAATAGTATCTATATAATTTACCGCAGGCAACGGAGCGTAAATTTTTGAAAAATGTGATATAATTTAAGAAACGCTGCGATCTATATATTTTAACGACGATATTTCTAATAGCTACCTAATAATATTTTTCTGATTATTTAATGACACTTTTATGACTTTCATTTTTGTTTTCTTTGATTATTATTTAATGACTTTTCCTATAATTATTTACTGCTATTCAAAAAATGTTATAAATATCTTATAGCTCATCGAGTCATCGATTTTTTCTATTGTTATTTTTTATATTTATATTTATGTGTCAAAGTTGGCCTAAATTTGCCTGGTGTCCAAAATTTTTTTCCGATTAGTATATTCATAAAAAAAAGTTGTGCGCAATTGCGCTCATACTAAAAAACCGCGGTCGAATGTGCCAAAAAAGGTATTTTTTTTTTAAATAATACAAAGACTTAGGTTCGCTCCAATACCAAAGGACTTAAATTAATTAAAAAGACTTAACATTTCTCCAACAAAACATTGAAATTATTGGAAAGATTATTGTTATATAAATCCCAGATATTATAATTTTTAACAATTATTAGGGCCAAAATCGCGCTTGATGGACCCATATCCTTTGGATTTCCTTACCTGGGGTATAACTTGGCAATTTCTTGGCAAGATCTGAGAAACAGACCGTCACCAAGTTTCATGATATTGGCCTTATGGACGCACGTTACTTTTTTGCGATTATTTTTCACGGCATAGTCAAAGGCGAACTTGGCAATCCTCTGGCTTTTCGTGGCAGTCACGATTTTCAAACACTCGACCACACCAGTCACGGATTCGTGTTCCAAAGCGGAATATTCGCCTTCCGTCTGTTCTCTGATAATAACACAATCGACGTTCTGGTGTCTCGATTTTACACCCGGCAACGATTTCACGTGGACCACATTCGAGTACAGGTCCAAGCTTTTTCGTAGCTTCATATTCAATGTTTGCAGTTCGCCGGTGTGCGAGTGGTCCGGAGTTGCCAAGATACCCTAAAAAATAAATACGAAAAAATGTACGAATTTTAAAAAAATAGGAAAAATAAATTGTAGTAATACGAAGATTGCCAATGGAATTTTGGGTTCTTACTTTCAAGCAAACTCCATTACGAGCGATACTGTTCGACACTTGTTCCAAGGGAGCACTCAAAGTGGGATTGACTTCCGACAGGAAGTACGGTTCGAATTCAACCGGTATGTTGGCTGCTTTGAAAACATTTTGTACGGAAACTACCAGTTCCGGACCGACACCGTCTCCTGGTATTAAAGTGCATTTTGTTTTTCCCTGTTTCTCGATGTGCTGTGAAATTTGTGTAATTTAAAAAACTAATATTTTGTGATAAATCTTGCTCGTTATAAAAATTGAAAAAGAAACATTGTTTGTGATATAGATAATTTTAAAATTCTTACAGGTTCTTGGTGACGTACGGCACCTAAATGAAGAGTCCTTACTCCTCCTTTTGGAGTAGCCTAGAAAAAAGAACTAATTAATTCATTTTACTATGAATTTACCATACATGTGAAATTTTTTAAACTATTTATTACTATTTATAAAATGAAAATTGAGAATAATTTGACTATGTGGAGAATAAATTATTTTCTCTATTTATTAGAAACTATTATTTTTGTATTTTCAGAATAATTCTTTTTTAGTCGTCAAATAATATTCCTAGGTATAAAAAATGAACACTTTGATAACACCCAGTAATTGATAAAATATTTTCATTGCGATTTTATATTTTTATACAATTATTCCTATTGTTAATATTACACAATTCTTATCGATAACCGAGAAAGGATGTTCAAGTATCGACTTAATCTTATCTGAAATTTTAAGGTTTCGCTTATTAGGACAGGTCAGAATTTGGAAATTTGCTTTTTACAATTTTCCTCATACCCCATCGTGTAATTTTATATAATAATATGTAATTTTATGTAACATAATGTAATTTTCCATTTCAACTAAAACAACACCAACAAGTTATTACCTGATAAAAATGTATCGAATCAATTAAAAAAGTTACTGACATAAAAAAAATGTTTCATTGAAATTAAATTTTTGTTTAATAAAAAAAAGAGGAGGATCATGTCACTCCTAAGCCCACCAACAGAGTTCACTGTTTCAGGTAGACCACAATCTGTATCTATTAGATAACTCAACATTCCAGTAAATGACAGAAAACTTCACATTGCGCCACTTTAGCAAAGAATCTTTAAGTTACAGAAGCGAAGAAGAAAATTAAACGAACAAATCACATTTCCCATATTTTAGTCCCACACAATTCCCTCATTCTTTCCCTCTTTCAAACAATGCCCTTGATAATCTTTCATTTCCACTTGCATCCGTAACTAACTTGTTACTTTCCGGATTTAGGTCACATTTTATGATTCATTCTTTTGTTTCCAGAATATCGCATCAATTTTTTAAGTTACCGGTGATAATTGGAGGTTTTCGTCTTACCTGGGAAAGTACTTTGCAGACGTTCCTCACCAGCAAAGCCATTTTTGTGGGTTCTTCTATCCGGATAGGTAAATTTTGTGAGGCTTTTCAGGGCCGTGAGTGGACGTTCCCTTTCAAGATGGTTCTTTATTGATTTTCAGAACATCATAACACGTCTCATTCGAATAGAAATAATTTTATTGGTAAAACATAATATTAACGTTCCAGGTGAAAACGAGGCTTCCAGGTGATTACGTCTGGCGAATTCCCCGAAATATCTGATACGTTTTGAACTGAATCATTGCGTACTCCAATTACGTTACTGGCTAGACCTCGTGAAGTATCGTGTGAGTTCGTGTAATCATTGGGAGATACGATTTCCCACAAAAGACTTGTACGACCTCGACGGTAGGTTTCTACTTAGCGCCAAGAATCGAAATTTTCAAAGGGAAATTAAACAAATCAGCAATTGTTGCAAGTAAGAAACTTTATTAACGATTTTGAGTTTTTTTGTCAACAGTTTTGATGTTTTCACATGTAAAGACGAGAATCGACTGGCCCAGCTCCGAGGTCTGACGATCTGAAAATTCTTAAGGCCCAAAGTTCAAGCTCGAAGTTCCTTGAATTTTGATCTCTAGGGCGAGGGCACTCGGGTTTCCGACATTTTATGAAAAATCATAAAAATAACAACCCCCCCCCCCCCCCTAAGTGAAAGGGTCCCAAATCCGAAAAATTATAGTTTTGAGGATAAGGGAGCTTGAGTTACAGAAGTTTCGTGAAGAGTCGCTTGAAGAAATACATATAAAATTAAAGAGAAGGTCCCTCGAAGCGAGAAGAGTTCCAATTGTTCGGCCATTATACTATTGGAGGTCGGTAACGTCGCAGGCGACAATCTAGAGACAAAAATGACGATTTCGCGCGTTAAAGTTTGAATCGGAGTCAAACTGGTACTGGGAAATTATTAGAAATCGAATCATTTTTTAGGATTGCAATTAATTATTGAATTTATTTCTCGTAAAACTTATCAATTCTTGGACCATCTAAGGTACAGTACAATTTGGATTTTGGATACATAGGAATCTCTTTATTTTGATAAATAAAAAAAATATTAATTATTGTTAATGAATAAAAATGGTTTTTCAAATACTGTATAATTGAAAAAATAACAAAAATAGGAAATTCAGCTACATGATATGTATGTTTTGGGATAACCACTGAATCATAACTATAGAATAGAGTCCAATTCGTGTGAAATTGGAGAAAACTGGAATCGATCCAAATATACAGATTATGGAAATAACATGGAATCGCAAATTTAAAATATTGCCGAGGACGCAGATGTATTTGAAGGACCTTAACGTATAATTGAAAAGATTATTATAGAATTAAAAGCTCAAAAGTAGCTTTTCCTATTATGGCACACAATTTATTTATTTGATTGTCCGGAATTTGGAAAAATATTAGGAAAATTGGAGAAATATAATAAAATAGAACAAATTGAATTCAAACACTCGAAAAACGACTCACGAGTCTTTGCATTTCTATTTTTATTTAAAAATTATTGGTTCCAACGATAATTGCTAATTATTAGAGACAAATTTTAGGTAATTTCTCAAAACCACTAATTTTGAATAATCACTGTCTAGTTATATAACCTTTATTTCAAAATAGGTTCAATAATTCCTCTTTCTTATTTCACATCTCCAGCAATTATCCGTTCCGGCAACAATTGCTACTTATTACAAATTATTGGAGACAAATTTTAGACAATTTCCTAACATCGGTAGTAATTTAAACAAAATCAAATTTAAATAAAAAATTAACCCAACATTATTAAATATTTACATAGAGAAGTAGTAACTTAAATTAATTAAATAATCAATTAAAAATTAGTAATAACCAAAAATCAACGTCAATTTTTATTATTAAATTGAAATCCCACGGATCCTTAATATTCGTGGTTCGGGAGCACCGAAAATTCTTGGAGACCCGGAACGGATGGACAGTTTAATTTTGTTTTTTTCATAAATTTTCCCACTTCCCAGAAAAATAGCACGAGTCGCGGAGTCATGTCCCGGGAACTGTTGATATTTACTAGAAATTTGAAAATGGACCATTTGATATTTTTAGTCGAATGCACGACACGAATTTCACGCCGGTTGTTACGCGGATTCGTAACAATATGGTGAAGATATTAATACAGCAAGGGAAGGAAGGAAAAAAAAAATTGGAAGATAGCGTCGACGACACTGCCACCGCAATCCACGACGTCTTCTAAAATCGAAGCTCGGCGCCGTCAGTCTTCGTCGCGATCCTTTTGCGGCAGGATACCGAGCTTCGAGGTGAAAAGCTCTATCGGGTGTGCTCGCGCGTAGGTGCACGCTGCATACACCTCTTGCACCCTCTGCACGGTTGCATATAGTGTCGTGGGAAAGCCGAGGGGCCATTCAAGAATCCCATTCATCGATTCCCGAAACATGCGGATTTCGCCAAAAAGCTCCGGTCGCTCGGCGAGTCTCGAATCTCGCTGGTAAATCCGAGCTTTCGATATTTGCGGATTTCTTTTAAGGTCAAGGATATCGCGGAGGAGCGACCCGAATCGCGGCAAAGAATAAGAAAGTCAAACGATCTCGAAGGGAACGCGGAAAAAATGTGAAATTGCTCGAAAAGGAACCTTTTGGATTTTTTCGTTTTGGCGGAAATTCGCGACAAAGAGGAAGAAAAAAAAAGGAAATTAATAAATCGATTGAAAAGCGACGATGAGGCACAAGGACTCGTGAGAGGGAAAGGACTCTGCGACGAAGGATGTCGGTCGTAGGATGAAAAATGGTACGGAATTGAAGGTAGGGAGAGTCTACTCGAAAAAGAGACGCAAGAAAAGGCCGTGGCCATGTCGCACTCGCCGACGAGGAAGCTCCGGAAGGCGCCGGGAGTCCGGCCCAAGATCACTCTGCCGCTTCCTGGCCAGTACCCGCAGTATCCGCAGACTCCGGTGTCCACGTACGTGGGAGCGAGCCCCTACGCTCAGACCCCGATCACCATGACTCCGGTTCTCACGGGCCAGCCGGGGAACGTGATTTACGCCAACAAGGCCAGCGAGTTCATGTTCGCGCAGTTCAAGGGAATCAAGGATTTCACCAAGTCCGGGTTGAGCGTCGGCGAGAAAAGCGCGTTCTGGCTCTACGAAAAGGTGCATATCGCGTATCTCGGTATTGAAGCGCGCTAAAGTGGGCCCCGGCGCGGCTCGCTTCGCTCGGGCCGCGCCAGAGGGCGCTGTCTCGGACGAAGCAGCGGGAAATTCGAAAGCTCGAGTCCTTTCACTCGTTGTTTCACTCGAGAATGAGGTTTACGTAGTTTGTTATTTACGAGGACCGAGATTGAGTCTCGCTGCTTCGCTCAGAGGGCGCTGTCTGTGACGGAGCGGCGGGAAATTCGAAACTTCGAGACTTTTCTCGTTGTTTCACTCGAGATTTTCAATGGGAAATGCGATTCACGTAGTTTGGTATTCACGGGGACCAATGTTGAGGCTCGCTTATGTCGATTTACGGTAATAATTGTTGCTCAGTGCGAGTAATTGTTGTTGAAATGATGTTCCGTAGGTCAGCTCGTGGAGCAAACGATGGTTCACTCATATTTTCCTCGTTGTAATAATGCTGACCTACAGTGTGGTCGGAGGATTGATATTTGTTGCCTTGGAAGGAGGTAATGAGGGGACTCACATGAGGCATATCCACGACCAAAGGTTCGATCCTCCCTTTTTTTGGTTTTTGAGTTTCGAAAACGAAAGCTTGCCTTTTTCTTTTTCGGGTGACCCTCTTTTTGAGCGGATGTCTAATTTTTTTTTTGGCTTTCACGCTTGCAAGCAGAAAATACCAATTCGGACACTAATTTTTCAGGATCAGGCGATAAACAAGAAAATCATTTTTCTTGCGACAATAATAAATTTTGCGAAATTCGTAAATAATGATTTTTCCTGCGAATGGAGAACAAAAGCTCCTCGCGAATAAAAAAAAGTCCAACGACAATGAGTCGAAATAAAAAAAGCTTGCGAACATTCAATAGTTCTTTTGTGTATTTTTGGGAAGAATGTCTCCGTGGAGCTTCCGAGAAGCTCAGAAGTGTGCTTAAAATCGAAAAAACAAATATATGCAAGTGACGCATCGCGATTCCATACGTACAACCACAGTTCGACCCAATCGTGAAAGAGGGAGGAGATAACACTTTTTTTTCCTTCTCGTTCGCTATAATTTATGTATTTATTTTTTTTCCGCCGTTTCTTTCCCAGCTTTTACTCGGTGTTTAAAAATAAGCTCCTTTGTTGCATTCTTTTGACGGATGACATCTCGAACTTTTATCATGCAAAGATAGATGCGTGCCTTTTTTTGCATTTGTAACAATTTCATAACAATTTCTAACAATTTCTGGAACGATTACGGAATTGCTGGAATGCCTATGGAATTTCCCATAAAACACGATTTTTATTAATTTCACGCTTGATGGAAAAATCAAAATGGATTTTTTCTTCACTATATATTTGAATTGTATTTCTATTCGCCATGCATTTATCATGAATTTTTTCTTAACAGTATTTTAAATATTAATATTCACAGAATTTCGCTCAATAGATAATTTATATAAAATCATAATATAAAATTTATATAAAATTACATTATTAATTGCTGTAGAATTGTTACTAATTTTTGCAATAATAATTAGAAAATTAACATTACGCAATTTCGCTTAAAATTTAATTCATATTAATTTTGCGGTTTTTTTAAAGAATTTTTCGCAGCTAATGGCACCTTTTGCACCGATATTATTTTTGATTTTTGCCATTGTTAGATACGAGACGTTGGAAAAAATCCGGAACCTCTGGAACGACAACGAACTCGCGGAAAAACCTGAACGATGGAAGGGCGAGGCTGCAAATTTACTGAAAAAATTCGAACAAGTCCTGTACGAGTCCTTCAAAGAAGGTGTCACGGATCGCGGGGAAACGGTCTGGACTTTGTGGAATGCAGTTTTTTATTGTGGCACCATTTACACCACCATTGGTAATTATTCCAATTTTATAAAAAACAAAATCTCCCTTTTTCTAGAATTTCTTTTTTCAATTTTTGTATTTTTCCATTTTACGAATTATTATTCCAATATATAAAGAAAAAATATAAGAATCGGTCCAATAATACTGCCACGGGCTTTGCACCAGACGTGAAACGGGCCATTGAACCTTTTCCCAATGACATTCTCGAAGTTCTCGGCGTCGAAAATATTTGTCGTCTTCGAGAATTGAAATAACCCACGCGGAGTTGCTATTTCGAGTTCGAGATATATCTTTTGATTACGCAACTTACGAATTGGTCTACGCGCGATATATTTCTGTCTTTCCCATCATTGCGATATTCCTCCCCCGGCGGCTACTCCCAGTTTTTCATGAATTTCATCTACATTTTGTTTCAATGAAAAGTTTCATAGAAAAGTCTGAGTTTATTCGGTGGAGAGAAATTGGAGATAAATATTTTCCTGGAATTCAAGAATATTTCGTGAATTATAAAACATTTCCTGGCACAAATTTATTTGCAGAAAATCCTGTCGGAAAAAATATATAAAATTGCAATTTTGTACTATGCCATGGCGCTCCAATATTTTTTGTTTCGTTGAAAAGCAATAATTTATATTAAATTATTGCTGCAAAATAAAACATAACATAACTATAGATATATATTTTTGTTTAATTTAGGGACATTTAAAAAATTGGAAATTTTCATTGAACAGTATTTAATTCTAAAATAAGGTGTACTCCTTGCATTTTTTTAAAAATTACCCCTTAAACCCTATTTCTACTGCGCTAATTACACGTAATCAAAAATCCAAAACCGAAAATATATAATTACAATTAAAATAGATTTTCATAATTAATATCAAATTTTTCAAAGACGCATAATCGCTCTACTAAGAACCTCCCGATTGGGAATTTCAAAGAAGAATTAAATCAAACCTTGAAGATAATTCCAAATTAAAATTCTGAAAGGTGTTTTTTGACACCCTTCGGTAGAAATAGTGTTAATTTCCAACCATACATTTTCCCAGTTTTCTAAAAAAAAAATGTTCAAAGAATTTCGATATTTAATAAAAATGCCAATACATACGTAAAAAAACAATAATTTTTATTATTAGTAACTAAATTTATTTAACTTACAAATAATTAATTCCCCCAAGTATATTCAAATTCGCCTTTATTTTTTATCGCAAACCCTAAATTTCCAATACCCTTCTCCCAATTTCCGTGAAAATAATCCCCGAAAATATCGATATTCGATAAAAACGTCAGCAAATATTGGACATGAAACCCAGGGATGATGCATATACGGATAAAAAGAAAACAAGCAATAAATTCGAGCAGTTAAACCAACAAGCACTGCGACGATACGCAATGACAAAAAAGAGGATGGGATCTGGGTCAGGCTGGCGCCGGACGAACACCATGAAAATTGGTTGCGCAACGACACGGTACATAATACCCCCTTATAGGGGGTAAAATTCGATAGCGGCAACCCACACGCGTACACATGGCTACATTTTTTCGTACATACACGGCTCCTCGGCAGAGGCTTTGGTACATACTGCAAAAGTGACTTCCTGCGAGAGAGAGCACGTCTGCGGATACTCTCTGCGGCAAAATACGTCGGTTGAACGATGACGACGAGGCGAGTTCTCGAATGGGATCCGTGGTGGGAGGGTTACCTCCGTGTTATTTCCGTCCCGATCCCGGAATTTCAGGGAACGAGTTTCGCGATTCACTATGGAGGACAGTTATACGGTGCATAGACGTCGCAAAGCAGCAGCAAGAAAACGAGATAAGACGCCGGAGCCGTCTTCGAGGGGATTAGCCAAGGACCCGGAGGACGAGGACCCCGAGAATGCGGCCCACGACGAGGACGAGACGGAGAGGAAACGAGCCATCATGGAGAAAATGGTGGAGGACACCGAGCGAATGGTGGCCGAGACCGGGTCCAAAAAGGACGAAAAGGGTGACCAGGTGAAGGACGAAGGCCGACCCAGAACGTCGAGGAAGAAGAAGAAGGACGAGGAGGGACCCAAATCGAGCGTGGAAGCTACCGGTGACGGGAAACTCAAGGATGGCGAGGAAAAAATCGTGAAGAAGAAGGTCCCCGAGGACGCGAGCGTCCCGAAGGTCAAGAAAGAGGTTCCAGCGTTGGCGAAGGAGCCCAGTCCGATGAGGAACGAGGAGCAGCCGAAGGTGGCGAAATCGGTTCAAGGTGACGTCATCGTGGCGAAGAAGAAGCCGGAGGACAAGGGCGACAACGTGGACTCCAGCGTGGCCAAAAGTGGAGACCCAGCGAACCCGGAGACGAACGCGAAGACGCAGAGGGAGACTAAAATTAAAGAAGTTCCCGCGAGGAAGGAAGACGAGCCGGAGCTGCCTATTAAAAGACGCTCCTGGAGGGAAAGCAACGAAGAGGAGCAGCCTTCGCTGGAGGCGAAGAAACGTCACTCGGAGAAAAGAGCGGCCAAAGAGGGTCTGAGGAAGTCGTTAACGTCCGAGAGCATCTCCAAGAAGAGGATAATTCCCCTGAGCGTGGAGAGCCTCATCGACGACCTGGACCGAGCCCAGATGCGGGAGACGCGGTATTACCAGGAGTTCGAGCGGGAGCGGAATATCCTGGACTTCCAGGATTACCCGGGTCCCGAGAACGTCCCCAGGAGGCGCAAATTTGGTGTCGCGGAGAAGGAGGGTAGCCACGAGAGTGAGAGCGTCGAGGCCAAAGAGAAGCCGGTGCAAGAGCAGGGTCCGAGATGGTACCAAAGACTCTTCTCCGGGTTCTCCAGGAAGAAGGAAAAAACGGAAACCGAGGAAAAGCCTCCAGTGGTGGACCCGCCGAAGGAGGAGACTAGGAAAAGTAGCGTCCGAGTGCTCAGGGACTTGTTCGTCGAGTTCCGGCATTTCGTCGACGCCAACCCGTACCAGGTCGGGAAGATTTGCCAGCTCAGGAACAAGTGCATCGCGGATATGGTGATCCTGATAATTTTCTGCGGCCTGGGGGCCTTCCTCTTCCGGTTCACGGAAGGTGCTTTCGAGACTTTCTACAAATGTGGCGTGAAACGCGTGAAAAGGGACTTCCTGGACAGCCTGTGGAACTATAGCCATAATTTGAGGGAGGACGATTGGAAGAGCATGGCCAGGAAGAAGCTGATGGAGTTCGAGGAGCAGTTGCATACGGCCCACGAGGCCGGATTGCACAGTTACAGTGGCCAGAAAAGCTGGACCTTCCTGAACGCCTTTGTTTTCTGTCTCACCGTGGTCACCACTATCGGTGAGATTGTCTAACGACTCAGCCGGGCTCGGTCGGCGAGTCTGTGGCAGATTTCGCCCCGAATCGGCAATTTTTTCAGCCCGTAAACAGATTTCTCTGCGCCTCTGACTGTAAATGACCGTAACGCAGTAGAATCTACTTTCTTAGAAATAGGGTTCCACGCTGGCCAGGGGCCACTGGATTTGGATAAAAATTGCTGACCCAGAATCGTCTGGTTTCAGGGTATGGACATATTTCTCCCAGTACGACAACCGGTCGAGCGGTAACGATAATTTACGCGATATTTGGGATCCCGATTTTCCTCATAGTACTGGCAGATTTCGGGAAACTCTTCACCAGGGCCATCAAGTTCCTCTGGGCTTTCGTCCGGAGGCTGTACTACACAGGCAGTTGCCGAAAAGTGCGAAGAACCGCTCCAGTCCAGGTACACACGAATTTCTCGTTATTTACTTTCTTCAACTTTCCACCCCGTAAATTAGAATTTTCTTTATTTAATTTTGAAGGCTCTGGGTCTTACAGGAAAGGTTAAAAAAAATTTCGTATTTCGCAAATTTCGATGATTTAATTTTGTAAGCTCTGGGTTTTACAAAAAATTTCGAAGAAATTAATTTTTCGCAACTTTTGGATTTTTGCTGATTTAATTTTGTAAAGTCTGAGTTTTACAAGAAATATTTAAAAAAATTCTTATTACGCATATTTCGAAATTCAGAATTTCGCTGATTTAATTTTGTAAACTCTGGGTTTTACAGAAAATGTTAAAAAAATTTATCAAAACAAATCTATTTAGGACTTAATAAAAGATCAGTCGTTGACATAGAACCAAATTTGTAGGCACTTGGGCGTTAATGTATCAAGTGATTCCGTTAAAGTATGTAAAAGTAAGCAAACACTTAAGTAGAAACGTAAAGCGGCTATTGAAACAGTGACCCAGATTCCAGCTGAGATTTTCAGCAGTGTTGGAAAAACCTTGTAAATGAATCAATAGCTACAGGCAATTCTCCAGCAAGTAGTTCAATGTCGTTACTAAAAACAGAGTTGCGAGAAAACGCTCCGACCAGAGCAGAATTTCCCTTATTTTCTCCAAATATAAAAAAAAGCTGCCCGGATATCCCCAGCATTGGATTTTTGCTTTTAGGAAGTGATGAAAGGCGTCCAGCTGGTGTACGATTTCGCGACGTTCAGGAGACCCTCTCAGATGAACCCGGAGGAGCTGGAGGAAATCCGACGCCAGCAGACGACGCTGAACATCGACGGGAACGCGCCGATTCATACCGGTGGCACCAACACGGTACCGGGCACACCGGGGACTCCAGCCATGTCGACTTTCGAGATCGACGATGAATTCAATCTACCGATTTCGGTGGCCATTTGTGTCCTCCTGGGCTACATACTCATCGGTGCCACTCTCTACAACTTGTCGGAGCGATGGGGTTTCTTCGAAAGCTTCTACTTCGTCTTCATCTCCATGAGCACTATCGGGTTCGGGGACTTCGTTCCCAAGGTAGAGATTTTCTGTCGTTGTGTCTCCCAATTTCCGAGTATCGGGGAGAAGAGTTGATAATCGAACAATTTTTCTTTAGCATCCAATTTACATGATGTGCTCGATCATATATCTGGTGTTCGGCTTGGCTTTGACTTCCATGTGCATCAATGTCGTACAAGTAAGTGTCGAGCAAGCGAGGAAACATTGGTAACAAGGATGGACCAAAATTGGAGAACTCGATTCCAACAAAAATGCATTTTCCTTGCAGGTGATGTTATCCGACTCGTTTAAACAAGCGAGCCAAAAGATAGGAGCCACTATTGGGTTCGAAGTCGTCGAAGATGGGTCGGTGAACCCATCGCAACCACCACCGGTCGAAGTCGCAGAGGTTCACACCGGAATCAACAGCAAATCGTCAACCGAAAACATTGTCGATGGCGATACGAGCCCTAAGAAAGTACCCCCAAAAGCTAAATTGGACGAAGACAATGATTTGTAGACAAAGACAATGAAAAGCTTGTTGGAGAAAAGCAGCTTGGATTTATTTCTAATAATACTAAGACCATACCCGTGTCGATCGATACTTACCCAAGACTCGATTTTTCGCAAAGAAAAATTGTCGGTTCCAGCGACTCTCTCGTAGGGCTTCGATAATTGTATGACCCGGGAAATGATTCACAGGAACATTGGCGAGGGGCCAAATCTTAATCAGTTTCTCAAGTTTTCTGTAATTGCAAGATTGTAATGGATTAATTCAATTTGCAATGAATTTAATGCGGACACTGATTGAAATCTTGTCGGTATATCTGTGGACTTGTTTTCCCTCTTTCGCTAATAACAAAAAAATGATCCATTAATTTTGATTACTCCGTAAACTTAAATTAGCTGAAATTCACTTAAATCCACGAACTTCGAGGCAGAAGTGAAATTTCAAGTGACAAATTTTTGCTAAAAAGAAAAAAGTACGTATGTGCAATTAATTTCTTTGTCGAATTCAGCTTAATTCTTCGGAACAGCGAAGAGACATTTAAGATAATCAACATTTTTGCTGGTTTATAAGTAAAGTTCTGAACATGGAACTTCAAGAATGTACCTTCGGCGCTTTTTACCGCCTTGCACAGTTTTCTCTTTGTGCCTTACGTCTTTAATCATTGTTATTTATTAGATTTTTTCAATCATACTTATGTATATATGCAAATATAGCTATTTTCAAAAGTTACAATTTATGTACTAATTTATTTATTATTAGAATTCCAAAAAACTGCAATAGAATTTCTGTTGGTAAAAAGTGAATGGAAGATGGTAAGAATTTATTTTTATCTTAAACTTAAATCTGGTAATTTTAAGATTTTGTCTCATTTTATTATATTTACATGTTCACATTTAAATTTTAGAAAATCTAACAGGGGTAAATAGCAAAAGAAAAAATTCAATAAGACATGTATTTCATTCTAAGGGATACAAATAATTAAAAATCTCAAAATCAACTACCAAGAGTCTTTAAAATTTTGCCTATAATATTTATAGAATTCTTATTCTATGCACTGATATTAGCTGTGCCGCAAAATTACATAATTTTATATGGGAATATAAATTTTCTGTATTGTGAAGCTCGAAATGCTCTGAATCGACTTCAAAATTATTGCAGTTAATGGTATTCATTTGGAAGCTTGACCGGACGACACAAAGAACGGAAACAGTATCGTTGTTACGTAGCCGATTTCGCTTTTTATTGTTTAAATCTGTCACGATTGAAAATACTCGTTCCGCTTCCGCATTAGAGTGTGGAAAAGAAAGAACAGTCTCTACTAAATAAGTCGAAATTTGGAAATACACAATTATCTAATTCCCTCCAAAACCAGTACTCTTTTCGTAGCGTCGAATACATGTACGCTTCTGCTTTTCCACGCATGCGCGTGGAATTGCGGCACAGCTAACATCACTGAATTTCTATGGATTATCGCGTTTCTTGAAAATGAACTGGTTGTTGATAATGCAGATTTTGGTGTAGACACCGAAGATAACTTATTGGTCAACGCTATAAAGCACCAAGGTACTCCTGGACTTTTCGAACTTCGTTTGTTCGTGAAACAACTTTTGAGCACTTTTTTTTCAAAAATGCCATTTTGCAAAAGTACAAGTCCAAATTCCAGCAAACTAACAATTGTTACCAACTAATAATGCAACTGAAAGGTCACAGCACAGACCTTAGAGTGCTCTCTGTGCCTGAAGTTTCTACGCAGCCGCAATCCAGCGCCTAGGATTGCGAGTTGCGAGGTTTTTCTTGAGATGCTCGAGTTATTCCAAAATGGCGGCTGCTGCAGTGATGCGAATGGTTGCTGGCAAACAAATATTAGAATGCATCAAACCCAAAAACACGTGGGTCAGTTGTCAGATTCAACCCCATCGGTATCGAACGAGGCCGCCTGTGAAGAAACCCGAACCCGGGGCGGTAGGCACGCAGTATCGGAGAATCGTCCATTACAAAGATGAGTACACCGTGGAGCCGCTAAAAACCACACATCTTGCCGGAAGGGACCCGGTTACAGGTACCAAGTTTCTGTGTTTTGAATTAAAACTTCATTGGTGCATCTGAACATTTGGGAAAAAAAAATGTAATCAACATTTGTGGATATTTTTGAAAAGTCGATATTTTTGAAAAAACAGAAAATATCCAGCAAAAGTTGTACGATTTAAGAGGACGGTATTATTTATTTTTTATTTGGTGGAGGTTTTCAAGGTCAATGATGTCAATTTTGGGTTTCAGAAAATATGGGATCTTATATTTTTAATCTACCATTTTTTTAACTCCTCTTTATGAAAAGAGTATTTTAAGAAAACAGCAATTTTAAAAAACATGTTTATTTATTAACACTTCACTGACCGCTAGCGATTCTATAGCATTCGCGTGTCGGACCAGCCACTCGATGGTATTGATGGTAAATAATATTTATTAAGCATTGACGATAAAAAGCTGATTAATAGGCTACCGGTCGGAAAAGTGTTAAAATTCGAAATTTATTAAAAATCCATAACACGAATAAACCCATTTCAGGTCGCAAAGTGTGCGAGGGTATCGGCGGAGGAGTGAAACACAAATTCCACTGGGTCAAATGGATACGGGACGGCCCGGAAGACTTGAGCGTGAAGCCCAAGGAGGAGGAAGTCCTGGAGGTCTTCCAGGATGGTTGTCGAACCGCCTTCGTTGCCTTGGTCGGCACTGAAAACGAATTGAAGTACATCTTAGCCACCGAGAACATGAAAGTTGGAGACATCATCAGGACGCATAAAGGGATCCCTCGAATTCCCGTGAGACCCAACGAAGGAGACGCCTACCCGATCGGGGCCCTACCCTTCGGCACGCAAGTCCACTGCATAGAAAAGTACCCGGGTCTGGGCGGATTTCTGGTCCACGCTGCCGGTACATATGGGACCTTGATGAGGGCCGACGGACCCGATCGCGTGGTCGTCCAGATGCCCAGCAAGAAGGAGTTCAGTCTCTACTACACTTGCATGGCGACGGTTGGTCGCTTGTCGAACGTAGTGCACGGGAGCACACCCATAGGAAGTCCCCAGAGGATGAGGGAGTTGGGCAACCGGCCCAGAAGCGGCCTGTGGCACAGGAAAGACGGACGACACGGTCGGAAGATCAAGCCTTTGCCTCCCGTGAAAAAATACGACTTGCATGGCAAACCTACAGTTCCGGAAGTTCTTGAATTGTCCTTGCACGTTTCTTAAACGGGCAAACACGATTGTTGCAAAACCTACCGACGTGAATGCGAATTTTTGGCAGTACAAAAATTAGCCGTGTCTAAAGAATTCGAGAGACTATCGGTGCCATTTTCGTCCACGTCCTAGGGTTAAGTTTTTCCTCGGTAGAAAATAAATTTGAAGAAAAGGAAAGGGATCATCTTGGGTCTTTCTTATATTACTTTATTGTCTTTTGGATCGGTAGCTTCCTCATTTTTCACGTCTATTTTTATCCCGTTCCATCTTCTTCCATCCAAATTTCAAATCGTAGGAAAAATACCATTGGTCCGGCAGTGAATTCGAAATTCGGCAGTGGTGGGATCGCAGTTTGAGATTCTTTTAGAGGCCTTTGTTGTAGTAGACGGTCTTGATCGCAGGGTCCTTCGACAAAATGTCTCGTTGCACGTCCTCCTCTAGCTGGTCAACAGCTACAGGTACTCTTTGCGCGAACAAGGCGCAGCATAGAGGCGTCGCGAAAGTCAGACAAACGCCGCAAACGGCAACTTGAATCGGCCCTGCTGCCCATTTCGCTCGTTTCAATAGTTGCTTCCTGTCCAGGTAGTTCATTATTATTGGCGCCAGCACTGCACAAAGAAATATCGGTAATTATCCTATTACTCGGAGTATGATTAATATTGTTCGCGATGTCAGGAAGGATAATAGGACACCTGCGATGATGTACCGTTACACTGGATCTCTGGTTTAATTATATCCACCAGATACGAGAGGATCCATTGTGGCCTAGCTCGGTTTAATTTTTTTCTTCAATAAATAATGGGATCCAACCCATTGACGGTTTATCCGGCACTAATTTTACTAACAAGGTACAAATGAAACATGGTATTTTTATATTTTCCGTTACGTTTTCGAACTTAAAAAAGACTAGACATTTTTTGGACCAGAATTCGTAATTAATTTTAAGGGTTAATTGGGAGGATGAAAAAGTCTCTAAAGCAAAACTCTCTAAAAAGCTCTACGTTATGAATGGAATTGCCAAAGCCTTTCGACATTGGCGTCGCAAATAGAGGATCCTCTAAAGAAACAGTAAGGAATCGACGAAGCGGCAATTGAAATATGTTTATGGCCGAGACAGTTTCAGCTTCGGTGCATATGGTATGTCAAAAGAAATGCAGCTCTTCAGGAATTGACTAGTCACTCATATGGGAGCTCGATGGAATGTGCATCAGAGTGGTCATTCTTCCCATTTGGTCGAATG
This sequence comes from Gasteruption jaculator, assembly GCA_949825005.1. Classification (NCBI taxonomy): domain Eukaryota; kingdom Metazoa; phylum Arthropoda; class Insecta; order Hymenoptera; family Gasteruptiidae; genus Gasteruption; species Gasteruption jaculator. The sequence continues at coordinate 1,604,884 of OX463761.1, forward strand.
GTTTTACTCGTGCTTGTGAAGCTACTTGTGTCTGTTATCGGTATGCATGGCAATCGCAATTAGAATAACGCATCATAAAAATGCATCGACTCATAAAGACGTGAAGCCGAAGCGGTTCTTCACTGGTCGTTAATTTACCGATAACGGCAGTGGGTTGTAAAACATGGCGATATGTTTATTAACGATTCTTGGAAGACGCGATGGAAATACTTGAAAATACCTGAATTGGTGGCTCATAAATGCAATGTTTGTAGAAAGCAAACGTCTGAACTAGATTTACCACTGACACACTAATGTAACGCGGGTAATTGGCAGATGAGGATCGTCTTGAATCGGAGGATAAATATAAACCGTTTCCCCATAATATCGCCGTATATTTTCACGGCGATGCATTAAACGGTGACTAATGGTGTTCGCATGCAAACGAATTGTCAAATTAGCCGACGTGGATCTTGACGATCCCTATGATGCTAAGCTTAGTGGGTCAGATATGATCGGTGCCCGTCTATTTCCGTGTTCGAGACCGACATGTTCGTTACTAATTATGCAAGTGCCGCTTGACTCGTTCGACATTTGTACCAGAAGAAGGCAAATTCTATTAACGAAATGTTGGCAACTTCAAGGGATCATGGGATACAAACCCATGCTCGGCGAGGCCATGAGTATCCTGGAGACGGTGACGGACGCAATGGCCTGCCTGGCGGCTTTCTTGCTGTTCCCCAGGTTCTCGCCGCCTTCGTTTTGCAATTCGATGCCATTTTGCAACTCCGTTATTCTCATCAAAGGAATGTTAACGCAATTGGCAGCGGCAACTGCGGCCAATGGCACTAGGCGCCCCGCCAGCGGAGGCCCGTTCTTGGCCAGACGGTTCAACGTGAGCGCAGTCACGACAGCGCCCCCCGTGGCGCCCACGTAACTTCGCATCAGAGTCTCCACCGGAATCGGACTCGACCCACTGCGGTTCGTGTAATTCACTATGGCGTTGAAGGACTGGTTGCACCATTGCCAGAATATCACGGCCGGAGTCGACCTGCAATTGGCGATTTTCAATTAGACTCGATCCCCGAGATCTAAGACGCTCCAAAGATAGAACTCTTAATGACGTTCGATAACAAATGACTGGAGATTCAGCGTCTGAGTAATTAAGGCCCGAGAGGGAAAAGGAAACAAATCACTCGGAGGGAAATTAAAGTGCGAAATTAGGTCTCACAATGCAGCTACGGTTCAACGCGTTTACGCCTAATTACACCCGGTCATTTTTCCCCGGGTGGCTGACGGTAGATTCTCGAGTGAGGTCGTTACTCAAATGAAAGCAAACTTGAGGAGAAAAAAATGAGACACAGCGCCAATTAATATGCGTACTTGTAGAAAGTCATCATGCAACCGGTGATGATCATGTTCATGGGCACTTGGGCGCTCATACGTCCTATGAGTGTCATCTTCTCGCCGGTGTCCGGGTGGTAGGCGCTGTCGTAGAGGTACTTATTGGCCCAGAGCTCATCTTCCGAGATCCCGAGCTTCTCCAGCGACTCTCCTTTCCTAAAAAAAAAAAAAACACGCGAATCACAATTACAAAGTGCAACCGTTTGAAATTTCCGCGCTTTCGTCTCCTATTGGCTGTCGGAAATCGAGGGCCAGTGCATCTCAACTCGACGGCGAACGTCGAAGGAGGGGATACCAGTGATGGGGTCAGCAGGAGCGGAGTTCCGTAGGTCCAAGTACATGAATTGGCATGAGAACCTCTGTTTCGACGCGCATGCGATCTGGATTTGTCCGATGGCTTGGTTTTTCGAATTCCTTGGGTCAACGAATGGCTGACAAACAAATGTATGCGAATTTCGCGGGTAAAATGGTGACACCTGGACTTCATTAATATTAATGAGGACAAACACCATGTTACGACTCTTTGGAGAAGTCCATCCGGCATGGGTCGCTTGGAAAAATTAGCAATTAAAATTCAAGCTACGTTAGATGGACTTTATTCCGTACGAGGCCAATTAAAGTCGGATTTGTGCTTCTGTACGTTAACGATAAGTGTTAACTTGCAGCGACTTAACGCAATGGCATTTTAAGACGTGCAATTTGAAGTTTACGGCACAGGCCTTATCGTAAATGGCACAGCCACCGTCGTAATGTGACTCCAGTCCCATAAGATGTCAATTATACCATGGATTTCATTGCTACCGCGTTCGCACATTATCAAGTACGATGTCACCTGGCAGCTGATTAACACCCAGGGGTTTAGGCTACCGTTTTTCTCATTATATCGTTTCTGCGAGAAATCAATGATGAACCAGTTGCGTGCTTTTTTGTTCCTTGTTTTCGTAATTGTTTATTTATTATGTATGTATTTTACCATTAATCTATTTATATATATATATTTTTTTTGAGGAGTTTATCACCATGGAATTATTAATTATTTATGTTATAAATATTTCCTGTACTGTATATTTTATTTTGGCGGTTGAGGAGACTTGTCCCAAAACGTTAAATAAATAACTCTAGCTCCAACTCTAATTAGGCACCGATTTAACGGATCCGGTTGCATCTTTAGAGAGTTCTCAAGCTCCTGAAGGAGAGGTGAAGGTCAAAGAGGACAAAGCGCTCTCGTCCTTGCCAAGGACAATGGTAACTTGGCGGTACCTGTACTTGAAGACGATGTCCCGGGCACGTTCGAGCCGAGTGGGAGTGACGAACGCATTCAGGGGGTTCGTGAGCGTCAGGAAGTGCCTTGCACGTCCCCCGTAAGTGCTCTGGTCCCATTTTGGGCGTTCAATGTCGACACGCCCGGGGTCAAGCGGCATGTTTCCGTACTTTTCCTCTACCGTCGTCCGCAGAATTCTTTCTCTTTCACTCGGTTCCCCTCCCGGTCGCGCCTCTTCTCTTCTTTTCACAACATGAATCGGAACTGAACCTTCCGAACCATTCCCGCCACTTTCGGGCCCGTCAATTTTCAAAATTCCGCGTCACCACTAGCAGCTCGGTGCCAATAAGAGACCGTACGTTCACGCCGACTGACCGGTCCCGGAGTCCAGCAGGCCACAAGCGTTTATTTCGTCTTTCTCCTCTCGCCTTTTACCAGGAGTTTGATACGTTCTCTGTCTTTCCTTGAACTCTCATCGATAAACCGGTTGCGTGCGCAACGGCGCAGCGTCTCCCACTTTCCCATGCTCCCTAAAATCACCGTGAGATAATAGGTTCCGTCATTTTTCTAGCTGTTATAAATACCCATCCTGGGCTTCAAAAGGAAACGAGAGCCAACGCGATTTTTTTTTTTTTTTTTTTTCATGAATTTTTCGGGGCCAACGGTGTCGAATGAGCAGATGATCCGCGACTGACGTGCAAACGTACAAGGTCTCGTGACCTTGTCGGTGGGATCGTGTTTTCGTCGAAGGCTGCAAAGTGCACCCAAAGTTTAAATGCATTAAAATTGATTCTTTTTGAAATAACGTAAATGGCCCAGTTTCTGACCTTTTAGGAGTCACAATTTTACTCTATTCAATATCGTGCCATCGGTCGAAGGAAAGGAATGGTTACGTCATGCAATTTAGACCTTACAAAATAAGCATATTTTTGCTAATTAACTACTAATTTTTATTTCCTTTCTAAGAATGCTCATTTTTGGAGCCAATTTCTGACCTTTTGAAACACGATGACTGTCAGGATCTCAATAGTGTCTTCACCTTAGGGACCTTGTTCCAGAGTTACCCCATTTCCGATTTCCAACCGATTTCTGTCCCAATTCCTGACCCAATATCTGACCCGATTCCTGACCCTTTGTGACACGATTGTCAGCATTTCAATTGTGTCTTCAATTCGCGGACCTTGTCCTAGAGTCTCTATATTTCCAATTTCCAACCGATTTCGGCCCCAATTTCTGACCCAATTTCTGACCTAATTTCTGACCCGATTCCTGACCCTTTGAGACACGATTGTCAGCATTTCAATTGTGTCTTCAATTCGCGGACCTTGTCCTAGAGTCTCTATATTTCCAATTTCCAACCGATTTCTGTCCCAATTCCTGACCCAATTTCTGTCCCAATTTCTGACCCCTTGAGACACGACTGTCAGCATTTCAATAGCGTCCTCAGTTTAGGGACCACGTCCCAGAGTTCCTTCATAAACGACTGTAGCTAAATTTCCTTCTATTGAATTCTATTTTTGGACAATTGTCCCAATTCGTTCCAGGAACCTTCAGCAAGAACTCGGACATGTCAAAACCTTGCCCGCGGGAGGCTGTTCACAGGAACTTTCTTGTCATCGGCAGAAGGCAGCTTGTAGGAAGTTTCTTGTCATCGGCAGAAGGCAGCTTGTAGGAAGTTTCTTGTCATCGGCAGAAAAGGTTCAATCCAACGGTAATATTGCGAAGGCAAATCTCGCGTCTAACGCTTCCTCGGACGTTTGTTATCTTTTTATGCAATGGCGCCTTACCCACTGACATAGATTCCTCTCAACGATTATACAGAATGTCCATACGCACGTTCCCACATGTTTACTGTATGCACTAGGAAGCGTTGCGGGGCTAAGATCGCGTCGATGTCAGATGTCACCATTTTTTACAGCCATCGTATATTCCTGACCTTTATGGGAACTGTAAATCCTTATCTTTACCCTTAGGTCTATAATTAGTTGTGGAATTCATTTTTATACAATATCCGAGGTTTCCACTCCCAGGCGGACAATTAGAATCTATTGTATGTGGATTCATTTATTTGCCGTCTTTCAAATTATTGGTTCGTTATTATTCGTTGCTGTTTTTCAAAAAATATTATTATTATTATTATTATTATTGTTGTTATTATTACTGTTACTGTTATTATTGTTATTATTATCTCGCCATTCAAAACAAAAAAATGCCAAAGCACATTTCGCTATTTTATATTGCCTCAATTATTTTTTTTTATAATTGGAGAAAATTGAAATTTGAAATTCATTAATTTTTTAAATATTTTAATTTTTTTATTTACCGCGAAAAATGAGAGCACCAGTGAATGACTAAAAGAATGATCCAGTGGCACAGGCTATCAGCAAAAAATTACGTGTTAACGCGTTCTCGCTTGTCTTCCTAGATCTCGATCGATATCCTCTGATGTGAGATAATTAACGACCCAGGCGCCGGTTGTCCTGGTTTGTGTCAATTATCGACTCACCGTCAAGCGCAAACTATGCAATTCTTGAAATTTATAACGTGAAATTTCCGGAAAATGGATAATAAAATACCGGTCAAGAAGCAAAGTCGATCGCGTTTCCCTCAATTAGGTAAGAGATAGGACCCTGACAGTCACGGCTTCCCAAAGGATACGACGCGTAGGAAAGTCCGAGCGAAGGAAGCGCTAATGGATGCGTTACGTCGAGTTTGCGAATATCAGAGAAAATATTAAGAGCCGATAATGAGCTCGTGCTTGCTGAAAAAGAACCGACCAGCACCAGCTAATTAACCGCCAGCAGCAGCTTCCAAGTGGAATTAATTAATTCATAGGGGAAAGGGGGTTTCCGGTGTTTATTCTTTGTGTATATTTTGACGGCTACCGCTTCCACGGGGATTACCATAGCCATGGTAGGCGCTATAATTAAGCAAATCTTCAATTGCGGACGAAGTTTGTTGCGGAAAGTTTCACGGGATTATTAGATTTTGTAGGTTTCGTAATTGATGCTTTTTCTAAAATTAAGTGATTGGTAATAAATCTATTATGCGTTTGAAAATCATCACTCTTTTATTTTATGGTTTCATAAATATTTTAGTGATGTACAATTTTCGGTACATTTATTACAAAATATTTCTTATACAAAAAAATGATTTGTTAATTATTTTTTTGTAAGTTTGTTACTGGCTCTTTATTTTTAGGAATTATTATACGTATCTTGAATTATTAATTTGTGGATTAATATCCAATCATTGGGTTATTAATTATTCAAGTCGAAAAATTATTCTGCAAATTGTAGCAATAATTGCAACAATTTTGTGGGAATAATTATAACAATTAAATATAAAAAATTAATTGTACAGAAAATTGTAGTTATCAAAACTCAATTAAAAATAAATTAAAATTACAAAAATTTTTCTAATTCAATACCAAATTTTTTACAGATGCATAATTTCTCTATTAATGACTTCCCGTTTGTGGATTTCAAAAAATTATTAACTTAAACCTCGAGAATAATTTTAAATTGAAATCCTAAAAGGCATCTTTCGACGCCTTTGGTAAAAATAGTGTTAATTAATTATCGGGTTATTAATTATTCAAGTGAAAAAATTATTCTCAAATAATTGTAACGCTAACGTTATAACAAGATTGTTGCAACAATGCTATAACAAGAATTATAAAAATTTCATTACAAAATTAAAAAATTGTAGTTTTAAAAATTCAGTGGAGAAACAAATTTTAAAATAAATTTTCTAATTCATTACCAATTTTTTTACAGATGCATAATTTCTCTATTAAAAACTTGCCGTTTGTGGGTTTCAAAAAATTATTAAATTAAACCTCGAGAATAATTTTAAATAAAAATCCTAAAAGGCATCTTTCGACACCTTTGGTAAAAATAGTGTTAATTAATTATCGGGTTATTAATTATTCTCGAAAAATTGTAACGATAACATTATAACAACATTGTTACAACAATGCTATAACAAGAATTATAAAAATTTCATTATAAAATAAAAAAATGTTAATTTTAAAAATTCAGTTCAAAAATAAACTTTAATTGCAAAAATTAATTAAGAAAAGAGAAGAAAATCCTCGCGTTTCCACGAACCTCATTCGAGATGCAAACATATTCGAGTCTATAATATTAACGCGATCAACTTTCCACATTAGTTCGTAACAGGTTCCACCGTATACCGGCTTAATATCTGCCTAATGATGCAACTACGCAACGTGCGTCCCATTGAGTAACATCTCAGTTCGGTGTGTATAAATAATCCTAACGGTCGCAAAAAAGAAATTCCCAATTTCTATTTCAAAATGTTAACGAACGCAAGCAGGCCTTGATTTATTGAAAACCGACTGACTTCGATGCTGCAACGGCAGACCGAGCGCGTTTGTAATCAGTCATGTGCAACTTATGAACCGGTTAAACTTACGCATATCCGGACGCAAACCGTGTATTCGGATCGAATGGGATCGAAGCGTCGTTTATTTGTCGTTTCGTTGAAAAAGTAGGCCGCAGTTATAGAAAAATAAAATAAGTCCCCCGGCAACTCGCGGCTCGCGAGCTTTTATATCATCCGCCCGAACGCTTTTTCTTCTTTTCCATTCGCGTTCCGCAGCAAACATATTTCCAAGTTGACCGACGCTGTGCCGTCCCGGTGGCACCGCGTTGGTGCCATGCGAAAAATATCGGGCAAACGCCGGTGGCACCGCGTTGGTGCCATGCGAAAATTACCGGGCAAACGCCGATGGCACCGCGTTGGTGCCATGCGAAAAATATGGGGCAAACGCCGGTGGCACCACGTTGGTGACATACAAAAATAATCGGGCAAGCGCCGGTGGCACCACGTTGGTGTCGTACATAAAGATTCATACCGGCGCCAAACGAAAGAATCGCGATCAGACGCGCGGACGGCAAAGTGTTAATTTTGTTGCGGGGCAAAAATGACAGTGAACAGTTGCACGGGAATGCCCTGCACTTATTGTACTTGCAATTTACTCGGGACCTAATTCTTCGTTAATTAGAAATTCCTCTCGCGAAGTCAATTGACTTTGGTCTCTGCGTTTCAAGGTGGATGCAGGAAAATGTTGCAAATGGTGCAAGAATTTTTTATTATAAATATAAAAAATGATGTTATTTTTAGGATCGGTAGGAAATGAAAAAATATATTAGATATTGAATAAAAAGAAATTAATAATAAATAGATTTATGGAAAGAGTGAAGAAATATTGAATTGTCCGTCGCTGAAAAAGTGGTACCGTTACGATACGTGATAAATGGGTTTAATAAAGTTACCCGAGGTACACCTGTATCAACATTTTATGGTCTAGGTACTTTTTGTATTTGTTGTTTCAACCAGTTATTTATTTATTTTTTTTTCATTTAGGCGACTTTTTATTGCTACACTTTTCCAGCCACTGATACCAATTTTATAATTAATTACCAATTTTATCCTTATTAGCGATACCCAATAATTGCTTGTCACGAGTAACAGCAAAAATTACCGGCAAAATTGTAATAATTAAAAAAAAAGAATTTATCAAATTTTCTTATCTGTCACCAATTCTCAGAATTTGAAATACATTTTGATTTATTATAAATTATTTCTGCTTCCAATTACCGATTTCGAGCAGCATTCTTTTTTTAATACATTTTCCTGGGTCCTGGTACCAATTCTGCACTTAATTACTAATTTTATAACTATTAACACTAACTAATGAATTACCATATTAGCAAAAATTACCACCAAAATTTAAAAAATTTGAAAAAATATTTTTTACTTTTTTGCAAATTTTTTAGCAAATCCTAGAATTTCAAATGCATTCTTTACCGATTTTAAATTACCTCTGCTCCCGCAGCTACCGTTTGACAGGAGAAAGTAGGCGTTGAATGCGAGCCGAACCCTTATCTAATCAATGCACGATTTCGAAAAATCGGTATTTACATTTTTTGAATGGAGGAGTCACGAAGGTGCGTCTTTCTGGAACACCTCCTTCTCTAGAAAATCGCCTAACCGATCGGAGAACTGGGTGGGGCTTTTTCTTACCAAGTTGATTTCAATGAAACTGCATTTTTCTGAATTCTTTCGACTTCTTCCTGCCAGCAATGAACGCGTGCATTGCGGGAAAATCGTTCGAGACCGCACGTACCGATCTTCGCGACGGGACGGTGATGTCGGTGCCATTAAGGCCCTGCCAGTAAAAATTCGCAGAACCGGTTGCACAAGACAAGACCCACTGCATCATAATCTCGTTGCATTCACCTGGAAGTTTAATAAGCACGTTGCATTACAAAACACAATGAGTTGCAGTCCAGCTTGCATGTTAATTCGATGAAGTGCTAAAATATTGCAACGCGTGTATGGACACGCTCGCCAAAAGAAATGTTGCTAAAACTCTGGAGGTATATTTATGCAAGTTGTTTATTAGCAAAAAAAAAAAAATTTTCTATATATGTGCGGTTGTTGGAATTTTTTTTAATAATTGCTTTGGAATAAACAGCCAATAATTGTAGGAATTTTGAAATATTTAATTGTACATTTAATTTGCTGAGGCAAAAACTCTGAAAATGTGTGCAATTTATGGAAAATAAAAATGGAACTGGAGGTACAGTTTTTATTTGTTAGTTGTCTTGCAAATTTGTTTCTGAGGATTGTTTCTGCAATAGTTAGAATTTTTTTAGTTTGGACGTTAATTTTCTAATAATTTGAATGAAAACCTAATTATTCTGGAAATATTATTAAGTTAAAAAATCTTTAATGGCATTTTCGGGTTTTTTTTTTCAAGCAAAAGCTTTGACAATTTCTTTAAATAATGGAAAATAATAGAAAATTGGCGGTAAAGTGCCATTTTATTCATTAGTTGTCACGTAAACGATTATTCGTATCTAAATATTGTTATTTTGAAGGTTAGTATTTTTCACATTGGAACTTTTTTTGAATAATTTAGATTTATATTTAATAATTTAGACTGAACAGAAACTCTAAAAATTTCTATAACCAACAGAAAATTAATATAGAATGGTTATTGGAGATGTAGTTATTTATTATCTACTTAAAAAAAATTAATTTTTTATTAATTCTTTTTCCATTATTTAAGTATAAAATTAAATAAAATATAATTCATGTTTAATTACTACAATTATTAAATTGGTAATTTTACCTTTTTCCTAGATTCCTAATTATTGGAATTACCAGATTACTTATGTTAGATTATAATTAAATTGTTAATCTATATTTAATAAATAAATTGAAATAATTACAAGAATTACAAGAAATTCGCAAATTTGATGGAAACAATTGTAAATTCAAAACGCTAAGACTCTATCCTACTTATACAAAAACAACATTATTAATTTTGTGCAGATTAAAAATTGCAGAAAGGAATGCCCCTGCAGAATGCAACCACTTCAGCTGGAATCTTAAGTAACATCTTGACCGCTTATTTTATTCTCCACTAAACTTCCTGTTGCCCACCACCATAACACCCTTTTTGTTATTATATATATACCTGGGGTTAAATAAATAAATTGAAATCGTTCAAGAATTACAAGAAATTCGCAAATTTGATGGAAACAATTGTAAATTCAAAACGCTAAGACTCTATCCTACTTATACAAAAACAACATTATTAATTTTGTGCAGATTAAAAAATTGCAGAAAGGAATGCCCCTGCAGAATGCAACCACTTCAGCTGGAATCTTAAGTAACATCTTGACCGCTTATTTTATTCTCCACTAAACTTCCTGTTGCCGACCACCATAACACCCTTTTTGTTATTATACACATATATATATACACCTGGGGTTAAATAAATAGATCTCGGTGCCTGCATGTAACGCTAATGAAACCGGTCATGACATATTCTTGAGTACACACGCACACGCGTGTGTGGAGACACGCTTGAATGACTTCTGCCTTGAAAATTGTGTCATCGATAGTCAGCGGTGTCGGAGTGTTTCGCGTCTCCCGTAAGTGATTACCAGCCTTAGTGATTTTTAATGCCAGCAATGAGCTTGGTAAAATCGATCGAGGTAGTGCTCCTCGTTTTTCCCCTTTCACACCGGCAATAAAAAAAAATTTTTTTTTTAAAGCGGATGCTCGTGACACTGCACGACGCTGTAATTGTTTGTACAGTTGGATTAGTGTTTACTTAACACGAATATGAACAAATTGCAGCTTCAGCCAGTGTGACTCCGGTCGCTAGGAACACCCGAGCCTGGGTAGTAATTTGAGAAAAAAAATTAAACGAGAGTGAGTGCCTTCACTCGAGCTTGAATTTACATAAAATTATGGAAATTTAGAAAAAATAATGTTTTGCTTGAAAATTGTTAAAAATAAAAAAATATATATATGTAGATGTTTTTTAATATGTAAATTTATAAATAAATTGATAAATAAATTTAATATATCAAAGAATATTTTATTGGAATTGGAATTTTATTGGAAATTATATTTTATTATCGAACCACTTGGATTTAAATTAAGATTATGATTTAATTTCATTATAATTAAATTATAATTAAATAATTGCTCTAAATTGAACGAAAAAATTTTGGAATAATGCAAGAATTAGAATAAATTCGAAAATTTATGAAACTCATTTTCAAATTCAAAATTCTGAGATTCGGTAATTTTATATAAAACGGGAAAGTGAAAATTTTGTGGGATATTTTTTTTTACAAAAAATTTTTTATATAAAATAATATGTATATACAGTTTCTTAGGACCAAGAAAACAAATCCCGAAACTGGGTAAGAATTTAGACAAAGAAATATATAAATTGCAAGAATTCGTGCTCTGCTTCCATTTCTCGAGACATCATAATTTCTAATTAATTCGCGCAATTACATCAAGAAACGATTCCATCAGGATCGAGTTATTTCTTGCCCGCGTTGTCCCGTGGAATCTCTGCTTCGGAGAAAAACTGGAAAAGGAGATCTACCTTTTGAAGATTCTGCGAATATTCCCAGCATCAATCAAAGACCGACAGGTGTCTGTTTTTTCCCCAGAAATTCGTGGCTGCGTTTCTCAGAGCAAGTACTGCACAAGAACTGCAGCTCGGGTCGACAAGCAGCAATGTCTGGTACATTATTGCACAAAAAAGTGCAATTTTGCTTATTACTACGTTTATTTATGAATTAAAATCTAAAAATGCGTAATATATTATTGCTCTAAAAATGTAATTTTATTTAGTACAAAATTGACTCATTTATTATTGTTTTATTAATTATTATTTAAAAATGCGCAAAACTGCAGTTTAAAATGTTCAAAATAGCCTTTTTTCCCTATTTACCGATTGCATTTATTTATTTATGCATCAACGTCTAAAAATGCATAATATATTATTGCACCAAAAATGCAATTTTATTTAGTGCAACATTGACTCATTTATTAATGTTTTATTAATTATTATTTAAAAATGCGCAAAACTGCAGTTTAAAATTTTCAAAATTGCCTTTTTTCCCCATTTACCGATTGCATATATTTTTACATAATAATCCATCACCTGCATAATTCGTTTCTCAACTTTTGTCCGCAAGTCTAGTTCATAGAAGACCGCGCGAGCAGCCGCTAACAGTCTCCTTCGCAGGATCCTATCAGCGAGATATGGACCGTTACCCCCACCGACCTAAATGCTTGTCGTATAAATGCCGATGACACCTTCCAACCACCGGCAGTGAGCTTGTACATTGAAAGCCAAATCGGAACTTCTAATCGTTAATCCCAATTTTGCCATTTTCCCGTCCATCGAGTGACGAAGGAGGAGCCCGGAAGATGCTCGACTCCGAAAATTGACGCCAACGAGCCAGACACGCGCCGACGAGATGATTCTGGAACGTTAAAGGGAGCGAAATCGCCGGGGATGAAGTGCCAAAAGTGCGATTTTGGATTTTTCACCTGCCCAAAGCCGAGCGTGGAGCCGAAGATGAAGAGTCTCTTGTCGCCAGTGCTCAAGTGCTTCGTCCTGTGGCTTCTCCTCTTGGAAGGATCTCGGGCCAAGCTGGACCGAAATTCGACCTTTCGGTTCGTAGAACGCTGTCGCGCGGATTGTGCTCGTCAAAACGACGCCGTTATGTGTGGCAGATACAGGATGGTCAGGTGGTTAAACGACGTGCGAGAGAAGGTAGGATTTTTTCCCCTAAAAATTTGCAAAAAAAAAAGGAAATTAATTAATTTTGGTGATTTTATGTGAAAAATTATTCGTACGGTGGATATTTTAATTTTTTCTTCTTCGAAATTGAAATAGCATTTTTAGTGATTCTATAAAAAAAAAATAAAAATTGAGGAAAGAAATTCTGGGGAATAATTCTATTATAAAGGATCGAAACCGTTTCCTGGAAAATTTATTGTCTTTGGAAAATTGGTTTTTTTTTCTGTCGATTTCCAAAAATTGAAAAATCGATTTCAATGATTTTAATAAAATATAATAAATGTTTATACGACACAGATTTTCATTTTTTTCCCCCTCGAAATCGAAATAGCAGTTTTCGTGATTTTATATAAAAAAAAGAACATAAGAAATTACGTGGATGTGAAAATTCTATGAAAAAATTTTTTACAAGACAACTACAAAATTAATAATCAATAATTCATTACAAAAAATTTGATTCAGTCTCAGAAAATTTGAATTACCCAAAAAATTATTTTTCTTTTAACAAAAAATTTAAATATCGATTATTATTTTATTATTATTATTATTATTATTACTGTTATTATTATTATTATTATTACTGTTATTATTATTATTATTATTATTATTATTATTATTATTATTATTATTATTATTATTATTGTTATTATTATTATTATTATTATTGTTATTAGTAGTAGTAGTAGTAGTAGTAGTAGTAGTAGTAGTAGTTGATATCATTGCTATTGATTATTAAGATTTTTATTTTTTCAAATTATTTTTTTTGGATTAGTAGAATCAGTATTTATTTTAGCGTTGCCCATCATATAGGAATTTAGTTTCGGGCCGATCCGCATAGTGAGGATACCGTCCATAAAAGGAGGGACATTTTTGCCAAAAGTACCGAGAGCCTTCGTCCTCGGTACGAACAAAAGCAGCGGAATCGCGGAAACTTTGAATTTCATACGAGAGTCTATCGAGGATATGCTGACCAAGCGTGCATTCGTGTATACAATTGATCAACAACCAGGCGCGAGGCACTTCTCGGTCGGTCCCATGATCGTGGATGAGGATGAGCTGAACGAGATGAAACAAGGGAAACCCCGTAGGTTGATTAAAATATGAATTATACTGAAACAAAAAAATCGATACCCATTTGGTTATTCATTTTTCTGGTTATAAACATGATCCAAAATTGGACGGGTATTTGATTCTAACGTTAGGGAATAATTCGAGGTGAAAAAAAACGAACAAATTATTCAACAGGTGGAAACGACTGGAGATTGTTCAAAAAGAAGAAGCAGCTGATCCTTCCGCTCTTGATTTTGTTGAACCTCATAAAAATCAAATTTCTGATGTTGCCGATTTTAATCGGCATTCATTTCATCAAGAAGGTCTTGCTGCTGGCTTCTTTCATCGCACCGTCGATCTTGTCTCACCTGAAAATCTGCAAAGCACCGCAACAACCTACTTATCCGCATCACCTTTGGGCCACCGCTGCTGAAGCACCCGCTGATTACCCTACGGGTGAGTAGTTGACGCTTCGTCCCCCTGTACTGGACCCTTTCGTACGATCCTTCCTCGATAGCTACGAAAAGTCATTTTCAAAAGCACTCGGTTTTCTTATATTAAAATAATTTCATATTTAAAAAAATGTAAAAAGTAGTAATGGATTTTTAGAAATACTTTATGATGGATTACTGACACGCAGAAAATTCGGAAAACTGCAGATAGCGTAGAAATGATTATTGGACGCTGAAAGCAGTGCATAAAAAATATAGGTGGTAATTCCAATCATGTTGTAATTGGATATTTATTTGCAAAAGTATTGATTTTTATAAAAGTATTTAATTTTGAAAATCTGGAGTGAATTTTTGACTGAGAACTATTTTTTTTCAATCGACATTTTTTTGGATTTTTTATTTATACTTTTTTATTATCATTATCATTATTGTCATTATCATTATCATTATTATCGTTATCATTATTATCATTATTGTCCTTGTCATTGTCATTGTCATTATCATTATTATCATTATTGTCATTGTCATTATCATTATTATCATTATTGTCATTGTCATTATCATTATTATCATTATTGTCATTGTCATTATCATTATTATCATTATTGTCATTGTCATTATCATTATTATCATTATTGTCATTGTCATTATCATTATTATCATTATTGTCATTGTCTTTATTATTATTATCATTATTGTCATTGTCATTATCATTATTATCATTATTGTCATTGTCATTATGATTATCATTATTATCATTATTGTCATTGTCATTATCATTATTATCATTATTGTCATTGTCATTATCATTATCATTATTATCATTATTGTCATTGTCATTGTCATTATCGTTATTATCATTATTGTCATTGCCATTATCATTATCATTATTGTCATTGTCATTATCATTATTATCATAGTTGTCATTGTCATTGTCATTATCATCATTATTATTATCGTCATTATCATTATTATTTCAACAATTTCGTGTCCCAATTTTTTATAATTTGTAATATCCAAATTTATTATCTTCCATTTTAATTTAAAATTGGTTGAATTTCTAAATTTTCAATTTTTTTTTGTCGCAGGATACGGCCACGAAGATCCTTCTTGGATGCACCGGAATGACCTACAGGGGGCCTACGGTCACCACAATGGGTACCAAAACCCATACGCGGGATACTATCAAAGGCATCGTCGGTGATAAGAGGTATCGGGTACCTGATACTCGGAATTGCGATGCATCGGTTATCCGATACTGCAGCTCAAACGACTTTGGCTCCGCCGAGTTGCATCAAAAACGTAGCGTTTCACGAACTTGTTTCGTTTAGGCATTTAACGTCCGAATTACTGACATTACAGTTAAATCAGTATTCGATTAGTATCTTCTGGGAAGAAACTTCTTTAACACCGGGATTTTTTTTGTTGCAAATGCTGGAAACGTATAAAAAATAGAAGAAAAAAAAAATCTCGTCCCGAAGGGCTTCTTTTTTTTCGGTGCCACTGCACTCTTGCCTCGGAATTCGTTTGTTTATATATAAACAATATATAATGAGTGACAGGCGACAATAGCAAGAGTGTTCCAAATCGAGGCGGGAGAAGCCCGACGTTAATTTACGGGTTCGTGCTTAATTGTTAATTAGTCCCTTGGAGTAGTTGAATTTATTAATTTATTGTTTCGCAACAAACAAATTGTTTCTGTACAAATCCAACGTCCTCGAGTGTGTCTTTATTTTTTATTCCCATTTTTCCCCCTCCTCCGATATTTTTTGCCCCACCCAGTTCCAGAAAATGAAGGCAATCCAGCCCCTGACTCACCATTTGCGGGCTAAGGAGCGCTACCGGCGACCTCTGGTGCTCCTTTGCGCTACTATCCTCCCCACTAGTCTGAAATTTAAATCCCCAAGCTCGGACTTTTAAATTTCCACGAGTGGTTCCAGATCGTGAGATGCGGTATCAAAATCTTTCCATTAATATCCGGTCGCTTTTCGGAGGAATCGACCCGATTTTTTGGACCGAAGATCTGCGGTCAAGGCCGTACGTGTGTTCGTTGATGTAAATAATATGTGTGTCGGGAATGTAAGAAGTCCATTGGCCCCATGTACGGCTGACCCACTGACAGATTCGGGCGGATACCCGAATGTGTGTGTGTGTAGATTTCAGCTGAAATTTAATTGATGTACCATTTTTTTTTTATAGATTTTGTCTCTCTCTTATTTTATTTCTTCGAAAATTCGAAATTTGGGGTGTAGTAAAATTAAGGAGGAATTTCTCGTTTCTGGAAAGTCAGAAAAAATCGATTTCCTTAATTAGAAAATTATAAAAATTTTAATTTCTACGTTGGGATTTAATACGAAACAAATTCCTTTTTAAAATTAATTAATAAACGGCCCCACGTCACTGAATAGTAAAAAAAATCGATATTCTAAATAAGAAAATTATAAAAATATTAATTTTTACGTTGGGATTTAATACAGAACAAATTTCTTTTTAAAATTTATTACGAAAAATTAATTTCTTTTGTAAAAATATTTTTCGCCAAATCTTGTTTTTGAAAAATCAGAAAACATCGATTTTCCACATTATAAAATTATAAAAGTATTAATCTCTAAGTTGGGGTTTAATGCAAAACAAATTTCTTTTCCAAATTTATTGCGAAAAAATGAATTTTTATTGTAAAAATATTTGTTGCCAATTCAAGGTTTACCGGAAAGTCGATTTTTTTTAAATCGAAAAACTAGAATTTGAAAGGACCAGAAAATAATATAAAAATTAGAGGATTCCAGAAATTTCAATAATCTTATTCTAATGCTGATTAACAACAACAAAAATTACAAAAATAGTAATATCCCCCAAAAAAATGTGTCTCAAAAAAAAACATCAATTTGTTCAAAATATTGCAACAAGTGCCATTTCCTTTCAAATTAAAATATCACAGAAATACAATTCCCTATTTTGTTATTTCAATTAAAACAGAATTTCAACGGTACAAATTATTTATAACAAATGCAATACAGGTACTTTCTCTTTACAATTATTATCGTCGTATCAAAAATTAACTTGCAGCATCTCCTTCGCGCACGAAACACCAAATCTCCCACGTGGAAATTATCTTTTTTACTTTGGGAGCTGAATGGGTACCATTTTTTGGCACCTCCGCTGGACGGTCAATCGATTTGAATTTTCGTTCGAGGTTATACCGTAAACTCATACGAATGCTCGCATGTGTGTGTGTGTGTGCATCCGGACGAATTTTATAATGATAATTTTTTTCGCAAGAAGTAGTAGTTGTTAGAAAAAAAAGTGGTTTAACGATACGCCAAGATGCACCTGGAGCATGAGAAGTCAACCGTTACGTGTCTTCCAATGAAAAAGACACAGTAACATAACGGGCTTTCAATTCATATCGTTATGCGCGGCTATGACTTCATACATGTGCCTCCGATATATTTATATATTTACCTCTAACGATTATAATTTCGTCCCATGGCATTTCGCGGCCAACTCACCTGCAAATGGACGCGCGGACTCGGAGGTCTTCCACATACTTCTACCTGGAACTCGATTTCGAAACTTCATTGATTCATTCCAGAACCAAGCCCCCCTTCCAGAACCTGGAAGGGGGGAGTCAGCAATTAGCGCCTGTGATACACTTGGCGCCGATATTCGGTGAAAGTTTCCCATTTTACTCGAAATTTTTGTGTGCCATCTGCCGACCCACTCCAGGTCATTGATGGGATCATCGAACGTCTCGTATACTTTTATCGATATCGATTGAGATTCGAATGGAACGAATCCGGTTGCATCTTGCATCTCATTTGATTTTGGGAATTTAAATTAATTCTTCGTGAAAGAAAAAAGAAAAAATTATAAAATAAAGAAATATATTGAAATATATAAATTCGTGTATAAAAAGTCGGAAATAATTATGTATAAAATATTAATTATTGTCATTTATTCATTTTTAACCTGAAACTTTATAAAAAGAATTAAATTCCATTTTTACATATTTTTTTTCTTATTATTATAAAAGTAGGATATAATAAATAACGTGGTTCTAATTTATTTGTAAGTAAAAAATGTGGTTTTTTATAATATATAAATATTAATATCAGTAATTGTATTTTTTTTTATTTCTTTTTTTATTCTATATTTTACTTTCTTACCATTTCCTATATTTTGTATTAAAAAGTATTTCAGGCATAAAATTCTTAATTCTAGTATATAAAAAATTAGATCTACTAATTATATTTATGTGGAATTGGATTTTCTATATATAGGCATGACCCGATTGGATCTTCTAATTTTGTCTTTTTATTCGGGAAATGCAATTATCGAAGACACGCTTTACTTACAAGTGTGTAATTACGAGTGACTTATATAATACGAAATATGTAATAAAATGTAACGCATAAAATGATAAACGGCCACACAAAGCCCCACGTCACGGTAATAAATCGAATAATAACGAGAGTAAGGTAAATAAATAAAATTCTCGATTCGTTAGGCTCCAGTGATAACGAACCGTGATACTGAACAGGTACGGACAAACTCGGAAAGTTAACGAGTCATATAGAAAAAGATTCGTGGAAATCGGTAGAGTAGTTTTTGAGATAATTGGGCCTCCTTTTTTTATGTAAATAAATAATAGCAATGTGTAATATTTTTTTTCTTAATTACCACCATATATCACGTGAATTAAAAATTTCTGGTGGAAAATTCACGATTTCCCTGCGGATTCGTTTTTTTTTAATTATGCAATAAATCTCGAATCGCAGAAAATCGATGCATGTTCAAGTTTTCTCGAGTGATTCTCAAGAGAAAGAGGTTTTTTCCTTTAAAAGCAGAAAATGCGAGTAGAGGAAGTGAATGAAATGGAAAGAAAAATTAGTAAAAATATATTAGAATAACAATAGTAAAAATTTGATACCATAAAAAAAGATTTTGTAATTTTCGAAATTTCAATTTTCCAAATTTCGGTGATTTTGAAAATTCATCCGAGACATTGTTTCTTCAAAATGAATTTGGAAATGCGACCTTGCACAGCCATGTCCGGTTACTTTCCCGTTCCACGATTATGAAATCCAATCCAAGGCTTCTCTTCCTACGGATAATTGTTACTTGATACACATAATTGCAAGATTTCCACGCAACGTTCCATGGTTATGTGAAACCCGTGACACGTAACTTTAAATACATATGTGTCTTACACGAGTATTACGTTTTATCTTATAATTACCAATAATCGGAAAAATCACGCATGTGGTAGAAAGTTCCCATCCTATCCCATTCCCATGCATTTTTTCTTTTTTCTTTTATTTATGTACGTGTATAACAACAGTTTATCCACTTATTTTTAACAGTTAATTCTGGGAATTCACTTAAAAAATTCAAATAAAATTTTGTAACTGCAGAATTAGCGTTATTGTTACAATTTTAATATCAATATTACAAAATAATAATAATAATAATAATAATAATAATAATAATAATAATAATAATGACAGAAGTTACTAATTTCTAACTGTAACTCTAATTTTGTGAAATTCGAATTTTATTATTATTTCTATTGTAACAATAATTACTAAATTTGAGACATTAGGAATTTTATGACTATTTATATTGCAGCAATAATAATAATAATAAAATGTCTATGGGGGCACATAAAAGTATCGGAGATCGCCGGATAAGAAAAACAAGAAAGTTAGCATTTTACCAATAATTAGGGACCTGACACAGAAAATCGAAACGCAGTTCCGGTTTTTTTTAATTAGCTCCTATGACTTGTTAGAAAAATAAAAACTTGTTACTTTTAAGAAAAAAAATGAAAGAAAGAAGACGTCTAATATAATATTAGCTTTGAAAGTCAAGTGCGACGGCCTTCGGTCATCGAACATTTACTCAAGTTCATAAAGGTTGATTGCTCCTCGCCGGTTTTTTTTTTAGTGAAACCGTGTCACAAACCGGAATTCCCACTTTTGTTAACGAGCGCCAGAATCATCCTCAGAAAAGTGCTATTTTTTTGCATCCCATTTTCTTTTCTTTTCGAAGATCCGAGACTTATGGGGTTTTTATTTGAAAGTTTTGATGGTTATTTAAATATTTTTTTTTTAATGGGAAAATTGAAATTTGAAATCTTTGGAAAATCGTGATTATTTAAAAATAAAATCGTTCGAAATTTGTTCGTTTCAAAAAATATTTTTTAAAAAAAGATGAAATTTACCTTCAAAATATAATATTCAAAAAGTATAGGTTCCAAAATTGGGGGATTTCAGGAATATCAAAATTTTCTGTACAAAAGTTGGGGTTCAAAAATTACGGCGATTCGCAAAAAGTGCCTTTTTTTTTAGGAAAAACAATTTTCGAATCACGAATCCAATTTTCTTGAAAATTAAAATTCCATAGAAATAATATTCCCTGTATCAAAATTTTATTGGGCTCCAAATCTATCTTCTTCTTTTTTTTCTTAGACAATCTGAAATCGAGGAAAAATTCTCCACGAAATTCCAAAAATTTCTAAATTTCCAGATTTATCGATATCCCCAAACGATAAAAAAAATTCATTCGCATTTAAATCGCCTCAAGTAACTCAAAAATCCTCTCCTGGGTCACCACACCCTTGGTGCGTCTCGAGTCCCAAATTTAAATGTCAGCCTCGATTTTCGAGCGATTGCTCGACGATTGCCCATTACTGGCCCGGGGCGTAATGCGTAAATCCCTTTCTCGCGCGTATCTCGCCTTTCTACATTTGATTACAGCTTCCTCTCGGTCCAGATCGATCTAAACGGAATCGTGGCCACGCGTGTTTCTCGAAATGCAGCGAGAAAAGAAATTTTTTGGGGAAGACGAGCGTGTCTTCGAAAAGGCAGGACCCGGGAGGGGGAATAAAAGCGACCGGTGGTTCGAGAATATGTGGCAGAGGTAGAAGACGAAGTTGAAGTTGAAGTCGAAGCCGAAGAGGACGATGAGGACGAGGACGAATGGCCGGGTAACCCAGATAGAGCACTCCAGTCGATTCACCGGTACCTCTTACCAGTACCTTGTCGTCAGTCGAAGACGATCCGACTCTTCGCCAACAGAGGAATCTTTGATAAATCGAAATCGGCCGAAGTGCACGTAAAGAAATCGAGCGTCAGTTGGTTGCTTCCTCTCCTCCTCGCCAGTGTGAGATTACGAATTTTTGATAAATAAGTAAATACGCTAATTTCTTCAGCAGCTCCACGTAATCGCAAGACAGTACGATAGTATTGGCGCGTTGATGAGGCCTAAGTACCGTAAGAGTAAGTACCACCTGTTATACGCTTCGACGAAGCGCAAGGCAATGATTGATGAGTATGTGTGCTGTGACGTCACGTATGTTGCCATCGAGGCTCATTTTTTCATCGATTTTCCAAACGCGGTAACGACAAAAAATGGCCCTTCGCCCCCCGATCGTCCGGGACGTCGGAATTCAACTTTTGACCGGTGGTTCTTCAATTGCCCCGGGCCATCGAAGTCAAATTTGAGTTTCTGATTTTTTTGGTACCTTTTTTTGAGGTATTTTTGAGTCGGAGGGTCAATATTTGTACGTCTCGAGTCGGAAATTTCGATTTTCAATTATTTATTGGAAGATCCTCAGGATAAAAAATTCAAAAATTACAAATTTGGTTTGGATTTGGAGGCAACTCGAGTCCAATTTGGTTTTCTGGTTTCTTTTTAGTACGTTTTAAGGCGTTTTTCGGTCCCGTATTCGAAATTCGTGTCGATTCGTTAATTTTTGGCTTTCAATTATGTATTGGAAGGTCCTTTGGATGAAAAATGCAAAATTTGAAGGGTAAAATTGAGGAACTTGAAGATTTAAAGTCGAATTTTCGAATTTCCGGTGCTGCATTAGGGGAATCCAAATTTGAAATTTTTTGGGTAACTATAAATCGAGTAATTTTGAAAACGACATGCGAGAATGAAAAATAGTAAATTTTTGGAACTCCTGATTTTTTTTTTTCGACAGTAACGACGTTTTGATAAATTAGAAATTTAAATTTCGCGCCTTCTCGTTCCAGACAGCGCCCTCGAACGTTCGTGAAAGGAAGCTAGGGCTCTAGTGTTTCTTTTTGTACTCGAGAATGGTCAGTATGCATGCATAAAATATTGCATTCCCTGCATATAATTTCTTGGCAAATGACTCGTAAGGATTTTACGGTAAAAAGTTGCAAGAAATGATACATTCCTTCCATTTCAGTAAAAAAAATATATATATATATATTCAGGTCATGTTAACTTGGTATGCCAACCAATAGAAATTCGAAATTTTTTTTCTTACTCGCGTACAATTTGGAAAGTTCTCGGTTGGTGACCTTTCACATGAACCATTAACATTTTTGACATCGATCGTATAGTTTTTTTTTAATTAAAAATTGGTCACCGAATTTATAAAATCAATTCCATGCATCCAAAAAATCGAACCTATTTAATAAAAAATTTCCCAATAAAAAAACCACGCGAAATTTCCATTCTTGCCCATAAATTCCAAGAAACTAAACAAAATTTCTATTTTCTTTTTTTTTTTTTCGTGACGACGAATCCGATTATTCCGGTTTTCTAGTTTCGAATCCAGTGACCCCGTGACTCAACCAAAACTGAACGAACCCAAAGATTCTAACTCGTAGTTCAACTTTCACTGATTCCAAGTAACCCACTGCCCGGATTTTGGCCAGTTTCTAATTTCAAATTCTTCTAAAAATTCTTTTTTCTCGCCCTAGAGAATTTTCCCACCGATTGGAATTGGCTGAAAAATCGCTGGAAATCCCGAAAACCACAGTGACACTTCGAAGAATCGTCTTCGATTTCTGACGTCGAAGAAAATCGTTTTTGAAATCCCGGAAACGCGATGCTTCGGGCGAGCAGGCGCTTCGCTAACGTTTCCTCGCATCTTTGGAATTCTTCAGCCGCGTTTTCGCGATAAGAAAAATGCCAAACCGCATAATTACGTTTACCAGACCACTGCAATTAACGCAAGCATAAATTTCACCCACGGGAACGAATTCCTAGCGTGCAGCAAAATGGCAAAATGGCCAATGGCTGCCGTGGAAGAAAATTCCAGAGGGTGTCGGGATTCGGTTCTTGAATTTATATGCTCTCATTGTTGTCGGTAATAAAAAAAAAGGAGAACGCACGGTCCATATAAGGAGGGAAGATTTAATAATAATCTCCGTGGGTGGATTAATTCGTAGGGAAATGTTTAATTAGCATACATGTGTCTGTGTATAGGTCTCTGTGTGTGTGTGTGTGCATGTGTGTCCAACTCGATTCACGCTGGTAATCACTCTCGGGCAAAATTGGGGTTCGGGTGTTGTCAAAATCTGGCTGAAATCGCATTCCCGGGTCTCCAATGTATGGGTGTGGTAAAAAGACACTAGATATTTCGTAAGACACGCAAAGAATCCGGCGAGAGTTGAGAAAAAGAAAAGGTAGCAGCGGCAGGAGAAGAAGTAGCCCACAAATAACTGGCCCGCCATCGTCGAGACCAGTTTCTCACACCTCGAATATCCGTTGAAAAGCGTCACAAAGCGATCGATGGCCTTGCTCGGTCGAAATTGAAATTCCGTTGCAGTCTGGACTTAGGAATTTAGAAATCGGGGCGAATTTCATTTGAGTTTTCCCTGGAAACCGGTGCAACGCCATAAATTTGCATCCGATTAGAATCTGAATTGTCTGTTCCGGTCGTTGTCTGCAACTACGCGTACTTTCATATACATAGTATAGTTCCTAACTACGTGCAAGGAATATTTGTAACCATCGCTCTCGGTTTTATCGAGGCCCTAACTGCTATAGTAGGGCCCAAGAGGGGCCTTGTGGGGCCAGTTATAGTAGTTCAGCCTCTACCGGGTCCATAGTGGCTAGTAGGGTCCATAGTAAAGAAACTAGAGCATAAGACCCCCAGTTTATAGTTCCTAATTTTTTGGGGGGATCCTACAGGTCCTACTATAGCTCCTAAAAACTCTAGGGACTCGGCTGCAACCCCTAAAATTTATTTAAAAAATTCCACAAAAAGCCTTTTTGGCCTTTCTTCAGTCCTCAGTGATCTTGAATTGACCTTACCCTCTACAAATACAATTACCCAAAATTCTTACGTTGCAGGCAGTGGCCCAGTGGTTGAAGATGCAGTCACTCAGTCCTCAAGGCCCGAGAGCTAGCTAATTAACCGTTACATGTACGTAGAACTGGAAAGCAAAAGCCCAGAGAATGTCGGAGGTCGGAAAAGGCGTGAAGGTCATGGTCGTGATCTTCACGATCTTGTTCGTTCAGAGGATCGCTAAGGTCAAGGCCGAAGGAGCCGGGCGTTCTCTCAACTTTGCGTCGTCGGTCTACGATGAGACGTTCAACGACACCAACGAAGTGCCAATGAACGTCGGTGACGAAAACAACGGAACCGACGATCGAGGAGTCCACGATAATTTGTCGTCTCCGCATGCGGCCAAGGACAAGCCCACGAAGTTCGACATGGACATGTCCCAGCTCATGGAAACCGACGATAAAGAGCTACTGTTGAACAAGAGCGAGGTCATTTGCGACAAAAACGTCAGTGTCTCCTGCATCGAGGAGAACCTGGTGGAGTTCATCGACAACCTGTCGAAAATCGACGTGTACAATGTCACGGATTCGATGCAAATCGTTCGCGAGGAAAACGTCGAAAAGTGGCACGGGGGTCCCGACGAAGCCGATGAAAGCAAATCCTCGGCGACTTTGCTGGACAAGGTTCATCGGTATGCGAAGGAACACGCTGTTAAAATTCGAGTGAACAAAGATCTGATTTCTCCGAGGAAAGCTCGCACGTTTTTTGGAGGTATGTTGTCCATTCGTTACTACTCCACGGCAACGCATTATTTTATTGCTTTGTTCACCCAAAATTTTTTCCTACTTTGCTTGGGTCAGATTTCCTCGAGGACAAATTTATTCGAAATGCACAAAAACTCCTCGAAAATTGTCCCTTGACGCGTCTAATTTACATGACTTCGTATTCACGCCGCGTGGGACGGAATAATGTACGTTATTGCGTTTGTCACAACCGGCTCGGCGTGAACCTAAAGTCTAGCGCGTGGCGTTTATCGTCTCAACGGAGTTTCATTAATTTCTTATAAAACAAAAAGAAATAATTAATTCAAAGGTTAATGGCAAATCTGACCCAAGTAAATGTTGCATTCCACTCATGTACTTCTCTCGACGCTTTCAAATCACCGATTGGCTTTACGTGGGGTCTAAAATTGGGTCTTGGAGCCGGGGTCTCTACTAATTGGGTCATTCAAAATTCTTGTACCAGCGTTGACAATAGTACGACGTAATTGTCCACCTACGTCACCTTTGTGCATCAGGAACTTATGAAACTGAACTTAATTCGCTGGTTTCCAGCAAATCGTCACCAGCAGAAACGGCAAAATAAGCGGCAATAAGCATCAGCGGCAGCAGTAGCAACAGCAGTAGCATGGCTTATAAAAATCTTAACAGCAACGCTTTAATAGCCTGGTATACTTTTGCTTTCAGCTGCATTTCAGGGAAAGAGTACGTTTTTAACAGGATTCGGACTTGGTTTTCTAGCATTTGGCCTGAAGAAGCTGCTGTTACCATTAATCATCACGGTGCAAATTTTCAAGAGTGTCCTGATCGCCCTCTTTTTGCCAAGTATCATTGGAAGTATCGGTAAAATCGTTGGTAAAGGTACGTAACGCTAATCGCCATTTTTTAGATTAGGTCCCCGCAATCTCCAGGTCAAACCGAGACGAAAAGTCCCGAACCATTCTACTCTCCAACGCACCCTTGATTTTATATCAATTTTCGAAGACTCCAGGATCCGTGGTTACGCGAGTGCAGGGGCTGTTGCTACGCGCGCACACCCAAGCTCCCGCCGCGCTAACTCTCACGAACGCGTTTATCGGCCGATCTTCGAAGATTCATAAAAAATCAACGCCGCGTCGGAGAAAAAAATGGTAAAGGACTTTTCGTCTCGGTTTGACCTAAAGAACGCGAGGGCACCAGAGTCGAGTGGTTACATCGAAGTGACCACGAATCTTTGCTTCGCTAGGAGTGTCTTCGTTCTCGCAATACTCGCAAAGCGCTAATCCCGCGGGTCAGCCCGAGGAGAACTTCGAGTTCAAGGACAATTCCGACTTCTACAACGAGGATTACATGACCAGGCAACCGATAGGCACTTTGCCCGCATCGGCCATGTACGAGGAGGGCATGATGCAGCAGCCTGAAGCTCAGAAGAACGAGATATCCTCGCGCTACTCGTTCGTTAACCCCAGAATCACTCAAGCCAACGCCATCTCCGATCGCTATTACACCCGGCATGCGATCGCGCACGGTGGTATCGGCAAGAAGAAGGACTTCAAAGTGAGTCTTTCCGGAGGGATTCCCCGAGAGTTAACTTCCTCATTCGCCTTAACTCTTTCTTCCATTTTTTCTTTCAGATATTCCATGAGATTCCGACGAGTTCCTTGCTGCTGACGAACTACGATCCCTTCTACTCGCCTCTGCTGTCCCGCTTGGACGCGGTCTTCTCAAGATTGGGACACACGACCGAGGGATGTCGAGAGTACGCGGTGTGCGCGATGTACAGAAGTCCAGCGAGATACGCCCCCTACTCGAATTTGGTGTCCGCTCAATTGTCCCGGGAATTGAATGAGTTGAGGAAGCCCAGCAGCGACAATCCGGACGTTTTGCGATTCTTCCGGTACATGAAAGCCGCCAAAGACGGTCAGGATGGTGTTCGTTGCGAGGACACTTATGGCGAATGCGAGACGGCTAGGGACGACCAGGGTTTGCGGCAGAACCAGGCTATGCTGGCGACGTACCAGGATATCGACAAATTGGTGCATGCAAGGAAGCTGTAATTCGGCAAGAGTGCGGACATTTCGTGGCACTTTTGGAGCTAGAAACTGAATCTCACCGAGGTCATTTTCAGAGAGACCCGATTGGATTTGAAATCCGCGAATGGGCGAGGCTTGGAAACGAATGGGACAATTAGTGACCAGAGTCAGCAAACCAGCGTTCGCGTTTTGGGGCTAAAAATGTAAATAAAGAACTCGCGGTAACGAGAAAATTGTTCACGCCCAGGCGAAGTTAATGCGAGATTGGATGGAGAGGATAAAGGGTCGCTGATGAAACTGTAACATTGTAAATATCATCGAGAGTTTCCGTGATTGACGCGTTAACTGCCATTTCGGTCACCGGTGACCGACGCTAAACTTTCCGTTCAGGCCGTGCCGGTTATGACGAATGCGGTAGCGTGTACCATTGCGACCCACGTGGCGTGAATAAGGAGTCACGTAAATTTGACGTGGCGCTTAACGCGTTAATTTATTACGAGGTAATTCGACAACGACTCTGGCGATTTCGAGCAGCTCGTTGATTAAACGAATTATGTAGAAACCGGGGACCTGTAGAGTCAGTGTGAAGAAATGACGTCAGGAGTACACAGAGAATTTGGAAATTCGTTGCCATTAGAATGGTCATATGGGAATCCGGCTGAAGACTGGTTCCCCGGGGAGAAATTTGCTCACTCGACGGAGAAATTTGCAAATTATTTCCGAGAATGTTTGCAAACCATTTTGAAAACTGGAACTGAGTGTTCTGACGCTCCAGTATCGGACCCAGAAGTCCAAGATCTCGGTCCTGGGTCAGAGCTGCGTTCCCATAGGTTTCTACGAATTTCTGAATGATTAGTATAAAAAATTAAGTAATTATTTATATTTGAGAGAAGGGTAAAAGTGCCACTAATCGTTCAGGTGAGAAAAGTGCATCTTGCAAACGCAAGTCAATCGACTCCTTTTATTTATTTTTACCCACAACTCCGAAATTCAAGGTCAGATCATTGGTAACCAAATTTTTTTTATTGGATTATTGGTAGTTAAAAATTATAAATTGCAATAATTGCATTGTTGCTTCAATGACGCTCAAATAAATTTCCCAATTTTGGGACAGAAAATGGAAATCTCCGAATTGTTGTTAATAATTATAGCAACAATAGCGGAATTGAAATTCCAGGGTCATAGGTTTTTGAAATAAATTAAATTTATCACCCGTTCATACACTGGCACTTGTACCCTGTAGCTAAACATGTAAGAACGTATTGATAAAAAAAGGACGAATGAATGAACGAAGGAACGTACGAGTGAGATGCAATAATTTATTAAAAGCCAAAATGTGAATAGATGTCAATTGTTTCAATACGTCACGACGTTTTCCTATAACCTATGATTAATTAATTTATGACGTCATGTAAATCCCCAACGAAAGTTCTAAAATATTGTCATTATTAAATTGATAAAAAGAGACCTACCTCAAGTTTGTTCCCCATTTTTACATTCTAGGGTTTAACTAATTGATCAACTAATCAATTATCAACCCGATCCCCTGAAATATTCTGTCCAAAAAAAAAACAACTAAATGCTCTTTATCGGGAATCGAACCTACGACACACATTGTTATCAAACAGAACTTTAAGGAACTCAGCTACTCAGGCCAAACTTGGTCCAAGACTGGACCTACGACTCGCCTGAACAGGACGGATCTGAGACTTTTGTCGATAGGATCTGAAGCTCAGCTCAGGTAGTAGTAGGAGAAAAGTGAAATTTTGTGAGCGAATTGACCACGGGTATGACGCATACTGAAGTTCGGTAACACAACGTCCATGCTCGGGTCATATATCTATATACTCGCCAAAGATAGTTCCAGTTCCGGCCGAAGATCCTGGAAGTTAACTTTCACTCTCAACTTCTGCATCTTCTTTTCCCTTGCCGGTAAAACCCACACGTTTTGTCTCTTTGCGACTCCAGCGGGCATCCTATATAAATATCAGGGCGAGGAGGCATCGGCAAGTCAAACGTTGCTTCGCCTCTAACCCGGTGTGACTGCCCTTAGCCGATTGTAGAAAATCCCAGCGTGAGTATTTCCACGAAATTACCGTTCCTGGAGAATTTGAAGTTTCCCTTGGAAAGAAAAAAAAATAGTCCTCAGAGTTTTTGAGGCTTCGTAGGGATGGGCGGGGCGGAATGGGGTACCCAAGGGTCAAAGAAAGCCACGAAACCGCGTCTCAAAGGGGAAATTACCTAATTACGATGGCTGGAAAAGTGTGCAGATTTGTTTTTTTAGGCATAGTGGGGTAAAATGGGGTACTCGAGAGACAAAAGAGGCTAAAGTTTGATTTCCAACAAGAGAAAAAAAAAGCAAAAACGCGACTCCCATTCGAATATACCGTGGACTCGAACTTCTATCGCGTGGTACGCTTCGTGACTACGCGAAGAGAATATAAACACATTGGGGCCCGGTTTGTTGATCCGTGAGTCCCGATTGGTCCGTTTGACCTAACGGGACTCCGTGGCCATAGTCCGTGGGATCTCTGACAGTAGTAGCGAGCTCCAAGAGCGTCAGTTTGAACGCGTGCATGGTTTCTCGATTTTAATTATATTTCCACGGCGTTAGAAAAAATCCTTTCACGTTGGTTCCATCGAAAATGTGGGTCCTCGCGTCGCAGAGCGAGGAAATATTTCAATAACCGGTATCTGCGCAGTTGCATTTTGATCGGTAGTAGTTCGAAACACAAGAATTCGAAGTATTTTCCCTGGAATTAGTCACAACTTGGAAAGTGGTCGCACGAAAAGTTGGATTTCGGGACGGAAACGCTGGAGTTCTTGGGTAGAATTACCGGTAGCGGGAAAGGAATGGTGAGAATCTGCATCCATTGGTGAGATCGTTCGAAGCACGTAGTACCCTACTTGGAGAGCCATCTGGTCGAAAACCCCCTCACTGATGGGTTTTTCCCGGTTCATGAATATTGACAGGCCGTTGACAGGCTGATCAACTACCAGTCGACAAACCAGATATGTTAGTATGCAATTAGTATTCAAATTTGTCTCTTTCCGGTTCTAGGTCTGTATAAGGACACTATTCAGGCGTGAAGGATGCTACTGTCACATCTGTCGGTATCTTGCACACTGATGCTAGCGTCCCTAGCATCGGTATGCAGTCAAACCAATGGTAAAGTTACTTTCCAAGATGACAGTCTCTCGGCGGATCACGTCGAGGCGAACGGTAAGTTCGACTTTAATTGACATTCAATTGGGAAAATCGAGAATGGGAATCCCAATTTCTCGCCAAGACTCCATTTGGGCCCCCGATCTTGACCTGGGTAGAGTCCAGATCCCCAATTTGGGCCTGCATAATTTATGGGGATCCAAACTCAACCTGCAGCCCGATTAGGGGCTTGCAGAAAATCTTGATTGGGTCCTAGGGACCTGGATCCTATCGATGCTTTGATTAGGAACCTGGATTGAAACTAGTGCCTTAGAGTTTAATTATGCTTAGATTGGGTGCCCTGATTAGAAACTTAGGGCCCGTCATGCCCAGGACAAAATCGAAATTAGCGATTTTCTACAATGTGAGACCCTTTAATTTGCAGGGAACGGAAACGAAGCGGAACGACGACTATTTTTTAATAGAACGAGACAAGGAAAAGACCTTTTTGACTGGATTGGACTTGGAACGGGGGAAAACGTCGACCCTTATTTAGCGAAAACCAATCAAGCGTGTCTGACTGGAGAATTAGCGGAATGTTTTAAGTCCCAAGCGCTGAACTCCTTCGCAGAGTTTTTTGACAAACCCGAGTACAACTTGAATGATAACATCAAGGTGATAAGGATGCCGAGACGCGTGGTGCAAGAGGTTTATCGGCAGCCTTACGAATATTCATCCGTGCCCAGGTACAGAAATTAAAAATACTTGCTATTGTTGATTTTGGAACAAATGATTTATTGTTAATTTGATTTTTTTGGGTATTTTGGATCAACCAGAAATTAAAGTCACCCCTCTGGTGACATTTCTCGCTCCTAGTTTTGGCAAGATGACTGTCACGTATTTGTTTCCAGATCCGGCGAATCGGATTGGGACCAGCTGGTGAAATTCGCGATGCGCAAAGCCGAGAAATTCGTAAAAACTGTCGCCTTGGAAATCGCGGTACCCTCGGAAGTGGCCGGGGACGACAACGCTTACGCTCCGAGATTCCTCGACGAGATCGCCGACGAAATTGATACGCTCGAGAACAAAAAGGATACGCTTTTCTGTGAGTATTTTCAATTACGGTTGCGTAACTTTTGAATTTCGCTCCCTGCTACATTGGGTCTAATCTCCGCCTGCCATCTAACGGGACATTTAGTAACTTCCTTCTAATTGGCGCGTTACTGACTCTGGCCATAAGTTTCCCTCTCTATAGCGAGTCTGGCCAGAGGCTTTGCCACTTACCAACTATTACAGCAATATTAATAAATTACACACGAATCCCATAATATTAATAAACACCATAAGATTAATAAACGCAGTCAGAGCCAATACCTGACCGCTTTAAATCCCCATTGAGGGTGTAATTGTAACTACAATATTTTTGTCTCAGTTTTAATCACTAAACATGATTTCAGTCCTTACGTTGCCACTACTTTTGTCCGTGAATCCCCCAAAAATTTATTGTCAGAGCCGAGGTCCAGAATTTGGGCTAAAATAATTCTTCGAGCCCTAACTTCGAGTTTCAGCTCTGACCCAGAATTTGAAAACTAACCTGAAATCTTTTTTTGAAGCCCAATTCTGGCCGATACAAGTTGAATTTATTATTTTTAATTATCGAATCGTCATTGTTGCAGCTCGTAACAGACTGAGGCGTCTCCTGATCCCCATGCTGATCATCCTGAAACTGTTCAAACTGAAATTGCTGCTGTTCCTGCCCCTGATATTCGGCCTGGCGTCATTCAAGAAATTCCTGGGATTCCTGGCGATCGTAATCCCGGGACTTATAGGTTTTTTCAAGCTCTACAAACCGACTCTGCACAGCTATCAACCCCCATATTACACACAAAGCGGTATAGGGTACCCGCATTACAAGGAAAACGTACACCATGGGTATGAGACTATCAGCGATTACAATCCCAACGGTTACCAGGCCAAGCCCGATGACAAAGTGACGTTCGCTCAGGACCTTGCTTACCAAGGGTACAGAGATTACTACCAATCTTGAGAATAATCAATTTGAAAAAGGGGGAGGGGGAGGAATTTTCAATCAAATTCAAAATGCTCTCTGACAAAAATTTACTCGTACCAATTTCGAAGGGGGTCAAAACCTGACCCGAGTTTCGCTCGACTCGAGGAGAAAAAAATTGTTAACTGATGTTGCTCAAAATATAGCGTCAAGGGGAATTACTTATGGTACAATTACGGTACCCATGTGATTAACGGCTTGACGGGTTTATAGACGGCTTCCTTTCGGTTGTTTTTTTTTCTTTTTTCATGAATATTAATGTGTCACGTGTTTTAAATATTAAAGTCGTTAGGTAATTAACTGGACTTACGTTCGATTGGGTTTTCGACATGAAGAGAAAAACTGTATTCGAGTAAATTTTAGAAATTAATTGAACACTTAAGTCTTAATTGGAAATTATATTATTTTTTAAACGTGAAACGAGGGGGGGGGGGAGATTTAATTAGAGAAGGAGGAGCTGAAAAAATTATGATTATTATTATTATGATTATTATCTTATGTGTTAAATTTAAGAAGCCCCAAGAGCCTATTTATTGTAAAATATAAATGTTATGATCATTTTTATATGCGACACTTATAATAAGTATTTAGTTAAATAAGAATTTCAGTGTTCACTTGAATCAAGAAGACGATCAATTAATTATGCAGCTGAAAATCGAAGGGTTTACGAATTTTTATATTTTGTTCCTTTTGGAACAATTTTCTTTCTTTATTTTGTAAAATTCCTGCCGGAAAAAAAAAGATTAGAATAATGATAATTCGTAAGAATATTTATTAAATAGAAATTTCACAATTTTTTTTTACTGGACTCTACTAATTTTCAACTACGTGCTAATTTTATACCATGCAATTGTTGATGCACTTTTTTTATAATTTATATTTTTTGTACATTAAAAAATACAATATATATTTATAGATAAAAAAAATGTGTTTTTTTATGAAAATAAAATTTAAAAAGAATTAATATGTTTGGTTTTTAAATAATATTTTACATAAAAAAATTATAAATAAATTAAAAATGTTTTATCAATGAAATATACTTTTTATAAAACAAATCTACATTTTCGTTGGCGAATTTAAATACACATTGGGCGAACGAGAAATGAAATTATAATTTATTAAATTCGCCGCAGGGCGAATTCTATAAAACCAAAAGGACTCGCATGACACGCGTTTCCGGTACAAAAAGGAAAAGTATCCTGCGATATTTCTTTATGCTTGTACTTACGGTGACCGTAATTACGGTGTAATAATGCAACTTTCTATATATGTTCATGTTAGGTGGCATATTTTCCGAGTAATCGGGCAAGAGAAATTTCAATGAAAAATAAATAAATGACGGCAAAAAAGCTGACCGACAAAATCGAACTAATTTTCGGATCCACATTTTTTTTCTTTCTGGAAAACTGAAGAACTTTGTAGGACTGCAAATTCCACGGAATTCGAATTCCACCTTTTTCAGGACTCAACTTAATTCGATACACCTTAGCCTAGATTCTTATTTACTATAAATTCTCAGGTTTCCATAAATAAAAAAAAACCTAGATGCGTGGCGTCAACGAAAGGAATTCATGCAAATCCTTAACGGTTCTTATACTACTACTTAAAAAAAATAAGGAAACATGAGGATCTGCATGAAAAAAAAAAAAATTTCACTTACTATGTATGTGCTTAAGTAGCATATTGTGAGACGTCTAAACAAGTACATTCTTTATTCCGCTAAGGTCAAAATTACATGATACTCTTTACTCACATCTTAATGCGCCATTATGTGAGCGCAGTAACGTTAAGTGCTACTGTGTGCACTATTGTAATATACTCTCACATAATACATTATCTTTTTACTACAAAAGCCTATGTAATCTGTGTAAACACAAGTATGTTAGCCGACGAGTCATTCTTCTTGAATTCCTGCATGAACACTTCTCGTGCCTTGGGTGTTTAAACTGCAACACAATTATTTTTCTGGTGTTGAAAAATACATAAATATTTTTTCTAGTTGCAAGTTCATTCAGAAAACACTAGTAACAGTAGTAATTTAAATATTAAATAGAAAATGATAATTCTTTGCCAAATATCTTTTGTTTAAATTGAAAAAAAGTTTTCAGCCAATTCGAATTACGCGCCTTTGTATCACAGACAGCGCCATCGCGCGGTGCCTGCAGGAACTAACTGGATATCGCACCAAATACGGAATTTCCGGGAAGGAGAGGCCGATATATGGAATTTACGGGTCAAGGGACTTTTGAAATAACAAAATATGAATAAATCTGTCGGACGTTCCAAAATTTTCAAGCATTTGGGATAAAATATTGGTGGGATTGAAAATAAATTGGACTTTATGACCGCGTCCTGGGTGGATGAATTAAAAAGAAAGTTCCTCCGTTGAGAATCCACTTCATAAAGATTGAAATCTAAATATCCCATAGCTTGAAAATAAGTAACCCGATTGCCGCCCTTCCGAAAAATATTTCGACACACAAAGTGAACCTCGGGAAGCGTGGGGGGGGGGGGGGGGGGGAATGAAGCCATCGGTGACCCGCAGTCTCGGCAGAAATGAGTTTTCTCTTTTCATGTTAAAAAATGCAAGAAGGGAAATCTTCTCTTAATCGCTCCCGTGCATGTATGATCAAATGCAACGGCTCGATAAGATTCTTGCTTTGATTTTTCGAACCGGAAACCATGTGAAAAACGGGGTCACGGTCGACGAGTAAACAAAACTTCGGTTTAGCTGGAATGCCAATAAGACGAAGGGGGAGACGATACGAAAATTGCAAGGCAGATGGCGCTGTTCCAATTCCTGCCGTTCCTTCGCTCCGCATTGGATTCCGCGTGTTTAGAAAACAGGGATGCAAGTCAATTTCACTGAGCAGGATTTTCGGTCTTGGGGGCGTAACATTTTCCAGATGCATTTTTCAAGAGCGTGCATTTACGGGCGTGTGTGTGTGTGTGTGTATTGGTATGCATACGAGGAGGATATACGCAGCAACCGGTCGGATACGAGCAAAGTAACATTCTCACTCGCAATCCTGAGAATCGGACGGAACGAACCTACCTGTTGACCAAGTGCCCTCGTTCAACGAGAAGACCGGAAGCGGTTAACTTAAGTTGATACTGATATGTACGGAAAAACACTTTGTCGCAAACCACATACTCTCGTGTTCAACGTTATGTTTAATCGACTCTCTTCCTAATAGTAATAATAATAATAATGATAATAATGGGAACCATTTATCGAGCGTTCGGGGACAGGTCCCCAAAGCGCGAAAATTACAAATTCTCAAAAAAAAATACAAGGAGGCAAAATTTGAAAAAGGAAATGTTAACGCGAAAGAATAATTTATATTAATTCTAAAAAAATAAACAATAAAAATTAATTTCTCGGAATATGAGATAAAATGGGATTTCAATTTTCCAGAAAATTTAGGAACTGAATTTTTCTTTCACTTGCAAATTTTGTTAATTAAGAAAATTACAGTTACAAAAAAATCTCAAGGAGAGAAAATTATGAAAAATATGAATATCGAGGAATAAATTGTGTTAATGGTAAAAAAATAAACAATGAAATTAAATCCTCGAAAAAATGGCATAAAATCGGATTCCAAATTTCCAGAAAATTTAGAATCTGAATATTTTTTTCTCTTGCAAATTTTACGAAATTTTCAATAATTGGGAAAATTACAAATACAAAAATTACATATACGAAAAAATTAAAAGGCGAGAAAATGGCAAAAAATACAAACACTAAGGAATTAATTGTACCAATGACAAAAAATTAAACAATGGAATTAAATCTATCAGAAAATTAAGTAAAATTCCAGTTTTCCGACAAATTTAGGAACAGAATTATTTTTTTTTTCTTGGAAATCGTCACATTTTCGATAATTGAATTTCGCGGGAATCGAACTCGGACCAATGAGACCAAAGTCCCACTCCCATGGGAACACATCGACGAGCAAATTCTTTCCTTGGAAAAAACCGTAAATTGATGAGAATCTCCGCGATCGGCGACTCCGAAGTGACCGATTTCCAAGCATCGATTCTCGATCGAGTTCGAAAATTGAAAGTCAGCTGCCGGTAGACGGTTCCAGTCCTTACACATGAACAATTTTTTGTCGATAGATTCGACACGAGGCGTAAAGTCGAAGTGAAAAATAAAAAAGGTACTCGGCTCTCGATAGCCCAAGACAAATCGATAAAACTTTCCGAGAGAAAATTAGAAAGGTATATCGCAGCCGGAGAGGACGACAAAATTAATATCGAGAGAGATTCATTTTATACCGCCGCTGCTGCTGCCGCTGCTACGCACTTCTACTGTTAGACGAGTGTGAAGTATCAAAAATTAGGTATGTAGGACCCACTGCACCTACGCGCAAGAAGGCTGGCTTTGATTTCACGATATCGAAGCCTCACGATAATGACGATCATGACCAAACGTCTTATTGGAATTTCGTCTAACGGTGAATGTTTAGGAAACCAAAACACCTTCCACGAGGTGCTGGAGTAGAGGCGCGAGGCGGAACAACCGCTATTGAAAGAGGTTTCTCAGTCGTACCTTGAAAAGCACCTTTACCCTCCTGGAATCTCGGTCATTCCGTTTTACTTATTCGTGGCGAAAGAGTATCGCGAGGAATGTTCTTTATTTTCGCTGAATGGAAATTCTTTTTTCCTTCCTCTCCAGCTGGAATTTTATCCGAACTTTCCATGGAGACGGAGTCCCATGGAGATCCGATTTCACTGCAAACCATAGGTTAAACGAACGAAATGCAATCAAGTTCTACTTTCCCTACGCGAATTAGTGTCGCGCAGATTCATCCCTGATACGTTCTCCAGTCGCTCCTCGAATCGCTTTTGAAAGCTGGAAGGACGTACTCCCCTCTCGCGTGCACTGGACTTACTTTTCCTCGGCACTTGATGCGCAAAAGGAGAGCTTTTTGTGCAAAAAGAGCTTGCAATCTTTGGAAAAGAGTCGACAGACTTGGAGCCATTGCGGTTCTGCTTGAGAGATTCGCGCTCTTGTTTGTCTCTTTACTCGAAACAGGATCTTGTGGATTTTATGTGTTGATCGATTCGATTTTTCTGTCTCCCAGTTTGAAATTATTGCGGGTAACGAATATTTTTTGAGAGAAAGTCAGAATTTTTTAATTTCGGTTTTCGAAAAATAGGGAGAGTCGTGGCAAAAGTGAGGGGATTGTTTTTTAAAAAACGTTAGAACCCAAAATCTATTATTATGTTGCCGAAATATACTCGAAATTTATTTATTAATCGCAGCAATTTTTTTTATGGGATGTACAAAATTAATTATTCTACTTTCAAATCCGAGAAAGCCAAAGTTAGTCAGCGCATTTTCGAAATTTTCAAATATCGTTCCATTTCCATGTAATTACAAGCGCTCCCTGATCGTCATATTAATAAGTACTCTCTGTAGTTCATGGCGTCACCGCTACGCGTCGCTCTACCATGTTCCGCTTTCCCACAAGCGTCGTTGCAACCGGGGAAATACTCAAATTTTTTTACATTGTTCATCTCTTTCAAAGTTTTTGAGTCCGTGTACGCACTTTTTAGGATCTTTTTTTATTTTATTTTATTATATCGTATCAGGATACAATTTTTTGTAGATATTTTACTACGTTTTTTTTTTAAATTAAATATCCGACTCGAAGATTAAATAATAATAAAAAAAAGATTATCGTAAATGTCCACAAGAGTAATGACAGGGCTCGGTGTGAATAAGGGAATACTTTGCAGGGGATTTTCTCCCGGGGAATACCTAACTACGGGGATTACCGATCCTTAGGTATTTTCTGTAGGGCTTTTTGCCACAGGATCAATGTCCTGGGATGCGATGCCAGCGAGTTATTTTTCATTCCTTTTCAAGCGATCCTTTTTTTGTTATTGCTCCTTTTCTCAGCCCTAAGCACTTCAAACTATTTTTTTTGCAAATATATTGCCTTGCCTCTGCAAAATTGAAATGGAGATTTCCCCATAATTAAAGAAGTGGCGGGAAGAAGAATGTTTGATTAAGAAAGTACTTGGCAATTTTTACTATAATTATTAATCGTGGATTTTATAAAAATGAAATAACGTAAAGTGCAATACAAATTACAGTAAAGTTGCAAAGAGCGAGGAATTTAATAGAGCCTTACTTTATTACGCGGATAATGTGCCATAAAAATCATTCTTTCATGGCATATAATTTCCTTACTTTACGATTTCATTTACGAAGGTAAAGACCTCAAAGGGTATATAATTTAATTCGGAAGAATTCTTCAAGTCTATTTGTAGCCAATAATTAATGATTATTCGATACCTTTGAGGCTCTGTTATTATTAATATAATTAACGTTATTGATATAAAAAAAGGGTGGTACAGGCAATAAATGTTAAAAAAATGTATTTTTGAAAGCAGAATTTTTCTCGTTTTTTGCGATTCGCAACAAAATCTCAACATTTCATTCATATTCGAAAAAATCTTCAGGCTTTAATCCATGAAAGGATGGGAAGGGAAAGTATTTTATGCGTATAAGGAGATTGGTGTCCAGTCTTTGACCCCAAAATTAAGTAGATTAGAAGAAGCCTGTTTTGCATATTATTATTTTTTTTTTCATTATCATGTAGGTGCGTTTATCGAAAGATCGGAATTTAAATATCGCTGCAAGGAAAAACATTAGAACCCAAAATCCATTTTTATGCTGTAAAAAATTTCGACGAAATTATTGCAATATATTTATTACCCGCAGCAATTTTTTTTATGGGGTGTAAAAAATTAATTACTCTACTTTCAAATCCGAGAAAGCTAAAGTTAATGAGCGCATTTTCGAAATTTTCAAATATCGTTCCGTTTCCATGTAATTACAAGCACTCGCTGGTCGTCATATTAATAAATACTCTCTGTAGTTCGCGGCGTCCCCGCTACGCGTCGCTCTACCATGTTCCGGTTTCCCACAAGCGTCGTTGGAACCGGGGAAATTCTCAAATTTTCTTTTTGTAACGTGAACCAGAAGATTTTCTGCTCATAATATTTATACAATCTATTAAGTTTAATGTCGTGTTAGAGAAATATTATACTACCAATATTTGTGCAATGACTTTACGATGTAAATATGTACACACACACACACACAAACGGGTGGTTAACGATAGAGTCGGAAGACACAGCAAACAATACTCTCGACTATTGTGTACTCGCTAATCGTTAACTATCTGCAGGCCTATGCTCGAGAATCGGCTAAAGATCGTGTTAACGTTTTAACAGGTTTCGCTGTTAATGACTTTTCAAATTACTGTTTTTAAGTATCGCAATGTCCACTTTGTCACTGTAAACGTGGAAAATTCATTAGAAAGTCTCTTAAGAAACGACAAAAAAATTGCTGAATTTTCATTTTATTTTTTACTAAAAGTAACGATTTCAAAATATTTTTAGGATATTGGTAAGTTTATGCAATATTTTTTATGTTAAATAAAAAGTGCACATTATATTCTGTAATTTTATTATTTTATTTTATCCTATTATTATTATTTATTATTCTAAAAATTTACATATTATATTTATTTATTTATTTGTTATTCCACTTTCAAATCTA
This sequence comes from Gasteruption jaculator, assembly GCA_949825005.1. Taxonomy (NCBI): domain Eukaryota; kingdom Metazoa; phylum Arthropoda; class Insecta; order Hymenoptera; family Gasteruptiidae; genus Gasteruption; species Gasteruption jaculator. Next base: position 1,644,826 of record OX463761.1, read on the forward strand.
ATAAAGCCAAAGTTAATCAGTTCACTTTCCAAAATTTCAAAAACCAAAATTACAAAACCTAGCCACTTTTACAACAGGTCTTTTAACATTTCTCCATAAGTGCATACACTCATTCCAGAAAATTGAAAATTCCTGAACAATTAAATATACAAAAAATCTCATTTTTAATTATCATGAACGATAGGGATCCTACGAGATCCTCATCAAGTTTACCGTCAAGACTCTATAGAATTAGCAATTGAGACCCAAACTAAGTAAATTAGCGATTGGGTCCCAAATAGGGCGAATTAGCAATTGGGACCCAAACCGGGCAAATTAGCGATTGGGCCCCAAATTGCAAAAATTAGTGATTGGGACCCAAATAGGGCAAATTAGCGATTGGGACCAAAACTGAGAAAATTAGTGATTGGGACCCAAACCGGGCAAATTAGCGATTGGGCCCCAAATTGCAAAAATTAGTGATTGGGACCCAAACAGGACAAATTAGCGATTGGGACCCAAACTGAGAAAGTTAGTGATTGGGACCCAAACAGGGCAAATTAGCGATTGGGCCCAAAATTGCAAAAATTAGTGATTGGGACCCAAACAGGGCAAATTAGCGATTGGGACCCAAACTGTGAAAATTAGCATTTGGGACCAGCTCTGGGACTCAAATTCTGCATATCATCGACTTCCAATGGACCCCAAAATCCCTCAAACGATGCAAAATCGACCAAAGGGTGGATATAAAGAAGAAAGGTTTGTGCAAAGAATTTGCGAGGAAGCATAAAATAATGAATGATAGGACTCATATAAGGCACTTCTAGGGGACGGATGGATGCTATGGCTATGGCGTGCGTGCTCCACATCCGTGACACGGTTCTCGTGGTGGGTCGGGCTGCAAAGCTGGTTTTACATTGATGATTGTGCGCGTGCTGTTACATTACTCAAATGTGTTTCTTATTTACACGTACACGTATGGATTTAACCACGAGCCTTCGATGTATTGAATTGTAATCGTACCGCGGGAACCCGTTTCGTATATGCATCGCTGAAAGGAGGAGGCGAGGAAGAAGAAGAAGACGACGAAGAAGAAGAGGACGTGTGCTCCTCCATCCTCACCCGGGGATCGGGCTTTTATTATGTTCTTCTTCTTCTCCTCTTCCGTCAAAAGATCCCACAAGATCTTAAGCGTTTATACGCCGCCATCCCACCACGAGGTGCCTCCTGTAGGAGGTGGTTCTGCGGAGCCCGTGGCTCGTATCTTCTCAGAGAGATCTACGTATATAAACACGCCGGGACCAAAAGCAGTTCAGACGCCTCGCTACGTTCGTTCACGCATCGAAAAAAAAAAACCGAAAGAATCTCTTCCGTGAGATTTAGTGACGCGAGGAAGAGGCAGAAGGACCGCGCTTCTCGTACCGATCGTGACAATCGAGTGTGTTCTTTCCTTTTCCCTCAGTCTCGTGATTTCGGGTGATCGCCGTTTTCGTGCAGCCATCGGGTAAGTCCGTCCCAAGGGCGAAGTTTCAGCCTCAAGGTCACTCGGCAGAGCCTAAAGCTTCGTCCTCTTTTGTTACAGAAGGAAAAAAATGAAGGGAACCGTCGTAGCCTTGACAGTGCTTTTGGCGACCCTGAGCTTGACCTCGGCCGGTCCGCTGGAGAAGGTCGAGAAGATCGACGTGATCGAGCAGCAAACGGTGACCTTGACCGACCGGGCCAAGTACGAGGAGGAGCTGCTCCGGAAGCTCAACTCGAAATGCTCCCAGAACGACATCAGCAGCTGCGTCATGCTCAAGCTGGTCACGTACATGAACAAGCTGCTGAAGAAGGCGTCCATCGAGTTGACCGATGACATCGAGATCCGGAAGACCAGTCAAGCCACCGAGGAGGTCGTGACCTACGAGACGGGCAGGTCGAAGGACGACGAGTCCCAAGTGCTCGATCTGGTCGCCAGCAAGGTCTACGCCTTCGTCAAGTCCAGGAGCATCAAATGGAGGATCCTCCCCCAGGACGACGTGGTGGTCTCCGCGAACGAGGACGAAACTGGATCGCTCAATTTGGGCCTCTCCATCGAACGCTCCGATGATGCCTCGGCGGTTCAGGATGGTATTGGATAATTTTTGCTTTGTTTTGTTATTTTTAATTACTTTTATAATTCTTTTTTTTTATACTATTGCAACCGAGTAGAGAAAAGTGTTGATTGACGAGGTCCTGGAAGGTTGGTTAGCAGTTTTCAAATTTTTGTTGAGGAATTTCGTTGAACTTGAAAAATTGGGATTTTGAAAATAGCAACGTGGAATTTTGAAATTACGAAAATTCAAGGTATAAATTTTCGAATTTCCAATAAGGAGTTTTGTTAAAATTGGAAAAATAGGGAATTGAAAATTGGAACGAGGAATTTTCAAATGACGAAATTTCTAAGGCAGAAATTCGATAAATTTCGTTTTAGATTTAATTTTTGTTTATTTAAGTAAATTTTTGTGGTTATTATAATTTTTGGAATTTTAATGAGGAAAACTTGGAATTTTCGATACTTTCCCCGTTAAGAGCAAAATAGGAGGATGGAGTTAAGTAACTTTATTGTACAATATCTATTTGCATTCATTTCTTCCGCTCTGGTTTTATGGAGTAATAAATTCCTGGAAAGAGATCATTTTTCTTCTAGGTATCAATAAAAAAATAACTTTTGCTGATTCCAAGAGGGAAAATTCATTGCAGTCTAATGAAAGTTTTATTTTACAAGTACTTTGGAAATATTATTATTTTTACATTTAAATTATTATCGTTGTTTTTATTATTATTATTATTACTACTACTACTACTACTATTATTATTATAGAGAGTGATTACTATTGAAACAGAATTCTAAAAAAATAAAATTACAAAATTAGAAATTCCAACCACAGAAGATTTATCAAATTTTCGAATATTGGAATTGACATTTTTTCCACACTTCAGATTGATTATCCACCTTCTTAAAAATTTTCAAGCTCCATTTTTAATTCGAATTTCGCACAATTAATATAATCGGCCTCTAATTAACATTATTCTTCCCGGTTTGTCCAAAAAATCCTCCTTCGAGGGGAAAAATTTGAAACCAACTTGGCCCTCTTTTCACCCGCCCCAAAAATTACCTAAACAAATAAACAAAAACAACTGCGAATTAAGCGAGACGCCATTTTTCCAGGACGTGGGAAGAAGAACAACATGGGACCTCTGCTGGCAGCAGCAGTACTGAAGATCGGTCTCATCGGAGGCCTCGCGTTCAAAGGACTGGCTCTTCTCGTCGGAAAAGCTCTGCTCCTTTCGAAGATAGCTCTGCTCCTAGCCGGTATCATAGGCTTGAAGAAGCTCTTCTCGCAGCAAAAGCACGTGACGTACGAAGTGGTGGCCCATCCCCATCACACCTCCAGCCACACCTACAGCGAGGGCCATGGCCACGGTGACAGCTACTCCAGTGGCTGGGCGAGAAACTTCCACGGCCAGGGAACGGTCTCTGGTCAGGGGGCCAAAGACGCCCAGGAGTTGGCCTACTCGGCACACGTGAAGAAATGAGACGAGCGCACGGATCTCATCTTGAAGTCAATGACGTCGGGAGGAATAATTAGCCGCTAGCATCATCGTTCGGTTCCACCATTGCATCCTGACATCGAAGCCCGATCTTGCCGCTAGGATTTAGGATTTTGTATTCTCTCATTGCTCTAATTATTTATATACATATTTCATTACCTGACACCCTCCCACCTTCATCCTCCAAAACAATTTCATACCCTAAAAAAAAAACTCGGACCAAATGAATGGTGACGCTTCGAACAACGGACACGACCCAGACTTTACGGAGACTCACGACAGACGAGCAGCGAAAACTTGACGAGGAAGTCCCCCGGGAAGGCCCTGGTCTCGTGTAAAACGGGTGCCAACGAATTTAAATGGCTTCTTCAACGTTTCTCTCGTGACTTTTGGGGGTTCCAAAATGGGGCATTTGCTGCCCATTTTCGCCATAACTGTGTGCATTTTCGGAACCCTGGAAAAGCTGGAGAATCGTTTTGGGAAAAATGGGGGGGGGGCAATGGGGGTTCCCTCGCTTTGGACAAACGACCCGACCGCGAAGGACAATTTACGGACAATTGGGACACGCGACGAGACCGAACGTTACTGACCGAGAAGAAACTGACCCTGGGACAACATGGTTTTGACCTGACTCTGACTGACGCTCGACAGCCGACGACAGAGACCGATACTGTCCAGGACAGAACGAGTTGAAAGGGAAAAATCATTATTTAATTCGACGACAGTCTCATTTCTCGCCCCGTTTTGATCATGAATGTTAATACTTTTTTTTGTACTTTTATATATTTTATTATTTAACTTGAAACTGAAAACGAGGAAGACGAATTGTATCATAAATTTTGTATTTGTTGTTTACTTTTGTGTAATAAATATTTATTTGTTTTTTTTGTACGTACGTTTCGAGAGCGAAGCCATTAGCTTTAACCACTTATTGTTAGTACAAAACACTTAGGATTAAATTGACCCGTTTTTCTTGTCGCTGATTGTGAGAAAAAAATTGCGATTGGAGTAAAAAAAATATAATCACAATGATTGCGATTGAATTAAAAAAAATATAACCATAATATATCGGCGAGCGTCGAGGTTAAAATTTCCAAAAATTTTAGCTTTTAATTATCGAAGCTTTCATTTTGAGTCAATAAAATATTAATTTATTAAACGAAAATAATCGTTCTGCGATTCAATGGAATTTGTTTCTCGCTGTTGTTGTAAAGAAATGAATTATTAGAATCCCTTTTTGCTTTTAGTTCCGGAATAATTATGCGTACCTAATTAACACAAGGTAGAGGCAGGTAACTTCATTTTTTAAATATTTTTTTCCAATCCTCTCGTTATTATGGACGTGTATATACGCTTTCAGTAAATTGACATCGTGGAAATTTTTGGAATCTCTAATTTTTCATCCAATTAAAAATCCAATTCGAGTCAATGAAATCTGCTTTCAATTTTATGCAATTGGATGCAATTCCAACCTCGAGTTTTATAATTACTGAAAAAATTACGATTATTCAAACCCATTAAAAATATATAAAACAAAATTATTCATTATATATTATTATTATAAATGAAAAAATTATCAAACAAGATTATACATATTAATTTTATAAAATTTTAAAATTCAGATTACAAAAATCAACCAAAATATTTCTGAGCAAAAATTCGTGACGAGTTGGTAAATAACATTATAATACCATTCGCATCACCTGAGTGTCACGCGAATACCTGTAATTTACTGCCTTTTAAATTCCCGATGAGCGGTTACACAAGCGGGTATTAAAATTCCCCAATTAAGGAAAAAAAAAATAAACAATGTCACGCTGACGACAAACGTATCTATCTCTTCACACTCTGATATGTCGGAGCACCACTCTTTGTCACGCTATCATCGTGACCATAATTGCCGGCATAATCACAGCTAATCCATGACAATGGGTGTGAATCGTACCCATCGAGAAAAAAAAAAGGTATACGTGCGACACGAGAAGTCGCGAAATTGCAGTTTCGGTGCAACTGCGTCGAGGAAATGTCGTAGAATCCTTTCGAGGTCCACCAGAAATGTTGAAACTCGAGCTTCGAAGCTTCTTTGTCATCACTTTTGTCGGTTTCGTGTCGATTCACGGTGTCTTTTGTCAGAAATATGAAAAATCCAGCGTCCGGACGATGGATGCCTTCGAAAATTCTGCATCAGGTAAACGTAAGTCTCCTATTTCCCTCCCTTTGACGAAAAAACAATTCAAAAACCGAAAATTTACGAGAGAAACAAAATCCAATAACCCAAAAATCAACATTTTCTTTATCTAAATAAATTTTCTCGTTTTTCATCAAATTTCTACTGATTTACACAAAGGGACCTTAATTATGGTGAAATTAATGGTACTTCCGGTACTGACGGCGATCGGATTCAAGCTCCTGGCGCTGCTCCCGTTGGCCCTCGCAAAAATCGCCCTCCTGGGAATAATGAACTTCGTCTCGTCCAACGCCAATTTATTAGTAACCACCCTCATGGGGGTGAAAAGCTTCATGGCTTCGAAACCAAGGTGGAGCGAACCGGAAACGACACAGTACCGATTTCCGGAGAACTGGGGTGGTTCTACCGAGAATTATCCCTTGCCACTGCTGATAGAGTACGAGTAAGTTGGTCGTGACATTGTTTTGGGTCGTTACGAATTGGCTGTTGATGGTATTCAATTGTGTTAATTAATTAATCAACGAGATCGAGGCCTGGAACAAAAAAATCCAACGGTCTTTTATTGTCGATCGTCTAAATATTGTCCAAGAAAATAAAAATAAATAAAATCGAAATTGTTGTCAGTTAATTCTTGTGTTAAAATTTGGAATTTTTCAAAACCTCGTTTTTGCAATGTGTTTTATATTTAGAAAAAAATTACACTAGATGGCGTGACGAGAACTGTCTTAAATGACATAAAGGGACTCGATTTTTGGAACTGCGATTCGATTCCTTCTTTTTTTTTTTACCAAATTTCTCTCAATTTTAAGAGTGAAAGTTTATTGATAGAAATATTAATATAATATTATTATTTTTATTTGATTTCTTTTTTTTAGGTCAAGATTAAAACTCATCATCGATCAACCAGGTTTTCCAAAATTCATTAATGAACGATATAAAATTAATGATATTCTTGATTTCAAATATTTATTAGTCTTGAAATTTTTTTTAGCGTCTTACCATACTTGTCAGAAAATTTCAATTATTTAAAATTCAAATTATAACAATTTAATATTAGATGCTTATTCAAAAACCAATTCGTTTTGTCAAATTTTATGGACGATCGTAAAGATAAATTGGACAAAAATTTAAACAAAAATATAAAAAATATAAAAATTTAAATAAAAGTACGTACAGAAGAAATATAGATTAAATAAAAAAATTAATATACATATATATTAACCACCTGCATGTGCGTGTGACTGTTTGAATATACTTCGAAGGGTGGGTCTCTTGGTATTGGAAGAAGCGATCATTGAAAGTCACGGTGAAAGTTTTCAGAGATACTCGCGATGATTCGTCTAAGGTCCGTCTAGATGGCCTGCCGATTTCTCCAGGACCGAGCACGTCCGACTACAAAATGCAGCAGGACAATCGGCAGGATCAACGACTCGGTAGGTATTTCCATTCGATCAGAATTTTAATTTTCCGGCTTTCATCAAAAATAAATTTCTTTCTTTTTTTTTCGACTGAGATAGAAAATGACTTCGTTCGAATCCTGTTTCCAGGTGGAAGGTACAAGTGCATCTGGAAGGACCAAGTGTACAAGTGCTTCTGGGAGCAACTGCTGCCGGACAAAGCCTCGAGGAAATACTACGCGACCGGAAACCTCTTGCGGCCGAGCACCGTGAAAATTCGAAGGAAGACCCAAAAGTCCATGGAAGAACCAATTTCGGACAAATCCATCATTTTCTTGGAGGAAAACGAAGCCGAGAGCGATGCTGGAAATTAATACCCAGAGCCTGGAGACTCGTTTGTGCCTCGGCCACTCGAGGATCCTGGATCGACTATGGAAGAATCTGACGACGCGGAGAGAAGTCAAAGATGAGAGAAAACTATGGAAAGACGCACGTGGAGTTTCGGTGACTTGTCCTCAATTTCATCTCGTCCGCTTTCTCTATCCGGATCGAACGAAGGATCAAAAAGATACGCTTCTCGATAAGGGATTCATAAAAGTGATGCTGATAAATTGTAGTTTTATCATTTTCTCCTTCTTTTTTTTTTTAGAAATCTACCTCCGCTTATCATTCCACGTTTCCCTTTCTCAAACTTTTTTTTTCTTTCTTTCGTTCTTTCTCCAGGGACAGAATGAAGTGAAAACGAAACAACGTGATCACGCCGTGCATTAATTTTCATTTTTTTTTAAATTTCAGATCATGTGAATTATTATTTTCGAATATTTGTATTTGTATTAATTTAATTTATATTAATATATTGATAATTAATATTGTATTAATATATAAATATTTAATTAAACATTAATCGTATCAAAATTATGTTATACCGGCAATAGTATTTGTATTAATTTTGAATTTTTTGAAGAATTTTGATGAGACTGGAATTTTTAAGTTTTCGAAAAATTTCTTTTCCTCATCAAGAATTCTCATTTTTGGAAATTCTCTATTTTTGAGGTTAGGTTTTAGGAAAATTATATCATACTAGAAATAGTATTTATATTAATTTTGAATTTTTTGAGGAATCTTGATGAGACTGGAATTTTTCAGTTTTCGAAAAATTTCTTTTCTTCATCAAGAATTCTAATTTTTGGAAATTCTCTATTTTTGAGGTTAGGTTTTAGGAAAATTATATCATACCAGAAATAGTATTTATATTAATTTTGAATTTTTTGAGGAATTTTGATGAGACTGGAATTTTTCAGTTTCCGAAAAATTTCTTTTCTTCATCAAGAATTCTCATTTTTGGAAATTCTCTATTTTCGAGGTAATTCAATTTTGTGTAAGTTTCTATTTTTCGCAAAGAAAAAAATAGATTTTTAAGGCCTTCTTGAATATTTGGAAGAGATTATATCGCAAAATTTTCAATTCAACGAAATATGCGTTAAATAAAAAAAATATATTTATTTTTTAGCGCATAACAAAAAATATTAAAAATGCGATGGAGAGAAACAAACCGTTAGTAGTTCAAAATAAAATGTCTACCATCGAAAACTACCTTTTTTGACATCGTAGTTTCCCAAAACGATCCCAGAAACAGCAACAAAATCCAAATTATTTTATTTCTGCTCCTGGAATTCGTTGACCCGAGTGACAAAAATGAAATAATTAGTTGATACTCGTCGGGTTTGTCTTTCGGTTAAGAAATTGCAGTTGCAATAGCGAATTTCGAATTCGAGCGAGCGCCAAAAATTCTTTTTCGAAAAATGTCAGAAAACCAATTGTCTGCACCCTGGCGATTCAGAATTTTCCGCGCGAGGTTCACGGACAGTGAAAGCATATGCGTTGCACCTGCGAAGATGACAAAATAATGAATAAACTCGAACGACAAATGCAGGTGAGATGATAAGTGCACGGGCAGCGGAACGTGCGTGGAATGGAACGTGCGTATGTGTGTAGGAAGCGGAATATCCGTAGTTTGTGGCTCGGGTTCGTTTGCAGAAACGAGCGAATGCTTTCGACCCAGCTCTAGTTATACCTGCCTGCCTCCGTAGGTATATAGCACAGATTCGCATACACAAAGGGAAGTGGAACAGAAGAGAAAGGCATACGGAGATGAACTAGATTTGGACTTATAGTCGCATCTCCTCTCTCTTTCCGATTTTTTGCTCTCCACTGTTTTTCTAGCCCCCACTTTTCGCCCTACTGGGCCCTAAGGGTTAAAACATCCCCCTGAGATTCCATTTCCACAGATTTTCCTTGGTTTTCACACCCACGGATTTTCCTGATCGGTCAAGGAATTATTTAATTTCAATAAAATACCGTGATTATTGAAATACGGTTATTTCCAGCCCCGAAATATTATAAATTGAAAAACTGGAATTTTTAACTGGCGAGGGTTGGGTTCCAAAAAGGGAAAATTTGGAAAATATCGATACCTAAAATTCCTCGGATCTGAAAAATCCGGTATTTTTGGTGTTAGTTCCACGAAAATTGTGAAGAATTTTGGAGCCAATTTGGAACCAATTGAAATTTTAGAAAAAAAAATTGGAAATTTTCGAAACCTAAAATTTGTCGGATTTGACAATTCCGGTATTTTCGAGCTAAAAGCTAATTCTAAGAAATCGTAAAAAAATTTGGAACCGATTGTAATTCTGGAAAAAAATGAGAATACTTAAAATCCTTAGGATCTGCAAAATCCGGTGTTTTTAGGCTGAAGGTTAATTCTACAAAATAGAAAAAAAATTCGAGCCAATTTGGGACCATTTAAAATTTTTAAAATACGAATTGGAAAATCTCCAAACCTAAAATTCTTCGAATCTGAAAAATCCAGTGTTTTCCAATTAAAAGCTGATCCTAGAAAATCGTAAAAAAATTTGTGGCTAATTTGGAACTAACTGAAATTGTAGAAAAAATTAATTGGAAATTTTCGAAGCCTAAAATTTGTCGGATTTGAAAATTCCGGTATTTTCGAGCTAAAAGCTAATTCTAAAAAATCGTAAAAAAAAATTTGGAACCGATTTTAATTCTGGAAAAAAAAATTAAAATACTTAAAATCCTTAGGATTTGCAAAATCCGGTGTTTTCAGGCTAAAGGTCAATTCTATAAAATAGAAAAAAAATTGGTGCCAATTTGGGACCAATTAAAATTCTCAAAAAAACCAATTGGAAAATTTCGAGACCTAAAATTCTTCGAATCTGAAAAATCCAGTGTTTTCCAGTTAAAAGCTAACGCTAAAAAATCGTAAAAAATTTTATGACCAATTTGGGACTAATCGAAACTCTAAAAATTCGAATTGAAAAATGTCGAAACTAAAAATTCTTTGGATCTGAAAAATCCGGTAATTTGAGACCTCGGGGGAATGAGAAAAATAGAATAAAAAAATGCAAGCAACCGAATTTCCGAACCCAAAGAGCGGGTACTCGAGGGAATACGTCGACCAAGGCTCGATGATTGGAAATCGCAACGTTCTCTTCCGTTCCACTAAAGTGGGAAGCTAGAAAACGGATGGATGGCGGCAGTGATCTAGAATAATGCAATTCACAACGGACAAAGCCCCGGAGAAGGTATGCACCTTCGACGATTCCCTCGACTACGCGTTGCCGGGAAAGGGGAGACGCAAAAACCGGCGGCACGGTGTAAGAATGAACCGTATTGTAAATTATTCTAAAACCATCATCCTTTTTTTTTATGGCTCCGAATGCAGGTGGTCTCGCGGCCGGCGACGTTACGGCGATTGCTCCGCTCGGTAACGCTCTGAAACGCCGTGAAAAATACGGACAAAAAAGGGCGAGTCGTAAAGAACGAAAAAGTCGTTCATCGCCGCGATGCAAGAGAATAGAGGAGTCGTTTCTTTTTCGTGGCACAATGTACAATCACCGGGCGCTAGATCTATATAAATGGATTTGCAGCTTAGTCAACTGTAGCATTCGGATATTCGCTCTATGTTCCGTGAGATCAAGCCTGCAAGTGCTCCCAAAATGGAACTCGCGTCCCGTAGAAGTGCCCTCGCGGTTTGTTGCATCCTCGTTTTGGTAAAACTCGAGCTAGGGACCTGCCAGGCCCACTCGTGGAAAGGGTTTACCTTCACGTGCTCGAAGGAGGACCCGCAGAATTCCTCGGTCTCCTGCCACGGCGTGAGAATCGTCCGCAGGATCGTGCAGCAGCTGCTGGAGAGCGGCTCCAGGGACGCGGATATCGAGATCGTCGACGGGGTGCACCTGATCGGCAAGTCCAAGCTCCCGAACAGGGGATCCAGGATGGCCAAGGGCTTCGGGCCCATGGATCCCCTGGTGGAGTTCCTCCAGGGCCGAGAACTGCGCTTGAAGTTGCCGAGTCTGGTGGGCAACAACCTCGAAGCCGCCCTCCAAGAGAGTTTGCCGGCACTGGGTCAAGGTTGGTCATTTTTTGGCAACGATCGGCGCTGATTCGCGACACGCGAGCCACTAACGGGCCACCTATGTTTTCGCATTCCAGCTCGAAAAAGCGGTGGACTCGGTGGCGGGAAGAAGGGCGACGGTGGCGTCCTCTTGATGGCCCTCATGATGGGTGAGTCGAAGTTCCATTGAATTTCCTGGAATTTCAATTTTCCAAACCCGTAACACCTAACAAATTCGGGGAATCGCTCTACCCCGATGTTGGAAGCTCGAATCCTGGAGAAAGGGTGCCGCCATCTCTCGGGGTTATTCTCAACCCCGCCTGAAATCCCGAAATCCAACCCCGGGCTTGGATTTTTCAATGTTTCCTCAATTTTTGTTTATCGTAATTTTATTGATATTTCTGGAAATAAAATTGTCCAAACCCGCGATACTGAAAAAATTGGAGAAAAGGCTTTATCCTAAGATTGGAGCATCGCACTCCGGATAGAGAGTGCCGCCATCTCTCGGGATTATTCTCAACCCGATCCAATACCGAGGATTCGGAATCTGACGAGTTTCAATGACAAAATTTGTTTCTTTTTCCTTCAGGTAAAATGATGGCAGCTTTAGGGTTCGGGTCCCTGGCGCTTTTGGTGCTTAAAGCTTTGATGGTGTCGGGGTTGGCTCTGATGTTATCGCTGATAGTGGCCGTGAAAAAATTGACGAGCAAAGAGGACGACGGTGGACACCATGTGGTTTACGCCCAGGAAGTTGGACACCATCATCGCAGGAAACGCGAAATCCTGGACCAGGACTTCTCCAGTTTGCCATATCGGGGATACGTGGATTTGTACAGCAAAGTATTGGCCTCGTGATCGTCCCGAGGTTAATTCGCCGACAGGAAAACGAACGACCCTAGACTCGACTGATTTTGAACTAACTCGAGGGGTTGAATATATATTTACTAATTTAGAGAAACTCGAACTTCGTCAACTTCAAAATCCGAGATTTAGGAGTTTTTTGGTTTTCACTTCAGGGATTTTGAAGCAAAGGAATGATTTTACGAAAAAAAAAAAGAAATGCTGAAACGGGAATTTAGAAATTATTTACAATCGACTAGAAATTAATTATCAATTTATCAATTAATTATCAATTTTTGGATTGAACGATATATTAATTATAATTGCATTGATAATAACGTATTAATTAATTAATTACTTATTTGCAATTTTTGCAGGCATAAAAATACTAATTAATTAATTACTAATTACTTCTGTGGAAAATTTTCGAAAAATTGTTTTTCAAAAATTTGACAGAATAATTGGGGCTTAGACGGACAGAAAACAATATGGGGTTAATTGATGCTCTGCTGAGATCGGACCAGTTTATATTTTTTTAACATCCAATGGGTGTTAATTTTTTCAAAAGGTGTTATCCTTCAGGGAAATTAATACCGGAATTTTCAAAATTTTCTATCGATATTTGGGACGGAAAAAAAAAGGCGAATCCTTGTTTCTGCCAGTAACGACATTCATGGGATTTATTTGTTGACAGGAGAACGATTGACGGCACTCGATGACAGCGATGACAAGTGCGACAATAACTTATCGACAGAAAATAACGTGACGTTAGCACCTCGGTGGAAAGTGACGGACATTTTTGCTGACAGTGATCTCTACTCCCGCGATGAGTGTCTTTTTCTACTTTGACATCGACGCTAGGAAACTGTTATTTATTTATTTATTTATTTATCATTACCAAAGTGATTGTTTTTTTTTTTTAAATTTTCATTATTTTCAGTTATTTATTCCACGATTATACAATGCGAGAAATAAACTGGAAAATCCAAACTGCTGTTTTTCTCTAATCCAAAAAAAAACATACCTAACTGGACCTTTTTTTTCTTTTTTGAAAAATGCAAAAATCAAAATAGGGTAAATTCGGAAGGAGCCTAATTGCGTTCCATCTAATTGCGCAGTTTGCTCGAAGGAGTTCGCTTTAACTCGGATCCAGTCTTTTCACACATCGTGTCTCGGAGGAAGCCGAGGGAATGTGCAAAAGAGGAACGGATCAAATGAGGAAAGTGTGCCAGTGACCTGCTGTTTCGTCTCTCACACATATGCGCTTGTTTGCATCGGTGTGTGTGTATATCCTATGTACATACGTGTCTATGCATGGGAAATTTTCCTAAATTTTTAGTGGATTTCGACACGGACGAGTGTCAAAATGGTGTTAACATCGATTTTATATTTGAACAATTGAGGTGACTCTCATCGGAGTGACCCGGACTCGGTTTTTTTAACACCATTTTAACACCCGTCACTGCATAATTTATTTTTTTCTATTTATTAAAGCGCAATTTATTTTACAAATAATTCCAAAAAATTCAAAAACACTTGTTCCTATAAAATTAAAAGTCCCTATTCTCCCGCCAGAGGCGCTGATAATCCTTCCAAATCGAGGACGATACTTGTAAGGATTTGAGCGCCACCACGCGGTGTTAAACGGAACTTTCTTTCGCCAAAATCCTCGAAACCCTCGTAAATCGAATTCGGAAAAGGACAAATTGTCCGAAAGCGCTAATTTGTCCGAAACGAATTGAATTTCACCGAAGCGATACGATCGAGGAAGCCGATCGCGGTGTCCGATTGGTTCGATCTCGAACGGAAAAAAAGAAGAAAGGCGGAAAGATGAGAGGAGACTGGATAAAGATCTCGCCGGTGTCTCGCGTCTCGCTCCCTCCCGTGCATCTCGCGTCCTCTTTCTCTTTCCAATTTTTTTTTTCTTACCCAAAGAGGGGGCAATTCTGGCGGAGATCGTGCGAGACCCACTGACACGGATTCCACAAGTTTCCTTTTTTTACCTTTGGAATATCATAAAATGAGGAGGCCCACGCCGGAGCCCATTCAGACACCGATGAAACTTCTGGGAATGCGCTTAACGATACGAAATATCTTGGCCCTTTTTTTTTTTTTATGTCCGTAGATAATTTCATTGGAAACGTGTCTGTGACTGTACTAGGCATTTGGAAAAAAAAAAAAAACTAAATAAATAAATTTGGTATTCATGTCGTTGTCTTCCAACAATCGAACTCCTCTTTCCGGTAATTTATGAAACGACCGGCGTGAGAATCGATACTTTCGTCCGCTTTTTCGTCAGAAAAGGGAAAGTTCCTCTTTCTTTCCGGAATTACCATTTTTTTTTTCTTCTTTCAAGGCGCGCCAACGACATCCACGGATTTTGACGTTCGTGTCTCGAGGAACGGACGGGAAATCGCGAAAATGGGATCGTTATACGTATTTTTTGAATTTTCAGTATCACGCCAGTAAATACGCGCAGATAAGTAGGCCGGACTCCCAGTGATTGAACGTACCAGCAACTTCTCTGTGGTTAAGTAAAAGTTCCACTATAATCGTTTGGCAATTTTATTTTCAACGGACTTTCCATCGAACGCTATCGTTTTCCCTCGCAATAAAAGTGCCATCCGCGAAAAAGCGGAAAATTACATATTATTGAAAAAAAAAAAAAAAAAATCGAAAATCCCATGCGAGGAGATTGCATTTGTGTGTGTTTGAATTTATCCCGTGAGAAGTGGCGTCGATGCGACCGATGATACTGGTACGAGAGATGGATTTACGCATTTTTGCAGTTTGCGAATGCATTTTTCTTTTTCTAAATTATTTATTGTTCGTATTTGTTATTTTCCGAAAGATATATTCGATAAATTTTCAATTTTTCCTTTGGAAATCAGGATTTTTGAATAATCGTTTCTTTCCCGTCGAAATCGATTTGCAATTTTTATTTGCAGTTTTCCAAATTACTTGGAAATTATTTATCCAAATTATATTTCCTTATTTAAATTTCAAATTAGGAAACAGGATTTTCTAGTGCTTATTTTCTTCTCACCGGAATCAATTTACATTTTATTTTTGTATTTTTATTTGCAATTTTTGGAAATATATATTACAACTGCATTTATATTTTTCTAAATTATTTTATTTCCCTGTTTTGAATTTCTGATTTTTTTTTCTTTGGAAAACATGACTTTCGAATAATTATTTTATTATCCCGAAATGAAAATTCTAAAAATGTCGTTAATAAAAGAATCGGTAAAATAATTTTACAATTTCTACAATTTTACTGAGATTCTAAAATCGAAATTTTGGTGTTTCATTTTAGTTTATTTTATTACCGTCGTATATATAATTAAAATTTATACATATATATACAAATTTTAATTATATAAAAGAAGGGGAAGAAGAGAAGCTGAGGAATTCGTGGAGAAGAAGAAGAGGAAGAAGGAAGGGAGAGAAATGAAATTAAACATTTCACTGTTCCATTTAAACCGGCTTATTTATTATACAAGATAGCTCACACAAAGTCAGGTATTTCGAGAATTCATATCGAAACTTTTTGGTGAATGAATCAAAACGAGAGAGGCCAAGAACGAGAGTGAAGGAGCCGAGGAAGAGAGAAAGAGCATGTACAAAACGTCATTTCTATGGACGAGAATTTCATACGACCTGAAAAATCAAATATCTTCCGTTCGATTTGAAATTCAAATTTCCTCCCAAATATCGGTAATGAGTAAGGAATGTAACGGAGCTTTCTCACTCACATTTCATTTCATTTCATCCTTGGCTCATTTTTTATATACTATATATCTGTCGGCGATATAATTGGTAATTCGCCAATATTCTTTTTTTTTTTGGTTCGATTTTAATAAGATTCAAAATTTTTCTTTATTTTGAATTTAAGTTTATTTGGTGATCAATTTGTTGCAACGCTCGAAATTTTATGTACAATATATAATAAATAAATAATACATAAGTGTATAATTTGTTCTACAATAACTATTAATTGAACAATAATTATAATTCATTTAATTTTTATATTTCATTCATTGTCAATCATGAAAAAACATTAGTAGCTTTTTTAGAATTTCGAATTTCTGGAATTAGAATCCAAAATTTTTGGAAATATCTGTTCATACTATTATTGCTTAATTTAAATAAATTTTTTAGAAAGGTACAATTATTTTTTAAAGGGTTATCAATATTTATTATTTTATATAATATTTTAAAAGTACCAAAATGTGTACTAGTAATAATTTTTTTTTTACAATTCTCATGTTATATTATATTAGTTATATTTACTTCAAAAAAAAAAATATGTCGATCCTTAACGAGTTTTACTTTTTTTTTTTGCAGCAACCGAAGAGCAAACGGGTTTCGATACAAACTTCGGCAGAGAAATTCGCCCCTTCTCGTGAAAGAAATTAGCGTAAAAAAAAAACAACCGATAGATTTACAGTTAGAATTACTTATTTAGATCTCCAAGACCAGTTCCCTAAATTTAATGTAAAGAAAAAAACGTGAAAATTGTAGAAGAAAGTAATAAGAGGAACCAGCAGGTTCCGTTAACTCAAATTTATTAATGAGTATGCAAAATGTGCAAATATTAATTAACATAAATTGGCAGATTAAAGGACTTGTCGTAATTACATGAAATTCTGTAATTATTATTATTAAGTAGATATTTATATTTTATTCCTTCAATTTTTAGTTCATTTACGTACAAAAAAATAAACGAGTCCGAATAGAATTTTTCAATTTCTTTGATCTTTGGATTTAAGCAAAATATATATTTCTCAGGAAAACTGAAGAAAAAAAAATAGAAGTTTATTAAAAAATTGGATAACTCCTGAAAAATAAAAATATGTTACTTTTTGCACACCTTTGACTTTTGGATTTAAATTAAAAATGTATATTTTTTAGGAAGAATGAGGAAAAAAAATAAACTTATTAAAAAATTGTATAACAAGTGAAAAATAAAAATACATGATTTTTGTCACACCTTTGATTTTTGGATTTAAACAAAGCGTATATTTTCTCAGTAAAACTGAAGAAAAAAAGTAGAAATTTATCCAAAAAATTGCATAACTCCTAAAAAATAAAAATACGTTATTTTTATCACACCTTTGATTTTTGGATTTAATCAAAATGTATATTTCTCAGGAAAACTGGAGAAAAAAAGTAGAAATTTTTCCAAAAAATTGCATATCTCCTGAAAAATAAAAATACGTTATTTTTATCACACCTTTGATTTTTGGATCCAAACAAAATTTATATTTTTCAGGAAAACTGAAGAAAAAAAATAGAAATTTATCAAAAAAATTGCATAACTCCTAAAAAAATAAAAATACATTTTTTTTATCACACCTTTGATTTTTGGATTCAAACAAAATGTATATTTCCTCAGTAAAACCGAAGAAAAAAATTGAAATTTATCAAAAAAATTGCGTAACTCCTGAAAAATAAAAATACGTTATTTTTAGCACACCTGCGTCCCGATTCCTCGCCATTCTTGTAAGGATAATAAAATTGTTCTCGCGCGCGCGCGTCAGTGATAATAATTTGAATGGCCGTGTCTTAATGGTTAAGAAAAGTAAAAAGAGAAACTTTGGTTTTACTTTTTAAGGCTCGGAGGAGAATGAAGGACTGACGAAAGGATACTCACGGCGTCACCTAATGACCGAGAAAGGTTGAATGAATCGTGACGTAAAAACGGAGCAGCATCGCTTTTTACTCCGTGCTCCTCTACGGTTTAATCGACTCCCTCTCACTCGCTATTATATCATTACAAAACGTCGGTATCATAATAGGAAACAATAGTTTTTTTCCCGTTCCCTGAAAAAGAGGGAAAAGAATCGTCCGGCGGGAACGAGGAACCGGTCGCGAGCCACACCCGGGATGGTCGATTTTACTATGTCCCAGGGGCTACTTTTACCACAGCGGGAATGAAGTGGTAAAAGTAATGCAGATTCAATAGTAAAAGTAAGTAATCATATAAATAAAAAAAAAACGAGGGACCGTGCTAAGGACCTCTTTCGACACACGAGAGTGGCTAAAGTAAAAGTGTGACGTCGACTTTTTGTCGGAGGATCTCGGGATCGTCGAATCCGAAAGTGTCGGGTTACCCACGTGGGGTCAAATTAACCCCAACCGGTTCAAACTGTGATTTTTAATCGCCTGTACCCTGGAGAGTTAATTTTACGATAACCAGTAATCAATAGACAATGATAAAATTATTATTATGATTATTATTTAATAAATTTCTATACGAATTAATTGTAAAAGAGCAACGGTTGTAATAATTATAAATTTTTTTTTTGGTCACCAACGAATCCTTGCATCGAGCGTCCGCAGCCAGTGTACGTGTCCATGGGGTCGAATTAACCCCACGTGGTTCAAATTGTGACTTTTAACCACCCGGAACCTGGAGAGTTAATTCCACAATGACTAGCAGTCAAGAGACAATGATAAAATTATTATTATGATTATTATTTAATAAATTTCTATACGAATTAATTGTAAAAGAGCAACGGTTGGAATAATTATAAATTTTTTTTTGGTCACCAACGAATCCTTGCATCGAGCGTCCGCAGCCAGTGTACGTGTCCATGGGGTAGAATTAACCCCACGTGGTTCAAATTGTGACTTTTAACCTGGAGGGTTAATTCTAGAATAACTATTAATTACACAATAATTATAAAATCAATTAATTCCTATTTGACTCAATCACGAAAGGACGTTAATTGGGACAAGGCTAAATCCACAATATTTAGATTTTCCAAAAAATTTTGTTGTTATGAAAAATAACCATTTTTCTCCAAAAATTGCAAAAACGGTTCCAGGAATAATTAGAATTATCATAGATTTTGGTCGGGACAGAGACGAATCCTTCCGGTCTCGGTCCAAAGTGTCCATCGGCCAGCGCAGGTGTTCATTCATGGGTGCTTTCACTCCAAATAAAGAATTTTCGAGCCACCGAGCCGATGATTGACACTTTGAAAACTGGACAAACCGGAAGGAAGCGAAATGAAAACGACAAGAGGCCCCGGAGGAGCTGCAGGAGGAACTTCGGCGTTGTTATCCGCGAGAGTCAGAGGGTCAGAGTAGAAAGTGGTGTTTTGCAAGTGGCGCGACGACGAAGGTCGGATCCGGGATGTTTGAACTTCATGTATACCAGTTTTCTTTCATTCATACCGATTTTACCTTCGTCCCAAGCCGAGCAAACACACGTGTGTGCGCCTATATACATACGTTACATACGAATCGTTCGTGAGATTCCGAGAGAGAGTAGCGTCATTTTCAAGCTTTCGATGATCCCATGGCGTCCATAGACCACGTATCGGCCCGTGGACACGCCATGAGTCGTAGACGCGTCCTACTTTGACCGAGGAGATTATCTAGGTTTCGTGTCCCGACACTGGAGCTTCTAGAGCCTTTGTCCCGAATGGGAGATACCATGGTAGTGACGAATTGTCCGTTTTTGGGTGATGGGAGGGTTTATGGTCCACGTGCGTCTTATTAAGAATTTATAGTTAATTAGTAATTTATAGTTAAGATTAGTGTAATTATAGTAATTATTATAAATTTTGTGAGGTACAATTTGGTTGTTAATATTTTGGGGAGTTGCAATTCGCGGAATTGGAATTAATACGTATGATACTAATTATTGTAATTTGGGGAAATTATTATTTCATCACTAAAATTTGGAGAAATTCTAATTAGAAAAATTATAATTAATATAATGACACTTGTTATTGTAATTAGGGCGAATTTTAATTTGATGATTAAAATTCGGGGCAATTGTAATTAGCAGAATTGGAATTAATGTGTAAGATAATAATTATTTTATTTTAGGGAAATTGTAATTTTATTATTAAAATTTGAAGAAATTCTAATTAGAAAAATTATAATTAGTATCGTGATATTTATTAGTGTAACTTGGGCGAGTTATTGAAATTTGCCGAAATTATAATTAGAAAAATTGAAATTCCAAATTTTTGAAATTCGTAACAGTAAAATTATACGCGAATGTTAATAAAAAAAAGTTACAACAAAATTCCAAATTTTCTCAAGAAAAACCATAAATAAAATAAGAAACGCTATCATTGACCATGAAATTAGTGAAAATCACTAACATCCTAGTAAATTTCGCTATTTCACGTCACGAGCTCATTATTTTTCCCACAATTTTCATTATTCTGACGATTCCTTTATTTTCAGCGTAAGTGTATATGTATATGTTATATATCATGTGGCAGATATTCCCGTGACATTTATGACTGTTGAGGTACAAAGTGAGGGTATTTGTTTTATGCGAACGTAAATGGCTATTGTTGACGGTAATTACCATCATCTGTCCGCAAAGTTTCCCTCGTTCAATTACATGCTTCTTAATTATTAAGCTTTCGACACAAACACATGTCTTTGCTAAATATCCACCACGAAAGAAATCGTGTAAAAATGTATAACTGCCGGAAGTCCATATATGGGCATTACTTTTAACATCGTTTATTTGCTTTAGACTGAACGTCATAATTACACGCGACTTCTAGACCTTTTGTCAAAATACTTTTGACAAAAAAAATAATGAGAAAATGTATGCGCAGAATTGTTGCACTTTGATATTGAGAATTTCAATTTCGCTTTCCTTGGGTTTCAGATAAAATCGGTAGGTCCGAAGAATTGTGACGTAGGAGCTGGAGGCCGTTTCCTTTTAAAGGCTGCGAAATTTTACAGTTAAAAAAGAATTTCTAACAAATTCTTTCGTCCATTCGTAACCCATTTCGAACAATGGAGGATCGTCAGTCATCGAATACAGTTACAATACATATTTATATTGGAAATGACGCTGGCTTTGGTGGGAAATTTATTTGAATAATGTTGATTTTTGTTACATTATTCATTTTCTTTTTGAATAATTTGTTTCACATGCAAGAAATATATTAAATAAATTTTGTTACAAATTTTTTTAATACAAATATCAAAAAAATTGTTGATTAATTTTCTAAGAAATAAATACATTCTGGAAAATTAACAGTTTTTTTTTTAAATTCAATATTATAATAAAGTGAAATTTCTCATTTGCAATTTTTTAAATCCCACATTCGAAATTCCCATTCCCATAGGATCGTAAATTCCCCAGATTTCTAATTTATACATTTCCGGGTTCCCAGCAAATTATTTCTTTTTGGGATGAAAAAAATGAATTTACCCCAAATGCAGAAATCTTATAAATTATGTTAGAAAATTTTCCAATAAAAATACACGAAAAATTATAAACCAATTTTCTAAAAATGAAATTTCCAATAATTTCTGGAAAATCCACAGATTTTTTTTAACCAATTATTTCTCCTTCAAACGATTTTTGAATTTGCATGTAACAAATTCCTATAAAATCCTAAAATCTTTGGGTTAATAACCAATTTTTTTCATTCCATCGTGAAAAAAATGCTACCATATAAATTCATAAACAAATTCCGTTTCTCGATTCCCCATGGATTCGTGAGCAACGAAGGGAGTCGAAATCCATGGGATCGCTTATAACGAATTCCCAAAGCAATAAAAATAAATAAAACATTAAAATCCATGGTTTTTTAACCAACTTTTTTTCTTTTATTTCATGGTGAAAAAAAAGTTGCTACCATAAAATTAGTGAAAAATTCATCGACAAATTTCGTTTCTCGATTCCCCGTAGATTCGTGAGCAACGAAGGGAGTCGAATTCCATGGGATCGCTTATAACGAATTCCCAAAACAATAAAAATAAATAAAACATTAAAATCCATGGTTTTTTAACCAACTTTTTTTCTTTCATTTCATGGTGAAAAAAAAGTTGCCACCATAAAATTCGTGAAAAATTCATCGACAAACGTCGTTTCTCGATTCCCCGTAGATTCGTGAGCGACGAAAGGAGTCAAGTTCCATGGGCTCGAAACGTGAACCTGTTCGATAAGGGACAAACCTGAAAAGAAAAATGGAGGAATGTAATGGTCCCACTTGGAAAGTCTTTCTATTGGATTAGAAAGACATCTACTGTTTACCGACGTAGGCAGGTCACAGGGTCGTGATAAAAGAAGACACCGGGTGGAAGGAAGGTGGTATCCCACCTGAAACGAATGTAGATATCACCCATTGGGCGAATACGCCTTTACCTGTGATACATGTGGTCAAACGAAGGAATATGTTAAGCGGTAGAATGAATACACACACACACATACACATACATACGTACACACACACGTTCGAATCGGGTAAAAAAAAGGAGAAGAAGAAAAAAGATTTCAGGTGGGGAACGTGTGGTCGTCGACGGGAGAGGGACTCTCCGAATATAAGCTAAAGAGACTGTCCGATGGACCACACGAAATTTCACTACGCACGGAATCGGGTATAAAAAACAAATTAGTCAAGTAAAACCAAGTCGAACCGGATTTTGTTTTGGAACTTTCCTTTCTCTCTCTCTCCATTGTGCGTGTACCGGCGAACTCGTGAATCCACAACCATGAGGAAATTTTTGGCGATCGTGTTTCTGGCAACAGCCGCAGTCCTTGCCAGCGGCCAGACAATCGACGATTGTCTCCGGCAGGATAGCATCTCTTGTGTCCAAAGGAGCCTCTATCGCAAAGCCAAGGAGTTCTTCGGCAAAGACACGTTCGAGCTAGTAAGTGGTGTAACTTTAGTTAAATCGGCCGATGCCAGATCCGCACGAAGTGGGAAAGATCTCGTCTACGACCAAGAGATCAACGCCGCCACCGATGTCGCCGAGCGTCAAAGCGTCCTGGAGAACTTCGTGGGCGACGAGGTCGGGGATTTCTTATCGGGACGTAGCTTGAAGGTAAGTTCGGCGAAGTTTTTTTTTTTTTTTTCCTTGGGTCGTGGGAAAATGGGGTCCCCGGGTCCTCTTGGGGCCGATCGGGGGGTTCCTTTTTGAGTTTTCATGGAAATCGTTTGGTTTTAGATCAACTTCGCACCAGCCCTTGACAAAATCGGAGCGACCGCTCGCGCCATTTCCGATTCCGTGCCGCAGGAAGTGAGACAAGCCGTTGACGAAGTCGTTGAAGGTAATTAAAAAGAAAAATGCAAAATGAAAAATTATATTTTTTTATAATTGCAAAATCGGTTGGGACAATTGCATTTTCTTACTCGATTTCCTTACTTTTTTTTTTATAACAATTAATTTTTTTACTTTACTTTTTATATCAGTAATCGGCTGATTTAAAAATAGCCTGCCTGTCAAGAAATTCGCCCTACAATAATAATAATAATAATAAAAATAATAAAAATAAAAATGAAACTCAAATGAAAACAGTAATAATAATAATAATAATAATAATAATAATAATAATAATAATAAAATTCTAATGAAAATGACAATACCTATAATTATAAAATTTTAGATAATAAAAATAATATAATAATAGCAATAGTAACCATAATAACAGTAGTAGTAGTAGTTGTAGTAGTAGTAGTAATGACAATAATAATAATAATAATAGTAATAATAATAGTAATAGTAATAGTGATGATGATGATGATGATGATGATGATGATAATAATAATAATAATTTTCATCCCCTCTGTTGCAGGTCGTGGAAAGAAGAAAATGTTGAAACAGATCCTTCCGCTTCTGATCGCCGCTAAAGTGAAAATCGGCGCCTTGGCTACCCTGGCGTACTTCGGAATCGCGCTTTTGGCCAAAAAGGCGATAATCGTGTCTCTCATCTCCATCGCCATCTCCGCGTTCATCGGGCTCAAGGCTCTCTGGGCGTCGAAAAGCGGAGGACACGACATGACGGCGTACAACAGCGGTGGCTGGAGTTCCGGTTCCAGCGGTGGATGGGCGGCGCCGGTGTCTTCCGGCGGATGGAGCTCCGGTGGCTCCGGCTGGGACGACGGTGGCCACGGTGCCCAGAGTCAGGCCTACTCCGGCTACCACCACTGACGGGGAAAGCTTCTCGCAGCCATACGTTAATTTATAGAGAGCGAAGGGAGAAATATCTGTTAGGAAAATCGAGAGAAAGAGGAGAAAAGGATAACTTATAATTTATTGATCTATATATATATAATGGTAAAGAACGAAGACGGAATGGAGCATGCAAGTCTCGCGTGTTTTGCTCTGGATGTACATATCTTTCACTCACTTTTACGTGTATATTAATTTTCACGCAATTATCGAGAAATCTCGGAGGCGGGAGTGCGTTTTTCGTTTCGGAAAAATGAGTTCCTCGCCCTCGAGATTCGCAGCAGCTGATTTTTTTGTTTAATCAAATAGTAGGCGTGTTAAGTTATCGAATCAAATTGAGAGGCTAGTCGTACAACCTTTCGTTTCATGGTACACTTTTTTTTGTATAACCCATTTGTCGATGTGCACTCCTAAGAAACATACGTCATTCAACTAATTGGCCTGTTACATTCACGTATTTATGTATTTATATTTTTTATTGCGTTACCAATAATTCGGCAACTCATTGTCAGATGAAAATAAAACGAATATCGATGAATTTCTGCTTGTATGATATTTTTATCTGCGCTGACCGCGATGAAATCGAGAGTCAGGAATGGCTGGAAACGGCCAATCGAAGCGCCAAAAATTTAGCGTGTCCAAATTAGCGTGTCTAAGTTAGCGTGTCTAAATTAGCGTGTCTAAATTAGCGTGTCCAAAACAGCGCGGCTAAGTCGGAGCGTCTAAATTAGCGTGCCGGCATTAGCGTGCCGGCATTAGCGTGTCTTTGCCACCGATTCCACTGGATTTCCGTAGATTTGGACCTATTCCAAGCTATAAAATTAGCGTGTCCAAATTATCGCGACTAAGTTGGAGCGTTTAAATTAGCGTGTCGGCATTAGCGTGCCTTTGCCACCGATCCCACTGGATTTCCATAGATCTGGACTAATTAAGATAAAAAATAATGTTATCGTGTATCAATACGTAATTGTTTCGAACAAAAAATATTTGCTAATTGGAAAACTCTCTTCCATGAATTTCCGTCAACGGAATGGTCAATTTTCACGCTACTAATCGGTTCTTTATTTACTTTTAGGCCGTTTTAGGGCCGAAATGACTATTCCATTGTAACTCGGGGCAACAAAATTGAATTGACGATTAGTAAATAACATTTTTAACTCCTCAAACTGCATGAATCCTCAATAGTGACGGGAACGGGGATATTCTCTTTGCGCAGCTGTACTTTAAGTGCGATTTTCAATGAGGAAAAAAATGCTGAAAAGAGAAATCATTCCACTTGACTCTCCAGGATTCTCGAAATCGCTGAAAAGCTCGACTCTCTTACAAATTCATTGTACACGTTTGCTCACAAAGACCTCGTATTTCACGGCACAAATGGAGATGAATAAATGCATATTTATGCGTATGCGCGTACCAGCGAATCGAGGAAAGGCAATTCAAGACGATCCGTTTCAACGTGTAATACACAAGCATACGCACGTATGCGCGTATGTGTACACACACCTGCGTTCTTAGGGAAAGTGGATGCTTCAGGTGGACTTTAAAAACGTGCCGGTTACTCAGGAGGTCGAGAGGACGTGGATACATGAGACCACCTCGCATCCGTCATTTTTAACCGGGTCAGCAACGGCAACGGCAGCGGCGGTAGCGATCGCGAATATCCTGGGACGTTATCTCGTCATGCGAGAAACGATAAATAAACAATACGTTTGCTTTCATGACAATAGATGTCACTGTGCGATTTTCTCTTTCACTTGCGGCTCATTTTATTTATAAACCCTTGCGGGATCCCGTTATGCGGTTATGAAAATAACAAAAAAAAAATAATGAAAAGGAAGAATGTAGACGAGAAACTACTTCGAAAGGAAGAGGAGACTTTCGTTTGCGGTGAATGCCACCAACGCATTCGGAAGCTGCAGTCCGTTGCATGGGTTCGAGGCCTGCCGAAGACGCTTACCGAGCGTTTGTATGCAGATGCGTCTCTCGTACAGCCATCGGCTGTCTCGCGTTCACACGGGAAATTGACTAAATTGCCCAGTGCCTGACCCACATATCACCCGGCAATCTCGGGCCCCTGATTCAAGCGTGATACGATTACAAGTGGCCATAAGAAGGTGTTAAAGGCAATTTCTCCCACTGGCAGAGCCCACGAGTCGCTTCGAAATTCAGGAGTCTAACGTTTTCACTTCTTCAGCGGGAATTCGTAACGGTCCGATACTGGGGCGAGCTAGGAAAGCCTGGGCCAGTACTGGGCCACTGTCAAGCGTCTCCGTGGGATCCCTTTTGGGTGTAAATTCGAGACGAATAATTCCGGGGTTGGGTTTTCATATTTTTTCTGGGGTCAGTTATGGGCCCCGGCGGGTGCCGATACTGGGCCATCGCGGAAGTATCGCAAAAAAAAAATAGAAAATAAAGATTTATTGCGAGATAAATGTATTGAAATTGAAAAGTAAGTGCGACTCTCGGGGGATTAATTAAAACTGTTAATTGCACCTCTCCAGATGAGTACTAATTAAAATCACAAACGAATAGAGCGTAGAGAGTCGGAGCAGTGTGAAAAGTTAATGCTCTTTCGCCGTGACCTTAGCATCCATCAGAAAGTTACGGGAAGGTAACGGTCTCGTCGGTTATGTTTCGAAACTTCAATCTTTGTTAGTAAAATTTACGCGCACTCGGAGGGAAAAATGTCGAAAGGAGTCATATAATTATTATGCAGCCGCGAATAGCGGATGGATTTAATTTCTTTCCCGAACCAAATGGGATCTATGGTAATTCCGTTCAGACTCTGGGAATTTTTTTCCAAAGAATTTGCATACCCAGGCGATACCAGACGCGAAATAATTAGACGAGGTGTTAACGAAGGAGAAACACCAAATAAGAGAGTGTTAATATTTTATCACATTTATTTTCGACGATTATATTCCCGTTGTATAATTTATGGATTTTGTTTGAATATTTTCTACACTGACGAAAAAAAAAACAATTGTATTTTTTTAATGACAATAATTTATAAGATGAACTAGCTGAGTAATAAGAAAATTTTAGAAAGGTAATAATTAATTATAATTTAATATAAATGTTTTCTAAGATTTTTCGAATTTTTCATTATTTTTAGTCAATTTTTTTATGGATTTCCAAAATGTATTGGACTTGAACGGGAATTTAGAGAAAAGGAGGGATGAAAATGAAATTTTTTTAACGAACTATAATTTATAAAATGGACTAACAAAGTAGTAAAACAATTTTAGAAAGTTAATAATTAATAACAATTTTATTTAGAACGTTCTCTTGAATTTTTTAAATATTTAATTATATTTTGTCAATTTTTGTTGAATGGATTTTCAATCTTACGGAATGCATGGGACTTGGACGGGGCTATAGAAAAAAAAGGAGATGAAAATTAAATATTGTAAAAAACGAACTATAATTTATAAAATGGACTAACAAGGTATTAAAAAAAATTGTCGAAAGTTAATAATTAATTACAATTTTATATTCTCTTGAATCTTCGAATTTTCAATTATTTTTTATAAATTTTTTCATGGACTTCCAATTTTATGGAAATGCATTGGACTTGGACGGGACTATAGACAAAAAGGGAGATACCGACACTATTTGTCAGCGTACCCTCATGAACTCGGAATACAACGTGGAAGAAATGAATATACATAAAGAAACGATGTGAACGAGCGAGCAACAAAAACTCGTAGCTATTGTACCCAATAAGCCCGTGATATCATGGCTGCTATGTATACAAATTACTGTTATAGTGCATATGGGAAATAGTTAACGCCACGTATGTAAATGACTATCCTATATTTTCATATCTTGGTTTACTGAAATACATACAGATAGGAAACACAATACTTGCGAACAACGGGTACTAACTAGTGCAATGCGTTGATTGCGAAAATTATGCACTTCTGCACGAATCGTGTGCAGCGGTCGGTTCAATGTTGCATGTCGCTCTGTTATACAATGTATATAGCATATGTACATAGTTCCGCGTTGTTTAAAATTCTTCAATAAATAAGATCGGCGCAATATCTGTCCCAGTTCTGTTTCCAGAAGGAAATGCATTGTCTGGAATGGGTGGGAGTGGGGGAATCACAGGAAGGACTGACTCACTTTCTTTCATTGTTCTAAGAAACGACGGAGGGCGCTGACTGTAACGACCAGGCGGGAAATTCAAAATTTGGAATTTCAGGTTTCATTCGATCCAAAAATGTGGGAAATCTGGAAAGAAAAATTGGATTGATAATTATTGATATTTTTTTTTCCACTGACTTAATTATAATTAATATATTAATAGTTATTTAATACATTATTATTATATTTTAATATATTATTATTATAAATATTACTTTGATTAAAAATAATTTTACCAATTTCCAAATTTATCAATGTTTCTTCTTTCCAATAATTATTATATTTTCAACGAAGGCACTTTTTCAAAATTTTTTAATTTCCCAAAATCCTGCATATGCTCATTTTCAAAAAATTTCGAATCCATGAATTCTTATTTTTTACAAAAAAAAAATAATTTTTTCCTCTACGATACAATAAAACTTCCTAATTGCCATCTCACCTTTTATTTTCCGCGGGAACCTACGGGATGACGTTAATTGATAATTGCTACAGGTGCTACAGGTGTTCGTCTTTCAATTTCAATCCCTTTCGAAAAATTTATCTGGAAACGATGATGAACGTTGTTTGAAGAAATAAAGAGAGAAAAAAGCGGGTCAATCACCTATTTAAAACTGGGTCAAAACCCAACATCAATTTTACTCGTATCTGTATGTGTGTGCGTGTCTGTGTGCACATGGTGTTCTTCCATCCCGTTGTCTCACGGGGATTCAAGCTCCATCTTACTTTGAATGTACAAGAGAACGCGTTCTTTTTTCTTCCGCATAGCCGTGGGCAAATTCACAAGGTAGGTATATACCTTCTTACGATTTTTAATTCCTCGATATTTAATTTTCATACGCGAATTCGTGCTCAGATTTATGAATCATCCGATTGGTAGTTCGTGTCCTTACGCTAATTCGTACATGGGTGCTCTTGAAAAGCTTCCTCTTCATCCAACAGATGTTTCCTCGACGGAAAGTCGAAGTAATTATTAATAATTATTGACCCGTAATTGTTGTCACCGATTTTTGATAAATAATTGTTAATAATTACCGAGCCATAATTATTATCAATTTTATTATTATCTAGCGACAAAATAGTTACCAGTAAATTAATAATAAATATTAATTGTCAATTTTCGCAAACGGAATTTCTCTAATCGGTAATTACTAATAATCATTAAAAGTTTCTTCGGGTAATAATTACTACTACGTTATTATAATTAAATAATAAATTATAATTAAATAATAAATAAAAGTAAATAATACCTAATAAAAATTCTCGAAATTGTGAAAAGCAAAAGAATTCGTTTCTATGAAAATTCTTGAAAAATATTTAATTTCTTTTAGGGAATTCATCGGTTCTCGTGGAACAAATTGCGAGTTGCAATTTTCCCAATGCAATGACTCGTTCGTGTTCGCGAAAGTAGGTAAATTTGATAAAATGTGGAATAAGAACCGGAAAAGGGGGCAACTACAATGTAGAGTGGCGGCAAGAAAAGGCGGAGGATAAAGATGGGAAAAGGATGGGAAAGCAAGGATAATTAGGAGTGCAATGAATTTGTTAGTTACGCATCCAGCAATTAAATAAATAAACAAACTATTAAATCTCTTTTGTCAGTCACGTGCGATACGTGCAATTTTTTATGCGCCTAATAAAATATTTTTAATCAACTCTCGAGAAATTGACGATAATTATGGGAAATGGGGAAACTGGTAATTTCGACCGTGCCATTTTTGGCACCCAATTGCAGACCCGCGGTTCCTGAAAATGCACTTTTTTTTTTCTCTCAGGACTCTCTATTTTCATTGACTCGCCGCCGCAACGTCTAAGATAATTCGAAATCGTTTAACTCTCGTTACGGCAATACCTGCAGTAACTCCGTTTCCAACAGATTTCCTTTCTTTTTAAATTGTGCTTTCATTTTTTTCCAAACTATCTACTACAACAACGTGATTACTCACATCAGCAAACGGTATTTAACCTCGTTATGTATAGACGCTATGTAATTTTGCGACTCGAATAACATGTCTTATAGAATAAACACATGGATCTTCTATGCACAAAAGGACGACGCGGTACGGTAAGATTTACTCGAGTCTGATTCGCGGGTAATTCGTGGAACAGTCTTCTCCTTTTCCAGTCTGCCGAGAAAATGCTGCAGAACGTGAATTAATTTAAGATACTGTCCATTTTAATGCCCTCATTTAATTATTCAAAGAGTTAGACAGGGTATTTCTAAGAAATTTTTTTTTTAAATTAATTATAATTGTATAATACAGGGTAAAAAAAATTGTTAACGTGCGATTTATTCCTTTAAATTGAAGTTCCCAATTTTATAGACATTGCAATTAATTGAAACTCGAAACGTTTCCGGGAAAAGGGGAAACTAATTTTTTTTTTCTGATAATTTTATGTAATCAATCATTTTCGAATGATTTGTGAGAAAATTTCCATGAAATAAAATGACTCTTTGGTAATTTTAATTAAAAAATTAACAATTTTGTGGAAATCATTTTTAAAAATAATGGAAGGGAATTTTTTTTTCTGGAAATTTTATATAATCAATCATTTTCGAATTATTTGTGAGACAATTTCCATGGAATAAAATGACTCTTTAGTAATTTTAATTAAAAAAGTAACAATTTTGTGGAAATCATTTTTAAAAATAATGGAAGCGAATTTTTTTTCTGAAAATTTTATATAATCAATCATTTTCGAATTATTTGTGAGAAAATTTCCATGAAATAAAATGACTCTTTAGTAATTTCAATTAAAAAATTAACAATTTTGTGGAAATCATTTTTAAAAATAATGGAAGCCAATTTTTTTTCTGAAAATTTTATATAAACAATATTTTTCGAATTTTTTCTAAAAAAATGTCCCTAAAAAAATGATTTTTAGGAACATCAATTAAAAAATAACAGATTCATGGAAATTACCATCAATTACGATTCAAAATATTCCCGGAAGAAATTGGAACGAATATTTCTTATTTCTTCCCGATAATTTCGAAGAATTAACATTTTTCAAATTTCTTTTTGAGGAAATTCCGTATTTATGTTTCTGGATGCGAGAGAGAATCCTCGAAGTGAAATTCGTATTTATATTTTTATCTGTATAAATATTAAAAGCAGCCACTTCCGAAACATGCCGATACTTTCCATCTCATGAATTTAATAACCATAACTTTTTATTATGGTGATTATAGGTACTAATTGTGATTCGGGTCAGCATCATCGGGCCGGGTACCTAAAAATTGTAAGAGTTCAGGTCTCTCTTTTCTCAGCGCACCTGAGACAAATGGCGTAGAGCGGCTGGAGGTTGAAAAAACAATGGGAATTAAATATACAAAATTTTTAATTAAGCGCTTCTATGCATAATTTTCTTCTCATGCCAGTAAACCCTCGTAATTTATTCGTAATTCATCCGTAGGAACGAGCGAGCGTACGTGCGCAAAAAATTAGCGTCTAAATCATCCTTCGCCTGGTAACACGTGGCAGCGTGTCGATTGCAGCCGGCAATTATTTCGAGTCTTCGTAAAAAAAAAAAAGAAAAAAAAAGAAGGAGGTTCGGGATCGTATTGAATGCGAAATTTCGGCCGATATTTGTCCTCGCGCTAATAGGAAATTTACTGGGAGAACGTGGTAACGTCTAAAAATCGCTCTGTCCTACAAATTTCGTGACTATTTTACATTCCTCTCTGCAGGCTGCGACAAATTTCTAGTTTCTCCTTACGGTCATGATCAAGTTCGGCATTCCCGTGGACTCGAAATTGCCCGGAAATTCCCCCCACGAATTGAAAATTAGGCCCCGTTGTGTTAATTCGATTCCTCGTTTCACGCATTTTGCCCCAGAATAGCTAGAAAATGAGACCCGAGGCTGGAAAGATCGAGCTGCAGAATTTTTGACCCTCGATAAATTTGTTTCGGTGATTTTTTTCGACGCAAAATTGTGGAGCTCGAGCTAAACGTTTAGAGAATTTTGGGAAATTTCGTTGGTATGGAAAATTTGGAATTTGGTATCGAAGACTTTGCAAAATTGTCAATTGGAATTTTGGAATTTCTGGTAATGGCTTTTTGAGCCCGAAAAATTTGCGCCAGAGAATTTTTGGATGCAAAATTTTTATATTTGATATTAAATTTATTGTAAAATGAAAAATTGTAATTTTGAAATTTGAGGGAAAGATCCTTTGAGCTCAGGAAATTTCATCGAAAGCATTTTGGGATACAAAAAAATTAATTACCGTATTAAAGATATTATGAAATTCGAAGCTGGAGTTTTGGAATTTCAGCCAAAATATCCTTTGATTCCAAGAAATTTCAGGTGTGACATTGAATGTATATGTCGAAGTTCTGAAATTCGAGCTAAGGACTTTCCGACCCAGGAGAAATTTTGCAAATTCGA
Source organism: Gasteruption jaculator (assembly GCA_949825005.1). Classification (NCBI taxonomy): domain Eukaryota; kingdom Metazoa; phylum Arthropoda; class Insecta; order Hymenoptera; family Gasteruptiidae; genus Gasteruption; species Gasteruption jaculator. The sequence goes on from OX463761.1 coordinate 1,677,704, forward strand.
GGTAAGAATTTCCCGATCCTTTAGAAATTCGCCTCAAATTTCAATTGCCACTGTTTTCAACACTTTCAACCTATTGAAGGTTGACTGAGTAATTATATTAATTGAAAACTAATGCGGAAAGGGAGAGCACAGGAGCTCCCAATAAGACGGGGCCCTATATGATGAATATTAAAATACGTGACTCGTATTTGCCATTTTGGAGAAATTTTGTAAATTCGATTGTTGAGAAATTCGCCTTAAATTTCAATCGTAGCTGTTTCCAAGATTTTCAAGCTATTGAAGGTTGACTAAGTAAGTATACTAATTGAAAACTAGTGCGGAAAGGGGACACATGAGCTCACAATAAGACGGGGCCCTATGTAATAAGCATTAAAATACGTGACTCCTATTTGCCAGTAGATGGATATGTGTAGTCGTGCGAGAAATCACAAGGAAGGCATATAACTTTTATACTCCTTCGAAAGCCCCTCCGTTGTGGTTGATTCCCATTCCAATCGTTGTATATGCTTCTCTTGTCCCCTCCTATGGTGGTCATTAATGGATCCCAAAGTAGGTCTAGAGGGTAGAGAGAAATGAAAGGACCCGGGGAAAAAGATGACCAAGACGGTTGTGTGAGAAAGACCTCGTGTGATACGTCTTTTTAGCCGTAAGGTTCCCTTTTCTCTGCCCCCCTCCCCCCTCTCCCCCCTGCCAGCCCATGCCTCCTCCGTCGCTGTACCTTTTTCTTATCCTGCCAAAATAAGAGGATGCGAGGCAAAATACGTACGTCCACGATATTAAAATAAACACACACAAAGAGCTCTCTGAGAGGCCGGTGGGAAGGAGTGGGGCACCTAACGCGAAGTCTGGTGCCCCAAACCACGGGAACCCCCTTCGTTGCTGTACCCGCGGTATAAAAGCAAAGCAACGTCTTTTAGATGCAACACACAAGTCAACAACGCATCCCGTGATCCGTCACGAGCTTTTTCTCGTTCCCAGGGAGTCCAGGCACGACAAGAACAGGACAATTGTACCATACATCGGGTCCCTTCTCCGATTTTGCGAGATCGGAGCGAAACCGCGGGTTTTTGCGCCATTGTCAGCTGCAGTGAGAAGAGCAGTCGCGGAAAGATAACGAAAAGAACCAAAAAAAAAAAGAAACGGTAGAAACGCGCAAGGAACTCGTCATCGCCATGTTCGAGATGCTGATGACGATTGTGGTCACTTTGGCGGCGGCCTCTTCCGTCCTCGCGCTACCGGCTAACGACAAACATGGAAGCGAGAACGATCTCATGGCCACCATCTACTCCGATTGCCTCAAAAAGGAGTCAATCAGTTGCATCAAGTACAAAGTCTTCTCCTTCGTCGACAAAATGTTGGCGGACAAGGAGGACATCACCCTCTCGGAAGGGATTACCGTTGTGAAAACCTCCACCGCCGAGGAAGGTGCTCCAAGGTTTGTCCAATTCACGAAATACATTTTGTTAATGACAAAAATATATTTTTTTTTGTTGTATATTTCGTGTATGGTTTTTTTCTTTTGCTGATGTTTTTTTTTTGTTTGAATTCGATAGGTCGATCGAGTCCACGGACGTAGACGCGCTCCTCTTTGACCGCGTCAGCCGATTTTTGAGGACCCACTCGGTCAAGGTTGATCTCAAAGGTACCGATATCTTGGGAGCCATCGAATCGGCTGGACGCAGTCTGGAAGACATAGATAGCGATAACGCCGTCGAGGGCCGTGGCAAGAAAAGTAAGTTTTGGGATTCTTCATTTTTTTTTTTATTAATCTAGGGTTATTGGAGAAAAAGGATACATTTTTATACTAGGAAGAACTGGAAACAAGATATTCTTTTTTTTCTTTAGTAATTTTTTTCGATTTTAAGTAAAAAGTTTTACAATCAATGGGGTTAGTTTGGTTACAGAAAATTTCTAAACAGAGATTTCTTTTATTTATCATGTTGTCGCAAAATTACTTAATTTTTGATATCTTGGAATAATTCGATTCCACAAAATTTCTCTTAATATATTTTTTAATATGATTTTTCCAAATTTGTAATAATTAATATCATTTTAATGGTTTTTATATTTAACATTTTAGTATTTAATTTTTTTATTTTAATACCTAAAAAGGATAAATACTTTTTTATTTTTTTTTATAATAATTTGATACCATTTCTAATGTTTACAAATAATTTTAATGATTCAATATTTTCAAGGTATCAATTATTATGATTGACAATTGATAAGAATTAATAAATTGAAGACTCTTACTAGTAGTCAATTTATTATTATTATTATTATTGTTGTTATTAGACTCCCATCAAACACCATGACATAACGAACGCCATTAATACACTCATTGAAGTAATTAATCATTACCGGCCGGTGAAAGCATTTGACATTACAAATATGTATCAATGCCCGCCGACTAAATGGGATTTGCAATTAATTTGTATTCACGTCGTGAACAAAAAAGGGGAACTTCGGTTTTATAATAGACGTAGCCTCTGCTCGAGTATTTTAATCGCACCGAGACAAAAAGTTACATACATTCTTTTTAGCAAGAGGCATAACCACAGTTACACCAATTATTTCGTAATTAGAGATATTATCATTACCCTGAAACGATCCGGCCACTTTTCTCACTGGAGACAATATTTTTTTTTGCCCGCTCTAATTATGGCAAAACATTGAAACAGCTGACATAAAAACCTAGTATTTTTCTTCCCATTTAGTGGATGAAAGAAATTATTTCTTTTATAACGGATCTGTTTTTTCAATATCATTTTTTCGATTCTTTTACGTTGAATTTTTTATTTATTTTTTTTTTTTCGGTCCGAAGTTTCTCAGTATGGAACAATTTTTCATGGTCCAGTACTGGATCGAACTAATACAATACAGACCAGTTCTGGTTGAAGGTTATGATTCGTCATAAATTTCATACCGGATTAGTAGAAATTAACCGCGACCCCGATTAATTGACTCGACTTTCTATTCGCCTCCGCTCGATATTTTACAGGATCCGGAATAATTTTCAGGTTCGGTGCGAGAAATTTAATTTTCCAAATTTTCCATCGAAATTCCAATATTCTTATGAGAAACCGAACCTCCCATCTCGAGAATTTCTATTTTTTGTGAAATTTCCTTATTTTCTGTAAAAAAAAAACGTTTCCAGCCAAATTCCAATATTTGTATGGAAAATCGAACCTCCCATTTAACGAATTTCTATTTTTTTAATCTAATTTCTAAGACTAATTAAAAAAAGGCAAAAATCAAACGTCAAAAATAATTGTAAAATATTATTTATCGATCGACTATTGGGATATATATTTTTAAAGCCACGCGAGAAGTGCAATAACCCAGCATTTGTTAGCGGTTGTAACGAACGTTTCAGTTTCATTTAAATGCAAAAAAAAATTATTCATGAACGGGATTCACTTGAACGTACATAGATTGTTTCATTCAACGCTGCTGGTATGATTGGAAAATATGTTTCACAGAGACTGGGAAAAAAATGCACTTCAACCGTTACAAATGGTACCAGCGTAGGCAATGTTTCTCTGTGGCTGCATAAACAGTTACCGCAACTACGTAATTACGCTTTCGATTTGCCATAAAATCGAAACACTATATTTTTCTTATTAAACACATCCGCGACATTGATAATCACCGATATTTCGAAAATCGAGATTGGATTAATTGTTTTTAGAGTTCCACAAAAAAATTATTGATAAAAAATGTAAAATTCGCATCGAGAATCGAATTTGCCGCCTTGACAGAATAAGCCACGCCCCCGGGCCGCTGTCATTGGCTGCCGGGGGCAGTGAATATTCGCCTCAAGCTCGCGTGCAGTGGAAACTTGCCTTTACGTTCTCAATTATTTTTCGTGTATCGCGTCGCATTTGAATTTCGCGCGGACAGTGTCAGCCGAAAGGGGGCGCTGCCAATGTCAAAAGACTCGACGGGAAAATGTGAAAAGGTTTAAAGTCGAGTTTATTCTTTTATTCATGATTCGAATCGAAAAAGGGAACAGTAGGTCGGAATATTATTTGTCGAATGACTATTATAAAAGTATAATTGAATGATTTAGTAACAAATGACTGACTATCGGTTCATGACCGACTTAAGGCTCAATGGTACATTCACCTCAAAGAAAAGTGTTGTCATAATTTATGAGAGAAATTCGTGGAGGTGCTTCGAGATAGTAAAGATCAGGGTCGCCATGAACTGGGGTCTTATGGGAGCCTGACTGACTTTTCTCCCATCCAAAAACATCAGAAGGAGAAGGAAAAAAATGGGCTCCTACATGGAACTTCTTCTTTCAAGCCTCGGGCAAAATGTCCCAGATGCATTTCCCCTCCGGCACTTTATCTTCTCTCCACTTGAAACCGTATTGTTTCTGGGCCCTGCCACTATAATTATGATTATTTCGGGTACCCATAATTTTTTTTTACCATAATTGTCATTTATTGTTCAACTTTTCCTGATACTCGAATATATTTTGTATTTCTTTTTTTTTTGGAAATTCATAATTCGGCAAAAAGGTCGGTCCAAAACTTAGAGGATAAATTTTTAAATAATTTTTAACGTATTATTTTCCGATAATTTGCTTAGATTGTAAAAATGATTAGTTGTTATTTGAATTTCAAAAAGTTTTCGAATTTTTTCTCGACGAAATCTCTTCGTTCTCGGAAAGTCATAAACACTTTCCTTCTCGGACAATTGTAATTGCAAAGATCTACAAAAATTCTGGGCACACACTTTCTCTTGTATTCTTTTTTCCTCGTCATTTATGTCGAACGTGTTAACTCTCGTTTTTAACGTCAACAGATGAGAAATGTGATAATAAAATCGCTCGAATTATTTGGACAACATATTTAGGAGCATTACTTTAAAGATACTTTGTCTTGTTCCCCTCATAAAACTTTCAGGCCCAACAATTGAGTGTCAATTCGCGAGACAAAATTTAGTCAATTTACTTTTAAAAATTGTAGCTTTAATAAAAAATTGCAATTTTTAAATTTTTATCTCGAAATTCTCGTCTTTTTGGTCCAGGAATCGAGTGTCAATTTGTCAAACAATATTTTGTCAATTTCTTACGAAAAATTGTAGGACCAATAAGAAAAAGACCATTTCCAAATTTTAAACCCAAAACCATCCAAAAATTTTGAATTCGGGGTCAAGATAATTTCCAATTTATCTTCCAAGGGTCGAAATTATTTCCTTTACTTGCCAAAATGTGTAGTGCAAGACAAAAAATTACAAAATGCAGGGGAAAATACAAAACAGAATTTTCAAAAATGATTTATTTCTCTCCAATTAATACAGTTTTCAAGAAAAATCTTCATACACGCGAAGAAGAGCCCTCGACAATCATCGAATCGAATACACTCAGTGAAACTTAACGAGTATCGACGTACAATTAACTCTCCGATAAATCAGCACGCACGCAAATGTTGCAATAGACGATAACACTTAATCATGGAGTAAAATGACTGCTTTGTATGAAAACATAACGTATAACAGCTACTATTAAATTTCATTCGATGAGTATATAAGCATCATAAATATGTCGTACACTTATCGATGAGGGGAAGTCAAGTCAGTCAAGTCAGTCAATGCCGCGTGCAGACGTTGACCCACTGAAGAAACTGGTTCCGCTTCCCCTTGAAAACCTTCTCGTGTGAGATAGGCACGAGAGGAGGATTATAAAGAGAGAGGATGGAGGATATCTTGCAACGCAAGATTTTTGACATACTTTCCTTCCTCGTTTGCTCAGGGTACTTCGCCTTGACCTTCGCCTATTCCACTTAAAATCTTGCTCGAGGAAACATCTGGCTGGGATTAATTGCTTCGTTTAATCCCAATTCTCATCCACCGGAGCACAGTCGGGTCCTAATTAGGACCCCGTCGATTGTCCTCGCTCGCTCGTCACCCCATCGCGAAAGTGAAAATGAAAATGGCTAATTAGTCGTTTGACTGAACGGTCCATTTGAGACGGTTATTAATGGACCGGAGAGCGGACTCGTCAGCAGCTTTATGGGATGAGGCAGTTTATTTATTTTAATTGTTATAACTGGACAGGTCGTTAAGTCGAATGGTGATTTCGACGCGGCTTGATTATACGCTGCGGGATCGAGGATCTGCGTATGCGACCACTCGAGAGGTGATCAATCAAGGAACGATGTCGCATAACTTATCCCAGTTTTGAGTTCCTTCAATTTCGATTGAGTCGCCGCAGTCGTACTCATTTAAAGCACGTGCGAAAAAAAGGGTAATCTGACCCCACATGGTAGGTTTAGTGTCGGGCAAGTGGGAGGAATTTTAATTTATTTTTTTGGAAACCCTTCTCTTTTTGAAAACGACGTGACGGAAATCGGGGCTAATTCGAAATTCCGATAGGATATTGGCTTAGTAATTTTGATATTTCGCGGCCCAGTACTGGGTCAGCTGTGACCCAAATATTTGGGCAGGAATGTTCATGTTTGACAATTTCTACGGAATTCTCGGCTCCATCCAGTTCCTTGCATAAATTGACTCGTTTTATTGCCGAATTATACGCCAACTGAAGTTTCTAATGTCTTCGGTAATTTCAGTTTTCGCTCCACTGAAGCTCTAGTTTATTAAAATCGTAACCGGAAGTAGTTGAACGTTGCGTGTATTCCGTTTGAACTTTGCAAAAGTGTGAACAGCAGTGCCCTCTACGTCGACAGTCTGTTATCTCGTTCTCACATTATTCAACTCCAGCACAAAGCACCTGCCGCTTCGAAGGAAACTTAAATTACACGCGTGGTTGTAAAAATGGGCGGTCGCAGTCCTTATTTACGTCGGATGTAGAAAAAGTCTCGTAAAAGTGACGGTTACGATGCACCAAGAGCGCCCTTGACCGTAGAATCACGAAAACACACTTAGTCACGTTTTTAGTAAAATTAATTTCCTTGATCTTCATTCCATTTCATCGTTCACTGACTCAAAATGCATTTTCTCTTTGTTTACAGAGAAGCAGAAGATCTTGGGACCCATCCTCATGGCCGTAGCTCTGAAAGCGGCAGCACTGTTGCCCCTGGCGCTAGGAGCCATCGCCTTGATTGCGGGCAAGGCCTTGTTGGTCGGTAAAATAGCGCTCGTGATATCGACGATCATTGGCTTGAAGAAGCTTCTGGGAGGGCAACAGAAACACGTGACGTACGAGGTAGTGTCGCACCCACACCACAGCAGCAGTCACGTAGTGAGTCACGACGACGGTGGCCATGGCGGTAGTTACGTCGGCGGCGGCGGTGGTGGTGGCGCTGGCGACTTCGGCGGATACTCCAGCGGCGGCAGCAGCGGACACGGATGGGCCAGAAGTTTGCCACAGGATTCCCACGACCTGGCCTACCGCGCTCACCAGCCAGCTTAGGTCATCTCTAGCGTAGAAACTATTCTTAGATATCTTTCCGTTTCCCTTTTGTTCTCCTTTCTCCCGTTTCTGTTCCTTCCGATGGCCAATTTTTACGGCCCACATTCCACACGTGCGAGACTCTCGTCATTGCTCTCGCGAATCCTCTTCTTCCTTTCGCAAACTTTCACTGTTCTCCATCCCCTTATCGCCCCATCTATGCGCCTCGTCCCGTGAAGATAATGTTGATAAAAAGAAGAAAAAATGACCCAGAGAAACGAAAGGCACGGGGTTCCGATCCGAACATGCTCTTGATAACCCAACAACCTCTTCCACTTCTCATTTCACTGAATCCTTTCGCAGCTCAAGGAGCAAACAGTGCCTCGGAATACTCGTTGCTATCAATTATTATGATTATATGCTTAGGATTACGTTATCGATTATTTATTGTAATTTAAATAGCTAATATTTATTGTATTATGTTATCAAATGTTCTTATCTTTATTTTGTTACGTATGTCGAAAATAAAAGATAGCGCGAACGGAGCGTAAATCTTGTCCCAAAGAAACACGTGGATGACCATGACTTTGATGACAATAGAAAAACACTTTGATCCTCGCCTAGGACGCGACTGGTGACTTCTCGCGACCTCTGTACGCCATTTTATCCGATTCACGGAATTAAAGTCTGTTATTATGGATCAATAAAACAGACGAAGCACCTCCTCACACGTAGATAAAAAGAATTTCGAATTATGGAGTTACCCATATAGTGACATAACCTCCAAATCCACTCCTCGAGAGAAAACACAAACCCACCCCGTTATTTCTTTGCGAACATGTTTGTGTGACAACCTTCAGGGATGTCGGATATCGATGGAATCAGGTTTGCTTGAAATCAGAGATGGACTTGAGTCTGTGTGCAATTCGAGAAATCATAGAATTAGTCTCACGCCATTCCAAACGCTGCGTTTCGATCGAAAAATCGCATTGGACTTATTCGTTCCGGTCTGGAAGCCCATCCCACGATCTGATTTCTTACATTCGTATTAGGCGTTGTTGTCGCAGATTTCTACATGACCGGTTCGGCTGAGTTAGTAAGAAAGAAAAGGATCGCGACCGCCACGTACGGGTGGGGAACCTCTCGCGCTTGAGCAGTAGGCGAATTGCGCGGTAGGTCATCTTCCGAAGTAGGGACGGACCACTCATAGGCTGCATTTCGCAATTTCGGATCTACTGCGCAGCTCGGACTGATGCTTATTCACGCGGGAACTTCAATTGCGGTGCACGAGTAACGGTTATGCGAGACAAAGGTTCCCGAACTTTCACAACCAAAGGGGGTTGATCGGTACCCGGGGCTTGAATTTCGCTTAAGATCCATGGCAACTAATTACAAACGGAGATTTCGGTGGGATGTCGAAGTGGTTCTGGCCAGCTATTGGGTATCAATGTCACGGATACCCAGTGGTCTAAATCCGATCCAGTCACGCAAGAAAAAAAAAAAGAATAATGACCGTTCCATGGGCAAAGAAAGTGGTCGAAGTGTATCGCACTCATCCGGGATGTATCCTTTCTACCCGTTCGGGTCTCGAAAAGCAAAAAAAGGCAGCCTAAAGAGCCCACAAGACTTTCTTCGTCGATGGATCTCGGCTGTTTTAATGGGAAACGTATTAAATAATGATTTATTATAATGACCTAAAAAGAAGAAAGGAGGAAGGAGTGACTCGAGAACAGTCAACACACATTTGACGCAAAGAAAGCAAGCGTATCTGTAACAGATTGTTCACGAACATGAGGTTCATCGCTTTCGCCAGGCCTAAGGGACTTTTCGCGCTGTTCTAACGCGCGAGAAGAAATCTGTGGCAGTTCCGGTACGAAGGAGCATCACGCATGCACGTGTGTGTGCACAGGTCGCCGAAATTGCAGCGCGTTTGCTGGCACAGGTGTGTTAGTTGAAGGCTATTAATGCTCGAGCGCGTTCATGAACTCGAGCATTTAGAGGTAAGGGGCTTCTCTCCTTCAATACTGTACGTTTTAATATGTTTTCACTTGGTGTAACCCACTTACGGCCTCATCCGTAGTTACTTCGCTACGAAGATGAAGCAGTCAAAGCTGCAGAAGGTACATGTCTTAAGAGAAATTCCGCATACACACACATGCGTGCGCGTATGTGCCTTGCGATATCCTACCCGGATACTCGATACTCGTGGCAAATTTATCGCTGTGTCCAGAAATTCTTCTAGAACCGGAAACTCTGGAGAAGTTTTCCACAAGGTCAGCGGAATTTCGAGAAATCCGGATCGCTAATGAGAGGTGGCCCAGAGCCGGTACCAAAAAAGAGTTCGAACCATGAGACAATTACGTGGGAATAGCGGAACTGGACGGATACCGTCCTGGCCCATTATCAGTTTTTGTTGTAATTGTCTCAATTCACGGTCGAGGTGCCCGAGGATTTTCTCAGTCACGAAACTCGAGGAAAATCTCAACGACGCAATTAAAGTAAGAGTTGAATCTACAATTTCTCGCAATTTGGCCGAATAATTGCGTATACGAAATTGAAAGTAGGTTAAATATCACTTCCGGCACGCGTGGATCTGATAGGAGCGATCTCTGCTTCGAGAACGATCAGATTTGTCCGCTGAAGATTATTTCCACGAAATGGTAACCCTGGAGAAAGTTCTGGAGTCAAAATTCGTGAGAAAGCGCTCACCATTTTACGCACGTGAATCGTCGGACCTTTTGACACTTGCCCGGATCTGGAAACCCTATATCCAAAGACTTGCAATTACAGTTTCAGATTTGCAATGATATTGAATGTCTAAGAAATGGGAATTGGAGAGGTCGATCACGAATTGTCCAGAAAATCGTGAAAATTCAGTCCCCTTTGAGGGCGTGCCACTTCGCGCGGAATATTAGCCAATACCTCCGGCATTCGAAACGAACACTTTTTCGGAACATTAAGTTCTGGTTATTTGCTACAACGGCCGTATAAAATGCTGGCAACCTACTGGAGAGCGAAATACCTCTATTTTTCATGAATGACTGCGCTTCATGTGCACTCGAAAAGCTTGGGTATGTCATTAGAAAGAGTCTGAAGTAGAAAGAGCCTCATTTAAATACATTTCCGGGGCATTTAATAAAGGAAGACCTATTTGTCCCAATTGAAAGTCCAGAAAACCGAAGTGACCGAGACAAGAAACTTTTGACTGATGAAAAAAAAAAAAAGGGATCTAGCACGATTGTGCGCGAGTGAAATGTGGTCTGCTTCCTCGGCCGAATTGAAGGATGACGAAGGCGTGAGCGTTGATTCGTAATTACACAGTAGTGAGCACCGAAGCCAGCCCAGCCGGCGCGAGTCCAGTTTATGCTGGATGACAGTGGGGGTGGCGACAAAGATACTCGTTGTTGGTATTTGGAATTGCTCTTTTTCAAGCGCGCTTTTTCGCTGGGTGGTGGATGTTGTTGTTGAAAAAGCGAACCGCTCTCGATGATGCAGGTATGAAAATGGATGGCAGAGGAGTTGCTCAATAGGTGGGGGCTATATCCCCGAGTACCGAGGTACACCTGACCAGATATATAGAGCTAGGGCAGGGCTTCCGTTACGTACAGTCTACGTACAGTGCTCTCAGGAACGCATCTCACTGCAAAGACCAGCGAGTTTAGTATATTAGCCGTAGTCCTGACGTAGTTTCGAGAGGTCGACTCAGAGGAGGCTTGATTCGTATCGAATCGTGCGATCGAGTATTCGTATTTATTCGGAAGGTACAGTGTTTTGGCACCCGCGCTCGCTCGCGCACACTCACGAGCTTTTCGATCCTTTTGGTCCAGTGATACGCGAGAGGAAGAGAGATTGGTCCAGAGTCCTCGCCGTTATCATTGATCCCTGTGCGTCGTAGAGTGTCTACGCGAGGATTATCGTCTCGCACAAGGTCTTACCAATCTCATTCTTTTCTTCTTTTTGCATTCTCTAGATTCGTTCCATACCAAAAAAAGAGAAAACATGAGACTGTTCGCCAAACCTATCATCAGCCTCGCGCTCCTCGTGGCGCTGGCGTCCGCAAGGTCGACCGAAAGCAACGCCAAAACCAACTCCATTGACGACCAAAGTGCCCGATCCAGCGGCGGAGTATTCGGCGACCTCCGGTCCGTTTACCAAATGTACAAGGAATGTTCCAGCTCGGAACTTAGCTCCTGTCTGAAGCTCAAACTCCTCAGCGCTATGGACAGGGTGTCCCGCAACGCGCAGCTCAATGTGGCCGAGGGTGTCACTTTGGTCAAGGACAATCCCACGGATCCCGAGGAAGGCGCGCCGCGGTCCCTCCAGGATATCGAAGCCAGTTTACCGCGAGCCCTGGAAGACCGGGAGGATGCTCTCAATGCGATGATCTTCGACAAGATCGTCGGTTTCTTCCAAAGCCACACCCTCAAGCTGAAGCTACCAAATGTCGAGGACCTTCAACGTAGTCTCGTGGAAGAAGGTAGTAGATCTGGGAGGTCGTAGGATCCTGGGAGCTCCTGGGACCTCATTAACATGGCGAACGTTGTTTTTTGCAGGTCGTAAGAAGAAGAAGAACAGCGGACTCCTCGCGATCCCGTTGTTGATCGGAGGAACTTTGGTGCCGCTGGCCTTGGGAGCTCTGGCGCTCTTGGCGGGGAAGGCCCTGATAGTGAGCAAATTGGCCCTGGTCCTGGCTTCCATCATCGGCCTGAAGAAACTGGTCTCGGGCCACGAGGAGCATCACGGACACGAGGTGGTCCAAGTGGCCGCGGGTCACGGCTCCAGCGGATGGGCGAGGTCGAGCCACGACTTGGCGTACTCCGCTTACAAACCGCCCTCGTCCTAAAGGGACCGGAGATGAGAACCTCGAGGAGAAACGCATCGTTCATCTTCCATTGACCCTACGAGAACCTTTCTTCTGTGATTTCATTTCTCTTCTCTCGTCTTCTTCTTCTTCTCCCTCTCTCTCTTTCGATGTATCTTCATCTCTGCTCCCACGACCTCTCTTACCTCTGAGTCTCTACATTCGCTCTCATCCTCAGTATTTATTGTCAAAACGAAGTAATTACAATGTAATTTTCGACGTGTAACGCACGACATGTATATTTATAGATATTTAATAAATTAAGAAGTTACTTTTTTCACGTTTAAATGCGTCTTTTTTTTTTATTTCCACGAGACCCTTTTTTGCGAAACGATCGACAGCCATTCGTCAAAATCCGCGATGCGAGATTGAGACTTCCTCCGCTGGCACGAGACGCTCGTCAGCGAGTCTCCGGTCGACGGGAATTAACAGGTACTGAAATCGGTCACAAATAACGGATTTCTATCGTTTCTCGCATGATGAAGTAGATTATCGAGAGGATGAAGAAAAAAAAAAAAGGATCTTTAAAAGAATTAGAGCCTGACCGATTAAAACCTTTGGATTTGGAAAGTTTCGTCATGTGGCACCAGATGTTGGACGAGGTATCGTTTCTTTTAGGATATCGATGCAGGCCATAAGTGTACGAGCGTGAGCTTCTGTGTTGGCGAGAAACATCGAGTTACCTACATTCAAACGAAACTTGGCGAGCGGACATACACACATTTTACGCATTCACTTACATACGTGCGTTTCGTCTCTCCTTCATTTGTACACTTTTCAAGAAGTAAACCAGGCCGACCAGACCAGTCAAGCCGACCAGCATCCGTACTTGGCATGTGTGTGTGTGCGTGCCTGCGTGTGTGTATGTGTCTCTTTTTTTAAAGGTGCGCCTAACACTCTCTTCTCGTACCATTCAAGAAGAACGAGCCATCGGCATTCGATCGACGATCCTCCGATCTGAGTTGGGTGGTCGGATCGGAGCGTCTCCACCTGAAGAAATTTTCGTCAGAGTGTCAGCAGTCGCTTGGCACCGAGATTTTCCACCACGAATGCATCCCAATTCGAGAAACGGCTAGATTTCGTTCGATATCTCCGAGTGAGAACTCCTGACGGCCCAGTTCCGGGCCGAGCCGATTCTCGGCTGTCATGTCCGGGGTGGTCTTCTGGGATCTCTTCTCGTATGCCTTTATTGTTACCGGTGTGAAAACGTAACTTTCTTTTTTCATCGCCGATCTTCTTGCTTTCATATTAAACAGGTTTTTAAGCCCGTAGCCTATATTTATGTACCGATCACCTTTTTTTTTTCCTCCCAGACGAATGGCCGATCGGTTAATGGGTTTCGAGCAGCCTCGAATCTTTATTAATACACTCGAGGAGGTAAATTTAGCATTTCTTTCGGCGTTTCGGGGGGACCAGTGAAGTTTTTGGAAATCGGGGGTACAATTAATTGGAAAAAGAGAGATCGCATGTGTAGAGAAAAAGTTATTTATTGGAATCCAAATTGTTAAAATTTTGAGAATTTTCATTGGGTCAAATATTATCTTATTTTTTTTATTTTTGGAGAAATTCTATATTTCGAAAAATTTTGTTAAGCTTCCAAATTAATTTTTGATTGAGGGACTTTTAAGTTAGAAGCTGAAATTGGAAAATGGAAATTTTGTATAAAAATTTGATGGGTGAAAAAAAAGGATTGATTTTTACATTAAAAAAGTAAATTTTATTTACAATAACTTAATTGATGGAAATGCAGGATCAAGTATTGCCTTATTTTTTATTTTCGGAAAAATTTTGCTAAGCTTCCAAATGAATTTTTGGGCTAGAAGCTGAAATTCAAAATGGAAATTTAATATAAAAATTTGATGGATTAAAAAAAAGAATTAAATTTTATATCAAAGAAAAATTGTAGTTACAATAAATGAATTAGTGGAAATACAGGATGTCGATGTACTGTTCGAGACATGCAAGAACTTTATTATTAGTAGGTAAAGCGGAACTTTCATTCTTACATTCTGCGGGAGATTTCGCTGAATCTACTGGAATACTTTTCACATCCTTCTGCTTAGAAGATATTTATATTGGTATCTTCTAATTTATTTATTTACATGTCGATAACTACATTCCTCTCTTTCGCGTTTCAACATTTATTGCCTTCGAAACCAGTTTCGATATGTGGTAAGTTAATAAACCTGTAATTTGTAACATACTGCGTTCAATAATTAATTGTACAGTGACTTAGTTGTTCCGATTTGTTGCTCTCGCGTATTTGCGAAAATTGCAATTTGCATTTTTTTTTGCATTTTTTGGAAGTTCGGAAATTCGAAATATTTCTAACAATTTTTATTGCCGTTGAAAATTTTATTTCCTCATAATTTGTAGAATTCACCAATTATGAAATTTTATCGTTGATAAAAATATATAATTATTGCCAATTTTTATATTGAAAAAACGAGTAAACAAATTTTTAATGGGGAAATAAATATTTATAAAAATTTCATATAACGACTAAAATTAATAAAAGAAAAAAGCAAAATACTTGAAGCTTCTTATGAATTGTTCCAATAAATCTACTTTTCTTCCCACAAATTTTCGTGTATTTAAGGTTAACAAATTACCATGAATTATTTTTTCACGGTTCCTCCTTCGTTTCACGTCAAATAATAAAAAACCACAAGATTGTAGGTGAAAGTAAACCAAAGTAGAATTTCTTCCACGATGAATGATGTACATTTCTATCGCTCGAGAGAATGTCGTTGTATTGCATCATTCCAATCCCATTGTTCCCAAAAACCTCCGCTTCGTTATAAAAAATCCTATTATTCCCGAAAACTCCAGAATTCCTACGATTTCCACTCGAAATGCTACAAAACACTCGCACCCCAATTTCCGACCCTACCGAGTTAATTATCGGCTCGGTGCGTAATTAACGACGATTATTTTGCATGAAAGTCTATCCAATAATCGTCATTAATTATGCACACTCGCACCCCAATTTCCGACCCTACCGAGTTAATTATTGGCTCGGTGCGTAATTAACGTCGATTATCTCGCATGAAAGTCTATCCAATAATCGTCGTTAATTACGCACCAATCCAGTACCTTTTCTTCCCTCGAGTGTCCAACTTTTTGGCGAAATTCCAAAGGATTATCTCACGAAAGAATTTTCTTCTTTTTTTTTTTAATGGCATTCCCGGTCTAAGTCACTAGCGTGATTTAGTGACATTCTGGAAATTCCTGAAACGGATGGAAATAGAGGCGAGCGAACGTCGAAAGAGATAAATCGAAGGAAACCGAAGGAGATGAGGAGGACAAGAAGCAGAAGCGGAGCCAGGAAGAGTGGGTATAAACCTACACGCTCGCATGAGCACGGAACAGAACCTGTGCCTTGAAGGGGCCTTGACCTGACCTCGATCCTGCAGCGAGTTCACTCTCGCCGACGGTTTGTCGAGAGGAAAGTGTTCCATTACCGTCCGATCGTAGGCTATATATTGTAGATAGTTATTCCTATGCACCTACAAATTTTCTCTGACGAGTGTCCTCCAGGATCGAACCCATCCCCGATTTCGAGGATCCTCCGCGGATGTTATAAAAAACGACTAAGAGAGCCGTCTTTTTTTTTTTAACCATCAGGTGTATCATCAATACGGTGAAAGTCTGTCGAACGAGGGTTCGGAACCACCTGTAAACTCGACTCGTTCCGAAATGTCCTTTTCTCTCTTCGTCTGTTTTATTTTAAACACATACACGCATCCCATATTTTCAACGAGCGACTGAAAGTCTGCTGGAGGATTTGTACAATCTGATGCAATCACAAGCGGGTCCATTGATGTCGCTTCGGTTCGTTCGAATTTGTAAGAAGTGATCCTTGTTTCCTTTCCTTAGCATTTTTTCTTTTTATTTATTTCAGTTCCTTCGAATAATTTCGTGGATTCTGGAGAATTTTATTTCCACGCGAGGAAAATTCTACAGGGAGGATCGGAGAACGCGGATAACCTATGATTCGACCGTAACCTTCTGGACTCGAATTCCAACAAAGAAGATTGAATATTATAGGAGTCACGTGATCATCTTCGAAATGAAAAAAATAAATGCCTTATTTTTAAGGCAAGTTACTTAATTTTTTTAATAACGAATTTTTTCGCTATTACTTTTATTTTCAATTTTATGCAATTATAAAATGGCATCCGAGCTAGATCCGAAGCAACGTTACCCTGTAACGTGGAAATGCAGAGTGACCACCTGACCAACGGAGAGAAAGTTCAAACAATGTGCATCAGTTTGAAGAATCGACTGTCGAGGACGCTGTCCTCGAAAGTGGACATCGAAAATTTGTCTCCAAAATCTCTCTTACGATATTTGTTTAACGTTTTGGGGTTCTCGAGGAAATCACAGTGAATTCTATCATTAGTGACACTCCGACAATCTTTTGTCCATTTTTGTTTGAGCCACTTTCAGTACTCCCATGGACTCCCAAAAATTTTTACACTTACAATTAGTTCCAGGTTCTACAGATAAAATTTTCTTTTTACTTTAATTTTATAATTGTATGAAAATACGAATAACAGTTACAGCAATAAATTTTGTTAATAAGAAATTCAATAACTTGATAACAAAGCATTTATTTTTTTCCCCCAGGCAGTGAAAAATTTATTTATTTTTTCATCTGATCACGCGGCTCTTTAGTACCTACTCACCGGAGATCTCCGCGTTCTCTGGTCCTCCCTGTATAATCCTCTTCGCCTTCGAAAAAATTCGGAGAATAAAAAAATGAGGAATTCCTAGAAAGTAAAAATGTTCATTTTGAAAATGATCACGTGACTCCTGTAATATTCATTCCTTCAGAGACGGAATTCGAGTCCAGAAGTTTACGCTCGAGTCATAGGTTATCCGCGTTCTCCGGTCCTCCCTGTACAATTCTCCGCGCATAGAAAGAAAAATTCTCCAGAAGGAACTTTTCTACTGATAAAAAGAAAATTTGTTTCTCAATTTTTTTCCTAGCTTCCTCGCCAGACATTTTTTGCGCCATGCACGCGGTCGAGAGTTCGGAAAGTGCAAGTGGTTTTATAATAATATTAATGCTCGACGGGCGTAATGCCACGGTCTTTCGTGAACCCGCTTAGGAGGTGGAACCAGCGGAACAAAAAAAAAAAACTGGCGGACATTTAAATAATAAATTACCGTCAATTATTTCAAAACAGGCCATTTTTGGCCGATCGCAGTTTGAGCCGCGAGAGGCGAGTTCCAACGCTGCCCGGCGTCCGCTCTTTCATTGATAGCCGCCTGGAGTCTGAGCGTGGCTCCATTGACGGATCCTCTTATCGGCTCCTAACGATGACCGCTCGGCTCGGCTCAAGGAGTTTCTGCAAGTTCGGAGAAAGTCCGGCTCGCATCCACGTTTCGTCGTACGTCGAAGCAAGTTAACGTGGTTGTGTTTGATATTTCTTTCTTTTTTTTTTTTCTAGACATGAGACTTTGGGGTCATTGGGAGGCGCGGCTCGTCCTCTCTGAGGAGGTCTGGCGCAAACCCACCTCGTACAACGACGAAGCTCGGCCAACACGCGCATTCCACAAAAACCGTTAAACGGTCCGCGCGATAACTACCAGAATATATTAATTTTCGAAGAACCTTAAGCCTCCTCTTTATGGTCATTACTTTGCGGATGATTCCCGTACATGGATCCTCAACGAGAACACGCGCCTTCCGCTAAATGTATCGTTAATGGTCCCTTAATGACGCCGAATCGTGGTGATGTACCGTAAATGACACCAAGTACACGCGTTAGCAAGAGTGTTTTACATGAAGCAGTTTTTCAAATTCATCTCGAAGATCTGGCGCTCGTGTTCCCCGGCTCGACAGCCACTTACATGCATGTAATGGTTGTCGGATGTTCATTCCACGCGTGGTTTAACGATCGTTAGGAAATGTCCATTTTTGTTGGTCTCAAATTTGGAAGTTTCAATTTTAGAACCGTCAAATTTGGCCCTCGAATTTCAGGACCTCGAAATTGGGGCCTTCTATTTTGCCACACCAAAAGTTAGAGCCTCTAACTTACAGATCGCGACATTGGGCCTTTAATTTTGAGACCCCAAATTTGGGGCCTTTAAATTTGAGACGAATAATTTGGGACCTTTAATTTTAGGAACGCAAATTTGGTGCCTTTAATTTTGGAACCCCGAAATTGGGGCCTCGAATTTTAGGAACCCCAAAATTAGAGCCTCTAATTTTAGGACCTCGAAATTGGGGGCCTTCTATTTTGGGATACCGAAAGATAGAGCCTCTAACTTACAGATCTCAAAATTGGGCCTTTAATTTTGGGACCCCAAATTTAGGGCCTTTAAATTTGAGACGAATAATTTAGGACCTTTAATTTTAGGAACGGAAATTTGGCGCCTTTAATTTTCGAAACCCGAAATTGGGGCCTCGAATTTTAGGAACCCCAAAATTAGAGCCTCTCATTTTAGGACCTCGAAATTGGGGCCTTCTATTTTGGGATACCAAAAGTTAGAGCCTCTAATTTTCAGATCTCAAAATTGGGCCCTTAATTTTAGAACCCCGACAATGGGGCCTCTAATTTTGGAATTTCCAAAATTGAGGCCTCTAACTTCAGGACCCCGAAATGGGGGCCTCGAATTTTACGACACAAAATTTGGGGTTTCTAATTCTAGAAAATTGATGAAACGAGATTCGAACTCAGGGTCTTCGTTCTAATTAGCGCGCAATAACGACTTCGACTGGAAAGTAAATCTTAGTTAAATTGCAAAGTGCGAAAATTTTCAATGAATCTATTCGAGTGTTCAGAATTTGCCTGCATAGCAATTCTCGAACCGGGTCTCCATCTTATTAACTTCCACTTTCATTTTAGCGTTTATAAACGTCTTCGGAATATATTGATATAAGAGAAACTTGTATAGTAATTCCAACGATGTAGGTGTACCGTCGCAATTTGTAGGAAACAAAACTTGGTTGTCGACATCTTTCACTCTTCGTTAAAAGAAAAAAAAAACAGACTTTTTGGCATTGTAACCTAGTTAATTTTATATATGTGTGTATGACATCGCGAGTAGCGAAATTTTCCCATGTCTATCTGGAATTCCTACAACTAAAAAAAAATATAATTCGATCGTAGTTTCTTCCTTTTTTTTTGTACACTCCGATTTGAAATGATGTTACGCGATTAGTATTCAGTCAAATGCTCGTAGAATATAGGTTGCTGCATAGACTCATGACTGATGCATTTGTGTTTCACTAGTAGGAATAATTTACAAAAACGATTTACAAAAAATATTGTAGGTTCTAAAGTATATTTTAATTTTTCGAAGAATTTTGTTATGTTTAATCAAATTTTATATAAAATTAGGGCCTCAAAATGGGACCTCAAAATTAGGACCTATAATTTTAAGATCCTAAATCTAGAGCTTCTATTTGCAGAATCTCAAAATTAGGATTTCCAAATTTAGGGGTCCAGAAATTGGGGTTTCCGAATTTAGGGTCTTAAAAATTGAGATTTCCAAATTTAGGACCCCAACAATTGGGGTTTCCAAATTGAAGGCCCCAAAAATTGAAATTTCCAAATTTAGGACCCCCAAAATTGGGGTTTCCAAATTTAAAGCCTCAAAAATTGTAATTCCCAAATTTGGGAGCCCCAAATTAGGATCGTGAATTTTCGAAATTTGAAAATAGGCTCAGAATGCTAATTTACAAAAACCATCTTTCAATTGTAATTTCGTGGAAGCCCTATTTTTTTTGTAATAAATCAACGAAATCACCAATTAACAAAATACCGATTTCCGGTAAATGGGGAAAAATACACGTGTTTCTAGAAAGTGTGGGACCCTATCTCCACGAAAAATTGGTAAGAAGAGCCGATGATCGTGAGATGCCCTTACCGAAAACGAGCGACTAATGCCTACGGGCAAACACGGTTCCTAAGTGAGAAAAAATCCTTCTTTTTTTTTCGGTGCCTTTGACCGCGGCAATCTACGAGCGGCTGGATACAGCTCACCTGGGATGGTAGTAGCCGAAGGGAACATAAAAGGGGAAAAGAAAGGGGAAACAGCGTGGGCATCTGAGAAAGCTTGTGATCTTTTTCTTCTTTTTTTTTTCCTTCCCATGTATCTAGATATGTCGTATTCTAATGCGTCGGCACACGTGCGTGTAATATACAAACCCGAAGTGTCTTGAAAGACACACGCACACGAATTTGCGTACGAGCCAACACCCGTTGTGTACACACGAGGAAGATAATGTGTAGACACGGATGAACGAACGAGTGGATGACCAGTCGTTGAAGAACCAATAGCTTACATAAAACCGCTGGTGGGGGACATCAAAATTTCAAAAACGTACGCGGGCCCCTTTCGCGACGAGGATAAAAGGCAGCATCGTGATTCTTTCAGGCAGTGTCGATACGATCGCCGTCGGTCAAGGAGTCGGAAAAAAAAAAATACAGTCGATACGTTATTCCGTATTTTTTTTAAACAGTGACACGAAGATCGATCGGAGCAAACGTTGATCGAAGGGACTGATAAGTGAAGAAGACCAAAGAAAAGCCAGGAAAAATGTTCAAATACGTGTTTATCGCCGTACTCGCCGTCAGTGCAGCCTGGGCTGCACCGGCCTCCCAGGACGCCCTGGAGGCCCCGTCCCTCCTGGAAGAGGCCATCGGACTTTACTCCTCCTGCTCCGGCGAGCAGGACGTCAGCGTGTGTTTGAAGCTCAAGGCCCTGAAGTTCGTCGACAGAGCCGCCAGGTCGGCCAACCTCGACGTCTTCGACGGATTAAAGTTCGTGCAAACCGACGAGGCCAAGAGCGACAGGTAAGGATCCCCCGAAACACCCGGTTTCCCTCCGCTGAGCCACGATGAAAGTGACAAGACTCGCCACTTCCGCGAGGACACTCGAGATCTAGTAGTGAAAGGACTATGCAAGTGTGCGATCCTCTTGCCTGCAATATTATGTCATCCAAAGCCATCCTTAGACTCGTTAAGTAAGAATCGGGACCGTAATTGCCATTGTCCTTGTCTTCCAGCCGAGCCGACAGCGGCAGGTCTCTCAATGACATCGAATCTTCTTTACCGACCGAGCTGGAGGCCAGGGAAGCCGCCGTGGACGATGCCTTGATGGACAGGACCGCCAAGTTCCTCTCGACCCACACCGTGGAGCTCAGCCTGCCCGAAGAGGTTTCCCGGTCGTTCGACGAAGGTACGTATCGGTGACTCTCGATGGTCCGGACTCGTTTCGTTCCGGAAGAAATCTCACTCTTGTCCCGTTGCAGCTCGTGGCAAGAAGAAGAAGATCGTGAAATCCCTGCTGCCGATCCTCCTGCTACTGAAGCTGAAGGCCCTGATCCCGATCGCCCTGGGAGCCCTGGCCCTGGTCGCCTTCAAGGCTCTGGTGATCGGCAAGATCGCCTTGATCATCAGCGTCATCATCGGTCTGCAGAAGCTGCTGGGCTCCAAGCACCAGAGCTACGAGGTCGTGGCCCACCCGGTGCACAGCTACGGGCACGAGGAGCACCACGACCATCACGGTTGGGCGAGATCGGCGGGATCCGACCTGGCCTACAACGCCTACAAACCGGCGAATTAGGGCGAGGAGTGACGAATTATTTATTTTCTAATCCCCAGTAACAATTTCTTCTCGTCAACGGCAAGCATCGAAGCCAAATAATGGGCGAAATGATCGGCAGAGGACAAAAGCGAGGATCTAATGACACTTCACGCCGACAAAGACAACCGACAGACGTGCATACATACAGACAGACGGACGGACAGACAGACCATATTGCTCAGGGAAACGGACGTGACTGCCATATTTGATTTGACGCGTGGTTTGTCATCATGCCATTAACTGACCATCGCAATAATAATGATAATGATAACAGTACCGGCAGACTTGACTCGACGTACGCTACCGATCGATCCATGGACGGAATGACTCTCGGCACTCGGACTACTCGCATTTCGGAATCACTCGAGGACGGTCGACGCCCTGGACGTGGCATCTTTTTTTATAGTACAAGTCACAAATTGTTGTATTTAATAGAACATTGTTCAGACGCGAGAAGAGTTAACAGGTCGCAGGAAGGAATGCTCTCGATCGTCGATGACCCTTGAATCGGATCCAAGTGATTCATAGTCAAGCCATACCAGCACGAACCCTCCGGTTCTTATCTATTATTTAACATTACTCCTAATTCGTCGTTATTTATATCGCAAGCATGCGGATCATTGCCATGAATGAATGTAACTTATGTCATTGGTGTAATAACTTATGAAATTATTTATAAATAAATATACTATTTTGTACGACACGCGTTGACGGACTTTCTCTTTCACCCTGGATCCTCTTCTAACTTTCTAACTCCTTTTTGACAATCGTCATCGTCATTAGACTTATCACCCTGCTTTGTCTCCCGCTCCAGCGGAACTCTGCTCTTGTTTGGATGCATCCGGTGTATCGAATATCGTACACGACACCTCAAAAAAAAAAAAAAAAAGAAGCGCCGGCAAAGTGTATACTTTCGCTTCTTTACGGATCTTCCAAGTGAAACTGATTGTTCCTTCGTGTGTGAACGCCCTCCGACGCCTATAAAGGTGCCCGATGGCGAACGCTATTGTTTCAGTTCTCTCTTGAATTTTTCACGAGCATACAATGGCTCGTATGGTTCTTTGACGAGAGCGGGGAATCTTCCGATCCAGGAGAAATTCGCTAGAAAATATGAAACTTCAGCTCCGGAGTCTGTATTTTCTGGTACTCGCCTCCACGGGGTTGACGGTGATCATGGAGCCCAAGGATGACCCGAGACGAAAATTGGGCGAAGAAGGACCGACTTTCGACCAGTCCATCGGTCACTGTTTCGCTCAGAAGGTTTATGGCACCTCCGAGTGCATCAATCGCGGGGTCCTATCGGTCCTGCAGTCGCTGAACGAGAAGCAGGAGCTGAATTTCGGCGAGATCCAGTTGGAGAGATCCGCCGGTCAGAGTCGCGACTTGTTGGACTTCGATTACGACCCGAAGGACCTCAACAACGTCTTGAGAGCGGCCACGAAGCTGATGGAGGGCAGGAGCATGAAGTGGGATCTCGCTAATTTTTATCCGGGACTACAAATGCGGGTCGGGCCCACAATCAGTGGAAATGGTGTCCTCGAATTCGTGGTAGATGAAAGGGTCTCTTCTTACGGCGATCGGCAACTCGGAACAGGTTTGTTTTACGATTACGCATGAATACACGGATAGGTTGTACTAAATTCTTCGGAATAAATTATTTTACAGTTATAAACGCTTCCCGACACCATCAATCATTCGAACTCGCGTCTAATAGCTCAGTTTTCGTCGGAAATCGGGTAGCCGAGGTTTAGGATCACCGGGAAAGTATCGAAAAATCTTTGGGTATTCATCGAATGCCTTCGTTCGTGTCTCGCCAGTAATGGGACTATTTGTTATTCCACATGTATTGAGTCTAGTAGCACATTGCCTCGACCACGGATAGTTTTTTACAGTTTGCCTCTAGGAATTTTAAATTTGACCCGATTCGATTGAAATTTAGGAACCGATCTCTCGAGTGTCTGCAAATAAATTAATTAGTCAGAAACTGAATTTCCTCTAGGGGATGCTACGAGTCAACTTAGGGCCAACTTGATTCAGGGTAGGACTGGAATTTGGGGTGACTGGTACAAAAGACAAAATGAGATTGAAGTGACAAAAATTGGTACTTTCAAATTTGGGACTTCGAAAATTGGAATTTCCAAATTTGAGACCCCGAAAATTGGTATTTTCAAATATAGGACTCTAAAAATTGGGATTTCCAAATTTGGGACCCCAAAAATTGGTATTTGCAAATTTAAGACCCCCAAAATTGGTATTTCCAAATTTGGGACCCTAAAAATTGGAATTTCCAAATTTGGGACCCCAAAAATTGGTATTTGCAAATTTAGGACTTCCAAAATTGGTATTTTCAAATTTGGGACCCTAAAAATTGGTATTTGCAAATTTAAGACCCCCAAAATTGGTATTTCCAAATTTGGGACCCTAAAAATTGGAATTTCCAAATTTGGGACCCCAAAAATTGGTATTTGCAAATTTAGGACTTCCAAAATTGGTATTTCCAAATTTGGGACCCTAAAAATTGGTATTTGCAAATTTAGGACCCCCAAAATTGGTATTTACTAATTTAGGAGCCCAAAAATTGGCATTTCTAAATTTAGGGCCCCAAAAATTAGCATTTCCAAATTCTTGATTTTCGGTCAATGGGGAAAAATACACGAAAACGTGGTAAGAAGAGCCGAAGATCGTGAGGTGCCCTAACCGAAAACTAAATGACTAAGAGCGCTAAGAGCCAACTTGGGCCATCTTGATTCAGGGATGGACCCGAATTTGTGGTGACTGATACAAAAGACAAAATCAGATTCCCAATTTCTAAATACTGCATGGAACAGAAAAGCTTGAGAAAAAAAAAGAAAGTTGCAAAAATGTTAACGACGATATTCTACAAATTGGGAAAGAAGAGATACTTGTAATACTTGCATTACCATAAAAACCGGTTCCAGCGAAGTAAAGTGCAAACATAATAGTTGCCTGTAACACGGATTTCATTAAGTTTCACCTACATACTACAGCCGAGACACGAACCAAGTTCAAGGTTAGTGACTGTAGTGACCGAGTAGCGCGGGAAGGCCTTCGAATCGGTTCGAGCTTCTCCCGATAGTTGGCAGCACGATCAAGGCCTTAGACCCAGGACTTTAGTGTAACATCAAGATTTTTTCGTAATTAGGTTAATTAAGGAAAATGAAGATTTTGAATTTAACCAGAGCTGTATAAAAATTGCCCCGATCATTTTCCAAATTCGTTCATCCAAAAATAGAGTTTAGTTATGGTTTAAATTTTTATGTAAATATAAATTTGTAATTATCACGATAATTTTTAATAAAATTATACTTTTTTCGTTTCTTCAGGTAGAACTTTAATGAAACAATTGGTCCTGCCCTTCCTGCTTGGGTTCAAATTCAACTTGGCTGCCCTGATACCGCTACTGTTTGGGGTGCTTCTCATAATTTCCAAAAAAGCCTTGCTTTTAACCAAAATAGCCATCGTCTTGAGCGGTTTCCTGGGATGGAACTCACTGTTTTCTGGATTTTCCGGGCAAGGTGGATTCAACGGATACAACCCATATGGATACGGACCTCAAGGAGGTGGCGGCTCGTATCCAGGAAGCCAGTATCCGCTGAATTTTTATAAGGCATCCGATTACAGTAATTATCCTGAACATGTTATTCGGGAAGTCGTTAACGTTTATGAGGCAGATTCGGGGGCCGATCAGGACGACGGGCGGAGCAGTAAAAACTTCGTTTGGACCAGGAACGCATAGTTTGCTTCCTATTAAATTTTTTGTTGTTTATCGAAAAAAAAACTTCTTTTCTTTTATTTTGTTGATAAAAATATAGATTCTCGATATTTGATTATAAACATTGTAATTACCGAGTGGCCTTGAAGGCATCTTCCATAATTTTGGATAATCAGGAAACCAAGTAATTGATCTAAATTGGAAGAAGTTTTGGAATCTAAAAAAATTTTGAAAATACAAACTTCGTGAAGCAAAACGCTCCCGAGTGTTAAAAAAAAAATTTGTTGATTATAACTTTTCACTTT
This sequence comes from Gasteruption jaculator, assembly GCA_949825005.1. Lineage (NCBI taxonomy): Eukaryota > Metazoa > Arthropoda > Insecta > Hymenoptera > Gasteruptiidae > Gasteruption > Gasteruption jaculator. The sequence continues at coordinate 1,703,569 of OX463761.1, forward strand.
CCTGCAGGAGAAAGGTGTTAATTTGTTGAAACCACAGAAGCCTCGGCATCTCCTCACTGTCAGATACATTTATATATATATGTATATATTATACACATTCAGATTCGAAAAATAAAAATTGCAAAATTTCAGAATCGAGTTAAAAAAAAGAAGAATTTTCGAAATTCGAATTAATGTACCGATTATTTTTGTAAATATAAAAAATTCGTGTTATTGTATCGATCCTTAATGTAATAAAAAAAATTGTGTGTAAAAAAAATTTTCGTTTTTCAATTATTTTTGTTTGAAGTGAAAGAATTAAATATGACAATTGTGGGCGAATGAAGAAAAAATTAATAATTAGCACTAATTAGCAATTAACACCAAAACGTCTACTTATTAGTACCGCGCAGACGTTCTGCGAAGCTTCTCCATCCCTACCATAGACTTTATACATGTCACGTGATAGGAAGCTGCGCTTTGACCGACGTAGTAGGCCCTAGGCGCGAAATTCAAACCCAAATTCGCTCTACGGGTCACCCTGAATTTACATAAAATGCGATAATTGTTAAAAAATTATTTACCTATTTCGTATTTGATATTTATGCATTTCTGCTTATCGGTATTATAAAATCCAATTTTCCCGATACCTATATCTATCGATTTCTTCGAATCGAATAATTTTAGAAACCGCTTTAGATAATTAACGAAGAAAAAATGGAACAAATGCAGTTAATTGCCAGCTCTACCTACTTCCACCAACTTCACTATCGATATCACAAAACTGCATATCTCGAGAACGCGATGCACTGGCAAGTACCAGTACGTAGATCCTATTGTGATTATTACAGCTTTCGCTGAAGTGTTATTACCTGCAACCTGTTCTCAAATCCATCCTCCGATGATACCCGCATGAAGGTACGAGCTTTCTTTATTTTCTCGTTGTTCTCCTTTCCGCGTTATTCGCGAGAAATGTTACAGCATCATAGATATAAATTGATATCCGGGAAATGCCTGTAACACACGCGAGGGTCCGTGGAAGAGAAGAAATCACTTCAACGACTCTGTTATGGTTATTAAACCATTTCCTTTAGTAGCGTTTTATTGCGCAGCTTTTACTGCGTTATTATATGAAATTATTATTGGAAAAGATGCTCATAATCCTTTTTCGAAACTTTACATCCGCTTCTTCTGTACCAAAACCTTGGATTCTAGTGATACAAATTTCCTAATTGGAAGTTCAATGTTTCAATTATTTCAGGTATCACTACAAATTTTGGAAATCGCGATTTAGTGCCTTCCAAAAAAACAAAATTTTTTTTTTAAATGCCTTACTCCAATAAAAAATTTTGTGCCGCAAGTATAAAATATGTCCAGGAACTAGGAAGTCCCTAGACATTTTTTCGGGTGACTCAAATGACAATAATTAAATGTGTAACAAGTTTCGAACCAGTACCCTCGTATTTAACAGACAAAGGAGTAGCTTTCTTTCTGTTTCACGGTAGTTTCGGACAATTCGTTTGTCCAACGACCATCTTGTTGTTTTTTTTCTTCTCAGACCCAATCCATTCAAGGTCCTTAGATCCTAGAGATAAAAATTGTGCAAGCTCAAGCCACAGAATTAATTCCAGTAGCGCTACGAATTTTAGAAACCACGGTCTAGTGCTTCCGAAAATGAAGTTTCTCAAATTCTAACCTCCAATAAAATAACAACCAAAATTAAACCAAATTTAACAATTCTAAGCTAGGTCCAGAAACTGAAAAGTCCCCGGAAATGTTTGCGATCGAGTTTAATAACGAGAATCAAAGACGCAATAAAAAATTTTGGACGCCACAACCTAGTCCTTCGAAAAAAAAACCTTTTCGAATTTTTTCCCCCGAAAAGAAAAATTTATGCCACGATTATAATGTATGTCCGGAAACTAGGAAATCCCTAGAAACCTTTGCGTTTGAGTTTAACGACAAGAATGCCCAACGTCCATCCTGTTATTTTTTTTCTCCTCGGACCCAATATATTCGAGGTCCTTAAATCCTAGTGATAAAAATTTTCCAATTCCAAGGCGTGAGTTAATTCCGGTACAACTACGAATTTTTGAAAGCACGATCTGACGCTTCCAAAAATAAACTATTTCGAATTTTTTCCTCCACCAAAAAAAAAAAATTGGGCCACGATTATAAAGTATGTCCAGAAACTGGGAAACCCCTAGAAATGTTTGCGGTCCAGTTTAATAATAAAGAATTAAATGTGTAACGAGATTCGAACCAGTGCCCTCGTAATTAACGGACAAAGGAAGAGCTCTTTCTTTCGGTTTCACGGTAGATCCGGACAATTCGTTTGTCTAACGTCCGTCCTGTTATTTTTATTTTTCTCCCTAGACCCAAATAGACGCGGCCGGTTCGTAAAATAAACGGTATTTAGTTTAAAGTTATCAGGATCTTCCGTTCAAGGTTCAAGGCTCGTTTGTTAACGGGGTCAGAGGGATACTTACTTACGAGGCTGTGTACGACATTGTTTTGGTTCAGGACACCACGTTCCTCTCGTAAGAGACGTTAAACAGCGCGTGCACCTGCGGTGTAAATTGCAAATGTGTATCATCATAGAGTTTTCAGAGCTCCATGGAAGGAGTTGCCTGCCCGCGCCTGGATATAAAACCATCTCTACTTTGTGTTTGACTTTAGTTTGTAGACTCGACTGCACCCGGAGTAGATTTAGTTTGCGGAAACTGGAAGACCCGTAACGCGAACGCAAGGACGCTTCGAGGCTCGTGAGAAAGCATGAAACGGATTGAAATTGTCACAGGCTACCTCGTAGTCCTGCTGCAGCTGGTCCTTGGCAAAAATGAGTTCACCCAAGTCCTGGAGAAGTGCTCGACGGAGAAAAGCACCTTCGACTGTTTCAAGAAACGGGCCCTGGAGATCCTGGACACCGCCATCAGAGACGACACGGTCTACGTCGTCAACGACTTCGTGTCCATCGGCAAGGACTCCAATGCCGTCAAAAATAGCCTGGACCCGGCAAAGGAGGGCAATCTCACCGAGAGGAGCTTGGACGAAGAGCTGGACCAGAAGTTCCACCAGTATCTGGCCTCCAGGAGCATACAATTGACCATTCCAGGGGATGCACTCGAAGGTATTTTGTATTTTTTTTTTTTGGGTACATTAAATCCAATGGATGTAGAAATCGGTGAAAATGAGTTCCTATTCACGCCGCGTGGGACGCTATAGTGTACGCTATTGCGTTTGTCGCAACCGGCTGGGCCTGAACGGAGAGTCCTGTAGCGTTTAACGTGTTAAATGAACGATGCAGGTTGGAAATGCGAATTATCAGTGATAAGGAGTCGTTTACCGTGAAAATACCGTTACGTTGAAGGCATTAATTTAGACCAGAAAAGGCCATTAGTTGAATTCTTGAAAGGTTCGAAAGTAGTGCAATCGTTGAGTTGTTTTTGTTCTTTCCATTGATGGGCAATAATCAATAACAATAAAAATAAAAAGGGCACGTCCGTTCCTTCTTCGCGGGACTTGAACGTCTGATGCAACATTTATCGCGATACTGCAAATTTTATGCAAATTTCCCCTTTCTTTTAGAGAAATTGTATCGAGTATTGAGAATATTCAATTAATTCCAGGTGTTTTTATCAATATTCATGAAGGAAGAAACAGTACAGTTCCAGTAGATTCGTTTCAGTATCCTGCTCACGCTAGAAGTGAAAAGAGCACGATTAACGAAAGGCCATAAATTGGAATACACTAGAACTGCATTAATTGTCCTTTATTAAACGATAGAAAGTTTGAGTCCCATTGGAAATACGAATTATTTTTTTTTAAATATTTTTTGTCACTTGATTTTATACAATCTTAGGGAATTTGTTAATTAATAACAGCCAAGAATAGCGTAGCGTAAAAATATAAAAATTATGTGAAAAAATTAATAATTGGAATGTTCTCCGTTTTCAGGAAGAAAGAAGAAGGACAAATACGGTGGTGCTTTACTAATGGGCGGCCTTGCAGTGGCCGGTAAGTATTAGATAAATTAATTAAATGGAATATAAATAATTCCAAGCCACTAATTAAAGCGCAAAATTAATCGGAAAAGATCTAGAGCCTCGATTAATTGTTTTAAAAAATTCAAATTGTGGCTAAACTCCTTGTTGCTAGGGGCAGATGATTGGGACATAAAGAAAACTGCTTTACCATCAGTCACGATCAGTGCAAACCCTGCATATCAATTATTTTCTTCGAGAAAATCAATTTCCCAATAAATAACCAAAGCTACGACCGTGATATTTTCCCACAGGAAATATTAAATTACTCGTTACGTGATTTATAGGTGTGCTGGCACAATTGGCGTTTGGCAAGATCGCCTTTCTAGCGGGTACAGCCTTGTTGACGGCGAAAATTGCATTGGTGCTAAGTGCAATCATCGGGTTGAAGAAACTGGTATCTGGTGGAGGCGGTGGAGGTGGACACGAAGTAATTTATGCAACGGCTTCGGAACACGGTGGAGGCGGTGGATGGCAGCGGTCATTCGGAGCCACTTGAGGGCCCACGGGACAGTATTATTATGCGATAATTATTTAAATAAATAATCCTTGGTGTTACTTTATTTATTCGACGATACCACATTGCAACGCTCACGATTTTGTATTGTTGTTATTTATGGAGGAAGAAAATTATGAAAAGAAAGGATACCGTGTCTCGATACTTTTTTTATCCGTTCCTTAGAGAAAAGTTAATTAGGAATGATATTAAGTAATTGGAGTTAATTGAGAATAATTAAGTTGTAGGTAATTAATTAATGAGAAACTCTTTTTAGTAAAAAATAAATAACCTGGTTATTGTTATTTGGTACAAATAAGTTTATAATGGTTTCAGATGTGGAATAATTTATTTGAATTACGTCGTCTTCGGAGTATGCGAAATTCATGGTTCTAGGGGAAAAGCAAATCCAAAAATCTCTAGATTAATTTTATAAGAAGTCACGGGGCTGGAATAAACAAATAAACAATTATTCCCTGGTGAATAAACTCACAATCGTGTTGGTATTGGTACCACATACCGCAAATATTGCAGCAGGCGCTATAAATAAATTTATTAAAGAAAAAAAAAAAACGCGTCTTAATTATAAATAATTAAATACGGAGATTTTAATTACAGTTACTCAATAAACTAGAAACACTTTTTATTAAAATATACATAACCGGGTTGTCATCGTTTCTTATTATTAAGTAATTATGGTTGATTACAAATAATTAAATCGTGGGTAATTAATTAATAAATAACTCTTTTTATTAAAAAAATAAATAGCCTGGTTATTATTATTCGGTACAAACAATTTTAAAATAGTTTCAGGTGTAGAATAAATAATCACTCTGCAAAGGTAATGATTCTAGGGGAAAAAACAAAAGAAAAAAATCCCTAGATAATTTTTTTAAGTCACAGAACTGGAATAAACAAATAAAAAATTATTCTCCGTTGAATAAACTCACGACCGCGTTGGTATGTGCACCACGTAGCGCAAATATTGCAGCAAGTACAATAAATAAATCTATTAAACCAACAAAAAAAAAACGCGTGTTACTTGTTCACTTGCAGCTTACAACTCCTGTCCTGCAGTAAAACGTGAGAAATCACACCGACTCGCTTTGCTTCTTGCCGATTCTTCGATGTGAGTTTTCCAATCGCAGTAACAATGTAACTGGACGGAAAGCCACAAGTATTGCTGAACATCTTTCTCCCCATATATAAGTGGCGAATCTTCTTTGATCTTCTGATGGAATCAAGAAGAAGTATATCAAGGAATGAGGTCGAAAAATAAGGTACCAGGTAAAGTCACGATATAGTCATAGAATGGCGGAATAAAAGTGTATGTGTGTGTATAAATATATATATATATATATAAATATTTTTTTTTATTATGAAACATATTAAAACGTTTAACTACAAGTAATGAAGACAATGGGAATATAAATATGGATCTATGTACTAATGTATACGCATATATATATGTATATATAAGTATATATAATATGGTTATTTATTTATTTATTTATTTATTTATTTTGTACCTTTTTCCTTATTTTACGTGTCGATATTAGAACATATAGAAGTTCTTACGAAGAATCAAACCGTGAAGCGTAACGTCAATTTGATGAGACAAATGCGAATCATATATATTTTTTTTTTATCCGTCTTTATATATAATTTCTTTCGACAACGAAATCCTACGTTTCTTGCCTATGTAGGTTCCTCTGTATTTCCCGGTATTTCGATGCACTCATTTTCCGGCTGAGAGATGCATCTTTTAGTTTGCATTCTTTTTTTTTATTGTCGACGAATATCCTAAGTGTTTCCTTTTTTTTTTTAAGGTGAAACAATTTCTACGAGGTCCTGGAATTTTCAGGATTCTGAAGTTTCGAGAAAATATTTATTTTTACAGAAAACCAAAAAGCTATTTTACAGAAATTTGTAACTTGCACAAAAATTGGATTTTTATGAAAATCTATAAAAAATAAGTAAAATATATAATAGAGAATTTAGAATTTCAACCAACTCGATGTTGAACCTTTATATTTTTTTTTTTTTGGTACAGACGCAACGTCATCGCGCATGATTAATTCCAGTCTCGGACTGTGTTTTCTCAGTTATGTTTTTTTTTCCAGCTTCCCTTCTAAAGCCTTTCAGGAGCATCGGACTGTGGAAAGAACGCGTCAAGAAAGATGACGCTATAGAATTTATATGATATTATATTTATTCTTTTTTTTTTTACGTTGCATTTTTTCTTCCTCGATGGGATAATGACGTATCAGTGTCGGAAGTATTTATATTATTTACGCTCTGTCGCAGCATAAAGAAAAAGTAATAAAAAAGCAACATTTATTGTCGCAAAAACTACTTCGTTAATTTTAACAACAATTTCCATGATACCCAATTTTAAGCATCAACTGTCACTTTTAACTCATCAACTTTTGTCCTTTGCCTCAAAATCTTTCCCTTTATCCACTTTTTCTCGCAAAACCAACAATTTACGTACAAACAAAAATCTCTAAACGGACGAACACCGAATTGGAAGAAAAAAAACCATTGCCAAGATATTGGCCAGAGTCGGTGCAAGGTGCCACGATAAGGTTCGAATCGACATAAATTACTCACAGAAAAAAAAAAGAATTCGCTTCTAAACAACAATAAAACCACACAGAGAAAATTATTAAGGGTCTGGGCTTCCTTGGTCCACGTATCTGGCGATCGGTAAGGTAGGTACCTTCCTTATCGACCTCGTTCTGACAAGGGAACCCACTGAAAAGCTCGGAAATCGGTTTAACTTGTTCCGGTTGTACTTGAAAATCGGCGGTAGATTTTTCCTTTTTTCGCGTTTCCATTCTATCTGCGACGCGATCGTCGTTTCCTTCGGTAACCTTCGTCGTAACCACCATGATGGGGCTCGTATTCCACGCTTTCGCTGTGCGTCTGTGAGTAACTGTGATGGGGATGTTTTATGATTTCATACGACGTCTTTTCACCGTGATCTGTAACATTCAGGATGACGAATTACTGTTCAATTATTTCGTTATATTATTATTATTGTTATTGTTATTCCTATGATTATTATTATTATTATTATTTTGTTGAATTTCCTTCGCCAACGTATCGAAGCTGATGGGAACGTTCCGCTCCGCGCGGTCCTGGAAGCTTTCGTGGAAACGAATAAACGTCGATCCTTGCAATCGGGTGATTACGGTTGTTGCATCGAATCGAACAAAGCTTCGAGAATGTTGCACGGAGCGGAACTTCGGTTCACTCTGCTTTTCTGCGTTTGCAACTATTGGCGGAGCGACCATTGTTGCGTTAGTAGAGCGACTACGGTTGCCCCGATGGTTGCGTTACTCCGAGCCGTTTTTCACGGTGAGTGACCGCGGCCGTAAGGGTTAGGTACGAAAAAAGGGCACCCGGTAATTAGTGTGTAAAGTAACTCGTTAATAAAGAGGAAAAAAAAAAAGAGGAGGTATTAAAATGCAAAAGAGGTCGTCCGGAAAACGCACGAGTCGGGTCACACTATTTACACCTCAGCCCACAGTGTCGATGTTCAACGCCACACGGTTATTGTTTTTAGGTCATAGGTAGAAAAGGTTTAATTGAATCCTTACGATAGAATCAATTGGCTTTTTTTTTTCTGTGACAACGCCGCAGAAAAACAACCGCAGTCACATGGTGATTAATGCTTTCGATCTGATCCTATGCGGGAAATGTGGAAAGAAGAGCTCGTTATTATTATTATTATTATTATTATTATTATTGTTGTTGTTATTATTATTATTAATATGACGCTTCATTCGTGGAGAAAATGATCAGAATGTAACAACAGTCCTCTTTCTTACAACTCGCCAATCATTTTTTATACATTTGTATCTAAAATATTGAAAATCTCGAAATTCAATCAAACCTAATATTTTATTTGTTTCGTTCAATAAACATTCCCATTTGTTTGCTATTGTACGATGCTCCAATTAATTTTCGTATAATTGTAATAATATTTTCCATAGATTTGAGAAACCGGGAGGGGGTCGTTCAATGCATACATGTTTTTTTTTAATTATTGGGGATCAACGATTGAACGATATTGGTGTTCATAAAAAAGTATTGAATTTCGTGTTCACTTACCGTGTGATTTTTTCAGAGCCAACGCTAATCCTATGGCAAGTGCAATTTTCGCAACAACCAGGGCCTTGCCCGCCACGATACCAACCGCGTGGATCATAACGTAGAGGGCCGTCGCCTTCATAGCAGCTGCCAGCAACACCAACATTTTGCCGTATCCCTTTTTGCCTTTCTTCCGCCGGGCGGCTAAAATAATTTTAATCGTGACGTGGAATTCCGTTTTTCGTTCTTCGATAATTTTCAAATCGATTGACAACCCTTTGAAATCCTTGCCCGGGAAACGATTCGAGAAACGGAAATTTTCGTTGCCCAGAATTGGCCAACGCGCGAATGCATTTGGGAGGAAAAAAAAAATGGTCCCTCCGGTTGAAAATGATCCATACCTTCCCGATGGACCACATCCAACTCGTGATCACTGCCATCCTCGTCACTCTTCCGATCGTCCTCCTCCTCGAGTTTCAAGAGCTTCGAGCGCTGCGATCGATCGGATACCACTGGATTTTGGGGCCCCCGAGGTACGCACGCCGACGAATTCTCGCCCGGCTGGCAACCGACATTCTGATCGCCGACGACCGGGTAAAGATTGACGGGATCACCGGAGACCGCGATGGCGCGCAAGCTCGACGCGAGCAAGAGGAATCTGAGAAGATGTCGAAGCATGGTTCGACAGAAACTGAGGAGAGCAGGCTTGGAGCATTTTTATAACTTAGGAAAAACGCAATTAGTTGAAATAGGGGAGTCGAGTTGCAATCATATAGAGCGTGCAATGCACCTATGGATGCATCACGTGCGTAATTACATATCGCCCTCTTGTAAATTGACTTCCGTGCGATTACTCGGGAGTTGAGTTCGAGTTTCGAAAAAATCGTACGTGCGAAAAACGACGGGAGCGCGCCTCCGTTAATTGAGATTCTCGCCACTTTCTTGCTGCGTGGAAATAATGGCAAGACGTTATTAAACGCTTCCCGCTTGTCCGATAATGCCCATGTAAATATTCCCGATACACATGAAGGATCGCCGTAAGTATCGAAAATACCTGTGATTTCATTCCCAAGGAAATCAATGTTTCTCGGTTATGGCCAATAATGAGCCGAGAATCGAACACGCGACCTCGATGTTGAGGTCGTGGGTCCGAGTCCCGATTTTCCCACCAACGGCAGCCTGGGTTTCCTCAATTGCGCATCTACCGTGCCATTGTTTCGTCGCTTTTATGAACCTTTTCCGGGACACAAAGGACACATTCGGAGGAAACAGGACTCCCGAAGTGGACACCGTAATAACCGGTGACAAAACAATCTCGGGATCTTTCCTCGAAAGCGCCTATCGTGGAATCGGAGTGCCGCGGTTACATACTGGCAGGCGCTAATTAGAGAGGTAACTCGAGAGAAATAAACAATTTTCACCCTCCCTTTTTTTCCGCTGAACCTCCCACGACTCGAAGCGTACCGAGATAAGGCGACGCGAGCGGAAAGTGGAGAACGAGGTCTAAAAAGGTACTTTTTTGTATCTGCCGTGGCTGCTTTGGCGAGTGGGTACCGCGCGTCTATGTGTTTTGTATGCCACTGGGCCGATCGAGCATCCTCGATTCGTTTCCTCTCCGGGGAGAGAAAGAAGAGACTCTTCCGAAGGTTGCTGTGAACTTATGGTCTGGCGTCCCACCGGACGACCTCAAGCTTTCTCAATTATGAATCATATAACACCCGGTAACACCTGTTGGGTTTAACGCCATCGCTCATAATTCAATGATAAATCTTTCGACCGATTATTATCCTCCGAGAAAGTCCCTAAATGTTGTACTAGCGAGTAGCGAAACGCTAGCAAAACTCTGGCGAAACCTTGGCAAGACCCTAGCAAACCCCAAATCTTATATTTATCAGGTGTATGATCTTACTTTCGCCGTTTTTTAACCCACTTTTACCACCCTAGCAAAACCCTAGCAAAACTCTAGAAAGACCCAAATTATATTTACTAGGTGCAAAACCGCCGTTTTTGTCAAAAATTCGAGGCTTCGTGGTTAAAAAGTGGATTATATAAATTTGTGATTGAAAGTATTGTCACTGGCCACTATTTTGGCCCATCTTTCTAGCGATTGTCGGATACCATCTCGAAAAAAATGCATCTGTTAAACTGAATTTATCCATTTTTTATTTTTTTTACAAGGAAATGCTGGGGTTTTGCCGGAATTTTGCTAGGGTTTGCTTACCACCCCGGTCACGTGCCACCGATTCCCCATAAATCTACCCCAATCAAGTGGTTAACCAGTTTAATCGGAACCATGGAACCATTCCATCATCGCGGGTCTTCAAGTGTTTCCTCTAAAACGGCCCAGACGTGGGGGAAATTCTCTCGCGATCATCGCAATTCTTCCGAGTCTCGCCTACATAACGCGAAAAAGTGAACCATGCCTCGCCGCTGAACAATGCCACTTTTAATGAATATCATCCTGTGCTGGATCCATAAATTTTCTCGTAACTCGAGCAAACACTTTCCTGTGGCTTCCTCCTCCTCCCCCTCCTCCTTGTAATTACGATTCCAATTTCAATTGAATTCAATTGTTTCGGCGCGCAATAATTATACGCGCGTGTACGTGTGTGCGTGCGCGCGCGCGGAAGAGGAAAAGGATCCCACCACTAAAATCTGTGAGAAGATAACAGCATGCTCACGAGTACGCAGCGGCGAGATGTGGCACGGCATTAATTCCATAAAACACGCCGCTGCACGAGGTGCAGGTATAGCGTAGGTATGCTGACTATGGGATAATCGCGAAGTAGGTAACGTCTTAAAGGAACACACGCATGCATCCAGCTGCGTCAGTGTATCGGTGCCTACGTATATTATTATTCCTTCGATGTCATATGAGAGATGCGCCAACCTCGACGAAGTGTGTCGGTGCGGCATGACGGGCGATATTCATCCATTGAAGGAGCCTCGCCAATGGCACCCAACGTATAATAACGTAAACACGCTTTATTCCGCAGAAAAATTATATAATTGCGCAAAGGTGAGGGTCTCCGAGGATGCTTCATCCATCTCTTTTGTGGACCACGAATTCCGGGTCTCCCGGATCGTCACGTTTCCAGATTTTTCTCCTCGGACACTTTTTTTTTTTTACGTCTACCCGGAAACGAACTCACGACCCTTTTTTTCCACCATCGGTTGCCACTGATCGTCATCCAAAACTCACCTCGGTTATTCGTTGCCAATAATTGGCTGTCGATGCTCCGATAAATGGCGACTCCGCGAGAAAATCATGAATGATGCAGTTCGCGCGGAAAGCGATACCCGCGATTGGCTGGAAATCTCTCTCTCGAGAGAAAGGGTTTCCAGCTTAACTTAGCCGCGAGATATCCACGTACGGATGCTCCGGTACTTGGATGCGAGAGGTCGCGGAGGTCACGAGGCCAAGGAATGGGATTGAGGACCTTCATCCCGAGCGCCATGAGGACGTTGCGCGAGGGCTGCAGCCATTGGCCGCTCTCGCCGATTTTTCCGCCGCAGCATCCTAAGCTTTGTAGACGTGGAGTGGGTCTCTGTGTCAGTAAGGTCGCATGCCTTTACAAGATTCTCAACCCGAACTTTTTCCCCAGGCTGTTTTCTCCGTACCATTGGAGTGTGCTACCGGTGATTCCGCAGATGCCGTATGTAGATATTCTCTCGCACACACACACACACACACACACACACACTCATACAAGCATTGTTACATACGTGGGAAGAAACCGTACCTCCAACCCCCGTTTCCTGGCTCCGCGAGGCTACCTTATGCTATCCCCGGTGGTATATATCTCGCAGGAACGATCGTCCTGTCGCCAGTCTACCACTTGAAGGTCCTCCAGGCGCTTGGTGTCCGCGAACCATCAGCGTCGTCGTCGTCTTTACAATTGTTACATCACCAACGATCCGCATTTTCTAAACCGATTCTGCGACCATGGACCGTAAAAGTCACGCGTTTCGGGGCAAGTGCCGGCGGTTCGCGTTGCAGTTTCTGATCCTGAGTGCAACGTGCTCGTTATCGCTGAGCTCCTCGGCGCCGGATAACAACAACACGTTGTTCGACAAGGGCTACCGTGGGATTTACCGTGTCTACGAGGAGTGTCAGCAGCGAAACATCGGCCTGGCCACGTGCCTGAAGAAAAAGGCCATCACCTTCTGCGAGAGACTGGGCAAGATCGACACCCTGCCGATTTCGGACACGTTGGAGCTGGTGAAGGTGCCCGGGAGCGACAGGATCCCGTCCAAGGACACCGACCTGGAGTCGAGGGCCGGCGGTAACAAGGACGACACGTTGACCGAGATCCTGCTGGAGCGGATCGCCTCGTTGATGAACAGCTTCAACGTGCAAATACGGTTACCGAAAACCTCCTCGGGAGAGTTGAAGCGCGGCTTCGAGGAGGGACGGGGCAAGATGAAGAAGATGATGGGCATGATGATGATGGGCATGGCCATGAAAATGGCGGCCCTCGTGCCCATCGCCATGGGAGTGCTGTTCCTGCTGGCGGGAAAGGCTCTGATCATCAGCAAGATAGCGCTGGTGCTGTCGCTCATCATCGGTTTGAAGAAGCTGCTGAGCCAAAAGCAGGGCCACGAGACGCACCACGCTAGCTGGCAACAAGGGGGCGGCGGTGGCTGGGACAGGAGTCTCAAGGGTGTTCTCGGGGCGCTGGACTCCGGTGACCAGGAGTACGCCCAGACGCTGGCCTACAAGACCGGGGCGTCGCAGTGACGAAGTTGAGGAGCCGGTGCTCTGGGATCTGCAGAGTGTTCAAGAAATTCTTTCATCGAAAATAAGGACTCACTCGTTTTTTCCTCGCGCTCGCGGACAAAAGTCGAGGAGCGAATTTTTTTTACTTGTCATAAATAAACAAAAGATGACGGATTTGATTGAAAATGCACTCTTTCGTTGCATATTTCGTAGCATTCGAGTTTTCTCCCGAGAAATTATTTTTTGCACGAGTGTACTCGTTTATTTATAACAATCCGTAGGCTAGGATTATTTAAGTACAGTCCCAACTCGAATTACAAGTAAATCCTTTCCTGAAATTATCTTTCCTCTATTTCTTTCTTTCTACAAACTCCATTTCCTGCATTTATGCATTTTCCGGGAGCTAAGGGGTTGCGAAGAAAATAAAGAAAAGGTCATTTTCTGGAATTATTGGGACGCGACATACGAACCCATTGGCTCTTAGCCCCTGGAATACGTTTTGTTTGTTACTGATTTTTATTGTTGCTACAAGGTATTTATTTAGCGTTACAAAGTAGGTACTCGATCGTTAGTTCGTTGTTTAGTAAATAATACAGGAATCGAGACGATGTAATAACTATTCGAATTACGTCACTTCAATTCAATTAATTATGTCACGCGTATTTTTGTAGGAAACTGTATTTCTTCCGGAAGGAAGCTACTCGTACAAACAATTATTTATTCATCTACCGGGACTCTCATTAATTTATGATTTATTGTATTTTGTATACATCTAATGGCATTGTGGAAATTCACATTTGTAACTCCAGGATGAAAACGAGATACAGGATGATCTCTTCGTTCGCCGAGGGCGTGTATACACGGCCCTCGCCGCCAGGGCGTATCCCATTTTTATCCAAATTCATCTGAAATGTGTTCATATGTTTCTCATGTAATTCTTTCGGAGGCTGTACAATTTCGGACGCCTCGAAAAATCTTGAAATAAAATCCACTTGCTGTATCCACCCGTTGCTTTTTCTCCGAAACCTCGGATCGATCCGTGCGAGAATCCTTGTTCCCTCGAGGGTCCTTCGTCAGTGTCCCTTCAGACCAAGGACGGCTGCGAACAAAGCGAAGAAAAATCCTGCCAATGCCGTGGTCGCCATCAATAGGAACAGGCCCCCCATCATGGTTGGGACCAAAGCTATGAACTTCAGCTTGTAGGCAATCAAAAGCGCCATTAACGTTCGTTCCATTTGTTGCCGTCGTCTCCTTTTCGGTCCTGAAACGTGAATTTCCGAAAATTAATGTCGCGTCATTTTTCTCATTCGAAAAAAAAAAAAAAAAAAAATGAAACAGGCGATTACTGCAAATTTGGAAATAATGAAGCTTTCCCGGGAAAAAGTGCATCGAAATGAAATGACGCGAGCAGGACTTCTTGGTTTGCACAGTTTCTACTCCAATAACGTCAAATGGGTTTACTGTTATAACGGTGAAGAGGCCAATGATATCATTGCTCGCTATTGCTTTGTTGGAAATTGCATAACTGCATATGGATGCATGCATTGCGTGGTTTTGAAAAAGTTCGAAAATAGGAAATATTTTCACTCGAAGTGGAAAAATTGAAGGAGAGGGGGATCATTTTGGAAAATTCTAAGGAGGCGGTGCAACAATTTTTATTTTATGGATATTTCTGTTATTATTATTATTATTATTGTTATTATTATAGGATCTGCAATTTGATTTTTTTTTTAAGGGAAAACGAAATTTGTAATTAGAAAATTAACTGCGGTGGATTTTAGTGCAACCAAATGTGTAACAGTTATTTTTGGGATGAAAAATAAATAAAGAAATTAACATAATTAGTGAAAAAAGATACTTTTTTGTTTGTTTACCTCTTTCCTCAATTGCAGTTTTATCTAAACTCATTAAACCGGTGCTTCGCATCGTCGTAGGAACGTGGCGTTTACCAAAATGTTTTTTGTCGGATGACAGTCCCGTAGACGGCTGGTTATTTTTATTAACATTGTCGTAAACTTTTTTCGACGGTTTATTAAAAGTTGCTCTCTTATTATTGTTATTATTATTATTTTTATTATCGCTTTTACTACTACCATTGTTACTGCAACTGCTGTTACTTATTTTATTATCGTTACTAATACTATTATTGCTATTATTATTATTATTATTGCTATTATTATTATTATTATTATTATTATTATTATTATTATTATTATTATTATTCTCGTGATTATTACCCTTAATTTTCGTCTCGTTATTACGTTCAATGAAATTCGTGCCGCCCGCGTATGCAAACGTCATACAAAGGACGACGAACAACAGTACCACGACTAGATGCACTCTTATCTCCATCTTCTATCTTTGTTTTCCCCGATTACGCAGAGTCTTACATCTTAATTCACGCGAACCATTCGTTCGCCACTTTTTTTTGTCGCCGAATTCGTGAAATGCGACTCGATATCGCCGGTCATCCTTTCCGGGTCGTCGCTTTACTCGCGATCGCGGTACCCCGGGGACGGTCCTAGGACGTAACGATGCACCGATCCGCGGGCATTTGGTGCATTTGCTATCGCGTATCTGGCGTCTCGCGACCAAATGGATTGCCTTTACGATGGGAACAAATGAACGGCACAACGTACAACTGCGAACTAACCGATCTCGATTCCATAACTATTCTGTACGGGGGATTTCGTGGATGTCTTTTATGGGCACGCTTCAGTTGCTCGGAAGATCGACAGTCCGTAAAAAATTGGACTGGGAGCATGTATGCGTGCAATAAGTATTATGATCATAGTCACCGGCCTAATGACGTCTTCGGGGACGTCTGGTACGTGAATACAGATCTTACGTGTGTCCGCAAAAACGTACGTGTGAAGCAACGTCTCCGACCAGAGCTCCGCTGACATGGATGACAGTCTCGTTGCTGGCTCTAATGATAGTCTTTTTCCTTACAGTTACTGCGACTCTGTTGCTTTGTAATTTTTTTTGGAGATACGCTCTACAGCCAAACCGGGCCGAGCTATCATTATTCGACTTCGTTTATTAATCCTAATGATCAGAGGAGGAAAACGATTATTTTCCTCGACTGTTCCGGGTAATGACGGATCGCTGCGCAAAAAGGAACTCCATCGCCAATGGCAGCAAAAAGTGAATCGATTCGAAAATAAGCAGATTCGCTCGGATGCTGGACGAAGTCTCACTGGGCTGCACCAGAAATTCGTTTACAAATTCACGAGGAGTCCTGGGTGACGGATAATTGGTGTTCGGGTGGATCCAATAATTTATTGGTGCTTTCTACCTTTCGAGTTCGCAAATAAAAAATTTGTGGAGGAAATTGTTGTTAAAGAAAAATTTATAATTTCGGAGAAATTGTATTTGCTGTATTTTCTTAGCAAATTATATAATAACCAAATTATAATAATAATTTAGATAATCGTAATATTTAATAGCAAATTATTGCAATAGATTGTCGACGTTTTTTTTTTTCATCCTTGGCAAAAATGGAATGAAAAATGAAATTTGTTATATCTCATAAATATTTTTATAATACTTTTACAAATACGTAATTAAAATTCAGATTTTCTTCAAATTGTAAAATTATTTTTGTGAATAAGAAATTTTGGAAACCAACAAAAATGTCTACGATAATATCGGAATTAATTTGAAAATTAAAGGAAACCAAAATAATTTATGTTAAAAAAAAATCAACTGAGAGGAATTTCTAATTTGGAGAATTCTAATTTAGAAAAGTTGTGTTTAAAATTACCAAAGTACCTTTTTTGGCACTAGTTTTGTGTAATTATTGGCAAAAATAGAATGAAAAATGAAATTTGATATATCTCATAAATATTTTTATAATACTTATACAAATACGTAATTAAAATTTGGATTTTCTTCAAATTGTAAAATTCTTTTCGTGAATAAAAAATTTGGGAACCAACAAAAATGTCTATGATAATATGGGAATTAATTTGAAAATTAAAGGAAACAAAAATGATTTATGTTAAAAAAAAATCAACTGAGAGGAATTTCTAATTTGGAGAATTCTAATTTAGAAAAATTATGTTCAGAATCACCAAAGTACCTTTTTTGGCACTTTTTTGTAACAATTGGCGAAAAAAAATGATTGTTCAACATTTTACGTCGGTTTCATAAATTTCGCCTAAACCTTTATTTTGATTCATTAATTTATTTATCGTTCGGAGATGTCAACAAAAAATTACATTTGTTTTAATATTAATAAAAATGCCAGCAACTATTCCAGTGTTACTTACATGAAAACGATAATTCTTTCGTCACGGAGACCAGAGAGACGCGAATGCAATTTCGCGAAGTGCAAGCCACTGGAATTGCACGCGAATTGCGGTAATCTCTCGAAAAACTGCACGGACGTTAGAAATTTAGTTCCATGCACTGGACGACGCAACGTCGGCTCCTCCAGATGTGTACCTTTTTCCTTCGCCTCACTTCGACGGCGAGAAGGAAGACAAAACGATCGTTAAGTGCACTAATGACTTCCAATGGCCGCCTAATTTACGCGTAAGTGATCATTACATCGAGGCAATTTCTACATCTCGCCACTCCGCTAAGGAAATTAATCAGCCATGTTGGGAGCAATCATTAAGAATGCGTGTAACCATTCATTAGACATCAACTCCAGTAGCTTGCCTATCTGGAACATCGGCAACGGTTCTCCATTTTTTTTTGTCTTCGCTAACACAGGGGTTTCGACGTATGGGTTTGTGTGTCACCACCGAAATTATCTAGAGCATCACGATTGACGTTTCGGTCAAAATTACAGCTGAAAAGCTCGGATCTCGGTAATGAACCCTAGCAAATTGCCGGTCGTCCCGCGAGTAACTGATCCTTGTCCTGCCGCTGGCCCAGTATCTGGGCCCCAACGTCCGAGCAACGCCCCAAGGGACGTTGCTTCGTTCGCGTCATAACGGATCAAAGGAACCCAGGAACTGTGACGGAAGTGACCCGCATACATCCAGTGGGATGCAGTTTCATTCAGATGTCACGTATCCGGTGACTGACTTCCGTGAATCTGCGAATAATTGCGAGGAAGAAATCGGGTCACGTGCGGATCATCGTCGAATATCATGAAAATTGGTGACGTCGAAAATTGGTCGCCGGTGACCGATAGTAAACTTTCCGTTCAGGCCGCGTCGGTTATAACGGACGCGACGGCGTATGCCATTGCGACCCACGCGGCGTGAATGGAGAGTTACGTAAATGTAACGCGTTTAATAATATCCCGGGCTCGGGTTTGAGGAAAGATAAGAGTTCCTTCGAATGAGGATTTTAAAAAGAGTTGATTAAACATTCTGTGGATTTCCATTCGCGAGCATTCAACCGAGGATTTCGTTCACTTCCGGTTTGATTGGAATATTTTTTTAGATTCGTAATTTGGTCTTTTAGAGCGTATATTTATTTGTTTTATAATCGAGCGAAAATTGTAAATTATAAATTTACAGGGTATTTATAAATAATTAAATAATAATAATAATTTGATAATAATAATAAAAAAATTTTATTATAAGAAATAATTGTTTGATAATAATAAATAAATTATAAGAATTTTATTTTTTAGTCCTGCTGATGCTTAATATGGATTGGTGAGAAATTGAAGTAGAATGAACCAACAAGAAAGTCGGTAAAAAAATAACCCGATATTTTGCAGCGTAAACTGGAATATGCACTAGATGCATTTCACGAAATATAATAATTGACAATTCGATTGAACTTTCACGGAGATCGTTTATCGGAATAATGACAGTCCGCTATCACGATGAAAATTGATCGTTACGCTTCCATAATCTTGACGGCTTTTCATCAGTTTCTCGATATGTACCACTTACCCGTAAGTGTCTTTATGAATAAAATAAAAAGTGTTTGCTTGCAACTGCAATTTGCATTCATTTCTCTTGCGTGCTATGCACTTCGCACTACAATTTTAAATATATGTGTGCATATATTTATATATAGATGTTCTTTTTTTCCGAATGGTGTAGAATGATTTATTTTGAATTATTAGCGATGAAAGTATGAAAAGTAAAATTTATTGTATCTAGTTTTTATAAACTTTATAAATTTCGTTGCATTATTTGGTAGGTCCTTTTTATAAAGAGTTCGTTCAAATTCAAAATTTGTCGAAATTAGAAATTTCCTTTTGTTTTTTTATTAAAATTAGGAGAGACCAAAAAAAGTTTAAATTTTCATTTCAAATTCAATTTTGATTATAATTTCAGATTTAATTTCAATTTTAATTTCAAATTTAACTTTAATTTCGAAATCACGAAATAAAAACAATGTTTATTCAAAAGAATTTACGTTTCGAAATTTATATTCTAGAGAACAGTTGGAAAATTTATTTTTAAAATTATTCTAATTCTTTTTTTACCATTCCTTTTTTTTCTTCAATTACATTTTTAATTAAATGTAAAAATATTGAAGAAAAAATTGGAATCGTGCAAAAAATTGACCGAAAAGTCAAGAATAATCCGCGAAAATATTATTTTTTGATAATAATCCACAATTCCAATGTTTATTTTTTAAATATTTTTAAAAGTGACACGAAACGTCACTTCTGAACGATCCACGACTATCCGCAGCGTGAAATTCCGATTACGAATTATTTTCGGAAAAAATTCCGTCACATCGAGGCAAGAAATTCTAATTGTTCGCAAAAGAAAACAAAGTAACACGATTGAAAGCTATTCTTCGCTATGAGATCGGCACCGATCGGAATGTTCTCAAGTGTAACGCAACACGTGACACTTCATAATTACTGCAATTTTTCCCACGGGCCACGGACAATGTGCAGTTTAAGGTAACGCGCAATTTGCTGCATCCAAATCGAATCTCAAATAGGAATGTTTTTTTTTCTCTCTTTTTTTATTGCTGAAATAGTTGACCAATGATCGAATACATCATTTTACCGGAAGAAATTGGAGTGGACGAGAAACATCCTTTCGTTACGCCTCAGTACCATTTTAGATAGACCCGACTCCTTCTCTGCTGTTTTACCTGCTAGTATATAAACTAATAGTCCCTCCGACAAACAGACTCAGTTGACATTTTATTTCCGTGCAAGTTTATTGTCGAAAACGAAATTCGGACCAGCGTCTGTTCCAGGGTGATGCGGTAGATCCTTTATTTTTTTTTTAATGACAAGAAGACGCAGCGAAGGTCCATCCAAATGAGAAGAAGATGTCCCTCTCTCTCCACGTTCTCGCGATTTTGCTACTGTTGCCGATTTTTGTCGCGGCGGAAGAAAAGAAGTTCCTGAAAACGCACGAAAATAATATAAGAGAGACCAAAAACGAGTTCAGTGTGAGTTCCTTCGGCTGGATTGGAAACGAAATTGTTCAATTCGTCGACAGCTTTTTTCCAATCGTTGGGAAGAATGACTACGTCACAGGTGAGACCATGACTCTTGGGAGATTATTTTTATTCCGTAGAAAATTCCTTTTGATTGAACTTTTTTAAAAATATTGTTAAAATGGTAGGGTATTTTTTTTAGCCAGCAGCAATTTTTATGTTGCAACCCTAATTTTGTAAAATGGATAATTCGAATGTATAATTTTACTTAAATAATTTCCCACAATTTTCTACATTTATTTATAAAATTACTAAAATATTATTAGTGGTATTCAATTTTTTAAGGTGACAGCAAGTCACAAGTTGCAATTTGGAAGTTCCAAATTTGACATAATTTTAATTAATTAGCAATTTCAATATAATATAATTTAGTATAATTTGCATTCACTTAAAAAAATTCAGTAATTTCTAGAATTTTTTTGTTAGACTCCTAAATTCCTAAAAAGTTACTAAAATTCTACAAAATGTAATTTCGTGAGAGCACTGTCCAAATGGGAACGCTACAATTATTTTTAAAAAAATTTTTTCAAAATTCTCGAAATTTTCATAAAATTTTCCAATTGCAGGAAGAAGAAGGAGAAAGACGAAATTCAACAAATACGTGGTACCATTGATCGTCGGCTTCCTGCTTATCAAGTCGATTCTGCTGCCGATCGCGTTGAAGGCACTGGCTGTGCTCAGTGGGAAAGCCGTTGTTTTAAGTTTAATGAGCTTAATCTTAGCGGCGATTGTGGGATTGAAGAAAGTCGCCCAGCATTCCTCGGGATATGGTTACGAAGGTTCCAAATACAAGAGGAAAGACATCGATTTCCGTGAGGAATTCGAGGACGAGGAGCCCTACAGGTACTACAGGGAGCGACGACGTAAAAAGTGAACATTGTTTGTAAATTGTGAATATTAATAAAAATATTTATTTACTTAATTTCGTTCCATTTTTTTCGTTATTTTCACTGAAAATCGATTTTACGTAAAATTGGGGAAACATAAATTCGCCACTTTTGGGTCGAAAAATTCTGATTTTTATTAATTTCGAATTATTTAAAGAAAAAATTTGAAAATTAAAATTCGTAGGTGAGGGTCATTTTTGGAGCACAACGTCCCACCAAATCGTGAAAATTGCAACTAAAAATAAGAAATAAAATATTTTTTTTTACTTAATTTCGTTCCATTTTTTTTTTTCGTTATTTTCATTGAAAATCAATTTTATGTAAAATTGGGGAAATATAAATTCGGCATTTTTGGGACGAAAAATTCTGATTGTCATTAATTTAGAATTATTTAAAGAAAAAATTTGAAAATTCGAATTCCTAGGTGAGGGTCATTTTTGGAGCACAATGTCCCACCAAATCGTGAAAATTGCAACTAAATACAACAAATTGCTCTTTTTTGAGGTACTTAATTGACAAAAAGGTGGAAACGAAGGAGAAACTTTTCGATAGTCATCTTATTTCTTGTTTATATATAAAGAGCATCAATGAACTTGAACCTGGTTTCCTCGGTCGCTTAATGGATTTCATTGATGCGGTTGCGACGTTGATGTTATATAAGACCGAGAGCCGCGCATCCAATAAGAGAGAAAGTATGTAACATCTCCGAGGAATGCCGAGAGATCATGAAATCACAGAAATATTATAGTTATAGTTATAGCCGATTTTGCCGCAGGCTAATGTCAATTGTTATGTCACATTTTTTCTACCCACGCTTCGAAAAATGCCGCGTTAATTCCAGTGTCACAGAAATTCCCCAGAATTCGGTGTCATTTCCTCCTCGACTGGGTAAAAAATTACCCCGAGATTTTTTTTTTCACCGAGCAGCATCTCGATTTATCACAAATTTTTTACAAATTCCCATTTAATATTTTTTTGTTTGGGAAATTTTCCATAAATTTTCTAGTAAACATTTTTAAAAATGATTATTACGTCATATTCGTGAATTCTTTTTTTCTTTTATTTTTCTGATATAATTTAAAAAAAAAATGTTACTTCAGATTTTTCTTAAATTATTTTAATTTCATTATAAATTCCAATTTCCAATTTTTTTATACTTTCTCTCAGTTTTTTCTAAACAATTTCCTTAACAATCGTTACGTGACATTTAAAAATTCCTTCTTGATTTTTTTTCTTCACCGACGATTTTCTACCACAATTTTTCAATAAATCCAGTTTAGGAACAAGAAATGAAGGAACATAAAAAATTCTTTCGCTTCCAATCGAGGCTCCGAAAACTCGTTATAGTCAAACTAGTATGAAGGCGAAGAAATAATAAAGGGAGGTTTTATCTCAAGGCAGAGTGGGGCCAGATCGGTCAGGAAATCGGTCGAGGAAGATTCCATCTCCGAATTTAGGACTTACCTGTATTAGGTCATCGACCTAAATTTTTCGATGGGGTCAAAAACCTCCCTGAATTCCTTTCAGTAGGACAAAAGGCTCCAATAAATGACCACTTGTCAGTGAATGACCTTTTTATAGGTTCTCCTCTTTTTATAGTTCGTACCTACCCCGCAATTTATTTTTTAACGTTGTTCAGGATTTTGATAAAATTTGGAAAATGGTTATTTTGGATTCTCAATTGTTTAGACAAAGCGTGGAATTGAATTTTTGGGATGAAATATTTGTAGAAAAGAAAAAGGAAAATTCGGGATGAATTATTGAGATTTGGAATCCGAGGAATTTGTTGTATAAATATTTCAAGTATTTCTGATTGCGCGGAATTCGCTAAATGGCACAGTAACGTAACTGTAATTTCCTATAAATATGCAAATTTAATCGACGGCAAATCTAATAAAATTTCAGAGAAAGTATAAGGACGCGCGTTTTGTCAGTTGAGATACCGCAAGTTAATTAATTATGTTCTTATCACTTTATTTATTGGTGTTCACAATTTGTAATTCCACATTTTTTTTCTCAATTCATGCGAAATTACGCGATTGTATAAAAGTATATGATTTATTTGCGATGTAAAAAAAAAATCGAAATCGAAATAATAACGTCATTAATTACAAAATGTGGGGTTGCAATTTTTTAACACCAAATTTTTTGCGGTCTACGCAAATTTACACGATTGTACATAAATAAATAATTAATTAGCGATGTAAAAAAAAAATCGAAATTGGAATAATTAATAATAAATGATGAAAAATGGGACGTTAATATTTTTTTTACGACAAAATTTTTTTGTCTTCCTGCAAAATTATATGATTGTATAATATACGAATAAATATATAAATATTTCACAATAAATTGTAAAAAATAAGCGAAAATTTTTACTGCCAATAAATATTTAAAAAAAAAAGTCTGCGGATATTTTTGATAAAAATCCCTCTTACCTCATGCAAATTTCTCCATTTAACACGCGCTAGATTACCAAAAAAAAAAAACGAAAATTCCGTTTCCTCTCCTTCGAGTAAATACGCGCTTTCGGTACAACTTCAGCACTTTCCATTTTGAAGAAAGAGAAAGAATATGTATATATATATAAGTAATCTTTTCAAGTGGATATTTCCTTTGTATGTTAATTATATGATAATGTCGCATTTCAATTTAATTTCGTCATACGATTGGAATTAAGCCTCAACCGGATTTCAAATAGGATGTTCTTCATAAGTGAGCATATGTAAAATCGGAAGTAGCTGAAATATTTGTGGATGATAAATCAAGAAAGTGATTGCGAACTTCTTCTTTCCCTCTTCCTCGTCTCCGGGGTACCGTTAAGAGATACCGCGACGAGCCCAGCAAAACTGTTAAATATTTACAGATGTTCCATAAGAATACAATGGAAGTCATTTTAACTCACTAATATGTAATCCTGAATATATTTCGAAATATTGGCCTCGATTTCGCGTCTTTGTTAGTCCTCGAGTCCCAAAATCCCAATTTAATACATTTTGTCGAGATAATTTGAATTTTCAAATATTCAAATAAATCCTTACGCCTTTAAAATCGGAATATATTTTTTTCCAATTAAAAAAAAGATAAAAGTCTTAATTAGATTTTTTTCATAAAATACAATTTAAGTATTGACTCGATGCATAATTAACGTCGATCTTTTCTATATAAACTCATGCAAAGAATCGTCGTTAATTATGCATCAATCCGATACGACAATTCTGTTTTATTAAATTGTACCTTCGCGTGGGAATTATTCTAAAATTAATATTTTTTAATTTAATTTCTCGTGTTAGAAAATTAGGGGAAGGTTCCAGAAAAATGCCCGAAAATTATTACATAACATTAAAATCCCACACGGTCACGTAATCCTTTGAGTTCACGGGCTCCTAACCGATTACCATCTCTGGGTCAAGGCAAACGAGCTGCTGCAGCGTGGATGCAGGAGCCTCGATCTTAGGACGCCTCTCGATTTGAATACCTTCGTTTTCTTTCTGGAACGAGCAACTTTTTTAGTAAAAATTTATTTTTTTATTATTGATGGAATAAATTTTTTTTACAAAATTTGAAAGCTTGCGAAGTTTAACCGGGACACTGGGGTAATTCTGATTCTAAACACTCGAGTTCTAAGCCTTTTGACAAATGGAGACCGGAAACGGTGAACCTTTTTGCCAAAATAAGTCACTTCCACGGGTCGCTGTCTATGAATATTCGCCTTAACCTCGCGTGCATTGGAAACTCTCCTTTAGCCTCTTAATTATTTTTCGTCACATTCGAATTTCGGCTGAAAGTATCAACTGGAAGTGGGCGTCGCCAATGTCAAAAGACTCGAATAAAAAATGTCAAAAGGTTTTTTGGCAAAATTTTTTATTATATCAAATTAAATTTGAATGAAAATTATTTTCATAATTTGTAAGTCGGAAAAAATTGCATTATTTTATTTATTTATCAAAGACTTGAAATCGATCTTTTGATTTTTAATTAATATCAATTTATTCTGATTAATAAAATTGATTTTACTAAATTAATAATTTTTAACTTTGGTTAAAATTACCTTAAAATTGTTTATAAATTTTAATACGCATGCTTTAAAGTAAAACAGTACAGGAATTTCTTATCTCTCTTTTTTGTCATGGATGTCATACGCACTCTTGACCGAGAAATAGAAACTATTCTTTGAAAGTTAAACGCTAAAATATTCCCTGGAGAAAAATAAATGTCTGTGTACATGACGTGCGTATGTACATAAAGTGCATCCGTATGGGCTGAAATTCTTCCAGGCTGCTTGCGGTTTGTCTACGTAAACATAACCGCAGAATATTGCTCTTTTAATGCGGTACCTCATCTTCTTTTCTCCACACCCGTCCCTTTTCTTCTCTCATTAAGTTTCACCAAAGATTCATTCATCTCAGAAGTGACATTTATCATTAAACCTAACAAACGATCGATAAACCACGAGTGGAAGTGTTAAATTTCCCTGTGCAGGTATTCCTCGGACTCGGTCGCTTATGGAAGTGGAGCAAATACGGCTTTTGTGAAGTTAAACAAAAAAATCTTTTTTTTTCAATAATATGAAAATAAACAGATATTTATTTTGTAAAACAATTTTTTGTTTTATAAATTTGACGTCACTTGATTTATTAAAATTCGAGAAAATCGAGTGAGACAAAATTTACACTTGTTACTAATTAATTAGGTACTTTACGAGCTATCATTTGATACAAAATTAGTATATTCCCAAATAATTAATTAAAATGCAATTTTTTTTTACTCATTCCTATTTTTTTTCATTGCATTTCTTTGGTATAAATTTAAATTGATATTTTACGAATTTATTTATAATAGACTTAATATATTTAAAATATTAATTTGAATTTGTATCAAGGAAATGTGAAGAAAAAAAATAGGATTGAGCAAAAAAATTGTTTTTCGTTTGATTAAAAAAAATGGAAATTTCGTATGATTCGATTTTCTAATGAAATATTAATAAAATAAGTAAAGTCGAATTTCTAAACCCCAGAAAATTGGGTTAGTGAAATGGAAGAGAACGAACTCGACCTCGCCAGAAATCGAGTTGCATAAGAATTCTTCAGAAGTGGACATGAATTTTTCTTTTTTTGGAAAGTAGTTCTTGAAAATCCTGTGACGCAATCTCGCTCGAAACGAGATTGAAGAGAAAAAGGAAAAGAAAAAAAAAAGAAAGAAAACGAAGTTGATATGACCCTTTCCCTAAATTCTTTCAAGTACCAGTGGACTCGCACTCCTCGAAAACTCCTTTTCCCCCCCGATGACCTAAATTCTAGCTCAAGACTTTAAGGTTTCAGGATGAAGTTAGACAAGACCCGCCCAACGCATCGAGTGTGTGTACGCACATGCTCATACACGTGCACGCATATTCATGGTTTGTTTAAAAAATTATTGAGGAAAGTTTCCTGGGGAGGAGGTTACTACTACTAGTTACAAAGGTGGAGATGAGTATGTACATATTGTCGTCTTCTTCTAAAAGATCCTCGGAAGTGGGGACTTGGGAATACCTATAAAGATTGAAGCTACGCAGGGCCAGGTCACACTTTGCTCCGAAAATTTAGTCTCGAACGTTTGGGAAAACTTCAGTACCGCCGGTTTCCACTAAACTCGTGATCGAGATGAATAAGTTTGTGATCTTGTTACTCGCGGCGGCGGCGGCCACGGCTATGGCGGTCCCCATGCCAGGAGCTAGCCAAGATCTTGGCCAGGAAGTCGATTGTCTGGCGGAAGAAAACAACTTATTCAGTTGCATCGCGGTTAAAACTGCTACGATTTTGTCGAGAGCAGCCAGGTCCAGCGATATTCAGCTCATCGATGGAATCACCTTTGTCAGAGACACCCCCAGTAAGTGTTTTTCGGTTTTGCTGGTTGGGACGTAGTGTGTAGAAGCAGCGGGTGCCATATATTAATTATATCTTGGGTAATAAATATTTTATTGAAAGTAATAATCGAAATTTTATTTTTCTTGGACTGTATAAAATACTTGGGGTTGAATAATTTTAGGGGATGGTTGTGAATTGGATTAATTTGAACACAGGTTTTGAAAAGCAGCAACGTTTATATTTTTTTCCAAATTTGAAATATGAATAACATTTTTTTTCTTCACTGCGGAGGATTTTTGAATTTGTATAATATTAAAGTTTCAGAATTATCAATGTTAACATTGAATCTGATCTTAACAGAAAAGAAAAACAAAAATTGAAAATTTTGAAATTTGTATTATGAAATTTGTAACTTGGAATTTGAAAATTTGAAATTTTGCAAATTGTAAATTGATAATATGAAATTTTGAAATTTTGAATTTGAAATGTGAAAATTAGAAATTATAGATGTGAAAATTTTAAATTTGAAAAATTGAACCTTGTTGGCAACAAAGTACCTACTTGACAGGTCAAGTGATGATACTAATTCCCATTTGTCCACCTGCTGGGAACTTTCACTACCTCTTTTGCTTTTTGTCACATATGTGGAGTGAATATCCGGTAGAGTGTGAAAGTGACCGGTACTGTAATTGTACAATTAGTGTCTGGCACAGATCTTCCTTTCCCCCAAACTTTAAAGTAATGGTCTTGATGGTCAACCTGGTGTCACAAAACATCACGCTTGAATTTACTTCCTTTCTTCTTTACGAATTTCTCAGCATTTAATGGAACTAATTAGAATAAAAAGTAACCCAGGGAAGAATCTTGACACTCAAGGTGACGTTGAATTTCTTGTTTCTAATTATTTCTTTTATAATGAGAATTTTGTTAATCAGAAAATCCAAGGACTGTAGAATTATTTATCCAGCAATTGATAGATCGTCAAATTTACTGTGATACTTGAAATTTTTTTCATTGCTGCAGTTGAACTATTTTTCGAATCAAATAAATTTTCTTTTTTTTTTTAAAGAAAATTTTGCTTGGAAGTATTTTTCGATATTTAGATAAACGGTGAACTCTGTTTACAGTGGAAAGAACCGGAAAGGCGTTGAAGACTGAAGTTGAGGTATTGAACGAACTCCCACGCGATGCTTCTGATAGAACTTTGAAGCTCGCAAGCATGATCTACGAGTCAGCCATGTCTTTCCTTAAAAGCCATAGTCTGAAACTCGCCATGCCCGAGGGATCAGTCTCACGAGCTCTCGTTGAAGGTAAGCATTATTGAACCCAACTGTTCTACAATCCAAAATAAATTACTCTTGGACTTACTTATAAATTTTTAATTAGCCTTCACGAATTAAAGATACAAACTATTTTGTCTTAATCTGATAAAATACTGGAAGTCAAAAACTCACAGCAGCGGAGTTTGACTGAATAAAAATGTTTGCTGGAAATACCAAAATAAAAAATGTAAATAAAAAACCAATCGATGAATAGACAAGTGGGGAAATATTGTAAAAATATTGCTCCAGTTTAGCGACATTTTTTATTTTACTTGGAAAGTGTTTCCTCCTGCCGAGAAAGAAAGGACTTTTCAACGCGGAGCGTATAAAAAGTGTTCATCACCTTTCACTATCGTGATATCAGTACTTATCCAACTTGTTCTTGTAGAACTTGTTCTTCACTTAAAAATGATTTCCCTTTCGATTTAAGTGTAACTCGTAGCCAAAAGTGCTTGATTTTCTCTCGGGACATGAATTTTTAGAAAAAAAAAAAAACATTAATAATTCCACGAACGGTTGGTCACCATCTCCAAATAATAATCACCCTTTTATTTATTGGTACAAAATAATTTCAATAATATTACTAATTCTAGTTTTTTTACAATTAAAATATTCTTTTTACTATTAATCATTTGCCGTCCGTACGTCTGATCGGAATTCTTTGGTTTGGTGCCGGTATAAATCTTCATGTGCGACACCAACGTGGTGCCACCGGCGCTTGCCCGGTATTTTTCGCATGGCACCAACGCGGTGCCACCGGACGGCATAGTGTTAAAAAAATCCCTGAAACCTCAGTTCCGGCGCCAACTAAGGCAGCCTGGAAACAAGAGGCTTAAAAATTTTAATAATTCATTCTTTCAACGTTCATCGTTAACCACAAAATTTTGTTTTTCTTCGTTTTTCCAGGTCGTGCCAAAATAAAGAAAGCTCTCCTCCCCTTGATCGCTGCAGTCGGTGTGAAGATCTTCGCTTTGGTCCCAATTCTTCTCGGAGGCTTGGCTCTGCTGACGTTGAAGGCCTTGTTCGTCGGAAAGATCGCCCTGTTGCTCGCTGGTGTTTTGGCCTTCCAGAAACTCTTCAGCGGAAGTAGCGTCGCAACGACTGCCGGAAATTTCTTCAGCAAGAACGCCCAAGCTCCCGC
Source organism: Gasteruption jaculator (assembly GCA_949825005.1). NCBI lineage: Eukaryota > Metazoa > Arthropoda > Insecta > Hymenoptera > Gasteruptiidae > Gasteruption > Gasteruption jaculator. The sequence goes on from OX463761.1 coordinate 1,733,487, forward strand.
TGCTTGGTACGACGCCGCCGCGTCGCAGGGATGGTCATCCGCAGCGGCCGGTGCCGGACAGCAACAGGGATATTACAAGAGAAGCTTCGACAACAAAGTAACCGACGCTCACGACTTGGCCTACTCCGCTCAGATGCCCGCTCAAAGTAATTGATTTACTTGAATTACTTGCACTAAGTAATTTTGGAGAAAATTGGGGGCCCCTTATTTTTTTTTAATAAGGAAACCTCCTGCGACTGCTAGTTTCTAGTAATTTGTTTGTAATTGTACACGTAATTTATATGCTACGGTAACAAACGATAAATTATTTTAATACCTCATGTATTGATAATTAAATTAAATTAAATAAATTATTTCTTTGCAATAAAATCGACTTATAGTTGTTTAATTTACTTTTAATTCTATTAAAAGTATTCAATTTTAACACTATACCGTCCGGTGGCACCACGTTGGTGTCCAAAAATTACCCAAAAATTCATTTTCAAACTCGGAACGTCAAAAGTTGAGGAGAAGGACAGAGAGAGAGAGTTCTTTATTTCTGCTAAACTAAGAAATAACTGAAAGTTCGTTAGAAAAAGATACGTTAGAGGCAGACCCGTAACACCCATGCGCGAAAATTCAACGGAAACCTGGAACCTCTATAGACGAACTTGTATGATTCCGCACGTGACTGAACGAAAGTGTAGCGGAATGTAAGTGGTGGGGGAAGCAGGCAGTCCCTGCGAAGAGCCACACAAAAGGGAGATTGATAACCGTCAAAATCAAGCTTTTCGTTGGAATAAAATTCGTACCCTTGTTATCCAGAAATATCGAAATTATAGCGGAGTGAGTAGAGGTTATGTACGCGTCGCGGGCCTGATTTATAAGAATCCAATTCATTAACGTTCGTGTTCTGGAATACTAATGACAAGAAAGGCAGTAATTATAAGCTAAAAGCCAGCTTCGGCACGAACGGGTCTAATTTGAATCGTACCAATATATAACCGCAGTTAGCTCATATGCGATTCTGACCGAATACCCAAGTGACTATCGCATTTCATTGCAGAACCTCCCACCCATTTTCTTTATGACCAATCTTTTGTGTACCTACACCGCCGCGTCCATTTTCTCTTTTGCACACTTGTCCTTCTTTCCCTGTCCTGTATCTTTACATTCGGGACACTAGTTTTGCATACTATACCGTGTCACGACAAACTTGGAAAACTAATTCTCACCTAAATGTAAGTATACCTTTATTCTATGAATTTCGTACTATTATAATTGTTTCCATTGTAAATTATTATTAATTATATGATTAATTATCATTTATTGTATGGAATGCGAAAAATAAAGACACTGAGCTGAATTTATTGAAAACATGGAATTTAATAAGACCCAACACATTCATCGGCCAAAGACAAAAAAATTCTTCTATAAATTCAGGAATTCGAGACCATCCTTCAAATTGGAAGATCAAAAGGCAAAGTTGCTACAATTATTTCTGAAGAAATAAGTTACTGAAAATCACCATTTTCAGTAACTTATTTCTGAAGAAATAAGTTACTGAAAATCACCAAAAAATTGAATTTCGAGATTCAACGAAAAATCCAAGGAAATTTCGCCTCCAAAACGAGCCCAAGCTGACACGAACTGGATGACTGACAAAAGGAATCAAATTTGAAAGTCAAAAAGCAAATTCACTCCAATAGTGGGACGTTTCTGAAGGAGTAAGTTCCTGAAAATTGCCAAAAAATTGGAATTTTGACGTTGAACGATATTTCGCCCCTAAAACGAACCCAAACTGATACGAGCTGGGTAACTGATAAAAGGAATGTTTGCTTTGCAGTCACCGCATAGGAACATTGTAATGCACTACATTAACCACGTGGGGAGAAGGAAGAATTAAAATTCCTGACACTCGGTGCCAGAAAATAGTGCTTGGACAAATGGTTTCGATATTCGCGCCCCACCATGCGATCAATCAGTAATATAAAAAGAAAAGACTGCGAAATGAAAAAACAGTCAAGATCCATTGATTGATAGTGACTCATTAAAGTAGCGAAAATCGCCGAGGGATCTCGCAATTAGCATTAGTGAACATCAGTTAAACATCAACAGCCGCAATACCAACGATGAAGCTCAAGTTGATCGTAATTGCGATGGTGTGTCTGGTGGCGAAGGCTGCGGCCGAAGAAAACGTTCAACAGTTGGAGGACAAACTCACCAAAGCTATGGATGACTTAAATGACAAAAGCAGAATCGAGATCTATGGCGATATGATAAGCATAGAGGAAGTGCCCGTGGAGGGAGGAATGACTGATAACGCGGAAGAGGTCGATGCAGACCCTCTTATCAGCAGAGTAGAAAGGTTCTTCAGAACCAGGAAGCTTCGTATACAGTTACCCAGTGACGGATCCGGTGCTGATTTATTAGGGAGAGCTCTGGGTGAGAAGGAGCTCGATATTCCTCTTCGTGGGTTGGTAGGAGGCGCTTCGGAAGGTATATAATCAGTCCCTTTTCCACTAAATTAATATCCATTGATGGTATTTTTGTTGGCCCTGTTGCCTATTGAAGCGTGCAAACGTTAAGGTTCATGTGACGCCATCTTGAAAATTTTGATCAGAAGGTCTAGTTCAAGTCCAACCTTGATGATGTTGAGGGACCATCAGAAATTGATCGACTTGTAGTAAAGTGGTATCATGATCAGGCCTAATGACCCAAATGTGTCTGAAATATTACAATAAGGATGGGTTTGTTACTCGAGTGTTATTAGCGACACCGGTGGGTTAACTGTAAAGAGCGGGTTTTTGGCAAAGGAAGCGAATATGGTCACACAAAGGCGAAGTTTAGGTAGGGTACCGTAATTTCTGGAGTATATGGAGCTAATTGTAAATTTATAAATAAATTTGGATAGAATAATTTTTTTAAAAATATTTACTTAGGAAATTGAGGTGTGAATATTCGAATGTTGAATTTTGGAAAATCAAAAGCAGCGTAGAAATTTAATTTTCATTTTATAGAAACACAATTTTATAATTAGAAAAAAATAATTTGTATAGTTCCGAGGATAGCAGTGTGTTAATTGTCAAAATGTAATCACCTCAAAAATTTCAGTAAGTTCATTTTGGACCGAAAGTCAAAAGGGAAGATTTATTTATTTATTTATTTAGTTATTTATTGATGACCTAGAATGCCGGAAGGTTAAAGAAAGTATAAGTATTGTGCAGGCAAATAGCGGAAAGAGAGAGAGATAATGGAAGATAAATAAATTATTGATAAATAAATTAATACATTATAAAAAATTGATAAATTATTGATATTGATAAATAAATACATAAATATCTTAAAAAAAGAAATAAATTTAAATTTTTGTTAATTGATTCGCAAGTCTGTTATATGTAAGTTCTTTGTATATGCTGTTGGATTCATCAGACAATTACAATAGTTTTCTGTCCTCCAATAGTTAGCTTATACTAAGACTAAGAAATTTGTTAATAAATTCTTACAAGCAAAGTTAAACCTAAAACCGAAGCATGCAGTTTAACGTTCAATCGTGAAATGAATGGAGGAGGACTCGACTCCTTTAGTTTTATAGCAAAGTTTAGCAGAAAAAGTCAGCCAATGAAAATAAAGTAAGTCAACCAAACGTGACGCGATTGGCCGGAAAGTAGGGCCCCATCTTTCACTTTTTGTCCCACCGTCGCCCCATCACTTTGGATTCCACTCATCGCTTTTCTCTTTCGTACCCAAGTTGATCATAATCTTCGAGTCCTGGTTATTAAAATTCGATACCCTTGCGAGTCCACCCTTTGTCTTAGGCCCGAGGCCCCCTTTGATCCCTTAGGCTTTGGGCCCGAAAAAATAAGAATGAAATCTCCCATAAGAAAAAAACGTAAGAGGAAGAATAAGAGATGAACGAAATGCTGAGGTGTTCCACTTTTCAGCTACAGGTGTACGTCTTTAAAAGTGTTTCAAGAAGGAAGGGGCAGACGCATATCTGGGGGACTTTCGGATAAGAAATGGAAAAGAAGGGGTTTTGGGTTTCTGGGACGCTTAAAATATGAGAAGAGATCATCGGAAAAAAGAGTGGGACTTTAAATGAGAGTGCTAAGGTTCGAAGAAAGTAGGCTTTAAGGATGTTCGTTGAAGACAGCCCTGAAACCTTCTTTGTAGCCAATGAACGTGGTAGACTCCAAAAAAAGAAATTCTCGTTAATGGAAAATAAGATAAAACAATGTAGGGAAAGATTGGGCATTTTTTTTGTTTGCACTAAATCTGACATTTTTTAAAAATTATTACAATATTTATAAGGCCCTTATTTTTCTAGTCATGGTACAAAATTTTCTTCTTTGCAATATATCCAACGTTTGGAGATGAAAAATCGAAAAATAGGAAACTGCAGTATTTTTTTTTATTTTTGCACACCCTGGTAAGATATCAGGTCCAATATTTAATTACAATACCTCCAGTTTAATGACCTCCCCTATTTTTTTGTTCCAGCACGAGGAAAATTGAAAAGATACATCCTGCCAATTTTGCTGGCACTGAAATTCAAAACAATGATCGAATTGCCGCTCTTCATCACGGTGGTGGGCTTAATTGGCGTTAAAGCCCTGAGTCTTGCCTTTATCGGAGTCATATTGTCCGGAGCGGTGGCTCTAAGGGCCTTATTGGCGCCACCGCCACCACCAACCGCCAGAATTAGCTACGCCGGGTACATTAAGCCCCACGATGTTCACCATGAACACTGGCACCGGTCTCAGGACGACATAAGCAATAATCAACCCTACAGAGGTTGGGCTCCAGAGTACAACGGGGATGGTGCTTACCCTTATCACGATTTGCCATAAACAAAAAATAACGACTGCGAATGTGTACCATATTTATTATTTATTTACGATTTATTTATTGTGTCAATAAAAGTTACCATTTTATTAAAATTTCTATGTCCATTGAATTCGACGAGGTCCAGGCAAAGCCACCGGAGCGAGAGAGACACCCAATTTTTCGTCTCTCTTCGTACATAAAATTAAAAAAAAAAATAAAGTCTCGATATTAATATGGAGGAGGAGGTTAATGACCCAAATTGACGCAGCAGCCGCCAGAGATGGAAAAAGAGGACGTAGTAGAGTGAGGCGTAGTGGAGAGAGATTCTTCTGACAAGTGGTAGGGTTACTTGTAGAAAATGTAGGAAGTATTGGAATTAAGGTCAATGTGCCAGGTTAGAAAAACCAAGTGGGAGGAGAATATTGCCTTTTACTTTACCCTACTGGTCCGTCCTTTTCTCCCGACGTGAATTCTTGAATAATTTTAAAATCAGGGTCAGTGTGCCAACGCCTCTTTCTCTCTTTCTCTCCTTGACTTCACTTAAGGTCAATGCTGTTTCCTCGATATGCCGATGAGACGGCCTAGAGGGGATGCCAGCAACGGGATCAGTTGTGTCTGAGGAACACCTCCTTGGAACTCAATGTGAAGGTGGGGGTTTCGAAAGTTTCAGTATAAAACTCGCCGAAGTTACAGGTGAGTCTATCAGACGAGGATCGTTTGACGTGGAAGCAATGCATCCTGCAGCTGAAAGAATTTCGAGGCGGTTAAAATCCTTTTTTTGGTGACACGAAATTTCGTTCGGTTCAAGGGCAGGGAGAAAGTACTAAAATAAGAAAGGATTGCATTAGCAAAATTAATGGAATTGCACTTTTCAGAAAATTTATATTCGGTTTTTAATTTATTAGGGTTCTTAGATACGCAAGGGTGCAATAAAATATTTCTTACTCTCTTACAAGAAATAAAAATGGTAAAAAGAACCCGAGTCTGGACAGATTTTTTAAGTATCAGAGTAAATTAGGTGGAGATAGTTAGTACTAGAATAGAAGAGGGGATCGAAGTAGAGGCAGGGATAGCGTAGAAGTAGGGATAAGGGTAGAGTGGGGATACAGGTTGGTGGTGGGGGTAGTCGAAGTTTCATTCCCAGATTGACTCTCGCACAGCAACGTACTCCGTTGGCGAAATTAGAGGTACTAAGGAAACGAATCTAGTTGTCAAGTTCTTCCAGAAATATATTCGCCGAAAGGAACAAGCTATTCGTGACTTAATTAATCGTTTTTAGGCCTTAAATAATATTTAGAAAAATATGAAATTCATGGAATATAAGGAAACAAGGAATGTCATCGCATCAAAAGTTGCAGTCTTTTTTTGAGTTAGAACGTTGTCATTATTGAAAGTGTTCTAACTATATCTCATACCTTCGCTTACCAACAAAAATAAAACACAAATGTTATTAAAAAATTATTGTCTTAGATGGTGTTTTAGTAGAAAACTTCTTTACCGACAGAAGTCCACCGAACATTTGGCGCGAATATGTTTGAAAAAAATTTTCCTGCCGTGAAAAATATGTTACATGGAAATATTCTTCTCGAATAAATTCCTACACGCTATTCAATAAAAATAGTTCCAGCAAGAGCCTCCAGAGAACTCATAAAATTAATGTATCACTTTTTTCATACATTTTTATGTCCATCCGCTGGAATGCATAGAGTGACCCAGAATGCAAATGGGCGATTCTAAAAAAGGGAGTCGAATGTGCAGCTCATATTTACCGTCTAACGGATTTATGGTAATAAAAAAAGAGTTGTAAATAGTTTATAACAATAGAATTTTTCTTACGCGCGTAGCTACTACAACTATGCAATAGTATGTTAATCCCAGTTAGTGTCTTTACTATTTAATAAATTTTACATTCGTACGACTTATTATTTTTTCGTTACAAATTCGTATATTTACTGAATATTATTCAGTTTCCGTGTTATAAATTTTTTAATTTCTATATTATTTTTTCACGGATAATTTCCACATCATTCACGAACTCCAATTAACCGTCTCCGATGCTATCGTCTCCGCGATAGCATTTAATGCACGTGCTTACCACTCATTACCATCGATACCTTCACTCTTTCCGGGTCATTAGATTCCTCGCTAACATATCATTACAAAATTAATTGCCGACATTTGGTATTCATATTTTGTCATGAATAATAAACGACATGAGCGCTTAAACAAGTGCGGAAGGATTTGGAGCGTTACTGAAAAACTTTTCTTTTGATATGCGCTACTTCAAAATTTGGTTGATGAGTCCGTGCGAGGATGTCATTTATCCACTGACAAGTAGAAGCCGCTTATTAAGGTTAATGCCAGGCAAGGAATTAATTCCACGCTTCTCTTCGAAATTCTGATCAACTAATTAAGAATTTTAAAATACTACAAAATTAAGAAGACGTTCAAAAGAATAAAATACTGTAATTTTGTGGTTATCTGGAACATCGAAGCCAAAAAGTATAATAAAAAAAAATGGGTATAAAATTCAAATGAAGCAAAAATAAAAACAGAAAATAGAAAAATAGTTTTTTTTTTAGTATTTCATCAGTAGCACCATCTATACGTGGAATCGGTTTACTCCAACCGATAATTTGCTGTCGGTAAGACTCGAACCCGTAATTTTCATGGAATCTCATTTATTTATCGATGAATTTATTATTTTATTTAATTAGAGGAGGAAAATTTCCCATAAATGGAACTTTTTTTTTAACATTGTTTTCTCCGAAGCGTTTCTTTCAATCGATTGCGAGAGTCATTTCTTCTCGATTTCGTGACACTGACCAAGATTCTTTGGCTCTGGTGCAAAAAAAAATCAATGAACGCAATGGAAGGAACCGATTTCCCACACTTGTGAGACACATCATGCTCGACTTCCCACGAGTTATTGCTCCGAGATATTGTCGATGAAAGAAAGAAAAAAAGAAGGAACATAGAAAAAAAAGATGTTGGATTGTACGAAGAATGCGAGAAATTTCTAATGAAATGTCCGACGACTCAATCGCTTGGACGATGACATGTATCGGTTCGAGTCAGTGACGAAGAAGACGACGACACACTGGGTTGTAACTTTACCCCGTCATTTTATGAATGATTAACCACGCAAAGTTCCAGTTCTCCATTTTTACTGAAAACGGAGAAACTTGAGAAGACTCGGCGACTGCATATTGCAGATTGCATATATTGGGTTGGCAACTAAGTAATTGCCGATTTTGTCAGTTATTTGCTTTAAAAGATCGGCAATTACTTAGTTGCCAACCCAATACATGCACTTGCGGAAAAAAAATGCTGGATTTTTGTCACTCAGCGCGAGCCGATTTTCCGGGTAGAGATTGGCCGCAACGAATCTCGCCTTTGTGTAGGGAAATTTACGAGCGAGAAATAAGGACGCGTACTTGAAGACGAAGATTGTTATTGAACGAAAGAAAGGCAATTGGAAGAAAAAGGAAATTTTCATGCTGGACGTCTTTCCCTTCTCCCGGAGGGAAAATAGAGAAGAGGGACACACCTCTTGGCTTTGTGAAATATCGTTGGCATGCTCGCAAATAACAATACTCCTGAATCGCAACTGCAACTGAAAAGAAGAAATGGGGAAAAAACGATCACACTTTCACGCGTAGAAGGTCGTATGTCGTTTCTTCATCCAAGCGTTAAGTACGAAAAATGTACCTTCGAACTAGGCTACTATTACTACTTTAAAAGTAGGTTCTTCCATTATCAATAGAGCAATCTGCAGAATTGTAATTCACATTATGGTTAACGTCTTTTTTACGCCGAGAAGTGGAGAAAGTGATTTAACGACGAGAAATGGAGTGGATAGGAGGACCGTAAAAACCTTATTTCTGGATATTACTTCTTCGACCGGAAAATTTAGGATGTCCTACACAGAACCCATGAGCCTCATTGGTGGCGTTTCATTAAAAAAAAAAGAATAATTATAAATAACGATATTTTTTTATAGCAAAGGAGACGATTTTGTGGAAATTGTCATTTGTTTTTTAATTTCTCGAACGTCAGGAGTGCAATTATTGCATCGTAGGAAAATTTAGATTCTACCTCTTTTCAATTTTTGGGGCAATTTTATATTTCTCTAGGTTTTAGAAATTTATCCTCCGCATAAAGGGGGTGCCATTCGATTGAAAAAAAAATTCTTCAACGTCTGAAATTAAATAATTATTGGACCGTAAAAAATTTTAGATTTTACCTGATTTCAATCCAAAATTTTCGTATGATTTTACGTTTCTCTCGATTTTAAAAATTTAACCTCCACATGAAAAGGGCGCTATTCTGATTTTCAAAAAAAAAAATTGCAAAACGTCGGAAATGCAACTACTGCATCGTAGAAAATTATAGATTCTCCCTAAATTGAATTCTATATTTTTACAAAATTTTATATCACTCTCGATTTTAATAAATTTATTATCCAGGAAAATTAGGAAATCCTGAAAAACAGAAAAAAAATCACTGATTAATAAAAATACAGTAGATCAATTCGTTAAAGATTTATTTCGTATCGCAATAAAAAAAAATTGTAAAGAAAAATCATATTAAAAATCAGAATTGAATAATTAAAAAAATCAGAAATTTTGAAATTTACCAATTTTACCGATTAGCTCAATATCTATTAATTGGGCTGCTAAGGGGGGGTCTCCCGACCGTGTTTAAATAAATACATAATTACTTTTCTACAAAACACCACCTATATCATTTATACATTTATTTATGTGATTGATATAATTATTCAATAAATTTATATAATTATTAGAGATTCATCCAATTATTATTATACAAATTCATGCTTAGAAGTCTTCTTTTGTGTTCCGTGTGCACCCAATTCCGCTCATTTCCTTCGAACCTCTGTAATAACGCCTCTAACCGCATTAGTTCCGGATAGGATCCGGGCATATTAGAATAACGAATTGAAAAACAATGAACTCGACGAACCGAAGCGACGAAAACGTGAATACGGTATGAGCCGGTGGCTTCTACCGAGATTTGGCCCCGTAAAGTTTTTGTAAATTTGACAGAGATTCGAGCTCTCCGCTCTATTTGACACTCCCTACTATGAAATGTTCCTCTCTAAACGTTCATGAAAGAAGAGAGACCTATGTTATATTTCTGGTCTAAGGAGAATGTATGAACGACGAAAGGCAAAAAAGGAAAAAGGATTGCAAGTGTTTCCTATATATAGTGCAACTATCTCACGAAGAATATTCAGTGTGAACCAAACTCCTCGTCTGTCAGCTTCTAAATCCTTCATTAAGGGCCAGATCCTGATAAGACGAGACTTTTGCTGCAACCGAACCAACGAAAAAGGCGCAACGACATGACATCGTTACCCGGAGTGTCGGCTTTCGCGTTATCTCTCATTTGTTTATTGGTATCCACGGGAGCGGAGATCAGCAAGTACACGGGGAAGCAGTCGCTGGAGGATACCCCGGAGGTCAAAGATTGTAGCAAGTCCTACAGTGCTACGTGTTTGAAATTAGACGTCGTCTCGTTTCTCGACAAATTATCGCAGCAAGACAGTCTCGGGATCCTGCCCGGTGTGTCCGTTATCAAGGAGAACGGGTCCATCGATTTGCCCGCGTCCGAAGTGGTCGCCAACTTGGCCAGAGATTACCCCAATGACGTTGACAAGCGGTTGGACGCTTATCTCATACACAAAGTCGGGTCTTACTTGAATAGCCACGCCGTGTCGATTAAGCTCTTCGACCCGAGGACCTTCGAGGCCGCGAGGTCGTTCAACGAGGATGCACTGGCCCAATTGGGCCTTTCCACGAAACATGGCGCCGAAACTGGTAAGTTCCAGGAGGATCTGGGACAATTTGTTGCTTGGGCAAAAGAAAAATCCAAATTTGTTTTTTAAAATTGTATCAAAAATGACTAAAATCGAAGCAACTGCACCCAAGCGTTGATTTCCTTGGATTTGGGGATTGAGTCTAGGGACATTGTCAGTAACATTGACAATTGTCCAATTTCTTGGCGACTCAGAATTTCTCGCCGTTAGATTTAGGACCTTTCTTTATTTATTTTTCTTTAATAAATGCTCGAGTCAATTCTTCTGACTCCAATTGACTCATCGGTGCCAAAAATAGTCCATTTTTGAGTGACTCAAAATTTTTAGCCTTTCAGTCCAGGAATTTCATTGCTTATTTTATTTTTCGCGTTTCGGGGGACTTGCCCCAAAGCGTTTATTAAATAAGTCCAAGTCTAATTGCACCGACCGATTTTTTTTTTTTTCAGGCAGGAAAAAGGACAAGGGAGGCATGGGTGCCATGATGGCGGGTTTGATGATGATGAAAGGAACCCTCGGAGCCGTTGGATTTGGGGCATTGGCCCTCCTGGCCGGCAAAGCTCTCATGACTGGGCTCATGGCTCTAATGTTGTCCGCCATAGTTGGGTTAAAATCGTTGGCCCACGGGGGCGAGAAGAAGACTACCTACGAAATCGTCAGCAAACCAGTTTACTCCAGCTCGCACACGCACAGCTCGGAAGAACACCATGGGGGGCACGGTTATGGGCATTCCGGATATGGGAGGTCCTTGGATAACGTCCACGACACTCTTCAGGAGTCGATCTTGAAGTACGGCAATGTACGCGATCGTAGGTCGATTCGGCCCTGATGAGAATTACCTTTTCACGGATTAGCAGCGTTATCATGGGACGTAAAGTGTCCTTCTACCTCACTTTGTCTCCTTCACCCTTCGTTGGTCCTTTACCATCGCGCTCTGTCCTTTTTCTTCAGCTTCATTGTGATCTTCATTTTCTCTTTCTCCTAATTTTTTTTTCTTAAATTATTTGTTATGTTTTATCATTTTTTTCATACTTTTTGTTACCTCATCTCTCTCTCTCTTTCTCTCATTTGTTTCACATCTATATTTCTCCTTTTTTTCTTTATATTTTAATATTTCAAATTAAATACTAATTTGTCTACTATTTATTTATCTATTTCTTAACTTTTAAACTGATGCAACCACATTTTCATACTTAAACCACTCAAAAAAAGAATTATTTCTTTTTAAAATTTCTTTTCTTCCTTATCTTTATCTTCTTCTTTCTTTTCCTCATTTTCCTTCCTTCAGTATTATTTCCTGACGGTACACATGAAAAATCAATCAAGCATCTGCAATGCAAAAGTCTCTGGTGTGTTGTTTTGTAATAGCATGAATAAATTTTCTAAGTGATTGTTTGTATTTATTTTGAACTAATTGTTGTAAAAATCTATTAGAATAAATTATGTTGGCGATACTTTGTTATTTCTCTTGTTTTCTTTTTGCAATTGGATCCTCCCGAATTTAGAACCATAATAATGCAATTAATAGTAAAACTATTATTATTATTATTATTGTTATTATTATTATAATCGTTATTATTATTATAATCGTTATTATTATTATAATCGTTATTATTATTATAATCGTTATTATTATTATATTATTATTATTATTATTGTTGTTATTGTTATTATTGTTATTATTATAGCAATTAATGCTAAGTGTCGTAACCTGTGAAATTATAATATAGTTCCAGGTGAATCGTGAAAAAATTCTCGAATTTTGACGATCGAAAAAATTAGTTTTCAGAATTTTTATAGATTTTCTCTTGGAAAGCAGTTGCACTGGAATAAATAGAACGTAAATACAAGATGCAGATATAATTTAAAAATGGTACCTTCCCTACTTAATAGGTATAATAGATATTCCACGCATGGGTGACACGAGGCACATGTTTGTTTCACTCTGAAATTATTGTCGATATTGTATACAAAAAATATAAAATGAAATAATATCCACCCGCTAATACAATAGAAGCGAGATCTTCCTAGTTAGGAATGAACCTTTGTCACGAGCAGCATCAGGGACAAAAGTGGGACTTATTAAACAAATACTGGAATACCATTCCTCGCCGAATAAAGTATCCGCTAGAATGAGGAAACGTAATGATAATCGTGACAAAGTCGCGAAAAAAAAATGAATCCTGACACGAATCTCTTTGTATATAAATTCATCAGCTCCGGGGCAAAAGACAGTCAGTGATTTCAGCAGATTTGCTACAACCACTCGAGCTCCAGCGAGACGATGTTCCGAATTATCTGCATTTTATTATTCGGCGTAATAATAATTGCCGACGGTTCGAGCAACGAAATTCAACAACCGCTACGAGATTACGATTACCCTGACATCGTTCCTTACGAAAATTCGGACCTGACGGAACGATCGGTTCTCGATTACCAGAGGAACGGTATCAAAGTCGACGTGAAAATCGTTCCTTCGACGAACGACACTGACCGGCAATCGAATGGCAACGGTTTTCCGAAATTTCCCCTGGCAAACATCAGTCGCTGTGCCATTAACCTGTCGCTCGATTGCGTCCAGAGGCAGGTGGTGAAATATTTGCAGGACGTCGTGAATCTCAACGAAATTCCCTTATTTGGACACGACATCAAATTGGTGAAAACCAAAGTTCCCGTGGATCGGTCCGAGGAGGATCGTCAGCTCGGAGCGAGTCTCCTGGGGGTTATCGAGAAAAGTATCGACGATTTCCTCGATACTTTCGTCCTGAGGATCACCGTCCCACGGTGGAATCGAAAATTTGAAGAAAATCAGATCGATGTCATGTTGAAAGACAACGGCGCAGTGGAAGGTAGGATTTAAGGGCAGTTCAGGTTTCCAAAAATTGCCGGTACCGATTCTGTGATTTTTGAAGCATTTATTTTTGGATCGGGAAAATAAATTTTCTATTTTTCTATTTTTTTCGGGATTATGGGAAATGTAAAAAGTTCCTAAATGAGTGGAATCATTAATTGCAGGTCGAGGGAAAAAGAAAGGAGGAGGTGGAGGCAAAGGTGGCAAAAAAGGGAGCAAATGTATGCAAATGATGATGATCGGGGCCGCAATGCTGAAAATGAAACTTATGGGTAATGTTTACTTAATTTTGATATTTTAGTTGGATGGAATAGAATATTTTAATAAAATTATTTTTTTTTTTTTTCGTGGAGACCTTTGATAGAAAAAAGAGATTTTTAATATTATACAATTTAAAAAAAAACATATAATGACAATTTTCTATTAAATTTTTCATTGATTTGGATGGAATTGAATGATACGTCAAAAGGTTTAGAAGTCGAATGAATGTTTGAAAATGTTTGTAATGTAATTATGATAAAATTTATCGTAATTACCAAGTCGATGAAATTCAGTAATCGATAACGACAAATTCGATATAATTTAGGAATGATAGGGATGATGTCGATGAAAGGCATGATGATGGGCGGATTGTCGCTTTTGTTATCTAAATTCATGCTGATAAAGAAGTTGATGGCTATGAAGCAAAGCGGTGGCAAAGGAATGTCTTGTGGCGGAGGCTGCAATGGAGGTATTTATTTATTAGCATAAAATTGGGATCCGCAGTGAACGAAAAAAATTAGATAAACATATTTTTTAAAATAAAATTGGATACCGATATTTTTTAATAATAATAATCTCTATTTTGTGATCGTTGTCTGGAAGGTTGCCACAGATAGGGGCACGAAATGGAGATTGTACTGTATAATCTAACGATTCTTTGATTTTTCTCCCCATAAAATTCATACTTTTTCGAATTTTATGCCATTAAAAATTGTTATAAAAAATATTTTAAAAAATAATTATTTGTTTAATAGGCTCACAAGGTCAACTAAAAGAAATAGTGTTGCTAACAAAAGCACCAACTGGAGGTACTCCAATGGACAGTTATGGAGCACCTCCACCATCTAGTTATGGACCCCCATCTACCGGAGGGGGCTATGACTACAGTGGTGGCGGTGGCGGAGGAGGAGGAGGTGGAGGAGGTGGAGGCTGGGGACGTAGTTTTAATAAAATCATTCCCATCTCGACCTATTTGAGAAACGAGACATCGAAAAACTACCACCCCAACCCTCAAATTGGGGAATCCGTGTCTTACGATAACGATAATTATGATTATAATTATTCGGGGAACAAATTAAATTTGAACAATACCAAAGAAAATGTAACTAATAATTTTAACCATACGACAGATCATCGGACCGTGGAAAATGGAATTGTACAATTACCACCTTATAGGAATGATGGAAATTTGAATAAGGAATTTGAGGGTGACAAAAGTCTCCCAAGAAATTTGGGGAATGTGACGGTACCCGGAAAAAATGATCAGTATATTTTAATTTCGAAGCTTAATCGTAACGTCAATGGAAACGTTTAAGAAATTTTTCTAATAATTATCGAGATTTTTATAAATATAATATAATATAATAAATGATGTTTCTCCTTGATCGATCGTGTTGAATATAATAATAATTCTCCATATTTTATTTTTGGTACAATGTATATAATATATGTATAAAGTTTCGATATTAAATAAAATGTTTATCTTCTATTTTAGAAATAATTCTTGCTTTAATTTAACTGGCGAGTAATAAAGATTGTTTATTATTTAAATGAGAAAATAGAATTTTTTCTTTGAGTTTTAACCCCCTTTTAACCATTTAGTGTGACCTCAAATTTTGTTGGTAACTGGAAGAGCAGTTTTCTGATGGAGAATTATTTTGTTGTAAGGAGGACTCCAACAAATCAACGATATATTACATGCATAGAAGGAATAGAAATATATTGGATGCGCAAGAATTGCGTCTGGTTCAATTAGACCGGGAATAATTACATACCAGTGTCATAAAAGCATAACAAATGGACGTGATTCATATTAATTCATACGAGTATAAATTTTGCACTGAAAGTAAAGTATTGAATATTTATTAGAAATTTTAATCCGAGGAGGAATGATTAATAACGATTTTAGAATTTTTTCATGAAAAATACTGGGAAAAATTCCATACTCGGTCAATCAATATTTTTAAAAAGAATATTTTATTGATAGATTCGGAAAAATATTCTTTATTATAAGTAATAAAAAATCTTTGAAAAAAAAAATTGTCTTCTAGAAGTGATAAAAATTCCGAATAATAATTATAAATAAATAAATTTTCCTGAGTCTCGCTGTAACTTGTTTATTCTTAACTGTAAATATTTAAAAGAAAAATATGTTCCTAAAAAAAATTTATAATGTGAAAATAAATAATTCTAATAATAAAATAATGGATCCTATCATAATATACTTTCAAACGCAACAAACCATTCCCGCCCAAAATCAACCTCAGCTTTCAACCCGAAAGATGGTAGCGCCATCTCCCAGTGAGCACGGGAACTCTCTACCAAACGACTAAGAAAAAGGAAAGATAGAAAGCAGAGTCTCGCGAACCGTGGATCGGAGATTTACCGACGGTGCAACTCAGCGCTGCAAGCAAATTCCACCTTCTGCGCAAGCCCCTGGATCATAATCGATAAAACGAAGTACAGCAACTTCTTGTTTGGCCTCCTCTTGGTATAATCTCAAGAACAGCGGAAGGTTACTTCACCACAGGACGACCTTGATAGAGATCGACCGCAATTTCGTGGTCCATAAGTGTGGAGATGAAAAGTTGCGGATCGGAACGAACGGGACTCGAGGCTCGGGTGCATAACGGGGCCCTCGCGCAGTCGGACCGGGGTCCTAAATATATCGCTGGCCGGTGGACCACGCGGTCGTAAACATTCGGCCACGGATCCTAAGCGTCCATGGCCGTGAATGTAGGACGCGACGTATTACGGAACCGAAACACGTCGCGGTTTTGAACTAGAACCAAGTGAAACGTAACGGCAAAGCTGTAGCTTTTGTCTTATTCGAAGTAACACCATGACGTGTGTGTTTACCCGCTGGATATGGATACGCATTTTTCCGGATGACATCTTTTTTCAATAGGGACACGCATATGTCGCCACATTTGTTATTGAAAACCTCAACCGTTACTTAACCTGCCGACCGTCGGACTTGGCGCTGACACGACTCCGCCTGACACCTCGAATCGAGAAAATCGGTGAAAGTTTTTGTTGAATTCTCCGCTTCTGTAGACTAAAAAGTAGGTTGTAACGTTCTCGATACCGGGGGTCTTACGACGGTTCACTTTCCTACGAAGTCACGCGCACAGTTCGATACCGGAAGAAATGAGGCATTTAAGGAAAAAAATTCCTCCACCGTCCTAGCTCGGCCCACAAAAGGCCCAGCAATTCGGGACTTCTCCGGGCGGCTCTCCTCGAAATTGTTGCGGCCTTCCGTACTATTCTTCCGGATGATGAATTTTCTACAAGTCGCTGGAGCACCCGGGGCGGAATGAGGCTACTTAGATTTAATTTCTGATGATTAATGTAGCGAAACTCGTTACGTAATTTGATGTAATGCAAAGTGTTATTACGCATGCATGTAATCTTGCAGTATGTAACCCATGTGTGTGTGTGTATGTAATGCGTGTGTAAATCAAGGAAAATAAAATGGAAAAGGAAATTGATCAAATGAGAGTTTTTTTTTTCTAATTTGGTACTTGGATGTTGATCAATTGGTGGGCTGATAATTATAAAACAATTATTCATTGTAATTTCAATCATAGCAAATACAATATTGTAAATTATTTTAATGTAGTTTAAAATTCATATTTAATAAAATAACATACGAAAAAATTGTAATATTGGTTTTTTAGTAACAGATATTTAGGGATGATCAATAACTTTGACCAATAACTTTGTTGCAATTTTGCTGCACCTCGTCTTTAATGCCCATTTATTGCAGTCCTATAAAATTTTATTGGACGGCATACGAGCGTCAGGGTGATGGCTAATGGCGATAACTGCAGTCTTGGTTTGTTGAAAATGCCAATCATTGGATCAGTTATGCTATTTCTGAGGCAGAAATGAATTTTTATGATGCATTTTTGAGTGTTTTCCAGAAGGAAACATTGCGTTGACCCACAAAATGTACGACGGTACCATAACGGTACGAATCGAATCTCAGTTTGTCGCAGCTATATTTAATAAAAAAAAAACAGATAAAATTTGCATCTACACGAATTTGGTCCAATCCCAATTCAGTGTACCACCTTTTTGAAAATTTCTCGTAATATTTATAGGTGACTTAATTAGGTCACAACCTAAAAATGACGATTGAAGTTGCAACATAATTTAATATGAATATAAAGAACCGAATTAAAATAAAATTAATAAGATTCCTAACCTAAAAAGTTGCTAAATATTAGGTTGGTGCATAATTGATGACGAAAACATCCGTGCAAAGTAGTCCAAGTAATCGTCGTTAATTATGCACCAACCTAATTTTTTCTAACAAAGGTAATCAAAGTTACAAAACTAATATTTGATGAACGTAGGTTTAAATTTGGAGTGGGAACATATAAATAATATATAATATAAACCTCGAATTAGAGGAAAGAACGATGTACTGGATTCTCGTGGAGATTTAAAAATATCTGTACTTGATATTAAAGGAGGTATCATTTTATCATTGCTTTTCGGCAACGATACATATGCATATATATCTACCCGGTGATATACAAATAAGCCAGTCACGCTACAACCAACCTACCTACCTACCTACCTACCTTTCAGAACCCACCTCTTGTAGGTCAATTGAATTCAGATCCCAGAATGTGTACGTTGACCAGTTTTGGGTCCGTTCACAACTTGTTCCGGTCTATCATTTTATATGAGCGTCACAATCGTTATTATTGTTGTTATTATGAGAGTGCCCAATACCGATGAAGACGTCTGGAGTTCAACCGCTTTATCATTTTGCTAAACTCTTATTCGGTAATTCCAGGTAATGTCCGATTCAAGCGAGTACGTGCCGAAATGCACTAAAATTCGATTTATTCGTATTCCCGCGCTCGGGTTTCAAATTGACCAATCGGGAGAGAGCGGGTTGATAGCAATGATCTCATTGGAGGTCTCGAAACGTAACCTCGAAATTCGAGATATCGATTCCTCGTGGGTCTGTTGCGAAAAAGAGGGAAGTTATGAAATTACGATTAAAAATTTGACATTTGCGGGTATAAAAAGTGAAAAATAATTAGAAAAATAGCAGAATTTAATAATGCAATTGTTCAGTGTCAGAGAAAGTGAATTGTGAGTCTTCTTTTTATTAAGTTTGTTGTAGGAAACTCATAATTTTTTCTTGATCTTAATAGAAATTTAAAAAAACTGAATTATCGAAATGAATTGTACTAATTTAGACGAAATTATTTATTTATTTTTTTACATAAAATAAATATTCAAAAAATGCATAACGTATTATTATTATTATTATTATTATTATTATTATGAAATTATTTTTACATATTTAATTAAGCCTAGCTTTGGAAAATTGAAAACAAGTACTCGCGCAGATATTTTTGAATAAAATAAAAAAACATGCACGCGTGGAACAATTACTTAATTTCCTTTATACAAAAACCCACGCGTGTACGTGTATGTAAAAACAATATTTCACGTTTTCTTTGTTCAGGAATACTCGTTTGAGTCGAACTTGGGCACGTACAGGATGGAAGTCACTAAAAGAAAGAAAAATAAGTAATCTCGTTGCTATAAATCTAGTTGAAAACGAAAAGACTAGAACTTTCACCTCATTAAGTTGTCGAGCAATATTTCATAAAAAAAAAATAAATAAACAACCATACTCTTGTTTTGAAATAACGCGTCCATGGTAAGATTCTCGAAAAGTCGGTCCGTGGAGGAAACTTTAAAAAAAGGAAACTTTGTCGTGGATAAAAATTAGATCTTTTCCATCTAGGAAATTAAAAAATTGTAATTGATAATTTATTAGTCATCAACAGCTGACACACTCTTTTCCTTCGATTACGATAGACTGCCTTGGAATTACTCACATTCATAACGCATTTTATGAGGTTTTCTTCATTACCACATTAACTATCAATTTATCTAATATTTTACGGACATCTGAAAAACTTGTTCATCTCCTCGAAGACCGTGATACCTAGTAGTAACTGTAAAGTCGCCTGATACCGGTGGTTTGCGAACACATGAGATTTCGAAAAATCGCTAATTTACGGAAAAGCATGTCTTCTTGACACAATACTACCAGGTTATGCTGTAAACAGGTACTTCTGGCCAGGGAAGAAAAATTATAACCCGTTGGAATGGCAAAAATTGCAAATTATTATTTTACAAATTTCCATCAGGATACAAAAAAAAATGGTCATCAATGTAATTTTTTTTTCTCGATAGGGATTCTGAATTTGGATTTTCGGAATATTTCAGATTTTGCATTTTCATCTGGGACAAGAAAATTTGTTTTTTTTTTATTTCCGTAGTTTAATAACAAATTGTTTCATTAAATATTGGCTCTTGTAAACATAAAAAACATTTTTGTTTAATTGTAAAATTCGATTTGTATTATCAAGGAAATTTGTTCATTATTTTAAATTCCCGAATTTAAATAATGATATTATAATTAATAATATAATAAATAACAATAAATAATAATATACTTATAAAGAATTATTTTTAAATAAAAAAAAAATTAACAACAAATTTTTGTTTAATAGATTTGATGCAAAATTTGATACCAACATTTTTTGGGCATAAACCACTTTCATAATTATCGGCAGAAGTGACTATAACTTTCTCAGAGTAAATTCTAAGGTAGATTGTAGCTGCACTTGCAGATATCATGTCATCATCGTGTCTCCTCGCGTGATTGGGAGGGAAGAAGTAACAGTGTAGGTAAATTGTAATGCTTCAAAAGAACGTACTATAATCAGTTGGCATCGTCTGATATAATTAAACTGGATATGGCAAGACTCGTTGTGTTTCTGCCATAAATGCTCAACCGTACCATGCAACGGTTAGACTTAACCCGAGTCTAGGAAGCATGAAGAAGGAACGTAAGGTAGCGTGTGAAGGAGGAAAAAATGAATGGTCTTTAAGACTTGCGATAAATGCCATTGCGAAATTGCTATTGTTTCATTTTTTTATTCACTCTTTATACGATTTCTTTTGTCAGATGATACTCCAAAGGGTCGTCCAATGGCTTTTGACAATGAGTTCGATGACACGGGCGTGACCTGGAAGCTGACACCGAAAAGGAATCGAGAATTTTTTTTCTAGATTTTGGTAAATAAGGGATATAAAAAAATAATAATAAATATAATGAATATCAAGAAAATGTGTAATAAAATACAAATAAAATGTACAGAAAATAATAAAAATGCTGAGAAAATAAATATAAAATTGAAAGAAGAAAATTTCGAAAAATCTTAAATAAAAATTGATATGTAACAATTGAAAAAATCGTAGTAAATATTTTTTTTATAGTAAACACTTTTTTATAAATTCCCCCCATTTTATTTTGTTAATGACGTCACAGGCGCATTTTTATTATTTTCCGCGGCAATTTTCACCATTTTAGCAATTCTCCCTTTTTTTCCATAATTGGTCTAACCTCGAATTTCGGAAACCCACGAAATTACTAATTTTCAAGAACATTCGAAATTCGATATTTTCTGGAGGAGAGCGGGTCCACAGTCGGTGCCACCGAACTCATTAACCTACTAGACGCTGACTCTGCTCATTACAGAAACATAATTCACATCCCAGCCGAAAGATTTACCAGGATCCTGGCGACTTTTTTCCTCCTCTATTTTGCATGCGAGCAGCAGAAAGCGTTTCGAAATCGAGCCTCGTGGTCACGGCATCCATGTTCAAGGAGCGTTATCACGGAAGACATTTTATTACACTCAATCTCATTTTGGGGTACTCTTGGCCAGGGGCATATCCGTAAAGGTGAGCACGTGGTCGCCTAATAGCGAAATGCAGTCGAAGAAGCTGAAGATGATAATGACCTTCCGTGGATGTTGGTAGGTAGAGTAGGAGTGCCTTTGACACACTTGACGCTCAGGTGAATTGTAACCGCGTGAGACGAAAGGAGAGGCTACAAGTTTTAGTTTTAAACGAGAGATCGAACCGGGCGCATCTCACGAATGTGTTTCCACGAATCCCGATAAAAAGTGTTCCAATTCACCGTAAAAAGAAGCCCATGGTGTTCCGGCAGCCCTCGATGTGACTTCGGGATCCTCCAGTGACAGTTTTTCGGCATCATGTGGGAGATGGACCGATGACGATGCTCTAAAATTCGGGCCAGAGGATTTTCGGCGAATTCCTTGAGAGTCATTTAGTCAAAAGTTGTTGAAAAAAAAAAAAAAAAAAAAATTCGAGATTTTGGGAAGCCATTTTCGAAGATGTATCCGAGAAGTATCCTGCTACTGACGTTCTCCTTGATCGGCGCGACCACCTCGAAGCTGTTCTACCTCGAGAAGCTGGCAGGGGTTTTCCGAAGCAACGACTTCCTGTTCAACGAAACCGGCAACGAGTTATGGACCGGGATCGTCAAGGACTGCAGCCAGAAAATGTTTTTCTCGTGCATCCAGAAAAATGCATACACGTACCTGGACAACGCCTTCGTCGAACGCGACAATATCTCGGTTTTCGATGGACTCACGCTGACCAAGAACAATTTGGACTACGAGGGATGCAATTCCAGATACGGCCGCCAGAGGAGCTTCGATAGTAATTTTATCGAGGACGATTTGGAGCGCGATAAGAAGGAGGACGATAATCGGAGTAATGATAATGATAATGATAACGATAAGACGTTAAATGATAACGAAGAGGAGGGGGAGGACGAAGCTAACTCGCCATTGGAGGAGATCGCGACGGCTCTTCGATCGAAAACCGTGAAATTTTTGGCGACTCGGAATTACGAGATGCAGTTGCCGGACTTCTTCTTCAATGGAGCCACTATCAAAGTCAGTCCACGCGACGTCGACGAGAACGGAGCCCTTTTGAGGGTGGACTTTGGCCCGCGGGCCGTGGAGAATCAGGGGCGCCTCTTCTTCAAGAAATTCAGTAAGGAAATGAAATGTATTTCCTTTTACGCTCGTGTGATTTAATTGCCAGTGTCTGGGGGAATTCCTGGGGATAATTATACATCTAGATGTTCGCATGCGGTTAGGCATTACTTTCTTTTTGGAGGAAAATAACGAGATCCGACGAGATCCAGGGCACGAGTGCATCGATAGCGGCCACGAAATTGCGCGAAATTGTAGTTCGGAATGTAGCCACTTGGGGGCACCGCGGTCGCAGTTAGGTGGCAGTGAAAGCACGGATGGACGCAGCCGTGAGCCACGTGACCGAAATTGCGGCACCTGCAATTACACTTGCGATTATTACAAAACGACGGTTTTACTCGATTACTTTTTACTCTCGTTGCTGCAATTTCGATCTCCCGACCACAATGAACTCGATTTAAATCGGAATTAGATAGAATCTTTTTATTACGTAACTAGTGGGTACCGAGGAATGCGGATAATTATAATTATTACGGTATTACTTCAAATGGGAGGAATAAATAAATTGTAGTTGCAGTGTTGGGTGAAAATGCTGCAGTTGCCATTTATTTTTGGGGTTACGGCTCCAACATTTTTTGCATTCCAGTAAAAATTATTGAAAATATCAATTTTTATGATATGTAGTATTGTTATAATAATAACAATAGGTATGTCATTGAAGTTGTATATTATTTTATTAATCCGAATTGGAAAAACAATTAAATTGCAACTGCGGTATTATTATTTTACTATTCCAAGTGAGAAAAATAAATATATTGCAATTTGCAACTGCAATATTATTATTTTATTATTCCAAATGGGAAAAATAAATATATTGCAATTGCAATTCATTATTAGGAGCCTAACTGCAATTTCAATTCTAAGTATTTTTTTATACGGATGGGAATGTTAATAAAAAAATATAAATCTTGTAAAAGCACACCGGCAAAGAAAAAACAATTTTTGCTTTTTACAATTTCTCTCCGAAATTTATATAATTCGAGTAAAAATTATTGAAAAAGTAAATTTTTAAATATATTATAATATTATAATGACAGCAATAGCTATATTATTACAGTTGTATATTATTTTATTACTCCAAGTAGGAAAAATAATCAAGCACTATTATTTTATTAATCAAAATAAGAAAAATAAATATATTGCAATTGCAATTTTACAATTTCTCCCTGAAATTTATACAAGTCGAGTAAAAATTGTTGAAGAATTACCTTTCAAATCTAATATTGTTATAATAACCACAATAGGTGTATTTTACAACAATGTACATGTATTATTATGATAGTACCAACAATATCTGATTTTGTTTCAGGGAAAATGATACAGAACAAACTTCTGATGAGTTTCTTGGCGTTGATGCTGATAATCAAGCTGATCAAAGTGAAGTTCATGTTCGTCATCCCCTTTCTCTTCGGAGTGGGCACGGCGAAGAAGCTGTTCCTGAAGCTGTTGTTGTTCCTCGTGCCAGCATTCGCTCATATCTTCAAATTATGTTCGAGTTATTATAGCAGCCATTCCACCAAGTTCCATCATCATCATCATCAGGTCAGTTTCTGAAGCGTGTTCCGGGTCTTTGCGGTACCTATCAATTACGGTAACACATATATACGTAAATACATGGATGACTAAGGGGACTTCCGGCCACATTCCTAAATATTTTCGAAGGAAGCCATTCATTCTGTTTCAATCCGAATTTTCCATAAGATCAACCAGTCGAGGCTGGAAATTAAAATAACATCCTTGAAATGACAATCTTTGGTTTCTATAGAATTTTCAAATTTTACTACATTTTTTTCTCTCACCGACAATTTTTTTTTTCCATTTTATACAAAAATATCCGTGACTGAATTGTATCGATATTTTTTTGGGAATCGAATTAACAAAAATAATACGTTTGGAAATAATAATAATAATAATATTATTAATTTTGTTATTTTTTTTTACGTAAAAGGATTCCAAAATTCTACGTTTGTAGCAATTACTTCCTTTTTCGAAAATTTTCAATTCTATAAAATTAAATGGGTGATTATTTTCCAACGCATGTTTCGATAATCCGGTGCTACTATTGTTTTAATTAATGTCAGAATTATGGTGATAAATTTAAAAAAAAAAAATAATAATAATAATAATAATAATAGGTCTTAAAAAGGCCTCTCCCTCTACAAAAAAAAATCAGGACTCTGTCTATCTTTGATGTTCCATCAGAAAAAAAAAACGTTGGTCGAATGAATAATTGATAACAGTCGCCGTTAATTCGCATTCAAATGTTGTAAGAAATGTTTCAAATAAGACAAGTAGATCAGTACCATCCACGAAGTAGGCAAGTCTGCGCTACTTCGGACGGGACATGTGTGACCTCCATTGAATTATTTACATTCTTTCATCTTCTGTTAATTTGTAAGAGAAGCATCTCTTATTTTTTTCTACGCGTGTCCAATTACGACTTCAATTTGGGTCGCGAAGAGAGTCTGTCGGAAGTCCGCGTCCTCTGACCTCCCATCGACTCGCCGAGGATCCTATGGGTGGTCCAACGAGGAAGGAAATTGAACGCGATTAGCCGGATGGCGAGCGACTAATGTAAGAGCACTCGCGGGAGTCACTTATTGTTAGTTCCGGAAATATTCTTCGGTAATTCGTTAATGAGCGAGAAGTCCTTTCTTCGAATGACTCCTTGCCGTTTAGTCGCGCAGAATGTGGCCAACGACGGTAGCGTGACTCGTTGGCTCGCCGGTAAAGTCGCGTGCCGAGGCTTTTCCTCGCAGTCGAGATTTGCCACTCGGGGAAATGGCAAGGAAACGGCAAGGTTTTACCGCTAATTAAATTCTAACGCGTGTCTCCACGCCGAGGTTTCGCGAAACGTTAAACGGTATTGATCCGAGTAATTGTGAAAAATGACGAGTAGGTAAAAGGTGTCCCACTTCCAGGCTGGAAAAAGAAGCCACCGGAGATACGAATCTTTATGCATTTTTTTTTAGAAGAATCTTCAACCGAAATGGATAATATATTTAAAAAACATAATCTTCTTTTTTCGAAATATTTTCTAAATTTTATTATATTTATTTTTTTCGAAACAATTTTTTTGCATTTTATATAAAAATATCGGTGACGGAATTTCATTGAAATTTTTTAGGAATCAAATTAACAAAAATAATACGTATGGAAATAATAATAATAATAATAATAATAATAATAATAGTAATAGTAGTAGTAGTAGTAGTAATAATAATAATAATAATAAAAGCAATAGTAGTCCACAATAAAATAGGCTGATCCAAAAGTTCGTACCGTTTTTGTAATGCCATCCTTGGTTAAAAACGGAAAGAACTTTTGAATCAACCTAACAACAAAAAATACCACATTGAAAATTTTCAAATTCCAAAAAAAAAAAGTAAGTCCGAACTCATTTCTAGTCATTCCTCTTCTTCTGGTGCATCCACAGATAGCGCACCATCACCACCACGTTCCCGTACCGGTACCGGTACCGGCGGTCTTCGAGCATCCTCATCACCATCCCCCTCATCACCACGACGATTTCGATGGTTACGATTACGCCCATCCCAACATCCAGTACCGCAAGGACATGGAGGAACTCAAGGAATGGGGCATCGAACCCTACGAGGAGCCCTACGAGCAAGTGGACAACGACATCGGGGTGGTCCACGCCAACCAACAGTACCCCAACCCCTACGGGATCCCGCAATACGCCGCCAACGCCAGACCCGTGGCCCCGGTGCAGGAGAAGTACCCTCCACCCCCGTTGCCTCCACCCCCGGCAGTTCCTTACGCGGGCTACGGGAACGACGACCCCCTGAAGTACAACCGGAGAATCGCGGTGACGAACCAACCCCCAGTGGCGGGAAACAACCCCGGTGCGAATTTGGGGGGTCAGCAACAGGTCCTCGTAGCACCGAATTCACTGAACCCCCAACAAGTTCCCGTAGCGAATTTCAAGAGTCCCCAGGCGAGGCCCGTTTTCGTTGCACCTGGACCGCAACAGCATCAGCAGCATCAGCAACAGCAGCAGCAGCAGCAGCAACAACACGTGCAGGTTTCGGCAGCGGTCAAGAAAAATCCTGCACCTGCCGCTGCCGCTGCTCCTGTTGCCAATACTGGGGCCAGGCGACCCTACGATGACGATTACTACGGGCCAATAATTGACCGGCTGGAGCAGATCTTCGGGCAACTGAGGTTCGTGGAGGACATTTGCAAGGAGAGGCTCATCTGCAGCATGTACAAAAACCCGGCAGTGTACTCGCCTCACAGTAACCTCGTGTCGAACGAATTGTCGAGGTACGTTGTGGTGAATTCGTAGTGGAACTCGAGGAGAAAGGTAGCGGCTAACAGCCTCCGCTCCAAATGGTACCAATCGGATCATCGAAGCCTCCGATACGAGCTTGAGTCCATTCTTTCTCCTCTTTTTTTTCCGGATCCTGCTGGTCTTCTTTTTCTTTTTTCCTCGTTGGGTTCCATTTCCTCTCATTTTGGTCACGTTCCCCGAGGCTGTACCATGGTACCCAGGTGCCTAAAATTAAGGAGATTTCGATCGCAACCTGCGCGGTGGGAAAAACCCACGAGAAGTTGAACAAAAGAAAGTATGAGGTTCGATTGTGAGTCGCAGGGAAAAATAATCGAGTGCTTCCGCCTGAAATGGCCCCTGCAATTTCCGAGAGGATACACCTAATTTCGAAATTCCCCTTATTAGCGTGCCGTTAGGTTAACCGCGTGTTTCAATTTTTTTTTATTAACTAATACTTCACGGCGTAACTAATCGGATTTAAGAGCAGCCTGATTATCTCGCCTTGACGGATTTCGGTGTAACTTAATTTCCCAAAATTATGAGATTCTCGTAAATGGAATAATAGCCGTGTTTTGTAATTGAGGCAATTCCGCTTTTTTTGTCTCAGCGTTCCGGTCCAAAAAAAGAAATTCGACGACCGAAATGAAAATTGGTTTGGTCGTTCCGGTTGTTAATTCGGTAGCGTCATCGTAAACGACAAATTCGAGTCACGAAGTTGAGCCAAAGCTCCCTTGAATAATAGTTAATTAAATAAATATTACAATAATATTTAGAAATTTTAATATTCAATAATCTAAAAAATTATAATAATCTTTTAGCGGTTCTCCTTTGATGTTTTGTTCAATAAACAATTTTTGTTTGTCGTTGTTGTAGTAAATTCACAGAATGTTGTTTAAATAATAGTTTCCATTTCTTCCAATTTTTTTCAAATTAGAAAAGAAGTTCTTAATTTTTTAGTCACCTCCTGTTTTTAAATTTTTGCGATCCAACTTTTCCGGCACGAGCACGAATATAAATTAAAAATAATTTGTAATACTTGAAGTGGTATTAATTTTAACAGAATATTTTACAAAATTCTTATAAACCATTAAATTCATTTTTAGTTTTATTAATTTTTTGAATTTCATTGCAGGGATCCTCAGGAATTGAAAAACGGAGTTGCGGGAAGTGCATCGAGTCAAAAGTTCCAGCGCTACCTGTCGGCTGCACGTTTGGGTCAGGACGGCGGAGATTGTTTACGAACGTATCCGTGTCATATAAATACGGAATAAATAATTTCAGACAGAGACAATTGTTACAATTGATTGTCATTTAGACTGCGGCGTTATTGTACATGTGTTTATAATTCTAAGATGTTGTACAGTGATCATATAGTCAGCTTCGACCGATGCAACAAATTGGGATTCATTTTTACCCGACACGATTGACTGATATGACGAAAAAATATTTATACGAGTAAATTTTGCGACGAACATTGTCAGTCGAGTAACAATTAATCCCAGTCCAGCTCTTAATGGAATCAAAACAGTCAAGAAATATTTGTTATTTCCGTCAATAGCCTAACATTGACTTTTGTTTAAACAAATAAGTGTAATCCGACATATTTATTTATTTATTTATAATATTTAATTCAAGAAAGAATACATTTTCAAAGAAAAAGCGAAAAAAGTGTCAGCTTCGGGTGGTACAATTATCAGAAAAAAAAAAATTATGGGATGCTCCTCGTGAAAAAAATGTGATTGGAAATCACTAAAGATTGACGACATTAATCTCTATTTATTTAGATTTAGAAATTATTTATTTTATGGCACGGGAATTATCTGCAATATTGGAAATATTTATTTCGGAATCTGAAAATATTTCATTTTAAAGTATATAAAATTTGTCAAACATTTGTATAACTCTAAATTGTAATATATTTTTTTCCATTTTGCAAAAAGATAATTCTTTTGTTGTATTTGATGCTAATTGTGTGATAGGAATAAATACCATGAAAATCAGGAAATGTGAATAGATCCTGTCATTGATAACCACGTTGTTATTATATTTGTAATTAAATCAATTAGTTACTCCTTGCCGGTATATCTATATTTATTATCGTGTCCCAATCTCGGCACATAAGATATTTAATATTGTAAAATTTGTTTACGAAATAAATAAATTGTTGCTGCAATAATTGAATGAAAAATACGAGAAAAAGTGAAATTTTTGAATTTCCATTCGTCTTCAGATTTATTGCGATGAGAGTAAATTTTATTTTCTGCAAAAAGTTTTTGGGAAGGTGGAGAAAAAAAATAATATTTTTTTGTGTCAATTAAATTGTAATAAAAATTGAATTTATGTATTGAATCATATTTTGGGTGCCATACCCACTGAGATTGTTTAAATATTAAGTACCTCGTGCTCATTATAAGAGATTTAGAGTTTGTAATAAATAATAAACAAAAAACGGATCGAAATATATTTTGGATAACGAACAAATTGTAATTTCCTGCTTGAACATTTTTATTTATAGAACAAAATTGTAGAATCTTTGAAAGGGTTTGAATTTCGCGCGGTTTCTATCCCAAACAGCGCCCTCTAAGTGTTCCCTAAGGAAACAAACTTCGACTTCGTATATTTACTTATTCCCTTGCATGTTCCAGCGATCGCTAAGCGTCAGAAAATGTGTAAATTTTATTAAAATCGCTTCGTAGATGTTTTCTTATTTTTAAAAAATGAATGAATGAAGAGAAGGTTTTGTAAAAAAATATAAAATGAAAAATACTTTGTGTGAATGCTTCGGAAGCGAAAATTCCGTGATTTTATTGTATTCTTGATAAAATGATACTTGGATATAATAAATATAATATAATTAATAGACGACAATTATTATTTATGTAACTTTATATTTTTTTTACCCAAAATCCCACGTCCAAAATGAAGACCTCAAAAATTACTGCACTCGCTGAGACAGTGGTCCTGTCTCTGATGTTAATTTTAATTAATCAGACAATTAATAAACGAGTGCATGGTTTTAGGGAAAGTTATGCAGTTGCAATATATCAATATTTTATTTTAATTTTGTTTGATAAGGATTCCATTTTTAAATCGCCCACTTTTACTATTTACTAAAAGTTTACTACTAATTACTAATTACAAAAATATTTTCAATCGGTTTAACAATTCCTTCCACAAACGAGTAATTTTAGGTTTGTAGATAAAAAGTATAATAGTATTATTACATTTACGACTAAATAATAATTACTTTCAGTATATATTTTCAAATCGGACAAAAGACGATATCTAGTATCACTCCACCTGTTTGTACACCTGTGTAGTACGTAATCTGGGTTTCTCTTCACCCACATGTCTTCACGCCATACATTACATTAGATAGCAGATTTATTAATTAATTAATTTTTTAAGATTATTAATTAATAATTTTTTAAGATTACTAAATTATTAATTTTTTAAGATTATTAATTTATTAATTTTTAAAAGAGCATTAATTTTTAAGGATTATTAATTATTATTGATTTTTAAGGATTACATAATAGAACGCCATATACAATCAGATCTTGCGAAGCCCATTGGATGAAATATCAGATCCAGGGCATAAATTACTTCTCTTGCGATCTAATGGGACCCCATCATTTTTTTCGAAATTCTTGCAACCGAAACTCGTCAATTGACCGCTGCCCTACGCTTTTTAACGAGCATTTAGTGAAAGCGAATACGAAATTCTTGTCAAGAAGGTACGGACATGTACGTACATAGGCCGAACCGGAAGTGTTAAAAAGATCGAAAATGAAATCAAGTCTATGGAGAGTTGACGAAAACCTCGAATCGTACCTATATCAGCAATGGCACCCTAGTTAATGAAGCTCCTCTGCCGCTTGCTTTCTTTCCATTCGGTTAGTCCGTATACGTCCCTAATAAAAATTCACCGGTCGTACTTGGTTTCCATCGACTATAAAACCTCCGTTGTCAGCGATCAAAGTGGCATTCGGTGTTTGGCTTCGTGAATCGATCGATCGGTGAACAAAACAAAAAAAAACAAATAAATAATCACCATGAGGTTGCTCATCATCGCTTCCGCGGCCGCTCTTTTGATGGTCCTCCACTCGACGACCGCTCAGGATATCGGAACCACCGCTCAGGTCTTGCAGAAGATTTACTACCGGTAGGTTTGCTCAGTTTTTCCCCGGGAATCTCCGGTTTCGCGTCAATTGTCCTGGATCTCGACTCTTGTTCTCCCACAGATGCGTCGACAGCAGCTCCATGGTGTCCTGCGTGAAGCCGAAAGTGCTTGCCTACTTGAACGACGCCGTCAAGGAAGACAGGATCCCGATCACCGAGGACTTGGCCATCGTCAAGTCTCGCGAAGCACCCGAAAGCGAGGACGCCTATTATCCGACGCAATACGACGTGGCCGATCCCGCCAAAAGGGAGATGCTGCGCTCGCTGATGCTGGAAAAATTGGACTCGTACCTGTCCACCCACTCCCTGGAGGCTAAACTGCCGGAGGCCATCGCTGGATCCAACATCGTGCCCAGGTCCCTCGTCGACTCCGTGCCCAGGAGCCTCAGCATCCCCTTGACCGACGCTGCATCGCCCCAGGGTAAGGGTGTCCCTCCAATTGACCTTGCCCGATGCGCTTTCGAACGCGATTTCGAGAAATGACCGTCGACATTTTTTTTTATTCCAGGTAGAGGATTCGTGAAGAAGGTCATGATCCCGTTCCTGTTGGGTCTGAAGTTCAAGGCGACGGCCTTGGTGCCACTGGCGTTGGCCCTGATCGCCCTGAAAACGTGGAAAGCTCTGACTCTGGGCCTGCTCTCGCTCGTCTTGAGCGGTGCAATGATGATCTTCAAGCTGACCAAGCCCAAGGTGGCCTACGAAGTGGTGCATTATGGACACCCCCCGGTGGAACACGCGCCCCATTGGGACACCGCCCCGCAAGGACCTTACAGGGCCTACAGGAAATGAGCAGAAAAATTGACGAGTCTCGCGTTACATTTATTATTTATTACCACGAAGAAAATTATTATTAATTATTTATATGCAGTGAAAGAATAAACACTTTTGATAAAAATCCTCTGGTTTCTCAATCACCCTCGAACCTGTCAAATCCTGGAGATCATTTTTCTTTTTAATAGAAATGGGAAAATACAAAAAATTAGCCGGTAATTTGAAATTAACATATTTTGAAAAATTGGCGTACGGAAGAAACAAAAGAAGACCAGTAGCTTGGGACTCTCGCTTTTCTTACTCATTCGTGCCGATGGTTCGTGAATAAATGTTGTCGAAATGTCGTAAAAAGGGAAATGGGATGGGGATCAATGAAAACTCGGTAACTGTAGTATCGTCCTCTTTCCCTGCACGTTCTCGGAGTATTGTACTTCATTGCCCGCGTGAAAGTTGCTCGTCCTTCTTGTTGTTGTTCCTCATTCCACTTTGTCGGAAAAATTGGAGTTTATGGTAATCGTGACTGAAAATTATTGTCGCGTGAAATAATTGGACAACATCCAAATTCGAATCGGAAGGATGGAAATTTTGTTGTAAAAAAAATTTGGAATTAAAATTTTTTGTCTATCCATCTCTGACAAGGGAGAAAATTTGTTTATCGTTACCATTTAATTAAAAAAATACAATTTACGCTATAAATAAATGCAGCAACAATTCGAGGATATCGAGAAGGAACCGGGACAATTTTGGAGAGCCCAAATTTCTACTGAAGCCAAATCAAAATAAATTTTGAATATTTACTTTTGGTTAAAACATTCATTCAAAATGATCTTAAAATACTAATTTTTATTGGTAGTAGAATTTTCATTCGGAGAAAAAAAAGAATGATGCTTTACCAATCCCCAGAAATTTTTTTATGCACCCTTTATTCCTGGGACCCGGGCTTGGGCCCAGATATTTTCGAACAATAATTGTCCTAAACGTCAAAAATGTCCCAAATGACGATGTGAGGATCGACCTGGAATTCTAATTAGCCATAGCCAATATTAGGGCAGGCGAAGAAATTGGCACGTGATGTACAGAAAAGTGGTATATGTTTATACATATGTATCACCAGCTGACATGCATTTTCTCACATGACACTCGCTTTACGTTATTTGAATACGCAATATGACGACAATTTATATAGATATATACCATACAACCGAAAATAAAGGATCTACAGATTTGATTTGTAGTATGTATGGTACATTCCACGGGTCGTAATTATTATGGTGTTCTGGAAGGGGTGAAATTAACCCAGAAGCGAGAATTAACGGGGCAGGTATGTGTGGAAAGTCTTTATGATCGTGTTATGAATAAATAAAACGTTTGTCGACTGGGTTTATTGCGAATGTTGAGGTGCGATCTTATGGTGGTGTAGGAAAAGTTTACTGTCTCTTTCTCAGCCTTAGCTTCCTTATTTTTTTTTTAAATTAAAAATTACAACCTTTTTGGATGAAACCAAATTATGGAAACTGTGAAAAATTAATTCCGTGGGCCCCCATGTATTTTGAGTATTAAGATAGGGGGCATAATTTTATTTTTAAAAAAATATATAAATTAATTAATCTTTGTAAAATAATTATTGGCAAGAACTGTTATTAATTATTAATAATTATTAGTAGGTAATTACTCCTTGATTCGCGGTGACAAAATTATGACTGGCACAAAATGTAGATGATGAATTAAATTGTCCCATAAAAATATAGAATAAGAATTTGAAGAAGTCGCCATAAATGAGGCGTTAAAACTTCGATGTCGCTTATTATTCCAGACGTCAAACTATTTAAACTTTCTTCACCTCTAGTAAATCATACGACGATTTCTCTTCCTGATGAAAAGCTTCAGGAACCAGCGTTCCTTTAATTCTATCGACGGAATTTTAATGTAAAGCAGTATTAACATTAACGTTATGTTATAATATTCATATTGGGTCGTCCGCCTTCCGCATGAATTTTCAGCAGCAATTGGACGGGTTAGAAATTATTGCAGGTGATGCAACGTCACTTTCATGCTCAGTTTTTTCGACCAAAAAATTTTCAAAAGTGTCTGTTGCTGGAAATATATCTTTTTGTGCAATTTTAATTTATTTCATTGAAAAATTATTTAATTATAAATCTATTAGACTTTTTTTTCAAAGAATAATTTAACAATATCTTAATTAATTACTAAATCCATGTTAAGTAATTTAATAAAAATTGAATAATTCATTTATACTTGAAATTTAGCAATTGGTTTATTTATTAATTAATAAATTAACGTTTAGTAATTTAAAACCGAATGTACCTTAGCAATAGACTAGTAATTTAATTGTCTAGTGATTAATATGTCTAGTGATTTAATTTCCTAGTAACAATTATGCCTAGTGATTTAATTTAGAACCAAATATTCCTCAAATAGTGAAACCCAGAATTTGAATCAATTGTCTAGTAATTTAATTATCTAGAAAACCAATAAACCTTAACCTATTAATTTAATTTCCTAGTTATTAAATGTAGAACCGAATATTCCCCAAATATTGGAATCCACAATTTGAACCCCAATAATCTAGTAATTTAATTATCTAGAAAACCAATAAACCCTAACCTAGTAATTTAATTTCCTAGTTATTAAATGTAGAACCGAATATTCCCCAAACATTGGAATCCACGATTTGAACCAATTGTCTAGTAATTTAATTATCTAGTAATTAATCAACCCTACCCTAGAAATTTAATTATCTAGTAATTAACAAACCCTACCCTAGTAATTTAATTTCCTAGTGATTAATATGCCTAGTAATTAAATTTATAACCAAATATTCCTCAAATATTGCAATCCAGGACTCGAACCAAGCCCCTTCGAGTCCGCTCGCAAAGGAAAGGTAAGAAATCCAAGCGTAGGCTGAGAAAATGGTAACGGACGATGCTTATCTCTTCGGCGAAGCGCTTAAAACCTACAAAAAACTGAAATCCAACGGTGGAAAGCGCTCGTTGTAATTGTCATACGCGTGCTTTTCAAAGTCATTGCCATTCGTGTGGTACCACGATTGGAAAAGTATCGCGTGTGGAGCGTTTGGGGTCTCGAGACTTGGAACGTTCCTTTGATCCGCTCCATCTTCGCTTCATTAGCGAGTCACAACATGTGCAGCGGAGGCCTCGATAATCGAAGACCATACCTGAACGAAAAGAAAATTCATGATACGGAATGGCCGAAGTGGGGATATTAGTCGTATGTCAAACCCTAAAACAATTGAATTCAACGTCCAGTCGAAGCCTCCGTATAAATAGGCAGATGCCCAACCCATTGGCATCAGTTGCGGTGCTGACATCGTCTTCCTACGAACACCAGATCCCATTGCTCGAACCACAAGTCCTTCGGACCTCGTTCTCCTTATCAACATGAAGCTCCTGATCTTGTGTTCCGTCTTGGCCTTGGCCGCGGCTCAACCTGCCAAAAATGAGTTCTGGAAGAGCACCTCCATGGACTCCATCGTCGACCAGACCAAGATCGAGTGCGCTCAGAAGAACGACGAGATCTCCTGCATGAAGTTCAAGGTCCTGAACCTGCTCGACCAGCTCTTCCGGAAAGACAATTTCAAGGTACCTCGAATCAAGTTCTCCCCAATTTTCGTCCGATTCGTCAAAGGTCCTTAACATTTTTCTTTTTTTTTTTCGAAGGTATCCGAGACAGTGGAAGTCACTCGCAACTCCTACCCCGCCGAGGAAGTGTCTGCTCGTAGCGAAAATTCCGTCTTGGATAACGTCGAGTCTTACCTGACCACTCATGATGTCACCTTCAAGCTGCCCTTGGACTCCTCGGTCAAAGTCAGCTCCCGCAACATCCAGAACGACGAGTTGTCCTTCGACGTGAAGTTCGGACAAGGACGCAACGTGGAGGAAGCCCGCAAATCCAAGCTGAAGAAGGTCATCATCCCCATCCTCGTGTTCGTGCTCCTGAAGGCCATGACCCTCATCCCCTTGGCCATCGGTGTCCTGGGACTCAAGGCCTGGAACGCTCTGCAATTGTCCTTCTTCAGTTTCGTCGTGTCCGTCGGCTTGGCCATTTTCCAGCTGTGCAAGAAAATCGCGGCCGACAGCCACTCGGCCCCACTCGCCGCCCACGGACCATGGGAGTACCAGGCCGCGCAATACAGGTCCTTCCAGAACGAGGAGGAGCAGCAGCCCACGATCTCGCAATACGCTCAGGATCTCGCTTACTCCGGTTACGCGCAGTCCTAAGTCAAAGAGATACCAAAGTTCTTCTAATTTATTCGTAGTACCCCTGTTTGGTACTTTCTACGCATTTATTTACCACCGTCTGACTTTTGTAAAATAGCTTCTATTTGTATACAAATTTATTTAATAAATTATTATCGCAACTTGAAATTTGTATCCTAATTATTCCTTGGATTAGTCCTTCGTTTATTTGATTTTAGTGTTACTATTAATTTCGTTGAGAGTATTATTGAATATAATTTAAGAGAGGGGGTTTTTAAATATTTTTTGAAAATTTTTTTGAGAGAAAATTTCATAATATTTTGATGTTGAGTTATTTGATCTAATGAAAATATGAGTCAGGAGTGAATAAAAAATCTTCTTAATGAATAAAAAGAGTTATTTTATTTAAAAATTCTAATTATTTTCTTTCCATTTGTTTATACAAATTTCTTGGAAGAAATAATTATGATAATTGATGAGCGACCACCCTCGTATTTTTTTAAAATTCTTCATTTACTTTATTTTAGTGTTTATAATTTTGTTATGTAATTTAACGGAGTCAGAGAAATACATTTTTAGAAAAACGCCAAATATATTTTTATAGTAATATTATATTTAATCTCTTCCACTCCGAGGGTGTTAAAAATGTGTCTGTAATTAATACGGTGTCACGATACATATTTAAAAAAAATAATTAAATTGGATCTGAGAATCTCCATTCCTTCCTTTGATTTACACAAAATTAGTTGGAATAAATATTAAATGTATTTGAAAAATCACTTTCTCTTATATTTTTGCTGCAAAAGCTCTCGACAAAGAAAGGTAGACTTTAAATATAAGGAATCACAGGACAAACAAAGGAGATGATCTCTGGAACCTCAGCTTTAAATTGGAAATGCGATTTTTGAGGGATTTCAAAGAAAAACAGACCAAAAATCACGTTACGTCACATTGTTCTAAAAAAACAAAACGAAAAACGTGCTCTTCATTCTGATTTTTTTGAGAAAGTCCCTTTACAGGTATACTTCGCTCGGAGAAAAAGAGAAATCTAAAAGAAATAGTAAAATTTTACGATACCCTTAGAATTTTTACTATGTAATTAAAATATTTTATAATGCTGTATAGTAAAAATGGTGATAGCATCTTAAAATTTGAGTTTTTTCTTTGTAAAAATGGTACCTTTGAAAAAAAATTGCAATTTTCATTAATTAATATGATAGTAATAATTAAAGTAACTTGTTCATTATATTTTCATAGCAGCCCCCAAAGCGGTAATGACCCAATTTTGGTGGAAAATTTTTTAAGCCGAGGAAAATGGAGAAAAGAAAAAGTAAAATGTTAATGACACTTCTGACGATTGTTTTGAATAGTAATAAGCTGGTAATTAAATTAATAGCGAGCATTTCATTAAACCCTCTTTCACTTTTATATATACTGAAAATTAAAAATCAGTCTGCGTAAAGCACACATGCTAATAAGGTTAATTAATTAAAGAAAGCGGTCGATCAACTAAAAGTCTTTTTCTCAGAAATAAAAATTTTCGTATGTAGTTTCTTCTATATAATATTATTAAATATATATTAAATATTTCTTTTTCTTTGTTGAAAAATAATAACTAGTCGTAAAGTAATAACTAATCTCAGATTTTCGTCAGAAAAAATTTAAATATCAAGAAAAAAATTATTTGTAATAGCAGAATTTTTTTTTAAATAAAGAAATTGAGGCCCAGCAGGTGTTAGATAATTGGTTAACTAATTCATAAAATACAATTAAATTCAATACATTTGATCCTTCAACGACTAGAAAAAAAATTTCCTATATTACAACTAAATAAAATTTTTTTATTCCACAATTTCCAGTCAAAGTCACGTGATTTGCAACTTTTCCTTTCCATGGGAATCAAATCTTATACGAGCCTCAAAATGGTACTTAAACGTTGTCACGTAACGAATTCGTCACCTTTCCTTTCCTTCGCAGTCGAATTTATTGCAAGTGTCTGAATCTTTTACCAATATTTCGAAAAATTCTTGAGGTACTCCTACATCTATATATTTACATCACCAAGTCCCCTTACAGAGCTCGATATTTTATGAAAAATAAAAATAGTGTAATTCTAATAATCAATAATTCTCATACAAACTTTCAAATTTCTAAAAGGAAAATCTCAATATTGCGCAATATAGAAAACATATTTTTCCAGAACTCAAGCTTTTTTTTGCTAAACCTGTGCAATATTAAAATTTTCTAAAATGTACAATATAATAAAATTATCGAATACTAAAATAATTATAAAACCTAATTATTTGCATTTCCTTCAATCGTCAACGGTTGTTTATTGCCGCATTTCGGAACGTGAGCTTCCTGTTGTAAAATAAGTCAGCCATTGAGTGAATTCTTCACGAAACCAGTGGTAGAATTTCTACGAACAATCTCTCGAGTGTTACACACACAAAATCATATATATATAAATAAAAAAAATAGGTAGTTAGAAAGATTTAGTTGGTTACCCCGTTAGCGTATAACAAATCTAAAGTAAGCCCATTACTAACATGGACAAGTTCCGTTTCCCGTGCATGCCATGGTGTACAATAACACACCGTACGCACCATGGCAGGGAGAGATACGTATAGGCTTGCGTTCTATGCGAGTGAAATTTAAATATAATTTTCCTTCGATCCCTATTCATAGCATGCGCGACCGAATAACATAGATTTGCGGGGGGCAAATTAAATAAAAGAGGAGGGCCACTCCTCTGCCAGTCGCAGTTCGATCGTCGATTGTGTATCACCCTATTAAATGATCGATTTTGTTCCATCAAAGTCCAACGGATCGATCGTAGCGACCTCGACCAGTGCGTGTTCAAAAAAAAAAACCAAAATCCATCGGAACTATATTTAAATCAAAATGAAGCGATTAAATCTTGCAACGGGATTGTTCTTAGTATCAGTGGCGGTAGCGTCAGCGGCGGGCCAAGATTTCCTGTCGAATTCCTTCAATCACTGCATAGCCGCCGAGTCCTGGTCGGATTGCCTGAAGCATGAAGTCCTGGGATTCCTGGACGGCAAGCTCGGGACCACGACGGAGGCGCGATCTCTCGACACGGTGGACGAAGCTATCGTGGCGCGAACCTTCAAATACTTGAAAAGCTTCGACTATGGCATCGACCTGCCGTTCGTCGACGCGAGTCTGAAGTACCGGCCCAGCAGGAGCTTGGCGGACTTGGACGTGGAGTTCAAAGAAAACGAAGTGGCCACCGTTCAGGCGCGTGGGATCCTGAAGAAGAAGCTCCTGCTGCCGTTCTTGCTGCTGTTGAAGCTCAAGCTCAAGGCACTCATGCCCATCTTTGTCGCCATCATCGGACTCAAGGCCCTCAAAGCTCTCGTCCTCTCGAAAATCGCCATTGTCTTGGTCGCTGGATTTATAGCCTTCCAGTTCTTGAAGAAGGGTGGCATGACTCCTCCGATGGGTGAGTGACGTATTCGTAATTTCTTCTTTCGCCAAATGTTAAATAATTTAGGCCCCGATCCTGAGTGAGACCCAAATTTGGAGAAAAATAACTGAGAAAAAATTAATGGTTCCCTGTTTTTTTCTTTTTTTCGTGGTTTTCTAACGAAAATTCTGAAAAACCCTTTTCTGTGGAAGATTCCATGGTTTCGACTCATTTGACCTCAAAGTAACCTCTAGAAGGTCACCGTGACCCCCAGCTTTTTGCCATATCTCAACGTAAAATGAGTGGCTGTTATTTAATTTGCAGTAAAAAATAAAGGTTCCCATTTAAAAAACGTAAGTCGACCTTCGAATGACCTTGAAGGTCAAGTTCGAAAGCTCTTCCCCCTGGCAACAGCGAAACCCCGCTAGAGCATGAGTTGGTATAGGTTAGACCCGCGGCTGCGCGTTGTGGCCGTCAACCCCCACTTTGATCAGGTCCGCGGGCGACTCCGCCGCGAGGGAACGTATCAGGCCCTTGACTAGATCGATTTCGTCACCATCAATCTCTGTGCTCGTTGTAGGAATGTCAATGGAACCGGCCTCCCCGGCTTACGGGGCTCCACCTTTACCCTCGACCACGTCGAGTTACGATCCGGCCAACACATGGGACGGAAATGGACCCTACTCCCGTGTTTGGACGCCGACCAATGGAGTGGAAGCCCAAAACCTGGCATACAGTTACTATGCACCTGGCAGCAGTAGTGGCTCGAGCGCATACAGCGCTGGATCGGCCTCATCCTCGTCGGCATCATCCCCTTCCAGCAGTTCCAGCAGTTCCGGGAGCTACTCATAAACGAAGACGTTGATTAAAGAGTCCACAGCAGCAAACCAGCACCGGAATAACCTCAGACGGCATCTCGCGGATGCCATAAGACCATAGTTACCACTACAAAGAGAGTACCACTCGATCACACGAATGGAGAATTTCCCGAAGAGCCACTTTGGTGAGCCACAAACGCCATATGAACTGCAACGAATGCGTTGTGTGACAAGAGAAGGCTCTATCGTATGGAACAGCACCTGAGGGGTTGCCGATTTCATAAAAAAAGAAAAAAGAGATTCTTATTTATTTAATATATTTTCCTCCCCGTCTGTACATAAGTTAAGGACAAAGAGCAAGGAACCACTTGGACAGGTGCACACATGCAATTGACATGGCGGACTGTTTTCTTTTCTACCCCTTTCTATTGTTGACCTTCTTATTTATTTCCTCATCAATCACGAGCATCCCTGTCACATTTTCCCGCTTTTGTTAATAAAAACGATTTTTTAATACAGTTTCTGTTATTTATTTATTTATGTAATTCGTCATATTCGCGCGTGGAATGCAGTTTCAGCGCAATGCATCTCCTTGAAATGTAATTTATTTATTGCTAATTGAAAGAAACTGGTTTATGCGATTTTTGAGTTGGAAATTGGAAATCTGCAACGGCTAGTCCCTGAGATAATGATTTCAAACGGTACATAAGTCAAATTGCAATATCTAATGTCTTACAACTGCATTAGCATGACAGTAAGTAGCGTTCGACACGAAACCTTCTCTGCAGCCACATTTAAATTTTAAATAACATAACTGTCTGCTCATTCCATGCTACTTAAACGCCTATTATTTTTCAAATTGAAATAGACTGCTTTGTATTCTAAGTGGGATCTACTGGAACCTTTCATTTCACATTTAAGATCATCGTGTGGTAAAATTGTAGATCCATTCTGTTTTACCCGCTGGAAACTGATCGATCGATCTATTTCTGTTTTACCAACAGGTAAGGTAGATTTTATGTTTTATCAACGGGAATCTGTATTTTACCTGCAAGAGGTAAAACAGATTTTTGCAAATAAATTAGTGATCAATAATTTTAGCAATTTATTTTAAAAAAATTATATTTGACAATGGGATGAGATGGATAAAAATAAAAAGCGAGTGATTTTCAAGAATTTTTTTATTAAAAAAATTAAAATAATAATTATAATATTTCAAATAATTCTTGAATAATCATGAATTAAGTGTGCCTTAGAATTTGTTAAATTATGAATAGCAAAGAAATATTAAATAAAATTAATACCGTAATAAATTAAATACAGGTTGAACGAAAAAGAAGAAATCGCTTTATCCTACATGCATACATACCCTACGTGGATAAAGTAGAATATCGGTAGGTATCTAGGTACAATATTTAATTCTTCTCGCTCTCACCAGAGGGCTTTGATTATGCTGCCCAATACATTATAACACAAGAATCAAGTCCTTCATTACTTTCGATTGTGCACTTGATTTTATTTAATTTCATTTTTAATTAATTCCATCACGATGTGACTATTAGTTGTTACCTGCTTTGCATCACCTACAATTAAACGTAAATCGAAACAAAAATGGGCAAACATCAATTACTTTTTTATTCGAGCACCAATTTTTCAAACTCAGAGCACTGCCTCTGCGTTAATGTCGCGGTCATTTCAAATCGACCGACCATCGCACAAATCGAATTCTCATTTCCAAAGAATATTTACCGATTCATTATCAATAAATTCATCGAAAATGCATAATCGTAAATATTTTGTTTATTATTTTCGCATTTTGTCGGGAAAATAATACTTTTTTTTTGCAGAGGGCAGAAATAATTGAAAAATATATATTAATGTATTATGCATCGAATCTGACGGTGCTTTAATTAATCGATTTATTAAGTTTACTTTAATCACGGCGATAAAACAAACGAGTTGTAAAAAGGACACGCAGGAGAA
Source organism: Gasteruption jaculator (assembly GCA_949825005.1). Classification (NCBI taxonomy): domain Eukaryota; kingdom Metazoa; phylum Arthropoda; class Insecta; order Hymenoptera; family Gasteruptiidae; genus Gasteruption; species Gasteruption jaculator. The sequence continues at coordinate 1,775,875 of OX463761.1, forward strand.
AAATAAAATTGACGATGGAATTGTCGTGGGTATCGTATGAAAGATGACGTGGGTAATATTGTGGAAGTGCATTGACACCTCTTGTAAAAGCAATTTGCAATGAGCAAAGTCTCTCCTTCTCTTCGGATGGTATTTAAATCCTCTCATGTTCCCTCAATCATACTCGCAAGATATAATTCTTGCTCCGATCTTTATACCACACTGCAATTTTTATGAATATTTTAAGCACTGACAAACCGATGCATCGTGTAGGGAAATTTTTTCGCAACGGGAAGCACCTGTTTTCGGCCTGCAATTGTAAGTAACCCAAATTGTTGAAGATCATATTTTAAAATTTTTTCGTTAAAAATTTCAAAAACAAACATTAAGATAAAATATATAACATAAATTAAAATACAATCGGCTTCTAAGCCTTTTGTCATCGAACCTTTTGACATTTTTACTTCAAAGTCTTTCACTTCCGGCTGATATTTTCCGCGCGAAATTTAAATGCCACATAATATATGGAAAATAATGAAGAGCATAAAGGCGAGTTTCCACCGCACGCGAGCTTAAGGCGAATACTCACTGCTTCGGCAGCCAATGCCAGCGTCCCGCGGAGTTTTCGAAGCGTTTCTCTTCATTTTGAAAATTTCCTGTAAATTTCTAAGAATAGAATATTCAAAAATTGGTAATTGGAATATTTATAATATTTAATATAAATTTATAATATAAGTACCGATATTCAAATTCATTTATTTATTTCTCACCTTGTCAACATTTATTTATCAATCACGATAAGTCACAAAATTAATTAATTAACGACAAATCAATCAAATTGAATTTTGCAGTTATATCATCTTTTTGAAAGGAATAAATAAATTAACAAAAACATAAATACAAGAAAATAGGGAAAGCAAATACTTCCGACCGTGACTTCCTCGGAAAAGGGTTGAGAAAATGGTCTTTGAAGGGAAAATCCTGCGGTCAAGTGGTGAAAGGGAATAAGAGGATTATTTCTATTTTGTAAATTGTGCTTCAGGCTCTTTATACACGTGGTTCGAGAAAACCATGAATATCCATGGGTATTTATATGTATATATATATACTGTAAGGTATGTTCTGGCTTGTGAACCCTTTTCGTCGGGCTTTTAGATTACGGACGTACCTTGCGCCATAAACTTTAACTGCACCTCCTTTCTGGTCAGTGTGGTTTTTTTCAATTCTTTGGACTGAAAGAAAGGAGAAAGGCTCACATGGGTGAAAGGCTTTTCTTAGGTGCAATCAGAAACTGATGAAGGAAAGGGGTTTCTTTTGTGAGTATTACGATTTTTTTCATACCCTAACCCTGGTCGTAAATTTTTTTCGCAGTTTTACCCCAGCGAGACTTGGAACCCTTAAACTTTGTGCGATTGTTTGAAGTTTTTATACCCATTTTTCGGTTTCTTTGTTTTCTGTGAATTTTTGTATTATAAACATGCATTTTTCCCTTCTTTCCATTCCTGCGAATTCTTTTATTTTTTGTATGCATTTTTATTCTTCAAAAATTAAAAAAATAATTTTAAAAATAAATTATTAGAAAGAAAATTTACAAAATGGAAATAAACAATGTAAAATTATAAAATAAATATGCATAATAAAAAAAACCTTCATGGCAAATAATAGTAAAATTCTATAGAGAAAAAATAAAAGGTTTAGAAAATTTTCGGAAATTCGTAGATTTCTTTCCAAAAATAATAAAATATATTCAATTCTAATATATTACAATAAAATTGAAGGTAATCATTCATTTTCTCTGAATTTTTCTCGTAACAATTTTCATTATTTTGAAGATTCCATTTTTCTGAATACCTCGTATTTTATTTTTTTTTTATTTGGTAATTTAATTCATTTTTTGTTTGTAAAAAAAATTGTTACGTGCAACTTTCGATTAGATTTTTCCCTGTATGATGCACAACAAAATTTACTCGGAACAAAGTAAAGTAACTCTTCGTGGAAGAATTGCTCTGTCCATTTCTAGGACACTCCAAATACAGTAGTGACAGTTGCTTTGCTTTTAGCAATAATAATTATTAAAAAGGATATGTGTCATTTAGTCTGAGAGGAAAAAAATTGTAGCATAGATATATATATATATATTTTTTTATTCCATTCATCTGAAATTAAATCATCGCAATCGTCGACTGAAGAAACACAAAAGTTCCTATGGTGTAGTAACTTCCACAGTGTGGAAATAAAATTTTCTACAATTTCTTTCTTTGAAAATTCAAAATTAATTGGTTCTGAAAACACACATACCTGGTTTTAAATTTTAGTATATTATATATACTAAAATTTTATATACTATTATATAGTATATTATACATACCATTCAAATTATAGTTATATAATTCAATACACAACATTTTTTAATTTAAAATATAATAAACAGGTTTTGCAACACTCTCATTTTTCAATAATTTTTTTTTGGGTTCCACAATTTTTTTTCTTAAAAATTTTACATTCATTCAACATGTAAACACAAGTAAATGGGTTTTGATTTTAATATTATATAATATATAATTTAAATATCCAGTATTGCAACTTCCATAGCGTGGCATTAAAATTTCCCTGAATTTCGATAAATTTTGTCTACGCGATGGAGGGAAAGTCGACTGTGAAAATGCAGTTTTCTGCATCACACGTGCATTCCCTATCGGTGCGCAGATATATTTTATATATAATAACATATACTATCTATAAGGAAACTTCGACTTCCGTAACTTACTGTTGAAACGAGCCTTGGTGCCGGTTCTCTAAAGGAAAGGTTACTCTAATCGTTGTAATGCGTCTTGAAAGAGCGATAAACGTGTTACCTGCGCTCTACGTTTTCTGCAACCCCTTTTTTCCACTTTTTTTTCCTACTTTCTTTCTTCTTTCTTCTCTTCTTCCACCTTTTCGTTTTTCTTCTAGTACTATTACTACTGCTCGGTCTTCCATCGAGCAATTCTATTTGTTCATAAACGAGATACTCTTGATTACTTTAATCATCCCTTTTGAATATATTTCCCTTCTCTCTATTCAAGTTTTTTTCAAGATTACGGATTCTTACGGTAGCGAGAGAATCGGGAAAGTGTTTTTTTTCCTGTATAAGAAAAAAAATTAAATTTTATATTTTTAATTAATAAAAATATGTAACGAATTATTATTTAAAATATATTTTACATATTATGATATGTAATATTAATTTTAAATAATAATTTATTACATAATTTTATTAGTTAAAAATATAATATTTAAGTATATGATTTAAAATATATATTGTATATTATTAAAATTTTGAAACTTGAATTAGCGTTTGCGGGATTAATTAATTCTGAATTTTGAAGATTTTTATTTAATTTTATTAAAAATTCTACTACAAAATTATGAAACCCAAAATTGAAAAATGGGGCTCCTATAAAATCTGTATATTATATGTTAAGTTATATGTTATGTATAAAATTTGAATCAAATATTAAAATTATATATCACATATTAAAATCTAAAATCACGCGTACTTTCATAACGAATAAATTTTGAATTCTCTAAAAAGAAAATTCTAAACCCCCAAAAAATTACGAAAAATGGAAACCGTACAAAAACGGTATATTATATATTAAATTTAAAAAATTACATATTAAAATACAGGGTATATTCAAATTATATATAACACAGTAAAATTAAAATAAAATATATAAAATTAATTTAGTATTTCCAAAATGAAAAAAAAAATATACCCTCGAACTCCCAAACGATGAGAATATTCTAAAAAGGGTACACGTATATTATACACCAAATTAATAGAATATATAAAAATTACTTGCTACACAGTGATACCTCGCACATATATACGTGTGTTTGCAGAACGAATTAATTCTGAACCTCAAAAAAAAAATTCGTAGACCCAAAAAAAATGTTAAAAAAAGGAAAAAGATCTCTATGAAATTTATAAATCTAGTATACGTCTTACCCAGGATGTGTAACTTCCTGTACTCTAGTCTTCCGTATCGAAACATTTGATGTATGAAAAACCTCTTGTCCGATCACGGTATGTTTGTAGATCTCTCTATCGACAGGCTGCATGCTTTTTTTCCCTCTCGCCTAGTAAATAAAAAAAAAAAAATCCACCAAAAACTATGAAATACAGTTTCGCCCTTTTTCTCTCCGTCTATCGAATTTCCTGCATCCGAATGGACATCCAGAAAAACTAATAGGGCTGCAAGGGGAGAATCAATGCATTCGCCTGGACACCGGGTGGCTCATAATTGGAAGTATATAAAAAAGAAAATTCTTTTGGGGAGAAAACTGAAAAAAATATGCATAAAAAAAAGTAAAAAAATGTCGTTTAAAAAATAAAGAAATTGACGGAATGGAGAAATTTGCTTTTTCTTAATAGAAATTTAATTTTAAGAAAGCAATGGCTAATTAGGGGGTAATTATTTTTAAAAGCTCAACAACGATTCTATGGGAAAGTGGGTAGGAGTGGTACCTAAATTAGTACAACGTCACTAGGTTTAATTAGACCGAACGGGGAACCCAGATCTGCCAAATGGCACTCTTCTGTCCTTCTCGCTCCCATTTAACTCCAATGGGAGCGACAAAGACAGCAGATAGTTTTGGACAAATGGGAAATTTCCAAAAAGGAAAAATCGCACGATTTTATATATTTTACCTAATTTACATTATTGTTTTATACAATGAAATAATAAAATTAATTTATTATTTTTTATAATATACATATAAATATAATTATTGTATACATATACACATGCAATAGAGTGAATTTATGTACACACGCGGTTTAATGTATGTACACACATGCCGAGTCAATAAGCTTTACTAGTTCATTATTAGTAATAAAGTGACTTGAGAGATTGTTGCATGAAAGTTGTCATAAATAAGCCATGTCACGTTATGATTGTGTACTTACATAGTTTATCTTTATAAAGTGTAAATCAAGTGACCTTCGTGTTCTATAGATTTATGAAAAAAAAAGAATAAAAAAAAATTATATGCGGATTTTTTTAACGGGAATGAAATAACGAAAGAAAATAAAATTGAACTGTGTGTTGATAATAATCAATAATTTTTATTACCCAAAGATAATACCCATGCAGTCGGTACATATTATTATATATATATATACACACACGGTATTCACGGGTTTGATCAAAGAATTCGAATTATTTTAATCGCTTTTAGTTCTTTATTATAATATATAGGGTTTCTCAAGAACAATCATTATTATTATTATTATTATTATTATTATTATTATTATTATTAAACCGATATTGTAATTAAAATTCAGGAGCTAATATATTACCTTTAAAATGCGTGAATGACAATTAATTAGTATAGTTCCAAATTAATCTAAGAAAATTGGCAATTAATTAGCACAGCATTCCATGGGATTAACCCCCCTGTTATCATTTAATTAACACCCTTCGGCTGCCAAGGGGTTAATTTTCCGTTTATCTCATTCTTCTAGTGTTTTTCTTTTTTTTTTTAAATAATCTTGAAAATGTCTGTGACGATTGTTCTTGGATTCTCTTTTTTTTTGTTTTCCCGGGAACCATTTCCTCGAACTTTGCGATTGTCCTCGCGCCGAAAATCGCATCGTTCAAATTTACGACCCCTGACTTTCGATACCTATCGTTTCGAGGGAAAGAAAGTAAGACGTTGCGCAGGGAACAAAGGCTGCTTCGTATTCTCTCCTCGGCAGAGATTTGACAATTCGATAGTATGACCGAAATGAAATGAAAGGTGAAATTGTCTAATTTCGGAAGCAAATAGGTATTTTTCTCTCTTTTTTTTTTCGTTCCTAGTTTACGAGCAACCCTTCGACGCATTGTGTTTTTTGAAAGAATGGAAATTTTCGAGAGAATAGAATCATTAATTCCTTTCCTTTCTCCAGCCGCTGCCAATCTTCGGGAGAGAAGCAGAAAATCACTACTTTTACCTGTTCCTCCACCTTTTCCTAAAAAATCGGGGAAATGAGCGAGACTCTTTCTTCCTTTCACAGCGCTTTCATTATTACCTTTCATCCGGACACTAACAGAGCTATCGATGATAATCTTTGCCCGGACAGGGTTTCGAGCAAATTATCTCTCTTTTATATTTTTCTTTCTTGGAAGATCCAAAATAATAGAGATTTGATCGAAAATTGGCGGGAGAACTCCAATTAAGAGGAATTATTGGGCGGGTGCATAATTAACGACGATTATTCTGGTGTTACCCTATGAGAGAAATCGTCGTTATTTATGCACCAACAAAGAGGCAAATTTCGCAATTGGTGAAAATGCTGGTGCATAATTAACGACGATTATTTTGGTGTTACCCTGCAAGAGAAATCGTCGTTAATTATGCACCAGCAAGGAAGGAAGTTTCGCCATTTATTATAGGGTTGATGCATAATTAAAGACGATTATTTTGGTGGTACCTTACCGAGAAAATCGTCGTTAATTATGCATCAACGTTATACCAATTGCGAAATTTGCCTCCTTTTTTGCGTTAAATAAAAATTGCGACTTTGGTTTGGGTTGGAATGACAATTAAACCACGTCTTCGTTTCGAGGTATTATTGTATCCCTCAAATGAGGGAAATTCAGAAAGGACATAATTTCGTTGTGAAAAAGAAGAACGTTTAGCGTTCGAGTTGAAGCCTGAGAGTCTCATTAATAAATTCTGTTGATAGGTCATCACGTTACTAATCGTGTCCGTCTAGACATGGCGACACGGACTATTAGGAATATATATGCTCTTGTGCATTTACATATATGCACACGTGTTTATGTATACACACGTCTACACACCCGGTTAACGATATCAATGAATAGCGTGTTTGCAAAATATGCATTTCTCGAATTCCTCCGTCTTTTTGTTTCACTATAATGCGCTCATTTTTACAAATCTACCTACAACCAATATATACAGGGCGTCTCGTTTGACGCGAGCACCGAAAATCTTTAATCGGAACAGTCGCGAAAGAATGGAATTCCTCGATAAAAAAAAATCGTTTTTTAACAACTTTCGATTTTTTTATATCACTAAAAATAATTGGCGTGTGCGCGTTAGGTGACGCAGCCTGTGTAATATTCAAAGACGCGTAAAAAAATTACATGGATAATTTAAAAAATGATTTTTCCTACGTATTTTTAGAATCGATTTTAATATTTCCGATTTTTTAAATTACTGACAATAATTGGGGTGCTCGTGTTAGACGATACACCCTGTATATTTCCGTATATTTTTTACACACGTGGAAAATTGTACGAATAATGTAAAAAAAATGATACGTACCTTTATTATTCCTTCGACAACTGCCAAATTTAATTAATTAATTGGCACACGTCCTCGAAGAATTCAAAAATTACTGCACGTCCTCGAATATCGGCAGTTTCTGTATGCTCAAAATTCTTAATTTAAAAATGTCTTTTATCAACAAATTTTTAATAACAAATTATTATACTTTCTCCACTTTTAGGAACTTTAATTCACAACAAACGATTCGTTTACGCCAACAAAAAAAATCCTGCACCTTATTTTTTTCTTCAGAAATCGCGGGAGGTTATCCCAAAATTCTCGGAGATCTTGAACAACAACTGCGAGAAGGCACTTCCTCGTAGCTTAATCAGCTTCTTTGTCAACCTCGTGGCTTTGCACGCGGTAATTATTGTTTACAAATGCTCTCGTAATTAGCCCGGTGATTACAAACAGCGAGCTCGTATTCGACTCGTCGCTTATCTCGACGAGTGTATAAAAAAATCGGTATAAATACACTTTTATGTACAGTAAATACGTTTCTTGCTTAATCCCGAGAACCGTGTAACCGAGTTGTCGGTGGTCGAGAGGCACTCGCTTAAATCTTCGGGAATCTTAATGGCACGAAAATTAACGAAGGAATTAGGTGAGTGTTCTTATCAATTGAAGAATGAGCAGAAAACTAATAACTGCCATATATACAACCTTTGAGCCGAGCCAACGGTGTCCTCGTGGTTCGAGGATTCGAAAGGAGATTCCTTGATGCTGTCGTCACAGATTTCACGCATTCTTTCTGCAGTATCTTTGTTGCAGAACTTTTTCATCAAATCGAAGGATTATATATAATATATATTTTGTGTGTGTATGTGTGTGTGTGTGTGTGTGTGCAAGCGAGAGCACGTGTGCGTGTGCGTGTGTAGGTGTGTAGATTTTCCTCTCCAAAGACAGGGGTTACGGAGAAATGTCACTCTGGTGGTAAAAAAAGGAACCTGCGATAATTAATTAATTTAGTACCTATTATTTATAGAAAGATTGTGAGATTGCGTCGGAGATGGATGAGGAGATATCAATGAAGCTTGAGGTTGAAGCCTCCGTTGCGCTTATTTTTAGATACCGCCTGCGTTTCCATGAATTATGCAAATTTTGTATTTTATAAAAAATAAAAAATGGGAAGGCCCTACCACGATTCTATAAAATAAAAAAGGTACGAGGTGAAGTCTCTCTATATCCCGAGGAAATTGATTGCTCATCTTCTATAGTGGAATTGAGAATAAATCGTAAATAAAATATAGTTGGATTTTTACTAATTAAATTATATCCCTAGAATCGTAAATAAATTGCAAATAAAATTGCCTTTAAATGTATTTTAAGCAATTGGTGGAAATTAATAGAGATAAATGAAAAATAATATTAATGTATATTTAAAAATAATATATGTATATTTTTTAAGAAAGGAAGGGGGATTCAATAAAAAGCAGATTTTGTATTTTTTTTTAATGAAAATAAATTATCAGACCATTGCTGTCCAATAAAGAAAAAAATTACTAGCTCGAATTTTCCCCTATATCTTGTAAAAAAATTGATTGCTTAACATTTTCTTGAGAGAAATGACATTTCTCAAATAAATTGTTAGTAAAATAATTGACTTTTTATAAATTTAATCATCCACAAACTAATGCCTAGAATTGAATATATTCCATTTAATTATATTCCAACAAAACTGGTCCTCAATTAATTGCCAAATAATATTAGTAATTTAATAAAAATTATATATATATCTGAAAAACGGAGGGGCTCCAATAAAACTGTGATTTTTCCCTCATCTCGGTAACCTTTTTTTTATATATATATTATATTATATTTTTTTTTTTGGTAATATATCATATATATTTTTTGGAAGCAGGAAGCGACGGAGGAGAAACAGCCGGCGAATTTCGGGGCACCTGGGGACCAAGTAGGAGGCAGGGTCGTCTTGAGTGGTTGCGTGCGATCAGAAGAAGAGTGATCCGGAGGAAGACGAAGAAGAAAAGAAGTGGATGAAGGGGATGAAAAAAGAAAAACATGCTACATCCCTCAGTAGCTGCTATTTTCCAGCTCCGGGGAAGGGTTTCGAGGCGGCAGACGGCACACACGCGGATTTCGAGCCAAGGGGTTAAAGAAGCGGCAGGATGGTATGCGGAAGAAGGGTTGAAGGTAATGGTACCCCCGAAATCTCTCCCTTTTTTTTTTGTTCTCCCCAATCCCGTTTTTTTTATCCCCTTTTTTACCCAATAATCCCGTTAGGTCAGTACAGGATTTATAAAAAAAAAAAATACACAAGCAGGGGGTTCGTCCTTTGATGTTACACACATACTGACACACATACCCATACAGGAGCAGCTTGGAACCAGAAGGGCGTCGATGTTGATATACATTCAACTTTTTTTTTTCCTTCCTTTTTCATATATATATATATATTTTTTTTTTTCGAATATCCTTCCTCACACATCCCTTGCACCGGACTAACTGTGGTTGCTTATTGTATAACCGCGTTCCTCACTTCCGTGTTTCGGGACCAGGATCGTTTTCAAGGCCTCGGTCTCTTACAAGGACTCTTACGATCACCCAATAAGGCCCAAGGTTGTCGGTGTTGTCGGTGTGGCAGGAGTTGCAGTATAACTGTATATAATTTCAAAGCCCCGTGCCAATTCGTCGTCGATAAGGGCCCGAATCTCACCTGTTTGCGATAACGAACAGAGACTTTTCATAACAACCCTGGAATTATCTGATAAGGGTGCCCCTTTTTCCTCCGAGGTAACGTAATTTCTGTTTCTTCGTGTCATAATTTTACATAAATGTATTAGGCGCAGAGCGATAGCACCTATGACATGTATGAATATTTATCTTTCTTTAATATTGCATATACGTCGTATGTGAGTGTATGTGTGCGTACGACCAATCCCTGTATGAGCAGTCGCTTATCTATCTCCTGCAGCTGATAAAAAAAAGTTCCCTATTTTTAATCACCCCGAGTACTGGCGTTAGTACAAATCATATTAAGTGGCATTACCTCTCTTTCTCTGGTATGTGTGTGTGTGTGGGTGTATATTGTATGTATGTACACAAGGCAAACACATAAACACTAACAAAAAATTGATTATTGAATAATTCAAGACAATCCGATTACCGTGATTTTAATAATCAATTACCTTTTTTTTATATTACGACTGAGGTTGTAATATAAAAAAATGTAATAAAGAATATGAAAATTATAAAATTGTGTCTAAAATTGAATAATTATCTTCAATTTTTTAATTACATCCCCTTTAATTATATTTCTCTTCATTAATATCGTTTTTTTCTTATGAATTTAGAATTTTCTTCCAATATAATTATAATTTCCCCAAATTCGACATTTTTTATTAAAATTCTTTTCCTCATCCACTTTTTTTAATTCATTAATATCAATTCAAAACTATTTACATTTTCTTAAATTCAGTAAATTTCTCTTTTGAGGAAAATTAATTAAATAAAAGATGAAACTTGGCTTTTTCGAAATTCACACAAAAATGTATCAAGAGTTGCATTTAACAAAATTCAAAAACATTTTTTGAATTTACATCATTTATCAAATTATTATATTCTTTTTTTTAAAATTAGTTTTTTTATTCTTTTTTTTTACATATATTTTATAAAATACACTCTAAGTGGCGATTCGTGGAAGATTTGCTGGAATTTGTCCGGATCTAGTGTCACGAAAAGGTAGGCTTGTGTCGTAAAGAAAACGCTTGCATTCACGGACGGTCATTATATAATAAATGCAACGAGGTATTGTTTAATAAATTATTTAATGAATTAGTCAACTGCATAATACGACATTTTTTCTCTCCTACCTTCGTACGTTATTTGAATATTCAAAGAGACAAGTCCGATCGTAAATAATTGCTCGACGATGAGGAATAAAAAAAAAGACGATAAATAACATTGTAACATTTACAAGATCGTTGCTGCGAGTAAATTGAGTAAAAAAAATCCCATATTTATGGTATTCCAGTAAAAATCAATAACCGTCGGTCGCATTGTAAATCTCCTATTAGTAGAAATTCCGTCTGAAATGGTAGAAAAATGATCCCCGGATTAAGGTTACGAATTATGTCGACGGATTACCGCGATCCTTGAAGCAACGTGGCATTTATTTATGAAAGATAATTAATGTAATTTTTAAATACGGAAAAAAGTAAGAATCTGTTAGTTGTGCATTATAAGAATGCGATATTTCAGGTGAAAGTCGATATTTTATTTTTTTTTTAAATATTTTTTTTTACGAATGGAAAGGGGGAGATATTTCTTTTCAGGCTGCAAGAAATATGTTATTGTAGAAATTTAATTGTTGCAAGGAACGAGGCTGTAAAGGCTGCAGTTTTTGCGAGAGTGCATGTTTTCTGATACAATTTACGTTTGATACTTTCATCAATTGTGAAAACTTTCTAATCGACAGGTAGTCGAACCACATTTCTTTCCCGGAATCGCGAAACTCGAGTGGAAGAATTGCTCAAAAAATATTACTTTGTTTAAAAATTAAATTTCGCTTTTTCTACCAAAAGAATTTTTTTCTTTCAGAAAATTTAGATTAAAAATAGAATAATCAGTGTCCAGACGAAAAATGGCACACAACAAAATATCGAATTTCTTTAAAAAAAAACACTTTTCTCTCATAAAACCACGACACTCGAATGGAAAAATTGCTAAAAAAAATATTACTTTGTTTAAAAATTAAATTTCGCTTTTTCTACAAAAATAATTTGTTTATTTTCAGAGAAATCAAATTAAAAGTAGAATAATTAGGGAAAATCAGGAGGAAAAATGGCACACCATAAAATATCGAATTTTTTTTTTAAAATACACAATTTCTTCACAAAATGACAAAACTCGAGTGGAAGAAATTGCTAAAAAAATATTACTTTGTTTAAAAAGTAAAATTCGCTTTTGCTACAAAAAATACTTTTTTTTTTTAGAAAATTTAGATTAAAAATAGAATAATCAGGGAAAATCAAAATGGCACACACTAAAATACCGAATTTCTTAAAAAATAAATACACATTTTCTCCACAAAATCACGAAACTCGAGTGGAAGAATTGTTTGAAAAAAAAATAATATTTCGTTTAAAAATTAAATCTCGTTTTTGCTACAAAAATAATTTTTTCCTTTTTTCAGAAAATTTAGATTAAAAATATAGAATAACCGAGGAAATCAGGATGGAAAATGGCACACAATAAAATATCGAATTTCTGTAAATATTAAAAGAAAAAATTATTAAATGCCCCGGGAAAAAAAAAACGATGCTTCCTATTCATGTCCGAGCGTTTTCTCGCAAAGTGCAAAAACCTTTCGTAAAAATAGATACAGAAACACGAAGTCAGGGGTGATTGACATCGAGTTACCTTGAATTGCTGTAAATCTTATACATTCTAATGCGATATTTCTATTGCTAATGTATTTGCCCACGCGTCCACATTTTCTTTCGCGCAAAACATTCCCGAAAAATCTGTCATCGTGAATTTTAAACCGCTGGGACTCGAACTCACGATCCAAGACGCGCGAAGCCGCGGCCTTAGAATCGAGAGCCAAGGTTCAAATTCTAATCCCTGCCTCCTGGAATCGATTCCCATCCGAAATCGGGGGGACGATATTTCGAAATTACTCGATTTTGGAGAGAAAGTGCCCACGTGATTTAAGGGCGTCGTATATAAAACGAATTCTTTTTTACGATTATAAGTCCTATAAAAAAAAAAAAGGAAAAGTCGTTTCCCGAGAACAGTCATTTCGTGGAAAAAGACTCCTCTAGGAACGAAAATTTCACCATTTGGGATTACCCATGATTAATTAAAACATAAGAACAGGTTTTACGACGATGCAATGGTGTCGTAAAATTCGACCTGAATTTTCAGCTATTATTGCTCGTCAATTGTTGCAGTACTGGGCCATTGAAAATTTGACAATCGCTCTTGATGAACATTATGACTAATTCAGACAACGCATGACCCGGATGAATTGTGGGAAAGTGAGGAGTTCCGCTTATGGGCATCCGGGCCTTATGGGGATTATACCTTTAATCTGTGTCCCCGTACCTGTCTTAAAGTCATTACATGGCGGAAAGATGAAAAGCTTTGAATTTGAAATATATATATAACTTCTTTGAAATTTTACACATACCTGGGTTATATATTAGACCTGTGCCAAAATTGTTCCATTTTGGCCATTGCCTTGAATTATACCCTTAGACTGATCGTGAGTTTTGTTTATTTGAGGTTTTTTGTAGATTTAATTTGAAATATATTTACTTATTTATTTTGTAGAAAATATTTATTTTTTGGTTAGAATAAGTATATTTAATAAAGATAATTCTTGAAATCTGATTTTTTAAAAATTGGAAAAAAGAAGGGAAATTAATTTTTATTACCGTGTTGGTGCGTAATTAAGGACGATTATTTTCGAAGCAATCATGCAAAGAAATCGTCGTTAATTGTGCGCCAACCAAATATTTTTGCCAGAAAATTGCAAATGATTATTTAAATAAAATAAATTTAGAAAATTGTATATTTCGGAAACATAATTTTTCGTACGAGCCATTTTTGATGAAAATAAAAAGATTGGAAAAATGTTAGCTAACGAAAATACATAAAAAAAAATTTTTTCGAAAATTAAGAATTAAAAATTCCGCTACTAACAATTGCAAAAGACTCTACTAAATTTATTAAACCCCATAACTTATCAAATTTAGGGCCATTCTCAAATATTTGATTTGTACATTTATTACAATACTACAACTAGCCCATATTTTTTAAAAATAATTTGTTACCACAACGTAAAGTAAAAATTCCGATCGCATTGTAAAAGTTGCACGGTCACAGTAAAATGCAGTATTTTCAGATATCTCCAATCCTCCGTGTCTAGCGATAAATCTGACAGCTAATTGTAAGCAAATCATTTCCCACTTGTTTCTTTTCCGACATATGAATAATTTCGAGAAAAAAAGCAAACAGGATGCATGAATGAGTAGGAAGTAAAGAGATGCAATGAGAAAAATAGTAGATAGAATAAAACGAAGATAACTAGCTAATCATGATATTACAAAAATTGGTATTCAACCTTAAGCTATAGGTAGGTACTACTCCCGGCTGTTCATCGATGCGTCATTCAACGCGACAGGAAAAATGAGAATGTAACAATAAGCGAAAAGTAGAATTTAGTTCCATTTTTTTGCACTCGCGATTGTAACATTGACGTCAAATATTCAAAGGCTATCAATGTATCAATGTCACAGTCATGTTCTGCGACATACTTGAGGTCTTACAGTCGCGAGAGGAAGGATAACGCCGTGGTTTCCTTCTGTAGGATGTGTAAGTGGCTAATGATCGTGCGTTTGCGGGAAACGAGAACCGATGAGACATCTAGCGGCCGCTGTGCGAGTTCCTCGTCGCCAAGGTCGCGAGTTCCAATCCCAGCGAAGATAAAAATCGTTGGTTTGGAAGGATAAAAAAATCGTTTCCAGATATTTCTGACAATCTTTCAATAACAAATAATTCATTTACTAAAAAAGAAGAATTTGAAACTGAAATAAAAAGAAAATTTTATTTTAAAAATTGAAACGTATATATTTTTAACGGTTTTCTACCAGAAAAAAAATCGAAAATTTGCATAGATTTGCATTTCGACTCATACCGATTTTCTTCCTTTCGTACTTTTACCTACTCGACCGCCTTGTATTTCATACTTCTATACCCAATTAGTGATTTATATCTGTTTACTTTGTGAAACTACCTGTTCCTCCTTGCACCGGCATTGGGATCCCAATTTTCCACCTTGGATTCGACCAATAATGGTGGAAAATAAATTCGACGCTGTGTAGACGGGGAAAAACTTTTAATAATAATTGGAAATGTCTGGCCTAAGTGCTTGTGTACTTGTGACGTAAGACCCGTAATTGAAGTGTTCAAAATTATTACATTTACCGAACAATTAGTTTTGTTTAAAACCTTAACGATCCATTTAGATCCGATCTCTCACGAAATCGTTAAGATCCTGGCGTACGATTTTTATGGAATGCATTGATAAGGAGTTATGACCGTGCCGTGGCTTATGATTGAGTAATATGTACATTCGTTATTAGTAATATATACTAATTACCCCAAGAATAAATCACAAGGCCTTCAACAGCAAATTCCTGCACGAGAAAAATGAAAAATTTGTTGTTGCAATTTTGTAAAATCGGGATTTGATAATTATTATTGTTACTAATGTGGATGGAAAATTAATTTTAATGAATAAATAAATTGTATAATGCAAGGCCATGATGGTACAATTGTTATACAAATTAGTGCAATTCAATTAACAAAAATGTAATTACAATATTTAATTTTTAATAGATGTCAATTATTTATTTTTAAATACAAAAACACATCAGTTAATTTTAAACAAACGTAATTTATTAATTTTTCATTACTAACAATTACAAAATCGTAATTGCACAAAAATAAATGGACTAAAAATATTCTAATACCGAAACCGATCCTAGTTTATCTGAAAAAAAAATCGTAATTATTTTATTGGCTAAAATAAACATTTTCTTTTTTCCTATTTCATTGTTGAAGGACAAAAAAGCTCCAATAATGGTAAAATGCACTTTGTTTGATAAAGGACACGCTTCCTCCCTAAATTGCCATTGGGGCCCCGAGATAATTGACTTTTTAGTGACGATGCAATTGTTCCCGAATATGAATGCATCCGAGGGTGGTCTCATAAGCTTTGTCACCTATTTTTAAAAAGGTGACTCGAGGAAAGGACGAAAACAAGGAAGGAATTTTTATACCAAGGACGCAAACCGTAATTTCTCGTCGTTTTGCAAACTTTTGGTAAACGTCGTGGAAATTATTTATGTTTTTACAACACGCTGTTGTTGGAACTTCGAGGTCACGAAAACGTTACGATTCCTTTTTTCTCAGCGCTATCCTGTAACGGGATCGCGAAAAATTCGGGCGTTACCTGAGGAACAGGACGAGAAGGAAGAGGATCACGAGAAATAGGATCCGCTAAAAATAACGTTCGAGAAATACTGGCGTCGAACGGTCAGCGGGCAGTCAAAAGTCCTTCGGTCGTTAATAAAATGTAATAATTAAATAATTCGAATGAACGAAAAAAAGGAGTAAAAGTTCATGGTTACAAATAAGCCAGTTGATGTTGCATGATGCGGTAAATTTCCGAGCTCGTGGCTTCATCGGCTGCGTTTTATTCGTGCCTGGCAAAAATATTGTCGTTAATTGGCCGAAGACGTTCGTGGCTTCGAATTTTTAAGGAAAAATCGCTCGTTATTGCTACAAGTTTAGGCGATGAACAATCTCGTTTACATTTATTTAATTTCATTAATTGTTCGCCGATTATTTAAATGCAATATGAGATTTATTTTTTTAAGGATTTTTTTTTCTTCAAACCAATGGCGTTTTTGTATTATTTTTACAGAAACAGGAAATTCGATTCAGGGAAATTTCAATAGACTCAAGCTTGTTTAAATAAATAAATAAATAAATAAAAGGTAATTATCCTTTTAGGAGGTTCGACGAGTTTTTTTTGGTTTCACTGATAGAAGAGAGAGACTCAAAATTCAATAGGTCCAGAGCAGGAAATGGTAAAATTTCTTATAATGTTTTTTTGATGCAAAATATAAATAAGTATTTTTCCCAATTTAAAAAAAATGATGAAGTAGAAATTCGTGGATAAAATATTTGAGGGTTTACAGTCGCAAAAAGAAGTATAGTATAACATCGTGATTTCCTTGTAAAAGTTGCTTAAGTAGCTGAAGATCGCGTGTTTGCGGGAAATGAGAACCGATGAGACATCTAGCGGCCACTGTGCGAGTTCCTCGTCGCCGAGGTCGCGAGTTCGAATCCCAGTGAAGCTAAAATCGTTGATTTGGACGGATAAAAAAATCGTTTCCAGATATTTCTGACAATTTTCCAATAAAAAATTATTCATTTGAAAATAAAGAATTTGAAACTGAAATAAAATGAAAAATTTTAAAAATTGAAACTTATGTATATTTTTTTTAACGGTTTTCTACAAGCAAAAAAATCGAATATTTGCATAGATTTGTATTTTCACTAACACAGATTTGCTTCCTTTCGTAACTGCTCGTCCAAATTTAAGTGTTACGTCATTCCAATTGAAAACCAGAAATTTCTTCGTTAAAATTCAGCAACAATTTTTTTCTTTCTTTTTCTTCTTCTTCCAAATGCAACTGAAATATCAACTTTTACCACCTCGTGCAAAGGACGCCACGGTCCCATTCATAAATAACTCGTATACCTGCGGAGTATCCACTCTCGCGAGTGGTTAACAAATGAGACTATAAAATATTTATGAGAATCCATCCCAGGACGAGTCTCATTTTTTTTTTCCATTGACTCCAATCGACTGGATCCAGAAATCACTTCCTATTCCAGAAAAAAAATCCAGGACTGGTGGTACATGGGGCAAACGATGCAGATCTGAACTTTCTCCGGATGCTTGGAAATGCACGTACACGTGAAATGCATGGAACAAATTGCGCTCGGAGGTAAAATTGCATCCTGCATCCGGAGTATCCTTACAAGTGCTTCCACAGGTTTAGTTGAGGGAGAGAGTCGCGAGCCTGTTTTATGGTGGGGATAAAAGAAACTGAAGGGAAGGAGAGTGAGAGAGGTGGAGAGAAAACCCGAGAAGAGAACCCAGTAACCCAGTCCCGAGTTGCTCGAAGGTCTTGCAAAAACAAAAGAGAAGCGCGTGCCACGTGCTGATCATGAATCTTCGATCGTTTTACGATTAGTTGCGGTACTCCTGTTTCTAGCACCCTTAAATATACCCGCCCTTCGTACAGCAGCTGCTCCTGCTCGAAACGACGCAGTTGCAGTCGGTGTACTTTTTTTTGTAATTTTTCTGATTGAAGCATTTATTTCTTTTTCACTATTTTCTTTAATGCAAAATATAATTTTTATGTGTATCCTTTTTTTTGGAGTTTTGGAATATTAAAATATTAGAGTGTTAGAAAATTAAAATATTAAAATTTCAAAATTTCAAAATATTAAAATATTAAAATATGAAAATATGAAAATATAAAAATTTAAAAATATCAGCACTTCGAAATAACCAAAAATCAAAATTTCGAAATTTCAAAATATCAATATATCAAATTATCGAAAATATCAAAAATATTAATTTTTTTATTCAAATTCCTTTTGAATTGACTAAATCAGAAATTTGGACACCTCAATTTGGGATTCATCGATAATCTTCAGGCAATCCAAAATTGGATTTACCAAAATTTAAAATTTCTATTTACTAATCAACTTCATTTTTTAATATATTATAATATTTAGTAGATTTTTCGTTCCTTCTTTGAAATTCAAACCCAAGTTTGGGGGTTGAAGCACCAAAAGAAAAAAAAATAATAAAACATGGGAAAGAGGGTAATAAATAAGGAACACATCGATAAACAAATACATTTTTGTCGAACTTAATATTTGTTATACAAAACAGATAGCTATGAATGCCTACGATTTGCACAAAAAAAATAATAATTTAAAATAAGATTAAAGAGTAACTGTTCCGTCGACGTTAGTCGGGGTAACGTTCAGACTCGCCGACAAAGCTATAAAAATAATGAACAACAACGCGGTCTTCCGAACGTAACCTCAAGTAATGAACCTTTGTCGGTCAATCAATCAATCAATCAATCAATCAATCTGTCAATCATTGCGTTGCAAATGCTGAGAAAATTGGAAGAATTTCATAGTTACGAAGACAGCGACGTGGTAAGGGTTGTTTCTTAGGGGTTGAAAATAATACCAAAATCGGGCAAAGTCTTCCAAAATTTTGAGCTCGTGTCCCGGGAAATGGGTAGAAACAAAATATAATGTTTCCTTTTCTTTTTTGTTACATATCACTCTTGTCCCGGTTGTTTTTTCTCGCTTGTCCACATTCAGTGAGTAAAATTTGTTTTTTTTTAAGTTCAGCACCATACATCAAAATCATACGATCATTCACACATACACATTCACTCATATGTGTCTTCAGTACTTAACTGTCTTCATTCACTTTCTATTGTATAAAAAAACGCCCCGATTTCGCAAACCAAAATCCAAAATTCCTTTTTCTTTCTTTATTGTCAGTCCAATTCCCAGCAAAGTTACGTTGGGAAACATGCAATGGACGAAATTTCGACGCAAAAATTCCAAATTCGACAATGGTTCAAGTTTTCAAAACGTTGGATGGTGATTCTTGCGCGAACCGGTGGCGAGAGAGTCTTGAAGAAAAAAATCGTCTTAAATAATAACAAAGTACAAAAATGAAAACAATCTTGTGATCGAGAGAGAAATAAAAATAATTAAAATAATAATTAAAATAAAAAAAAAACGACTCTTAGTTACATGCTACTCAAATGTGCGGTAATTAAGGCTATTAAACGGTAACTCATACACATACATACATGTTAAGACATTTCTTCCTGAACTCAATTTCGTCAGACTGTGGTATTTCTCGGCGCTCGCTATCACCGGGTTAAATGAAATGAAGATTTTATGCAAGAAACGTTTGAATGCTATTCGATCGGTACTCGCACATATATAAATATATATAATACGTGAATAAATATATATATATACATATATATATCACAACAAATCCTTGTGTCAACATTCGAAACGACTTTACCGATTACACCTATGTCTGATCGTGGGTGCAAAATGTCTGTGTCTACGTTAATCTGGTATAAAGATCTCGGTATGTGGAAAAGGTCAGTTGAAAATTAATTATAGCATTATTAAAGTAACGTTGATAAGTTGCAAATGACTACTGCAGTTGTTTTTGTCCTTCGTGCGATAATCCGATAATTGCTCGGCTGCCAGTTCTGTGTCGTACTTTTTCACAAAATTGCTCCAACTGAGAAATTTTGACATTTTGACTTTTTTCTCGTTGTTAAAAAAAATAAGATCAATTTTTGTCGGTCAAGGAAGAAAATGCATTACTCGGCCGCAATCTCTGCTCTTCACAAAATTATTAAAACTGAAAAATTTTGACCAAAAAAAATTTAATTTTTTTTCTTCATTTTTTTATGGTCAAGCAAGAAAATGCATTGTCCTCGTGCGATAATGCGATAATTGATTGACTGCGATTTTTGTGCTGCATTTATTCCCAAAACGCTCCAGCTCGAAATTTTGACAATTTTTTTTGTGGCAAAAAGAAAATAAAATTGTTGTTTTTTTATGGTTACGAAGGAAAATCGAGACGGAATTGACTCGTCGGTGCAATTGCGTATCTCTCGTCGGCACGTCAATCTGCGAAATTGAGCTCAGGGAGACGAAACGGATCAACGGATAAGTACTCGTACGCGAGAAAAGAGCTCGATCGGGTTCGAGCGACCGACTAATTTCTCCATCGCAACGGACTCGTTATCGTACCTGGACTGGGAGTGACATTTGAATGAACGCACGACCACGATAACGTGCTACGTACGAATACGAGTTGCATGGGATGCACGCGCAGCCGGTAGGTGGCTGCTCGGGACGAATGATCTCTCAAAAGTAACGGTACACGCAGAAGTAAAAATAAAATAGTAGTAAAAAAATAGAGAATAGAGGGGCTACTCTTCTAAAAGTTAGGGAAGTTAATGGCGTCGACGAGAGCGTCCTCCCGCGGAATTCCAATTCCGTGAAGTGCCAATTCTGTCCCCGGACGATCAGTCTTGCATCTAGGCGGCGAATTTGGAGAGTCCTCGTGGCAGTGCGGTTCCGAAAGAAGGGAAGGAATACTCGAAAGAAAAAAAAATGGCCATCCCCCTCAAGACGCCATTAACTGTCCGATAGGTGCAGTCAATTGTGGCAGTGACATTGTTGCTGGTCGGCTTCTGTAACAGAAAAAAGAACACGTGGAATGTAGCGACTCAATAAACGAACTAGTCGTTAATCGAGACAACGGAGATATATCTTGGCGCCAATATACGTGCAACAATAAAATTTGGAACGGATAAAAGAGAAGAATGGGTACAAAGGAGTGATAGGGAGGTGTCTCGGTGCTCGGTGTATCCTGATCTCAGCGAAGGCCGCCTGGTGCATTCTAGGTAAGCAAAAACTGCACTAGGAAACAACCACACCCTGGACGGGCTCTCGTGTGTGTCCTCAGGGACACATTTCACCATCACAGCGTTAGAAGTGCATGCAGATTTGCACGAATGGCGTGTCCCGGCGCTTCCCGGTACCCCCTTCAACTTTATACCTTGCAACTATGTTCAGGAAGGCTCCTCTAACGAGACTACACCTATTTCGATGTTCCTCGCGTGCATTAATCCGTTCTCGAACTGAACCACTGCCGAGTTGACGGCCTTGTTTCTACGCGAGGTCGAATTGCTATTATAACTCATTTTTTTTGTCAACCACAGAGTGAGAGAGAGAGAGAGGATACGATCTATCTGAAACCTTCCAGCCTCGCAGGCTCGCATCGAAAAAGTCGGAAACTCAGCAAAAATCCGAGAGAGGCTGTGAATGTTTAATTATAACCGCTGGAGCTGCAGAGTAATCGTACCCACCGGCGTTATTCATAGAAACGGCTACTTGGCATTTTTTGCCAACGGAGTGGACGCAAAAAAAAAACGACAGAAACGACTGCGAGCCGTTTTTATGGAAAGACCACGAGGAAAGAAACCGTATTTTTTTTATCTCCCTCGTCGGATTCTGAATGAAACGGTCTTATTGTCGAGGTCACTTCCACTTTCCTCGTTAACGGAGCCGATAGATTGCGGGCCAAGTTCAGCTGAAAAATGGGACATCATCGTCCACTTTCCCGGTGCCCACTTTCTTCCCTTTCTACGCCCCAGACATGAGAAGACGGAAAAAAAGAGAGAGCGGGCGGCAAATCACTCTCTCCGTCCCTTTTTTATGGTCCCCGAACGTGAATCGAGCGTCATGTATGGGCCCACGAGGATACGAGGGAGGATGACGCCAAAGGGAGAGAGCAGTGAGAGGAGCCAAAGGGAACGACCGTGGTCTGGTGAAAAATAAAACTAAGTAGCCGAGCGTCCATAGACCGTTAGACCGTGTTCCTTTGAGGCAGAGCATTCTCTCGAAACCTATCCTAAGCCACCCAAGACCATGCTTGGGGCAAGGTGCTGCAGCTTGCCCCTGAACTTGCTTCACTCTCTTGCCCGATCGACGTTGACCTACTTTCCAGCTTTATCTCATTTCTTTCTACAAAACCGCATGAAATCAGACTTCCATCGAATCTGGACCCGGATTCGGGTCTCGTATTGGGTCACGACGAACTCTCACTCGCTCGCAATTGGATCTGGAAAGTCAAAAAAAAACACTCGACGGGGGTGAAACCCGAGCCCAGACTCAATTCGCCCGGTCCAGAACTGGTCCTAGCCCAGACATCGACGCCTGCGTGAGCGAAGTATGGCTGAGGTCAAAAATAGGACATCGGACATCGACACAAAAACCGAGACGCTGCGTCGACGCGTCCACGTGATCCATCGGTTGGCGAGAATCTCGAAGAAGTCGTGGACAAGTTGCAAAAAGACGCGAGAGGGTTCGAGCAAATGGAAAGTGGACTGGGTGATGGTTTGACCCGTGGCCGAGAAGACGCGACTGTGTCAGACTCATTAGATCCAACCCGAGAAGAGGTAATGCTCGGTACCTGTGTAATCATTACTTTATATAACGAGTCATTTCCCGCGGCCACGTGATTTTCTCGTCAAGGAGATCCGCTCACCACCACCAGCTCTTAACTCCTCAGCCTCCTCCTCCTCCTCCTTCTGCTCCTGCTCCTCGCCTATCGGTTTCACACAATGACACGATCTACGGGGTGCTTTGTCCTACGCCAACGTTCGAGGACAAGGAGTGATTAGGATCTTAATAAGATTTGCATTACACAAAGTTCCTTTGTCGAGTCGGAGGCTGACCTACAAGGACCGCTGAAAATCCGCTCGGCCTGGAAGGGGATTACACGGTGCATCCCTCGACGCGGAGATCGATGCGTGCCATCGCAGTGGGTAATGGAACATCAAAGGAGTTATTGGCGAGACTACTACTACTACTACTACTACTACTCGTGTGCGCTTTTACAAAGACGGCTTAAGCAATGGTGGTCGCATCTTTACCGCAAGTAAATGCCACTGGTTGGCATTATACCACTTACCATGCCCGCTCAGACCTTCGATGCATCGAACGCCATCCGAGATAGCGGTGGATGACTGTTTAGAAACCCATCGTTCGTCTCCTCCACAAAGAGAAAAGAGAATTTCGAACGACGCTGCCGAGAAAACGGCCGTGGCCTATTAACCCCTTGATTAGCAGCCACCAGGCTGTCGCTCGACACAGACAATTCTATAACCTTTTGCTAAAATCATTTAACCTTTGCGAGATACGGACGATTGGAAGGCTATCGGGGGCCTTTTTTTTCTCCTCCTCCTCCTCCTCTTCTTCTTTTCTTCTCTCCACCGCCGAGCTCGGGGGACCTGAGATCTTCATCAATCGAGCCAAGAGTACGATACCCGGCGACTGAAAGTGCAAGTGACGCCTGAAACGTGAGGATCGAGATATTCCGAGTATTCCCGTAACTGATCCCACCGAGTCGTCGCTGATACCGAATACACTTGTCAAAGGAAAACTCGCCGCCACGAATTTATCGGCCTACGTGTCCCAGCGTTTTTCTCGGCTCATTCGAGAAGACGATTCTCCTCTCGGTGCATAACTCAAAGCCGAGTAGGAAATTCCACGAGGGATTTCGAGGGGTGGATGATTAAACGAAAGGGTTCCTTTTTCTTTTTTTTTCCTTTGATGGGGCGTCCGAGTGCAGGAAAACCGGGGAATCCGAGGAATGTTAAATTAAATTCTGGTCAGTCCAGTGCAGGCCCACCGTGATCTTGGATAGGACGGTCCGGCTCGGCTCAGCTTCTTCTCTACTCTCGGCTCATCCGATAGGAGCCAGGCATAGACGAGGTGAACGAACCTCGGGACTTCAAAACTCCGTGAGGATAAAAAACAGACGAAGCGCCGAAAAAAGGAAAAGATAGTGAAGAAGGAGCAGGAGGAGCAGGAGGAGGAGGAGAAGGAGGAGGAGGAGGAGGAGGAGGAGGAGGAGGAGAAGGAAAAGGAAAAGATGAAGACGAAGAAGAAGGGGACGAAAGCGAATGCTGCTGAGGAAAGAATGAGTTTATAAAATCAAAGAGGAAGACATCGCGACGAACTTGAGCAACTAATGTATCCATTGAACGCCGACCGATCGGTGTCTAGTCATTGATCTACCGTTTAACGCCTAATTTATATTCACCCGAGTAATTGGGCACTTTCGAACGTGAGAAATCTTCCGGGCGATTGTCTGCATCGCTCCGTCTACTAATTTCTGGCGGGATTTCGTGTGTATGCGTATTTTATATTTATACGTATGGGGTTTGAAATAGACACAACCGATACCTCAGGGTCATTTTGCTACTTTAATGTCCGATTTCGATAGTTTTGGGTACTAAAAATAGACTTCGAGGACCTTATTTGTCCCAAAAATAGTGTAATAGAATATATATATATATGTATGCATTTAGGGACCAAATTTAAGAACTAGGAAATATTGTTGGAAAAAATAATAACTAAAGATTTTGTCACAAGTACTTTTAGTGTCCCAAATAAATTTTGTCCGATTAAAGCCTCGCAACCGGGTAGGAATTACAAGCGTTACATAATCGCTTGCCGATTTCGCGCATAATTTAGTACTAGCGGTTTACGATGAAGATCGTTACGAAATTTTGGGTAAAGCCATTCGGGAAGTTGGTGAACTTTTTCTATGAATTTCTGTATTACGCTACCACAGGGACTCATCGTGATTCACGTTTTCACTTTCTCTCGTCTTCACCGGACAGAAATGGTAATGAGTGACGTGGAATCGTCATCAAACTGAAGACAAATTTTTTTTAAACAACAATAATCATTTTTTTTATTGGAAAAAATAAGTTAACGGTATTGTTTGCTACAAAACTTAGCTAAACCTTTGACAACAAATTTCTACTTCCGGTGTAACCCTTTTATTTCTTAAAATTTTCTTACGACAAATTGTAAAATTCCAAATTCGCTTCTTTCCAAAATTCTTTAGCACCCAATGTATTTAATTTTGTCACCAAAAATCATACTCCGAAATTCCAACAAAATTACTAATTGTTCTTATAATTCTCCCGGGATTTATCGATAACTTAAGAAAATGGAAAAAAGCGAGAAAAACTCGAAAAATCAGAAAATTCCAAATTCGCTGTTTCTCAAAATTCGTTAACACCCAATGAATTCAATTTTGTCTCCAAAAGTCATACTCCGGAATTTAAAAAAAATTGATGATTGTCTTTCTTCCTGGATTTATCGGTAATTTGAGAAAAAAAAACAGGAAAAAAATTGAATCTTAATCCTGATGAATCGAGAAACCTCGAATTCCCCGTGATAGCGCAATATATATGACCACGTATCAATAAAAAGAATTACAAAGGCGAAGGTTCCTTTAGCGCAGCAGAACCCGGAGGATCGTAATTGTCTACTCCAGTGTTTAGAAGAAATTTAGTTGCCCGGCAAAATAAAGGAACCTTGCTCTTGTGCGTGACGGGAACCATTTACTCCTCATCTTTCGCTAATGCTTTAACGATATACTACCAAAAAACGCGTACATGCTACATATATAATAAAAGGACGGTTGCAAATTATAGGCAGCGACTAAAAGAGAAGCGCCATAAAAAGAAGAGATTCTGGCGAGGAGGGACTCGAATCTACAACTTTCTAGAGGTCGATCTGCAATTGCCACGCGTTCGCGATTCGTGCAATTGCGAAGGATTCGATCGAGAGGAACGGACGAAGGGGATGCACCCGAAGGAAGCGAATCTGGTGACCAAGCGAAGCACGTCCTCAAAATCGAGAGTCGGTCTTCCGTCTCTCTTTTGTCTCTTGGCAAATGCCTGTTACATCGTTGCTATCGAAATCCAAATCCGCGAAGTGCGCGATTGTCATGCAAGGAGCGACGCGCACTACCCACTGGCCGGCCAAAATTTACCGACAGGTCGATAGCTTCTGGCCGCGCTGAAGCTAGCGTCAAACAAACACACATCGTGCGTCATTATCCACGAGAGAATTTCGATTCCAATCGCTCCTCTCCGATATCACGAGGAAAGAGAGACAGAGAGAGAGAGAGAGAGAGAGAGAGAAAGAATTGAGTTTCCGTATGAGCGGGAGCGAGCGAGATGGATATACCAGAAGAGAGAGAGAGTAACCGATTGGCATGCAGGTCGCGCAGTATGTTGTCCTAGGTCACGCGTGATCTCTCTCTCTCTCCCACTCTTTTTTATTCTTTACATACATCTCTCCTCTCCTCTCCCCCCATTTCTTTTAAAAACTTCGTCCGACTTCAAGCAGCGGTTCCAGGTGCGACGAGTTTTGGGTCGATCTCCAGCAGATCATCCCCCGAAGGGGTTGTTTCTTCGAGACACTGGCGTGAAATCTGTGGCAGCTTCTTGACGATCGGGAAAGAAGAAGAGGCAGAAGAAGAAGAAGAGGAGACCGAGAGTGAGTTCTCTCATATGGATTGAAAGGACGAGCGGCCACTGTTCGCTCAATTGCTTCTGACGAAGGTAGATTGCTCGAGGAAGCACACGAGCACGAGAGGGACGGTGAATGCCCAAAACTCAGATAGTGTCAATGAACTCGGCCATGTGAGGAGTTGAGTCGAGTTGAGTTGAGTTGAGTTGAGTTGAGTCGAGTTGAGTCGACTCGACTCGAGTTGAGTTGCCTTGCCTCGCTACCCACTATCGGGGTCTTGTCTTTCCCATGGAGCCGAGACTAATTTCATGACTTTACCAGAGCGTCAACGCGCACGACGCACCGATTAGCAAATGTATTTATCAAGCGTGTGTTTGCTCGTGCAATTTGCAATTTCCTATCGTTTCCGTGGCTCTCCACGACCCGAGGAATCCGGTTCTCCAGTTTTTTTTTTTGCATCCACTGCTCGCCATCGTCTGCTTCGGGTGTTAATGGATCGTCTAGGATGGATCGGCGAGGACACGTTTCAATGACCTCCGAAATTTCGAAGGGTACAGGTACGGGTCGTAATTAACGACAATTAGCGAAAAGGTGTGGATTTCGATCCGAGAGGATGTCGTGTCGTGCGACGTCCCTCTGGAGGGAGGCTGCGCATTTAACGGATGCACTCGAGTTTCGAGATATTTGAAATTCAACGAACAAGTAGTTCCATTCTACTTCTACGTTTGGTTATGAAACGTTGCTCCAGGAAATTACAAATGAAGGAGCGTTTTGAAAGAGAAAGACTTCCTCATTAAGTATTCAACTAACAATAAGTTTCCAAGTGGGGTCAGGAATCTGAATTAAGTAGCTGCGTTATCTCGCCGGCGAGTGCAGAGCAACGAGGGAAACCGATGCTGCCGATTTTCTCGATGGGTCGAATCGGAACATTGCACCCATACCCTCTGGGCGCCGGAATCTCTCTCGAGCATTTGCTCCTTATCAGAGATGGGGATGGTAGAAAAGGAGGAAGATCAAAATACTCAGGATGCTGATAACGATGGCAAAAGTTACTAGAAAATTTGGAAGTCATAAGTAAGCGCAGCACGAGCCTCGCCTCGATCGTTAGAACGCATCAATCTAACTATCAATGGTATCCCATACGTGACGTGTAATTTCGCCAACTGACAATGAGACTAAGCAACCCTTGCCTTTTAAGGAAGACCCCGAATTAGGATTGGACCTAATCCCAGATAAGTGAACTTAAATCAGTGCAACGAATGACGTCACTCACAGATAACGAATTATTCGTTTCCAATAAGGGGACCCAAGTCGAGTGACGTATTAGTAACCCATTAGAAGCGTCCCAAATCAAGACTTGCCATTTTGGCAGTTGATGGGAGTGATCTCGAATTCGGCAAATCAACGTATTTGGGTCTCAGCTAAACTATTTTTAATTACCCAGGGTTTGCAGACATTCAACAAACGGCGTAACCCTAACCTCCCAAAAACGTAAATATGCATCCCCTCTACTGTGAAGTCACTAAACCTCAAGAGGATGGCACCGAAAAAAGTTAGTATGGATCAAATTGGGCCACGATATATCATCTCGCACCAAAACTCGAAAAAACAGTGAACTAACGTTCACGTCAGCACGTGATCAAAACTTACCTCCTGTGTGTAGACAATATGCGGTTCCGAGACGAGAAAAGCGCGCGTCCATCAATCCTCCGGACGAGGGGGTCGATGTCTTCCTTTGCGGATATGAATGCTCCAGCTGCACCATCTCCTAAGGTTGGAGGACGAAACTTCCTCTCTCCCTCTAACCATCCTCTCCATATCTGCCTCCGATGATCTCGCGACGATTGACGAGATCCAGGTCCCTGGGTGCTCTCGCGCTGCTCAGTATTGCCCGGTCGGGTCGAGCCCAGCCATCTCAGCGGCCTTGGGGTCCTCGCTAATTTATTCCCTTCGACTCTGGGGCCGTCTCTCGACCTACCACTACCCTCCGAACGCTCTCAGTACTGACCAGTTGGGTCCAGGCTGGCCATGATGACGAGAATCGGTAGCTCGATCGAAACCTAAACTTCCGCCAACGAGTCTATTTGGTTTTTCAGCACAATTTTGGTGTCTCAGTAGAGACCAGTGGGGTCCAGTCCGCGGGCCATGTTGACACTTAAACGAGGATCTGTAGCGCGCGTGTGTGTGTGTGAGTGTGTCTGCGTGCGTGTTCGCGGTGACAGAGTTATCGGCAGCGAGACTTCAATAGAGCCCGGTCGGGTCGAGCTGACGAGCCATGTTATTCCTGGAAGACTCTTGGAATTCCAGAGTTCCTCCTCGACTACGCTAATTCTCGTTTCTTTCGTCGCAAATGCACGGGACAGTTTTCAAGCTTCTCTCTCTTTATCTTCGGCGTGTTTCTCGTTCCTTTTTTTTTCTGTCCTTCCCCGTTCCTCTTCCGCGTTCCTATCTCGAGATCGCGAACTCGCCGCCGCGTGAATTCGCTGAGAAATTTTGGGCCCCGCAAGAAGAGACGGTGCGGTGGTGGAATGTTTGTGGTAGTTCGCACGATACGATACGATACGATACGGTTCGATTCGATCGGTCGATCGGTCGGTCGGTCGGTCGGTCGGTCGACGCTACCGGAAACTACTAACTGCTGTGTGCGTGACCGTGCCCCACAGAGCTCTGACAGCTCCACGGCGAGTGGCCTCGCTTAAGTCTCGGTAGACCCCCACCTGCTGAACCTGAAGAATCTACGATTGGCGCAGCCAACTGGCTACAGCGGAATCGGCAGGGGAAGCTTTCGGAAAATTTCTCCGACCAGATTCTGTACTTACCAACCCCGTCTGCTGATGATTCTTTTTGGGTCTCATCGGTACCGGGTGGGGAGGCTCAAATCAGTTTTAGGGGAAGGTACGACTTGCCATACTTTTTTTAGAGAACTGAAAGGAGAACATCATAACTGCTCATTCACACTATAGCTCTCGGTCGTGCTGAATGTTACATATTGCAGCGGGATGCGAATGCGAATTTCGATGTATCGCGGCAACGTCTTGGAAACGGTTCAGCAATTTTTGGGATACTGGGTTGTAAATTAGGAATTATTAACACCATCCGATTTTATGGAAAATTCTCCAAGATCCGTTCTCCAGGATTAATAATTTTTCCAAATTCGAAGAAAAATTGTAATTATTGGATATAAGTTTTCTCCAATTTTTCTCAAAATTAAAACTACTTGGATTTTGCTAGGGCTTTTTCTGAAAATTTTTGTTAAATTTAAAATTACAATTCAAAAACCATATTCTGACTTGCAAATTTTAGAATATTAATAAGAAATAAATAAAATCCTTCGATATTAAAAAAATTTCCCCATTTTGGTGCTGAAAATTGCACACAGTCACAAAGAAATTTCCACTTTTAGGGTTTTCCAATTTGGAAGAAAAAATTTTATTCCTTCGCATTTGGGAGTGTAAATTAGGATTAATTAACACCATTTGATATTATTGAATACTCCTCAAAATCCGTATTAAACATTCTACCAAATTCGGAGAGAAATTTTAATTATTCGGGAAACTTTGCTTCTATTTTTCTCCGAATTAAAATTATTAGGATTTTTTTAAACTTAAAATTACTAATAATTTTCTATAATTCACTATAATTTCGACATTCGTATCTTACCTTCAAGCTAAAATTTAGTATCAGGGAAAATTGAAACAAAATAAACCATGGTCACTTGGTCTCCTATTTAAGGGGCAACAGCTGAAACTCGAGATTGGTTTTCTGACAATCCCGTGACTCGATTGAATAATATTACGACATTCTTGTAACCCGATTAAATAATATTGAAATTTTTATCGAGGAAAGTTCAGTGTCAGTGATTGATACATGAACATGACGTCGGCGCAGGCATGTACGAAGACGCGTTAAAACATGTACGCTTGTACATCGAGGTACACGGTATAATGCTAAGTTAAGGAACGTTAAAATGCACGTTTGCAGAACTTTCGCTAAATGTTACGATGTAATGGCTCGGCGATGCAACGAAAGAATTGATGGAACGATAGTAGGAATGTTAGTGTTAGAATTATTACAAAAATTATTCCGGTGTATTGCGCAATACCTTCAGCTGAACTTCCGCACTCTGGGCGTGTATGTGTATGTGTATGTATATAGAAATATCCCAATGATCGGGTATAATATACGTATATAATAATCGTCATATAATTATATAGCAATATTTTAGAATTTATTCGCTTTGAACATTTTTTGGCATTTTTACAATTATTAATGCAAAAGGAATACTTCCGGAAATCGACACCCCCTTCGTCGACAGAGTGATTTTAAAATTGTATTTTTCCATCCAAGATAATACAGACAAAAATTATAATAATTTTAAAAATGAACAAAAAAAATTCGAATTTCATTCATCGAAGATTACAATAAAAACAATTATATAAATTATAAAATTCTCTATTTAAATAAATAAATTCAACGCCAATCTGAGAATTTATTAAAATGACCAAAAAAAAGTGGAGTTTTATAGATTTAAAGTAATAAAAAAAATTTGTCAATTAGAATATTTTCTGTTGGAACAAATAAATTGAATACGTTCTTAAAAATTTGTTAAAATAATGGAAACAAAATTTTAATTGTTTTTTTACACCGTGGAATTTTCTTTACCAGTGGATAGTCTAAATTTTATCGGGTGTAAATTTTATTCGAGCCGACATCTAAAGTATCGTTTTCCGGTTTTCAAAGTTTCCTTCTTGTAATTAATATAATACAAGTCTAACCCTGATCAACTGGATCGAGAATGAAGCTTTCT
The DNA here is from genome assembly GCA_949825005.1 of Gasteruption jaculator. Classification (NCBI taxonomy): domain Eukaryota; kingdom Metazoa; phylum Arthropoda; class Insecta; order Hymenoptera; family Gasteruptiidae; genus Gasteruption; species Gasteruption jaculator. The sequence goes on from OX463761.1 coordinate 1,807,505, forward strand.
ACATAACGACTAAAAAATCATTGAAATGGCGAATAAGGTATGTTTTTTTATATTTATTTTTCCCTTTTACAAAAAAAAAAATTATATTTACCCGAGTAGGATTTCCTTCGCGAAGAGGAGGGAGAAAGTGGATGCAATAAAATGGGAGAATTTACTCCCTCCAAAAAGAATTAATTAATTTGAAAAATTATAAGAAACACTTTTAAAAAAATTGTTTTGTAAGTAAACATTTGTTTCTCTCAGCAAAAATTATTGGAAATTTGTTGTTCTTGCTGCAAAATTTTACCCGAGCAACTTTTCGATGAATGTTAAATAAAACACGAATAGGCATAATTTTCTGCTATTGATCTCGAAAGGTTTTCATCTTTTTGGAAACAAGAGCGACAAAAATACATTTTTAGGTATATTGCGGCCCAATAAAAATGGGTTTTATTGCGGAAAACAAACGCTAATAAAGATTTTTCTGCCGGAGGAAGCGTTCCTCTTTTATTTATTACAGCTGAAAATGGCACTGCCATTTCCAGAGGTCGACTATATAGGCATTTTGCTAATCGAATTTCCATTTTTACACCCACAATATACTTCAAGGCACGTTTTACAGTCTTGATTTTGCAAATATTGAAAACACCTAAAATGTGAGTGCGTCATTTCGGGGAACATAAAAAGATTTCAAGTATTAGTAACAACTATTACAGAACTGACGGTAATGGGACTTTATTGTGGTCCGTTTCTGGGTCGAAGTACTATATATCTTCACGTACAGTAGCAGTGACTGACTTTGGCCATACTCTGACCGTGAATTATTCGAAAAAAAAATCGGGATTTGAGTGTTCCGGTATTTTAATAATTGTTACAATTCATAATTTATAATTACAATTACGATATAATTCATTTATATTTGGTAGGAATTTTTTTTATTTGAAAATTATAATTTCCATGGAAAAGAAATGTTTTTGACACCAGAGGTACCATTTTCACGAGACTGACTCGTACACGCATCAACGACTAATTTCATTAAACGTAAAAGGAACTTTTAATCCCTGCAATAAATAAAATATGAAATGCGAGGTCATAAGGATTAAACCGGCCATTTCTCCTTAAGTTCCTTTCCCCAGTTTGTAAGGAAGGATGTCATAAAGGAACACAAAAGGCGACAAATAACCTTCTGAAAAGAGATAGATGCATCTATGCTGTGCCATTGTTCGCAGTATATACCGTAGTCATATTGTTCATAAACTACCAAGTCTTGCGGAGGTCTGTATTGTCTTAATGGGCCAGAACGGTGAATATGGCAACAGAAAACCACACCCTTTAATCCGTGGAAATATCATCGCGTTAAGCGTAAATCCCTTCCACGGGAAATCTCTGTTGCGGCCAACACCGGGTCATAAATCTTCGTTTCATTAACCACTCGGGTAAAAATTGCATTTGGTCACAAATTGGGAAGCTTCCGTCGGCGCAAAATTTGTCACAATTGACGGTCAATAATTCGTGCCTTTTTTCTTTTATTGTCGTCGTTGATGTTGTTGTTGTTGTTGCTACTGCTGTTGCTGTTATTGTTGACATGATCGCGCCTTTATTATTTTTTGTCAACCCTAATCGTTCTAGAATTAATTAACATAAATTGAAACTGAAGCATATTATGAGTTGGGCCTACGCCCGATGGTGGCTCTGTCATCGCGAAGAAGACGCCGCGAGTTCGAGTCCTCGCCAGGACGAGTTCTTCTTTACCGACATCCATGAAAGACAGTTTTTCCTGGCAGGCGGAATTTGGAAGCTGACAATTGCCGATGCGATGATAAAATTGGATTGCGTCAAGTACAATAAAGGGTCATGCATGTATACATATATATATTGCACAGATACATGTATACATATATAGTTACATAAAGGAAAGATGCCGGAGACACAGCGGCACCTTGTCGATCGTCACAAATAAAACACACGTAGATACATACAGCATCTCTTTCCCCGTGAGTGTATGAGCATCGCGAGAGCATGCAGTTTGTACTTTGTCGCTCGTCGTAGCTTGCGGCTACGACTTCGTGTTACTGGGATAAAAGGTGAACGACTTTGCGGCTCGTCCGGCCACCAGCATCCCACTCCAAGATCGAAGGGATGGCGCTTGTTTTCCGCGAACACCGACTGGTCGTACTTTAACGCGATATTCATTCATTCTTATCAATTCGGCCTCTAGAGTTTGAGCCGCGCATTCGGATGGTGCGCATGCCCACCGAACAGCTGATAAGCGCAAAGGGTTTGCGCCTATCGGCGGGAATTTCGAATTACGAGCCACGTTCGGGCCGGATTCGAGCCGAGAAGGGGCCGGATCCTGGGAGTTCTTTAGTCGTAACTCATGTTGCGCTTAATGGTAATTAATTGATTAGTCTTGATAAGGTACACCTTGATTTAGCAAGAACGGTAACGTATCGCGTGTAGAGACCAGTGATATATAGGTTATTGTTAGTCTTTAAAGGTTTCTGTTCTCATTGGACCGAGGGGTAAAGCAAGCGTGTACTTATGTTAAACGCGGGATTAGTAGAATGGAACGTGGGAGAATTCCGCGAGATAAATAAGGAGGCTGAAGATGATACAGTAAAAGGAGGCAGTGTTCAAAAGTGGCTTTACGACTTTACGTGGCTCTAGAAAATCCAGGACGTTACGTGGATGTACCGAAAGTGTATTCCCGCGACCTTTCGAAATGCGGAGAAAAGTCTATCGTGGATCGTCCTCCGGAATGACGATAAATGGTAAACAAGATTTTTTATTAAAAATAATTACAATGAAGAAATTGGGACGAATACAATTACAGCAATATTTTTATTCAGTAAATATTACTGATTTTATTACATTGATTATTTTTATTTTGACTTTGTTTTTGTTTTATTTTTGAACAGGGTCTACCGAGGATATAAAAAAAGGATATAAAATATAAATAAGGTATATAATAATAAAGTATTCCTAAACTCCATCCGGTCTAATTCGAAACTAAGTATTCATTAGATGTAGAAACAAATGAGGAGAGATACAATTTGATGGCACGGCTGCCAATCATCTGCTTGGCACAGATGATGCCTCCTTATCTCCGTTGCTTCACGATCAAGGTAACTCTTGCAGCAATTGGGATTCGTCGTGTGAGTGTGTCTCTTTTTCTCTTCCTTTCTTCCTTTCTTCCATTCGTGTGCTTATGCCGTAATACACAATACCGGCAGTTGTGCAAGCTCGGCTACGAACTGCCTACCTAACTACCTACGGACCTATCCATCTACCAGCTTTGCGCAATAGGCTGTGAAGAACAAGACTGTGAGCCATCGTACTGTCTAAACTTTTTTCCTTCTCTCCTAGAAAAACTTCCAACGCTTCGATTCAGCCTCTCTCAGCTTCCAAACCCCCGCCACCGGATGGACCAGGCACGTCCGCTGGAAAGTCTCGCATAGCGACTGCCGAAACTTGGATGCAGCCGTTGCCAAATCTGGACTATCGTCCCACCGATTAATCAGCCAGAAATGGTTGATTCTCTCTCTCTCTCTCTCTCTCTCTCTCTCTCTCTCTCCCTCTCTCCCTGGCCTAAGCACTCTGACTTTGCAGATAGAGAATCGCAGCAATAAAATCCAATCCAATCCAATCCAATCCAATCCACTCCAATCCAATCCAATCCAGTTCAATCCAATCTAATCCAATCCAATTCAATCCAATCCAATCCAATCCAATCCATTCCGTTCAACTTCGTGCGATTCGTCTGTTTTCTTGAGAGACTTCGAACACTCACTCAGGCCGTGGTTCGAGCAGTAGTCTCTAGGTCGGGCGTTCACCCTGTCCGAAGAAGATGTGCCAACGCTCACGCCGTGTGCGCTGCCGATGTTGAAACTCGATCGAATTTCGCGTCAGACTTGCTTAATATAACACACGCACGGCTACCAGTTACACACCTGCGGACCTGACCGAGCGTATATGCTCGATAAAGAGCCGCACGTTTGTTTTTCGCCATTTTTTTTTTTCCATATCAGCTCTGCATTCGGGTCCCTTTTCTCGAAAATTTGTCCGATCCGACTGATGATCGGACTCGTTGGAATGCCGATTACGCCAATACCCCAACGTGGGAATGGCAAAATAAACACCAGAGCTCTTGAATGAATGATTAAATTGGATTTAATTTCAGGGTTGGCGAATACACTTTTCTTCATGCGCCTTCTATGTCGCATCTGAAGGCATTATAATATCCCTGCAACCCGTGACTGACTATGATATACTACCGCAGTCATGCTCACTGACGTTTAATGTTCTTTATTTTCTAACAGAGCAAACTGCGCAGGCAAATCTCTTTCCTTTATCTTCCACCGTTTGCTACTTAGTTGCATGCACTTGTAACGCGAGAATCGCGCATAAAGAGCGAAACAATATCGCATCGTCCATTTACTGGCATTTATGTCGACGAAATATCCTTTAAATTGTCTTTGAAAATACACCGATTCCACGGAAAAAAAAGGAAGAAGAAGACCGACTGACATTTAATCCTCGCGGGGAGTCGTAAACAAATGAATCGAGAGTCAGCGAGGCTCGAAGATGTTACTCGTTCTTAGCCTCCGACGTATTCCGATGGATTCATCAATCCGTTGCAAAGGTACTCTATAAACATGTTACGGGTATTCTCACAGATGTGATTCAATTAAGGAGCGTCAGGAGCCGCTGCAGCATTTGCATCGAAACTAGCGTGTGAATCGGGACGCTTACCTTCAGACTACGCTTATTCGGAACACACGATGTAGAAAATGCAGCGTTTGCGTCAGGCAACCGCCTGGATTTATACCTCTTTCGGGAAACGTCGCTACGGACGCGCCATCTGTCGGTTTCGCGCGGAGTTCATGCTTCTGATGGAGGACGAGTGCGTCACCAGCGGAAATGGATGCTCAGGGAGGACAAAAGTGATAACATATAAACGGAATAACGGGTAAATGCGTTATTTGCAACAAGTGCACATTCTATTCAATGAGGCAAATATTTCTAAATATTAATATTCCTCCTGAAATTCTTGTCACAACTCCTGCGAATCTGAAATTCTCAACTGTTGTACCTTTAATTGTTTCAAATAACCATTTTCCGGCGTGTTGACCCTTTTCGAGTTTAGGACGGAGAGCAAATGAAGTGACTTGTCCACACCCGTGTCATTTGAATTCAGTTAATGGGGAGATTGAGAAAAAAGATCTTAGCATCCAGCGACTGATAGATTAATTCACCTAGTAGTGGTGTATACAAACCCCGGAGAATGATCGGTGAATGACTGACTGGTGTAATGGTACGTCATCCATCATCCCATAGTGAAATGGAGAACCGGAGAAGATACATGACCGAATCCCAGGTGTCGAGATTAATACAGTGTGTTCACGGTGTATCTGTGCGTCCGTGTGGCTGTGTGCCTGTATGTGTGCGTGTAAATATACACGGTGGTGCTTTTTACCGTTCAAGACCGTGATTGCCAATTCTAGAGTTAGAAGAGTCGGTGGGCCTCGGCCGTTTCCGTCTTTTACCTCGAATGAACTCCAGCAAGAGCCGACAACGACGACGATCGCGAACTTGATGTCTCTCTTCGCGGCAAACCAACACCAACGGGTCAACGCACCTCACCTAACGAGCCAGCGAGCGACCGGCCAACCAAGCAACCTATCTATCTACCTACCTACCTACCTACCCACCTACCTACTTATCGTCAACTGGCATTCAGGGTACTCCGACGACAACCGAATTGTCAAAGGGCGTGAAAACTGCAACATTCGTGACAATTGGAATCGCATGAGTCGGATAGGAGCTGCAGCTGCACCAGGAGCTCGCGATTATCGTCTATATTCAACCTGACGTTTGCTTTTCATTGGCACGGAGGGAATAATTTTGCTGGATGCTCGATACCGCGTATTCGGGGACTTGACTTTGAGTCACTCGAGGAAGTTTGCTCGAGATGAGTGGCCTCTCTAGCGTCAAAGCGGTGCGGAACTCATTGTCACCGTTTAGGGGTTCTCCGGACTGTTTGCTTGCTCGGGTCAAGTCCAGAAATCGCTACACGGTCCAGGACCAAACCTATGACCTTAGGCTAGAAATGCAACACAAATAACCTAAAGAGAAATTTCTCCCAATTTACAACTCGAAATTTGGATTTGGAGTGAAATGTAACAATTTCAATGGTTTCCCTGTAAATCAAAAAATGTGTCACGAGATAGCAGCGGACCTGCAATGACTTGGAACGGTATGAAGAGTATAATTCGAGAAGTGAAGGGTAAGATCAAGTGGAGTAAGAGTGCGGATACTGGGTTTGCAAATGAATAAGGGAAAAAAACAGGAACACTCTTGTTTACCGTAAGTGCAATTTAGAAATCTGGGGCTTCCCAATACAACACAACACAACACTTTCACATTTGACGTCGCAGCAAGTAACTTCGCGATGGTCAAAGTAACGAACGAAAGTATACGTTACCGAGAAAAATGAGAAAGTTTATGAATGAATCAGTCAAGCGAGCTCGCATTAAACGTATTTTTATTCGACTCTTGTTTACTCACTTTCCGGCTGGCGGATTTCGGAATTTACAGAAAAATTATATAATTAAACGGACACATTTTCTGGCCGATTAAATGACACTTCTTTCAACCACCCGTGGATGGAAAACCATTTCACATAAAATATATATATATACTAGTTTAGCCGAGAGATGGTGGTAGATGGTGAAAAATTGAGAAGATAAGACTTACCATTTTTTAAAATTCGCGATAATTACCGAGTGAGTAATTAAAATGTCCTGGCTAATATGTTATTTTGGGATCCCGTAGCTCTGGTCAATCGACATCCTGTTGATGGAAAAAAGTGCCGATGACGGAAAGGTGTCAGAATATGGGAGCAGTCATTAGACGGACCCTGTCCCGGAATTGGACATCCGTAACAAGAAACAATCGAAGGGAAATCGCGACAGCACTTTCTCGGGAGCGCGAAAAGAGAGTGCAACCTCCCGACGTCAGCCAGTCATTTTTCGCGTCAAAGCATAATCGTCAGGGATTTCCGCTTCTGTCAAATGTTACAGGAGTGACTGGCGGATAAGAAATCTCCGCGAGGAGAAATTTCAGAGGAAGTCCTTGGAGGCCGAGATTTTGCTCCCACGGGTCTCGCTTACTTTCCCCCGTGATGAAAAAAGAGGGAAAGAAATACGGACTACCTTCTATGTCAGGGAAAGTGAAATCAGTTGCACGCGTGCTCACCTTGCCTATGGCGCTTATGCTTGCAGTCCTCATCGGGGAGCACTGCAAGTCCTTGCGTCCGATGCGATCTCGGGTGCATCGCTAATCATGACGGATAAGTCGTTTCTCTCCGGGGAGAGAGAGAGAGAGAGAGAGAGAGAGAGAGAGGAAGGTGCCGCTGAAAGCACCTCTTCCTGCATCGATCGGATGGAGAAAGTACATTGGTTCGATTGTTATGCATTTTCTATGGTTACAGGTTGCATCGCGGGGACTTCCACGGGTAATTAGAGAAATCCTCGTACGTTTGGATTGGCAAGTAGTAGAAAGTTGTTGGGTTGTATTATTATTAATTATAGGTAACGCCATATATATGTGTGCAGTAAATGCAATCCTACACATTCGGGAGTATTATGCCTCCGGGGAATGGTCGGTCGCGTGCATCGACGCGTTAACGTGCGATCGGCACGCGAGTTGCATCTCGATCGATGCGCGTGTACTTGCATCGAAGCACGTAGCGCGAACGGAGAGTGTGCGATGCCGAGAAGAAAGAGAAGTGACAATTTCGCGAGAGTGAATGAGAAGAAAGTCGAGGATGTGTGCGAGGGAAAAGCGAGGTGACTTCAAACGAATCGATGTATCGAATGTATACAGTTAAAGCATTAGCAAAACTGGCACAGTGTCAAGGTGGCTTGGAAATACATATATGCGGTATTAGAGGGGATATATGAGGCCCCTTCTCCACTCCCACCTTCCGTATACCCGATAAGCCTCTTCTAGACCGCAATTACGTGCGTGCGAAGTTGCCTACTTTCACACGACTTTCTTCGTGGCAGACTCGAGTGGTACCAGGCCACTTTTTCTCGGGTCCCGGTGGACGGGATTCGGTAGAAAGGAGAGAAGACGGAAATTTCGACGCTACATGCCCCGGAACGTCCCGGGGCATGCGTGTACATAAAAAGAAAACGCTTAGTTATTCGTCCTACCTACATACATGCAGGTGCGTGAGCACACACGTGCCGTTCGAATGTATCTGCATGCGTGCACATACGAGCAGAGCCATCGACGAATTGTTTTCGGCGGCGGAGCGAAGGCAGAGGTCCCCGGCTGAAAGTAAATGATATTCAACCGAGTGTTTCGACAGTCAAGTGTCGTTCACCTCTCGCGGTTCGAGTGTTGTACCAAGTACCAGCTGGAAAGCAATTGTCCGTTCTAGGACTAGACCGCCTACTCCTTCGGGACTATTTCAATGCGGTAACCACTCGAATCCCGTAGGTTGCGAATTGGGCGTTGGCCTCTTCCAACGTCATCGGCGCGTCACGTGGTGCCTCTTTATCATTGGCTTCCTCCAACCGCTTTTTAGGGTCTCCGGTAAAAGGTACCGCAGGCGATACGAAAGTAAAGCTGAGGTACACCAGGGAGAGGGGGGGTGGGGTGGGAATGGAGGTATTGCACCATGCCTATTCCCGAAATTCGGGACGAGCGTCGACCACGTGGATGGCCTGGCCAGCGCTAGGTGATGCAACATTGCATCGAAGCCTCTCCTCCTTTCCCTTCTTCAAGAACCGTCGTGTACACAATGTTCCACGAGTGACCCAAAAAAGGAATAGGATTTACAACGGCCGGATCGAAACTATTTTTAAATACCTCCTCGGTGATTACCAGCTCGAATGAATTTCAAGCGAGGAATACCTTTTGCTCCGCGATTCTTTTGGCACGGTGTGTGTGTGTGTGTGTATGTATGCGTGTAAAAGCTCTCTCGTGGCAGAAAGGATGACTCAGAGTTATAGACCATATAGATTCTCTCCGCTTGCCCACGGCTCGTACCTCCTGCAGTCGTTGCTTATCTTCCACCGCGGTTACGGTCAATTGACAATACGTAGCATCGCGTAACGTGCTCTTGATTGTCAAGCTCCTTCTTATTTTACCAGCCAATTAGCTTTTGAATGCCCGGTAACTTTTCTTCTCAGCTTTCAAAGCTCCATTGCTTCATCAGTGCAGCGCTGCAATCCCCTTCAGCTCCGAGGTTCAAGGATTCGTCTTCGAAATTGCACTCGGATCCGCTTCCCCATGGTTTCCAGGCTTCATAATGATGGACAGAGGCGCTTGATCGCATCAGCCACCTGCATTTTGATATTTATGCAAATATTTAGCCATACGCCATTCGTGTATCCTACAAACGTTTGGTTTCAGCTGTGACCTTGCTGTGTTGGTCACCTTGCCTCGTTATGTCACGATTTCACGGTGAAATTGATGAAGGTGAAGGCTACGAGAGAAGGTTGTCATTGACAGGCTTACGCTTACGCCACCCACTGCGTTCCTCCGTGGGCGCTTGCCTTTGGTTTCCGGAATGGCGTGAATCGGAAGAGCGGAGCCACCAGGGTCACCGGCACCCGAGGATCGAGCGTTATGAAATTGAGTTACGTGCATACGCATAACTGGGAGACGGAGCTCCTCCATCGCCTGACACGCCATACGGCTATCGAGTGAGTTCACAAGTAGGTTTTAGCGGTGCAGCAGTGGTAGGAACACGGATGCAGCAGTTTTGTGCTGTTGGCAGTCGGATTTGTTTTTCGTGCGAGCGGGCTGGCTCGCTTGGCTAAGACTAACTGTATTTTGACTTTGTGGCCTGAATTGCGGTAACACGGTAACTGGCTCCGCGACACCCTGAGTAACGGGCCACATCTCGAAGGCACGACGGCCTTCTTTACGCATGTAGGTACACCTTCCTACATAAAAGGAATATATACGTGAGTAACACGTGGTCTCGATGGTTATACGTCCGCGCGTTGCACCGTGAGTGTAGGTACTGTTAGGTAAGGTACCCACAAACTCGACTCTGTAGGTCGGAGGTGCGGGACGAGGTATCCTTCGCATCCGGGGATTGCCTGCGCGACGACAGGAGGACCTTGGGCCTTAACCCACTCTTACTTGGAAAGGGACTAGCGGCATGATGCTCCGCGTCTCTCCCTGTGTGTATATTGCGATCCTCTTCCGCGTTCTCCGACACGAGGGTCGCAGAAGAGGAGTAGTCACGAGCGTTCTCTCGGTCGTGTGATCCTTCCTTCCACGGGCAACGTGCAGGGACAAAGAGTCGCGGCGCAGCCACCGAAGTTTAGCCGAGGTCGTAATAATAAATCGCTCCTATTGTCGAGAGACGGCGAGAGGGAAGTTGTAAATAAAAAGAGAGGAAAGAAATGATGACCGGAGATAACTATCAAAAGCTTTTGAATTCTCCGAGACATTCATTGGCCATAAAAGAAAATACACATTTCAAATACCCCGTTTAGATAGATTGGGATATGTGATATAAACGCGGACTCCGTGGAGGATTGCGTTATCGCTAAATTCGTGGAGTTAGGGCATTTTATGGCTTTCTATTTAACACACCGTAAAATATTTTCGATCAAATTCAAAATTCCTACGTAATGACGTCACCGACGTAAAGATAAATTTCACGTTCCATAAATCGCGCCTTCAACACAAAGTGTAACCAAACGGCTCGTCCAGGACATCCAAGCAATCCCACATGAGAGATTTTGCTGGTCCTTTTGATGCGAATCAAGGACAAGGTTGCGAACCGTCGAAAAATGCGAGAAGGGCCCACATGAGAGATTCTGCTGGTCCTTTCGATGCGAATCAAGGACAAGGTTGCGAACCGTCCAAAAATGCGAGAAGGGCCACGATTTTCGCTAAATCGATAATTGTTGATGAGTGATTCCGCGATGAGATTGTTAACGATGTGAGCCGTGGCACGAGACGCTCACGTGCCACGGCACGCGCCACGTGACTCGAGCTTCACGAGCACCATGCATTGTTGAAAAGAAGAATCAGGAAGCAGACGGCGCGGAGAAAGGTGTATGTATCCCTTCGTGACTGTGACGTGCACACCTCTCTTTTACATCCCTTCTACTTCACCCCTTTCTTTCGAGCCTTCCTCCTTTCTTAGCGTATTTCCGTCTTCCGTCTGCCACAGCATCACGCAGCTGGTCGTATCTCGCAACCCTTTTTTTTCATATAAAACTGAAGATCTCCTTCCGGGATTCAATTTATCTCGAATTGCTTTCTTTCACTCGTTTCCGGAATAAAAAATCCAGAGAAAAGAGAGAAAGATCTCGCTCCAACATTTTTGCAGCGCGTCCATATGGTAACCCCGCCTTCGACCCGTGACCAACGAATGGTTACTTACCTTTTTTCCACGACGAGGGATCTGTTTCTCGTTTAAAAAAAAAGAGAAAACCACCCTCGAAGTTTCAACTGCGATCAAGATTGGGAATCAAGCCGAACCCGGAAGTATCGAAAGGTCGCACGTGTCGGTCACAGGATGTGCTTTTCGATCGGACCCGAAACCTCTATCAATCGAAATCGAACCCCGGTTTTAAAGAAATCGGCACATGTCAGCGGAGGCTGAAGCCTCGGTCGTGGGACTAGCTGATGTTTCGAAGTCTGCTCTGGATCTGCGGTGGACGTACACTTCATATTTGAGGTCCAAACTGAATGAAATGAAAGGAGCAACACGGATCCCGAGTGTCCTGCTGCTTTCTTGTGTTCGATTTTACGGGAGCGTAAGTTTTGTGCTAAAAACGAAGGGTAGGCGGGATGGGGGTGAAAGAAAACCCTAGCATTTCTTCATTCAACCCTTCGAGTAGACTGACCGCGTGAACATGCAGATGTACACGATTTCTATATCACTTAGGAGCCATTGGTCAGTTTGAGACGAGAGAAATGTCTTTTTAATTGGCAATTAGACGCGTCGAAACGCTCAGCTGTCTCCGTGTGAGATATGAATGGACCCCAAAGGACACTATGAACTAAAAAGACCTTAAAAGTACCGCGTATTCTTTGCTAATCCTCCTACCGCCTTTATTCCCAAGTGGCATGCTTGTTGTGAGATGAATAGAGACGTAAAGTGTCCGAAAAGTGGCCAGAATGGGACATTGAAAAATGATGTCTCTGCCGAACTCGCGCCCACCTATGCTTCAGCTTTCTTCGTCGGATCTGATGGACGTTCGTGGATACACGCTTCGTCAAGTGCGTTAAATTGTCATTCTTCGAAAGTGTGTATTTTCCCGCAGCTTTTCTATAGTCAAAAAGCAGCTGAGGTTTTTTTTTTTTAGGAGAGAGAGAGAGAGAATAAAAAAATATGTCGATATCGATATTTTTGATTTATTTACATACAACGGATATGAAAATAATAGTTAATGCAAGTCTTTTGTCATCACTGTCTTCTTCATGCTCATTGTCTTCTTTCCTCGATTCATTTAGACTGCCGATGAAGTTTCGAGAACAGTTATGTGGGAGTCTGGGTCACAAGGCGGAGCTTCTGTGGGGTCTTCGGTTGACTGTCCCATAGAACCACAATCCCATTGGCCAAGAAACGATAGCGAGGCACGGACAGAATAATTATGTAACTTATACTTTGCAAGCAGCAGTTCGTTCCTGTATTTACGATCATAC